>OX578278.1:48084506-49284506 GCA_951217055.1 Gerris lacustris
ATGTATATATATATATATATATATATATATATATATATATATATATATATATATATATATATATATATATATATATATATATATATACACATATATATAGGAGGAATAATATATATATACAGGGCTCGATTTGAGGCGGAACGGCGTTCCGGGACCTCTCTCTCTCGATAAATAAAAAAAAAAATATCGGCATTAAGATTTGCACTAAGAGTGTGGTTCTATGTCTAAAACTGCTTAAAACGCTGTTTTTGAACGTTTATTTTTCAAATTTTTCTCGGGGGTCCTCCCCCGGACCCCCCTTCTATAGGGGGGAGGGGGAGAGGATAGGTTGTAGTTCCGGCACCTCATTTTCTAGAAATCAAGCACTGTATATATATATATATATATATATATATATATATATATATATATATATATATATATATATATATATATATAAGAGAGAGAAATATATAAGAGGAATAATTTTACATTAAATGCACTATTTGTTTGATCAAATCGGGGTGGTTTTCAATGGGATACATGCTACTAAGAATGAATATTTAATTTTATCAAAAGTAATGATGTAACTTTGAGCTGCCATATCATTTGAATTTAGATGGTTATGAAATAACTTTTTTTACATCAAAAGTTGGCGCATTTAATAAGCTTTCTAATGATACAATGGTTGCATTGTTTACTTAAAGTTTAGCTGTGAGATCAAAAATATCTCATAAGTCATTCAATAAAAAAAATCATTTCATCTCAAATTTTCAAAATAGCCTCCATTTTGATGACGACATCTTCTGCAGCGTTGCTCCAAGCTGTTGGTTACGTCTCTTATTTCCACAATTTTTTTCTTTTATTGCGTCAAATACGTCGATTATTCGTTAGATTAATTCCTCTTTAGTGTCCACCACTGTATTATAGACAAGGCTTTTTACAGTTACCCAGAAATAAAAATATATTGGTGTTAAATCGGGTGAGCGTGGAGGACACTTAATAGGGCCACCACGCCCTATCCACCTCCCCGGATAATTGTGATCCATCCATTCCCGTACGTTTATGGAATAGTGTGCCGGGCAGCCGTCCATTTGGAACCACAGGTCCCTTCTTACATTAATTAGTGAATCATCCATTAAGTATTGAAAATCATCATGTAGAAATCAGAGAAATGTATTACCTTTCAGGCGTTCATGGAAGAAATATGTACCTATAATGTGAGTGCCGATCATTCCCGCCCTAACATTCACAGAAAAATGGTGCTGAAAGGAGTACGGCTGAGGAGTATGTGGATTTTGAATTGCCGACGTATGGGTGTTGTGTAAATTTGCAGCCCCGGTTAAGGTAAAAGTAGACTCATAAGTCCATAAAACCAGTTCAGTCTAATAGGAAAGTCTGCTTCCATCAGTTCTCGTACTAGATTAAAACTCAATAATTTTTGAGAGGTTGCTTTTAAGTGACAGCGGGACAAACCAGATATTTTTTATAGAGAGGCACTACGTCCTACATTTTATTTGTTTTTTTTTTTTATTATAGGTAAAAAAAAAAAAACAATAACGTATAGTCTCTTTTTATTGTTTACAAACAGACACTGAGCCTAAGATATTTCACTTATTTTTGATCTTCTCGCAGCCAAACTTTAAGTAAACAATGCAACCATTGTATTATTAGAAAACTTATTAAATGCGCCAACTTTTGATGTAAAAAAAGTTATTTCATAACCATCCAAATTCAAAAGTTACGGCAGCTCAAAGTTACATCATTACTTTTGATAAAATTAAATATTCATTTTTAGTAGCATGTATCGCATTGAAAACAACCTCGATTTGATCAAACAAATAGTGCATTTAATGTAAAATTATTCCTCTTTCGAATGCCTTAAACTGCATATTACCTTTTTTAGTTGCCGAGTTATTACGTAATGTATGACAAAAAATTAAATAATCGAAAAAAATCGATATCTCGAAAACTAAAGTCGATAGATCATGGGTTAATAGGACATCTTTGCTGGAAATTCGATGAAGAATCACCCTTTTCTGTGTCTGTGCTTAGCTGAAACACCGTTTATATATATATATATATATATATATATATATATATATATATATATATATATATATATATGTGTGTGTGTGTGTGTCACTGATATATCGCGCTAGGATGCACTATAAAAATCCAAACAAATTTTAAAATGTCAATTATATCAAAAGAAAGGATGAGTTCATTAGCCAGAATTTTTGTAGTTCATTTAGGCGTCAAAAATAGCATAAAAACGTGTTTTTTCCATTTTACCCCCCCTCTTTCATGATAATATAACAAAAATGTACTTAACAACAATTACTGTACTCTTAACTCTATCGCCCTTTGAGGTTAGAAAAAAAATTAAAATTAAAATGTTATTAGTTCTAAGCAAGATATCAAAAATCTAAGTACAGGGTTCATTCCTAATTTTAATTCTGCACAATTTGAGCCCTGTTTCAACTCCCTACTACAATAAATACTACAACTTTTTCAATACAACGAGTTTTATCGTTGTATTGAAATGGCGCCTGTACTATTTCTCATAGGAAGTTGAAATAGAGCTCAAATTGTGCAGAATTAAAATTGGGAATGAAGCCTGTACTTAGATTTTTTATATCATGCTTAGTGTCAAAATAATTTTAATTTTACTGTTTTTTCTAACCTCTAAGGGCGGTAGAGCCTTAAAGAGCTTTCCAACAACATGAATCTTGAAGGGTAAATATTATTTTGACTATTGTACCCCGTAACCCCGTGTACTAAATTTCTTTTTCACCCATCCAAATTCTAAACCAATATTTTCCTATATTAACATATGCCAATAATACGCATATCTCTTTAAAAATTCGCTCATTAAGTCATGGTGCATGACTGGACTTTTATTTATATAGATATAGATTATAGAAATAATTTTCGTTTATTTTCCATTTTACCCCCTCCTAAATGTGTTGTAACCAGATATTAAAGAGTAAAAACGCATAACGATGATTTCTCAAGTAAGACTATTTTATTATTTTTTCAATAATAATTATTTTGAATATTCTGACAGTAGCCAGTAGAAAACAAGAAAATACATTTTCAACAAAATGAAAGTAGGACAAACATGTACATAACAACAATTACAGTACACTTAAAGAGCTTTTCAACAATATGCATTATTGAAGGTTTTCATTAATTTGACATTTTGTACCCTGTACCCCTGTGTACTAAAATTTAAACACAGTTTTAATAACTCAGAAACCATCCCGTGCATGCGTCCAACCATTACTGTACTCTTAAAGAGCTTTTCAACGATGTGCATCATTAAATGTTTTCATTACTTTGACATTTTGTACCCCGTACCCCTGTGTACCAAAATTTAAACATAGTTTTACTACTTCAGAAACCTTCCCTGGGATGCGACGTTCCTCAAAGTTTCAATGTTATCGGATAATAGATATAGATTATAGAAATATTTTTCCTGTACTTTCCATTTCACCCCCCCCCCCCCTCCCTAATTGAAAATGTGACAAAAATGTACATAACAACAGTTACTATACTCTTAAAGAGCTTTTCAACGATATGCATCGTGAAGGGTTTTCATTACTTTGGCATTTGTACCCCGTACCCCTGTGTACCAAAATCGGAACATAGTTTTACTAACTCAGAAACCTTCCCGGGCATTGTCCAACCATTCCCCAAAGTTTCATCGCATTCGGATGAACGGTTTAGGCAGGCACAAGAAGAGAGGCCTAGGCAGAGAAAGTAACAGTGTTTACCACTGCGTGTCATAACCTCTTATTTTGGCAAGAACAGTTAATACTATTATCTCTATCTTATAATATTATATTTTATAGTTTAATAAGTAATATTTAATAAATAAACGTTTTAATAATAAAATATTATGTTTATGTAAGTTAATTAAGTTCAATGAATAGTAGATCTTTAATTAAAAAAATAGCGGAGTCACTGGCCACACTGCAGCTTCATGTAAACATCCAACATTCATATCATATTATTATTATTGAAATCATTCTAGATTAGACTACCTATTTTTCCTAGTTACTTTTTTTAGGGTTTCGTTGGTAAAACCAAAAAAAAGAAACCCTTATAGTTTCGTTCCTGTGCCCCGTCTGTCACTCTGTACGGTTCCAATAACTTTTGAACCAAAAAAGATAAAAACGTGAAACTTTCCAGTATAAAAGATCGTTTTGACGCGCACACAGGAAAAATATAGCGAACTCAATATTATCAGCTGTTCAAATTCAAAATGGCGGATAATTCACGTCGCGAAAAAAATATATTTTTTTTAAATTTTGAGTGGGGTATCAAATGAAAGGTATTGAAGAGTGGAATAGAAATATATATACCACTTAGGGATAGTGGTTAATTTTCAGCGCCATTTTGTCAAAAAACCTCGAAATTTTGCGTGTCCCCCCCCCCTAAAATCGTATTTCCGCTGTTACTAAAAATATAGAAAAATATGCAAAATGTGTGGTCTGCTGGGCCATAGAAAAAATAAGATTAGCAGTTTGATCTGATTTACTGGAAATTCAAGATGGCGGATAATTCATGTCACTTGAAAAAAAATATTTTTTTATAATTTTGAGTGGGGTGTCAAATGAAAGGTATTGAAGAGTAGATTACAAATATATATACCACTTATGGATAGTGTTTAATTTTCAGCGCCATTTTGTCAAAAAACATCGAAATTTTGCGTGTCCCCCCCCCTAAAATCGTATTTCCGCTGTTACTAAAAATATAGAAAAATATGCAAAATGTGTGGTCTGCTGGGCCATAGAAAAAATAAGATTAGCAATTTGATCTGAAATACTGGAAATCCAAGATGGCGGATAATTCATGTCACTCGAGAAAAAATATTTTTTTATAATTTTGAGTGGGGTATCAAATGAAAGGTATTGAAGAGTAGATTACAAATATATATACCACTTATGGATAGTGTTTAATTTTCAGCGCCATTTTGTCAAAAAACCTCGAAATTTTGCGGTTCCCCCCCCTAAAATCGTATTTCCGCTGTTACTAAAAATATAGAAAAATATGCAAAATGTGTGGTCTGCTGGGCCATAGAAAAAATAAGATTAGCAATTTGATCTGATCTACTGGAAATCCAAGATGGCGGATAATTCACGTTACTCGAAAAAAAATATTTTTTTTAAATTTTGAGTGGGGTATCAAATGAAAGGTATTGAAGAGTAGATTACAAATATATATACCACTTATGGATAGTGTTTAATTTTCAGCGCCATTTTGTCAAAAAACATCGAAATTTTGCGTGTCCCCCCCCCTAAAATCGTATTTCCGCTGTTACTAAAAATATAGAAAAATATGCAAAATGTGTGGTCTGCTGGGCCATAGAAAAAATAAGATTAGCAATTTGATCTGATCTACTGGAAATCCAAGATGGCGGATAATTCACGTTACTCGAAAAAAAATATTTTTTTTAAATTTTGAGTGGGGTATCAAATGAAAGGTATTGAAGAGTAGATTACAAATATATATACCACTTATGGATAGTGTTTAATTTTCGGCGCCATTTTGTCAAAAAAACTTTTCTCTCCCCCCCCCCCCTCCCCCCTTCTAATTTTGTGTTCACAATACCAACGAAACCCTTTTTACGTGAGACTTCACGCCTTTTTCTTATATTTTTTAATAATTCCTTCTTTGCCCTTCATTCCTATAATTTTTATTGTAAGCAATAGAAGATATATTTAATACTTTTAGTAATTTTTTAGTAAAAATATATATAAATATTTTATATTGCGTGCATTATTCATTCAGAAGTTTTGCGTGTTATATACGGGTGTTTTGTATTTCGTTGTTATAGATTCAGTTTGCTATTCACTTATTGTTAATATTCCAAACCTTATTTGATTCTTTGTGAACATTAATTTTAGGTAATACGTATGTTATTATCTTATTAATATAACATAGTAATTAACTATGTTATATTAATAAAGATGGTATGTTAGCAGTTTCATTTTTCTGCCGCCCCTAGATAAAATATTGTATGCAACAAGGCAGCAAAGGAAACATTTCTGCCTCGTTTATTATATTGCCTGCCTCGGCTTCGCCTCGACAGTCAAAAAGTAAATTACCTGCCTCGGCTTCGCCTCGGCAGTTAATTATCATAGCCTGTCCTCGCCTTCGGCTCGGTGGCTAATCTAATCACTCGTCAGTAAAATTCCATTTTGCTGCCTAGTTACATAAATAACTATTCTCCTTGATGCGATGAGTCAGTATTCGAAAAACAACAAGTATGTAAAAATAAAATGTGTACTATTAGAAAAGGTTATCTTTTATTGTATCATATTTCTAACTATGGAATACCTTATGACCTCTGTTCATTGAGTTTACCCATTGTCTTGTTTTCACTACATTACAGTAAAACCTTTTAGTCTGAACTTCTTTAGCTTTTTTGGATAAGCTCAAGTCAAAAAGCTATTTTTCGTTTCAATTCTTTTCCTTTCTAAAGAAATTGGGTGATAGAAATTTACATTGAAGCTAACGTAGTAAGGGTTAGCTAAAACCTTTTTCTCGGTCAATGGTTATGTTATCTAGATTTAAGACCCCGAAAAATGTGTTCGGTTTCTACTATACTACTCTCTCAGAATTCATTGTTGCATTTATATTTGATAAAGTTGTTTAGGCCCTTTCAAATCCATGAAGTTATTTGTCGAAGTCAATAACTTCTGTTTGATTCGACCTCTTTTTAAAGAGTGTTCAGAGAATTTATTACCTCCTTTTGAATTATTGTTGTCTGTTGCTATGGACATTTTAGTGAAAATTCTTACATTTTGTTTTGCGAATTCCTACTAAGAAGTTCCATTGAGTATGCAAATTGGTTGTTTGCTCGGCTTAAAGGGAATAATGGCCCTTTCGTCGGCAAGGATTACAGGAAAAGGGACCGGGGATCAGAACCCTTGATAGAATGGATCGACCCTCTCTGATACGGCCTCGCTCCCTCTCAACCCTTCTTACAAATTTAAATCTTAATTAAATATTAATTTTAAATGCTATTACCTAATTAATGTTGATTATTCGTTGTTGAATTAACTTTACTTTCATTTAGTGATAGTTATAATTTAGCTTGTTTACTACATTTTTCCTTGAATTTACAATTTTCTTTTACTCTTACTACTTTTTTTTACTCGTTGGAGATTTTTGTGTTCATTCTAGCTTTTTTTTGGTGTGTAAATGTTAATACTTTTTTAAATAAGAAAGATAAGAAAAATTAAGATGATACTTCGCATAAATATCAGTTGTTAGTCCACCGTTACTACGCCGATTCGCAAACAAATCTTCACTATTAAATAACCCAGTGGCGTACGCAGGGGGGGGGGGGGGGGGGAGCAAGTGGCCCTGGCCCCCCCGAAATGAAGCAGAAACTATGTCGGCCCAATTGCCGGCACGGCCCAGATTTTTGCTGATGAAACTAAAACTAATAATCACTATACCGGCCTGATTGTCGGCTGGGCCGAGATTTTGCCGATAGAATAAGATTCATTAAAATAAATAAGAATGCATGGACTAAATCGGCTCATTTGCCGACTAGGCCCGGATTTTTGCCGATGGAACTAAACACATTAAACTTGATCGACCCGATTTCCGGCTGGGTCCGGATTTTTGCCGATGAAACTAAAACTATTAAACACTAGACTGGCCCGATTTTCGGTTGGGCCCGTATTTATGGTGATGGAATTAGATTCATTAAATTTAATTAGGATGCATAAACTAAATCGACCGGATTGCCTGGCTGGTCCCGGATATTTGCCGGTGGAATTAAATGCTCTGAATTGAAATAGGATAACTAGACCAGCCCGATTACCTGCTGGCCCCGATTTTTCATCGATTGAATTCAATGAATTGAATTAGAATTCGAAAACTAGACTGGCTCGATTGACAGCTAGGCCCGAATTTTTGGCTATAGAATTAGGTTTAATGAATTGAATTAGTATGAGTACAATGAATCGACCTGATTGCTGGTGGGCCCGGATATTGTTGATGGAAATAAAACCATCAAAATAAATTGATATGCGTTCAATATTAGGCCCGATTGTCGGCTCAGCCTGGGCGGTAAGCACATTAAATTAAATGATGCCCGAGTCAACTCGGACTTTTGCCTATGGACTTAAATTAATAGAATTGAGATATGCATACTAGACTTTGCTTAAATTGGAAAAAAGATAGCATAAGGGATTGTGAATTTCATTAGCAAATTTTTGTTTTGGACCAGGGTTGTGTAGAACACTACTTCTTGTCTATGTCATTCCCTGGGGGCCTGGCTGGCTTGGAGGCTAGAGCGCTCGCCTTGCGATAAGGCAAGTTAAGCAGCATCGAGCCGGGTCAGAAGGTGACCGCAGCTCTGGGTTCGATTCCCGGACCAAGCCCCCCGTTCAATGTCCACCCTGCATTGTTTAAACAAGTGGGAAGCTCGAAAGAGTAGCGCCACCAGGTTTCGGCCTGGAAACCATGACGATGACACTCCTGGTTGTAATACAACTAGGAGGGGAGTCATGGTTAACGACCATATCTTCACACTAGTGTGCGAAAATTTCGGTCCCTAACCTTGGTTTGATGTATGGGCCCACCTAAGTGGCTTGCATCTTCGGGTGAAAAAAGACCCCCCGGAATTAAAAAAAAAAAAAAAAAAAAAAATTGTCATTCCTCAGGCGTGCCGACTGGGGCCGGACTAGTGTTCGTCGACATTAAGTGGGAAAACAGAGGTAATGTAAATAAATCGGTTAACCATGCTGTGATAAAACTTTTTCATATTACATTGTGATACTAAATTTAAATCCAAAAACTCAAAAAGCGTTCAGAAAACAGTTGATGTTAAATGTCTCATAGCGAACGGTTCTTTTGTTTTGCAGTAGGTATTTAATTTTCTTAGAGAAATCATAGTGAGAAATTCTCTTTTAAATATAGAGATTTGGAATTCGTATGTGACATAATCCATTTTTTTGTGCTGTTTGGACCACGTTTAGACCACGTTGCTGTTTGCTTTCAAGCTTACCAATGGAAACGGAAGATATGTAATAGTTCTGATGAACGAACATTTTTTGTGTCAGATTTCAAAAACTCCAAGACAGAAATCCGTTTAGACAGCTAGTACATTTTGGGTCCCACATCTACCAGTCGCTCAATTTTTGCGAACCAAGATCCAAAAAGCCATCTTAAAAGCTATTCGTCCGATTTTAATGAAATTTTGATGGTAGGTCATAATTAGCCAGGTCGTAACATTTGCTGGTCCCATATAAGTTTCAATCTTCTGCACCTATTTGTTTCTCTTCCACATTCGCACAGACATACCTATATCTTCAAAAGTACTTATCTGATTTTTATGAAATTTGAAAGGTTTGTTTAAAGTAGATAACCCCAGATTATCCTAGTTGGTATTCTTTAATGATTTTATACTTTGACAGCCTTCTATGGTCAAATTTATTTAATCCCCCCCCCCCCCCCCCCCATTTTATATATGTAAAAATTTGTTTGATTTTTACATGATTTAAAGTATCAATTTAGCAAAATTTAAATAGCACTGACAGATAAAATTAATCTGGGGCGATCTGTGTGCTACTTTCGATCAGCCAATTTTCATAAAAATCAGATGAGTACTTTTGAAGATATTGGTGTAAATAAATGTATGTGTGTGCCCATTTGGAAGAGAAACAAATGGGTGCAACAGGTTGGAACTTATTTGGGACCAACAATTAACAATGGGCTAAATATGCTAATTATCTGCCATACAAATTTCATTAAAATCGAACGAATAGTTTTTAAGATATGTTAGCTGAAATTGAGCGAGAGACAGACTGCCAGATAGACACGGGACCAAAGATTTTTCCTGATAGCTGGAACGGATTTTTGTGTAGGAATTATTGAAATTGGAAACATAATATTAGTTCTTTAGAACGATCACATAGTATCAAATTTTGACAGATTTAAAAAACGGGAAAATTAAACAAATTTGACAATAATAGGTTATAAAATCATTAAAGTGTAGGAAATAATACGCGAGGAAGCTAAGTGCCACCCCAATTGGCACACTATTTACTTAGGTGACATTGTTTTGAGGTCTGAGTTTTTTTAAAGTTTCAAAGCCTCTATGTAATTTTTAGGACTGTGACAATTTTTGATTTTTTTATATTTCGATCTTGATATTATTAAATATGAGGTTAGAAATTGAAATTAGAGTGTTGAAAGGGGGAGAAATTACAATTAGAATAAATTATGGGGTATGCTAAACCCGCATATAGTCACTCAAGGTTAGGTTTGCCTCCCCCCCCCCCCATTTTTTTTCTGCGTACGCTACTGAAATAACCCTTGTTGCCTGGTTAACTAACTTCACTTACCTGTTAATATTTACAGTTGCTGGATTTGAAAGTCACAATATTGGTTATACGCTTTACAATAGGTCTACAAAGAATGTACTCAGCGTATCAAGTAATTTAAAAACACATTACTAGTCTATGTAGCAAATTATTCTAAATGTTCAAGATCATGACTTTAGGACTTCATTGGAAACTGATAGAGATCTATTTTATTCAATTTTGTTATTTATATGGATACCTGTGTTATCACACTGACATTAGCATGACCAAGTTTATATTTAAAATTAATTTATAAATATACTTTACTTATCTTAGTATGTTCTACAATAAACTTTATAGATTTCATTATTACAGAGGACATTACAATACCGATGTTCTACAAGAGTATCTATCTATATATCAAATTTCCAACTACTTTTCCTTTGTTAAATTACGTACCTTACATGCAGGTATATTCTTGCTGTACTGCTTTATTTATTTTACGCTTTTATGATCAAATAATATTATTTGTTCGCCCCTTTTTATTTAGGTAACATAAATCAACTGTTTGTTTACTCAATATAGAATTACCGATGGAAATAAATTGACTTTGGCTTTATCGAAATTAAATCTTTTATTTGATTCTGATTTTTTTCCTGCTTTTTTTATTTTCAATTTATTTTTACGGTTAGTCTCAATTAAAAGTGTTTGCTTTCCATCCTTTTTTTCAGAGAGAAGTTTTGTGCTGTCTTTCCAAAGCTTTATCCCACGACTAAAAAATCAAACCTCCCTGCTCTAAGGGTTCGAAGGATTAATTAAATTAATCCACCATTGCTTTGTCAATAGCTATCTATATTGGTCCGAGGCAGTTGGTATTGTTTTATCATTTTACCGGAGGTATTTTGTCATCCTACCTTTCCCCTCTCTTATACATGTGACCAGTTCTCGGTTTTGTCTTTCTCTGACCAGCCTTTCTGAGCTTATTCTTTGTATTTTTTGTTGTTTCCAGTCTGTGTCTGTAGGCCTTGGTAGGTTTAGCCACTTGTCTTATAGTTCTTTTATGTAACGTCTCTTCCCAATCTCTATTGTAAACTTCGGGATTCTGCTCACGTTGTGTAAACTCAGCCTTCCTTTTCCCCTGTAGTTCTTCGTTTTCTCCTATTGATTAAAAATCTTTTTCCTAGAGCGTCTTGTGTACCTTCAAGTAGTAATATCGTTTCTGACGTCAATGTTTCTATTTTTTATTGTACAAATATTTGTATTTTATTTGTTACTTTGATTTAAAATGTGTTAGATCACATGTTAAGCCAAGGATGAATTGTATTGAGTGACTCCTGCTCAACCTTTACTGAAGGGGAGGTAAAGGTATATTTAGAAAGAAAAGACAATGTACTATAAATTGTTGACTGTATTTTTAAAATATATTATAGTAACTCATAAAAAAGATAAGTAATTGAAATTAAATCAAAACCATTATAAATGTAAAACTTTAGAATAATATAACTACATGGCAATTAATATAAAATAATAAGAAATTATAATGAATTATATTCTATACATAAACAGAAATGATTAAGAGATATTTCAATGAATAAGAGAGATAATTGGTATTAAGATCGGTAGAGATAGGTGATGTACAAGTGTGTGAGATGGTTAATAGGAAAAAGAAAATGCGAATAAAAAGGGGTTCCTTAAATTAGCGGGTGATGAGAAAATAGAAGCGCAACACCTGGTTGTTAGCGGTTATGGTGATGGTGGGTAGTGTACTTCTTTACTACGCGTGGTCAGCATGGTGGTAAAGGTCACGATGCGCAGAAAGATATTATTAAATGTTGGATTCACTAGACTCTGTTTAAATGATTCTGATCATTGCTAAGAAAAATGTTGATAGCTCGGATAATGATGAATGTAAAATATTTGTTGCATGATTGAGCTTTGTCTAGAGGAGGGAAACGGGAGGGAGATTGGATCTATTGTTGTAGGAGTGAGAGTTGTATACGTGTAATAAAGAAAATAGTAAATAATTTGACCTGAAGATAAAAATGCTTGAATAAAAATGTAACGATGATAATTCTTTGAGAAATAAAATAAAATGATGATCATTATCTTTCAAAATAATGAGATAACAATAAATGAGGGAATTTTATATAAATAAGTAGGGCAAATCAGCACCAAAAAATGTAGGGTTCCTAATGGTCAGTTTATTCAAGATGATAAACATTTACTTTTAACGATTTTGGTAGTATTCCTACTACGGAAAGATTAAATTTTAATTTACTACAATAGGTTACTACTGCAAGACTAAAATTTCGTTCTTCTTTATGTCCCGTCCACAACGAACATAAGATCATAAACATGACGGAGGAAAGACGAACTTTACACATGAAATCAATGTGATAATTAATCAGGAATGGAACAATTTTAAATACATTTACAAATTTGGGAGTGCTACCTCCCCCAAAAGAATCGGAGAAGAACATAAAGTCCATTTAATTATTTAACAATTAGCCCAACATTGTTCATTTAATTTCAAATATAAACATGTAGTTAGTCGTTTTCCTGGGAAAAATCTATTTTCAAATATATTGCTGAAAATAAATCTGACTTTATTAAAAATTGAAAAAAAAACACCTGTTGAAGGTTTTTTTTTATACATATTTAAAAATAGTCTGACAAATTAGTGAGACATATAGACCTATTTGGTATACTTTAATGATTTTATGCCCCCCCCCCCCCCCCCGTTTTTAGGGTTTCGTTGGTAAAACCAAAAAAAGAAACCCTTATAGTTTCGTTCCTGTGTCTGTCTGTCTGTCACTCTGTACGGTTCCAATAACTTCTGAATAAAAAAAGATATAAATATGAAACTTTGCAGTATTAAAGATCGTTTTGACGCGCACACAGGAAAAATATAGCGAACTCAATATAATTCGTTCAAATCCAAAATGGCGGATAATTCAAGTCACGCGAAAAAAAATATTTTTATAAAATGTTGAGTGGGGTATGAAATGAAAGGTATTGAAGAGTAGATTACAAAAATGTGTACCACTTAGGGAAAGTATTTAATTTTGTCAAAAAAACATCGAAATTTTGCGTGTCCAATGAATTATCCGCCATCTTGGATTCCCAATAAATCAGATCAAATTGCTAATCTTATTTTTTCTTAGGCCCAGCAGACCGCACATTTTGCATATTTTTCAATATTTTTAGTAACAGCGGAACTACGATTTTAAAGGTATTAAAGAATAGATTTCAAAAATGTACATCACGTGTTAATTATTTAATTTTCCACGCCTTTTGCCAAAAAGCATCAACAATTTACTCTCCCTCCCCTCCTTAATATAACTAGTTTTATGTTAAGGATACCAACGAAATCCTTTTTACGTTAGACTTCACGAACAACTATTTATTTAAATCTGTCATGATTGTTTTAAAATGATGATTGTTTTTTTAGAATTAAAATATCAATTTAGCAAAATTTAAAGACCGCAGATGGTTGAAATTATGCTGGGGGTATAACCATCCAAATTTCTTAAAAATGAGATGATTACTTTTTAAATAAATGGGTGTAAATAAATGTATGTTTGTGCGCATGAGCAGAGAAACAAATAGGCGTAGAAGATTGAATATTGAAACTTATATGAAACCAACAATGGGTAATTATGATCTACTATCCAAATGCCAATAAAATCGGACTAGTAGTTATTGGATATGTTGATTCGCAAAGGTTGAATGACAGACCGATAGATAGACACGAGACCAAATAATTTCAAGATAAAAAGAACTTTTTATATACTACGTTTTTAAATTTTCTGTTAAATAGTATGTAATGTTGATAATATAATTGTTATTGTTTTATAATATATAATGTTAGTGAAAAAAAAAATAGTTCCGAATTTATTTACTTCTGATTTTAAACCTATAAAAGGACAAATCTTTGTACAACGGATCTCCCCAACACAAAATCTAAACCGTGCCATCGATATATTTGAAATAATATAAATCATATAATCGTTAAATAATATAATCGATATATTTCCTGTTTTACTGTTATTCAATGTTTATCTCTTATTTATAAAAATCACAAATTTGAAACCCGTCAAAATGAAGATTGCGTTGCCGGGTTACACGATCCAAGTAGACTTGGACCAAATCAGTTTGGACTCTATTTTGACGCTACTTGGATCGTGTAAACAGGTTATCAAAGTCAACTTGGACATCCAAGTTGAGTTGGACGTTATTCAATCTAAGTAGACTTGGATGGCATCAACCATATGATTATGACAAGAAAGCTGTCAAAAATGAGAAAAGACGTGATAAGTTTTGACGGATTTGTTTATAAGAAGGTTATTGACAGCTTTTATTTCTTTTAAAATTTTGTTTTTATTCCTTTGCTTCTAAATGATTTTTTTTTACTACGTTTTTATTAGCTTGCTTTCTTGTTTGTTTGTTTGTTTGTTTGTCCGGTACAAATCTGGTAATCGATTTCTAACTAACTTCCCGAATAGCTAGACATTTGAAACTTTTAGCATAGCTCAGAACACGACGACAATGCATTATTTTAATACTTCTAGCCATCTTTCAGCAGAATTTAATTGGTTTTCAGCAAATTTTGCTGTACGGAAAGTTAGTTCGGAAAAAATCCGCAAGTTATTCTATTTGTTTTGCCATGTCCCATATTTACGCAATCTTCATTTTGACGGGTCTCAAATTTGTGATAGATAAACATTGAATGACAGCAAAACAGGAAATATCGATTATATTATTTATATTATTTCAAATATATCGATGGCACGCTTTAGATTTGGTGTTGGGGAGATCCGTTGTACAAAGATTTGTCCTTTTATAGGTTTAAGATCAGCTCTCTAGATGGTTTTCATTTATGTGAAGTAAATACATTCGGAACTATTTTTTTTCACTAACATTATATATTATATAACAATATCAATTATATTATCAACATTAAATATGATTAAAAAAATTTAAAAACGTAGTATATAAAAAGTTCTTTTTATCTTGAAATTTTGACAAGTTCGTCTACTTGGACCAAGTATACTTGGATGGTGTAAACACTGCATCAAAAATTCATTTTTACTTTGACCAAGTGGATTTGATCAAAGTTACTTGGTCCAAGTCAACTTGGATTGTGTAGACGAGCTTTTAAAATATGGGACATGTCAAAACAAATAAAATAACTTGCGGATTTTTTCCGAACTAACTTTCCATACAGCAAAATTTGCTGAAAACCAATTAAATTCTATTGTAATAAGTATTGAAATAATTCATTGTCATTGTGTTCTGAGCTATGCTTAAAGTTTCAAATGTCTGGCTATTCGGGAAGTTAGTTAGAAATCGATTGCCAGATTTGTACCGGACAAACAAACAAGAAAGCAAGCTTATAAAAACGTAGTAAAATGTTCTCTGATGTCTGAAATTTTTGTTCTTCAGAACGATTTCACTCCGTTTAGATTTTACCGATTTTACTAGACTAAATATCCCTTTGTATTGATAGTTATTTATTAAAGGAATGCATAAATAATCGTATCCATTTATATTCTCAAATGAACATACGGGAGTAACAATCTAAAGAAGTGTCAGCAATATTAAATAGAAGGAAAAATAAATGCCTTATTTAACTTAAGTACTACTGCACCTTTGTTCTCTAATCCTATTTTAAATTTAAGAGCGATAGTGAAGCTCTAATACTTGGTACAATCATTTTGTCAATATTATCTAATCTCGTTTATGTGCCGTGTCGCATTATTTACAATTCACAAAAGGGTAAGAGTAAGAAGTAGTATAGCCATTTTAGAAAATGTCCTTAACGTTGCGCCAACGAGTTTAAAATTTTTTTATATAAACTAATATAACATGAAATTACATTAACATCCAGTTAAACTCTGGACTGCCTCTAAAGGTAGTGGGGTTATTTACCTGAATTGAATGAACATGTTTGTGTGTATACATGAACTTTGACCTTTTAGCTATATAATACTATTCCATTTTGCAGTTTACAATAATGAAGTTGTTTTTATCTTGTGATAATGTTTTTGTGGTTTCCTTCAGTGTAAAGGATAATGTCCACATTCATTAAAGGAAACTGTAGCACATTGTCCCTATGGAGAGTACTATTTGTATATATATGCAGGATTTTAGTTGTATGTTAACTGTTAACTGGGATGGATAAATAGGAAAATATTTAACCTTGTATTAAAGTTTAAAGGTAATGGTTTGGAGGAATCTAGGCTTATGATTGATATTTAGAGTATTTTTTCCTTCTCTTCTAGAGCCTGGATATTGGCTTTACGAGGCAACATTTCCCCCTTTTATATGCAAGGCTTAGTATATATTTATATTTATCACAGCAACTTAGGATAGCTTGAGGATTAACTTTGTATAGCGGTTCCAGCCGTTCCATACTCACAAACTGCCCCTATAAGCCCCCGAGCCAATATTCTCAATTACATTTTTCCTCCCTCTTTCTCGGGGCCGATTTTTATTGGTTATTTTTCCTTTCCCGTTCTACTTTTCGTCTAAGGATATATTTTGTTGTCTTTGCTAACTTATTGACTTGATGCTAGCGAACCTCGTCCCTCTCAAAACGTTTTTTTTTTGAGCTCGTTGCTTTTTAGATGTTCCATGCAATGAAAAAGTTATGATAACAATGGATGTCGGTTGTGCTGGATATCTGTTATTTTACGATGGGCTAATTGTTTACGTATGGTCCCAATAAACTTGTTTACTTAGATACAGGGGTTATGATAGCCAATATAAATGCCTCCTCTATCCCAACAATAAAACTGCTGCTATTACTACTAACATACCAATACTTTATTCCTATTATTAAATCAAATCATAATATTAACAACTCAATTAATGGTAGCAGAATTTCCTTAAAAGAAAAAGACACAAATCCTGCTCCGTTTGTTACTTTCCCATGCTCAGGACTAAGAGCAATAAGTTTTAACTTTCTAAGTTTAGAGGGATCTTCTAGAAATTTTGGAAAGAAGAAACAGCTTTATATTTATCATACATTTATTTAATTATAATTTTACTTGCCAAAAAGTAAATTTTCTGTAGATAGAATTCACTTATCGGATAATTGGAATTGTTTAACTTACTTGCTGTTTGATAGATGGTAGCCGTGTTTTTGTTCTGCAATTCTCTTAGGTGATCAATCATTCTGAAGGGGAAATAGAAAAGAAAAAAAAAAAAAAAAAAAGGTAAAAAGTTGAGTAGCTTACACGAAGGTTTTATTAAAGAAATAAGCCAGTCTGATAAATTGTAGGAAGACGGGTGTTTGAGTCCACACGGTGTCTTAATGAATATTTGCTTGACATATTACTGAATGACATGGTCGTAGGGATTGTTAAAAAGGGTGACAAATATATTGAATTGTTATTTTAGTGTCCACACAAAAAAGTCTTATAAAACAATAAAAGTCTGCATTTAACTTTAGCTTAAAAATATAAATTTAAGTAAAAATTAAAATAAATAGATGGAGACTGCTCAAATAAATATATATATATATATATATATATATATATATATATATATATATATATATATATATATATATATATATATATATATATATATATTTGAATATATAAAATATATTAACATTATTACTGATTATAATTTTTTTCAGGGTTTGTTTATTTTCTATATTTGTAAATGTGAAGTAGGCTAAACATTCCTTCAGAATATACATACATATCTATATATTATTGACCGAGCGAAGCGAGGTCTTAGTTATAACTCGACCGTTTGGCATTTGGTCTGTCTGTCTCCTAATTTTTGTAAATCGACTGTCTTTGCGAGGGACGCCGCAGGCCGTCCGAGCTGTGGTGTGGGGTGAGTGTGCAACTTCATTGTCCGTCGAATGGGGGAAGGGGGTAAAAATTACTGTATTTTAAGGCGCCTCGGCAAAAAAACAAAAAATTATTATACCCCGCCTCATGATTTTCGGAGATATTCCGAGTTGGTAATGTCAAAATCGGTTAGGAACCTTAAAAATAAACATTGGGTAAAGGCAGTTTTAAACCACTCCTTAAGGGTAAATATCGGTCCTAAAGGCGAAATAGGGTGTTTATTGGATTTTGTACTGATAGGTGTGTTTGTCCGTGCAGTTTTCTGAAAATCGTTAATGTTATAGCGTATTTTTAGGAAAAAATGCTATATGCAGGGAAATTTTCCGGGAAATGGGTTTATTTTCAACGGGAAATCGTCTACGGTCAAAAAGGGCGTTTTTTAAACACCTTTTTACGTATAACTTTTGAAATAATTGAAAATATTAAATTTTTTCAAGGTTTTTGTAGATCCCGCAGAGTTTTTTTTTTTTACGTGCTCCCTCTTAGGGTGGATTTTTTTTTTTTCGCCGTACAGAAAACAAGAGATATTTGGTGCGGGGTGTCGTATATCGTTGGAAAGCCTTTGGTAAGAGTACAAAAGAGATGTGAAAACATTTTATAAAGTTGACATTTTAAACTTGGAAAAACACTTTTTACCACTTTTTTAAAGTTTTTCTACATGGTTCACGTATCTTCTCCTAGGGCTGTTATACGACGCTATTGGCATTTTGAGCCTTATGAAGCCTATGAAATGCTGCTCAACACGTTTTGCTTTTAAACTCAATAGTACTTTTACTTTTTGAGATATGGTACTTTAAATTCCGAGGCACAAGATGGTACATAGGAGGTGCGTTTGGAGAAAATAAAAGAAATACTCTCCTACTCTGCTTCCTATGCTCTTTTTCAAGGGGTAAGTGCAATCCCTTTTAGTACCTTCGGGGTGGGGAAGTCGGAACCTCTGCGAAAAACACATGATAATCGTGTTTTTCCGAAATTTCGACTTTGACCTTCTGGTGCCGTTCGTAATTTTAATCGGACGGGGTTCAAAAGGGTATCAGACTTTAGGTCAAATTGTCCTCTTTAAGAATCCGGTTTGTTTTTATATCTCCAATTCCTACTTGGGGAGCTACGTCTATGTGAAGGACGTCCTCCTTGGGTAGCCGCAACCAGAAGGGGACATTGTGCCGATTTGACAGAGGTATCGTTGGAAAGGCCTTTTAAAATATACCAAATGTGTGTAAAAATATTTTAGAAAAAATGTACTGGGTTGGTACTCTTGTACCCTTTTATACTTTTTGAGTGACGGGTAGGGGGTAGATTACCCCACTGTGGGGCTAATAGCGTCGTGGGATTTATCAGCTCGAAAATTTCCTTCGGTCAAAAGTTGCGCCAAATATCACTTGAACGCACTATACCCATTCCGTACCTGTACCTTTGCGGGTTCGGGTACAGAAATACTTTCAGTACCACAGTAGTTGTAGGGTGGACTGTAAAAATAAAATCTAAAAAAATTGCAGCTTTTTACTCAACTCAAAAGTGTGTGGGTTTTATTACCTTTGTACCCATTTTATTGAAATTTATTTTTTTATTACTACTTTTTATTAGCTTGCTTTCTTGTTTGTTTGTTTGTTTGTCCGGTACAAATCTGGCAATCGATTTCTAACTAACTTCCCGAATAGCTAGACATTTGAAACTTTTAGCATAGCTCAGAACACGGTGACAATGCATTATTTTAATACTTTTAGCCATCTTTCAGCAGAATTTAATTAGTTTTCAGCAAATTTTGCTGTGCGGAAAGTTAGTTCGGAAAAAATCCGCAAGTTGTTTTATTTGTTTTGCCATATCCAATATTTACGCAATCTTTATTTTGACGGGTCTCAAATTTGTGATAGATAAACATTGAATGACAGCAAAACAGGAAATATCGATTATATTATTTATATTATTTCAAATATATTGATGGCACGCTTCAGATTTGGTGTTGGGGAGATCCGTTGTACAAAGATTTATCCTTTTATAGGTTTAAGATCAGCTCTCTGGATGGTTGTCATTTATGTGAAGTAAATACATTCGGAATTTTTTTTTTTTTTCACTAAAATTATATATTATATAACAATAACAATTATATTATCAACATTACATACGATTCAACTGAAAATTTAAAAACGTAGTTTATGGAAAGTTCTTTTTATCTTGAAATTTTGACAAGTTCTTTTTGTTTATTTTTGTACTTTTTGTGCTTGTCTTTGTACTGCACCGTTTTTGCATTTCATAGGATCGGGCTGAAACTCATATGGTATTTAGTACTTTAAAGTAATAAAGTGTACGTGAAAAGAAAATCTTAAATTTATTACTATACCGGGTACATAAGGGGTAAAAAGTTGTGCACCTCTGTTTAAGAAAAGGTAAATATAGTAACTGGCCGGCCGTGTTTGGCATCGTTGGAAAACCCTTTTAACATACTTTAAAAAGGTACACATTTTTATATAAAAAGTCACTTTTCAGACCCTTTTTAACGATAAATCGTTTTTCGGGCTCTCAAAAAGTGCGAGGTGAGTCCACTTTTGATTCTTTGCTCCTAAGATAATTGTGTGACAAGATTGTCCTTTTAGAACCTAATACAGTATAATATTGTACAACCGAAGATGGTCATTTAATTTAAATACCTTTAGTACTTTTGGTACAAAAAGTACTTAAAGTCTGGGTACTGTGTAGGCTTAATTTTTTATTTAATGTGTTTTTTAAAGGTATCTTTATGTAGTCATTTAGTAGGCCTACTGAGGCCTTATAATGCGGTTGTACTGAAAAACATATTTCTGTACATAAAAGGGTACTTTTGGTACCGGTTTGTCGAAATACGCAAAAATGCTCTACTTTTTATTTATTTTGATTTACCATTTTTTGCTTTTCATAGGATCGTGCTGAAACTCATATGGTATTTACTAATTTATGGTAGTAAAGTGTGCGCGAAAGGAGAACCTTAAATTGGTTACTATACCGGGTACATGATAAATAGGTAATTAAGTAGAAATTATAAATAACACACAAATAGCCGTCATCTTGATAATGAGTGTTGATTCGTGAAAATTACTTATTTGACATAATATTTAGGAACGCAACAGCGTTCCGCCCTGCCAAGTCAAAAAGTCAAAATTTCACAAAAGCTGCCAGAGTATATATACTGTAGGTGACAAACTAGGGTTTTTGAGGGTCTGCAGCGTGGAATACGTACAAGCTACCTAAATAATTTTATAATATCTTTGAAGGCCGTGTCCTGTATATCAAAATAAAAAAATAAAAAAAAGTCGAAATCGGTCAAGTAGAAGTAGAGAAAAATATGTTTGAAAATGGTAGTTTTGATAACTTCTTATTCTTATTCTTCCTTCATTTTACGTTGACGCACCTACAGCCTAAATTACTGAATCGATTGTAATGAATGAGGGCTTTTTGGATTCGTCTAGGGTTCTAGTGCATTCCCCCTTCCCCCCTCAACTCATCCCCCCCCCCTTACAACTCCTCAACTCATTCCTACGCTGAATGTGGAGTGAGAAACCAAGCTAGCGATTAACGAACAGTAAAAAATGGGTAGAAACCGAGTAAGCGTCGTACGAAGTGGTGAGCCGTGAGCCTGACAATTATACGGAGGTAAACCAGTGTGTTGTGTAGTAGTTTCGTGCTTGTCTCATGACGTTTGAATTACTTCTATTTACGAGTTCATCTTTTAAACCTTTTGAACTTAGTATTATAGGTTTAGTTCAACCTTACTCTCTTGAGTTCAAGGGGGAGTTATTTGTTTATTAATACATATTTCTGTTTTCTATGATTATATTTTATTATTAATTATTATTTTATAATTATAATTATTATTTTTATTTTATTTTATTTTTTTATGTTTTCTATGCTTCTACTATCAGAATGTTAAGTTCTTTCAATGTCATAGGTCTCGTAGTTCTCTAATCTCCATAGACCTTGTCAAGCTCTTCACTTCTATTTGACTCTAATGTGTGGGAATAATCAGTTTAGAGAATCTTTCCTTAGGAACCGTACAAAAAGTCATGAAATCTGACCAAAAACCACTTGTGTGGTAAAAAAAAAAAAAAAAAAAAAAAAAAAAAAAAAAAAAAAAAAAAGCGCTAAGACTGTGGGCCAAAAAAGTTGTGAAATCAACTTTCTGTCCCGCCAAGTGATGTTGGCACTTTCTCCTGACCCAACACTGTCAACTTAGATACTTATCAGCTTCTTCTCCTTGGCGGTGTGCCTGCAGTACTACCCAAAGTTAACTGGTTGTATTCCACGTATCCTCTGCAAAGAAAGTAGTAGTTGCATGGGGTCATTCCTTGAAAGCTTAATTTGTATATTATTTTTTCTATTTTATTTGCTTTTTGATAATGGGAAAAGATTTACAGCAATGATCATTGTGGCATCGAGAAGAAGGCTCTTTTCGATGCCACTTTTAACAACACTGTTAAAAGGCTTTCCTCTCCAATATGCGCCTGCATATATTAGATCTAGTTGTCTAGAACTAAGACTATGAGGTGAAAAACTATCTTTCCACACAAGCCTCATGTGGCAAATGTGAAGGTGAAACAAGAAATTGTATTGGTGGTTGAAGAATATTAAAATTCTAGTTTCTGGAAATGGCAAGGCACACCGCCAAGGAATGACCCCATGCAACTACTACTTTCTTTGCAGAGGATACGTGGAATACAACCAGTTAACTTTGGGTAGTACTGCAGGCACACTGCCAAGGAGAAGAAGCTGATAAGTATCTAAGTTGACAGTGTTGGGTCAGGAGAAAGTGCCAACATCACTTGGCGGGATAGAAAGTTGATTTCTCAACTTTTTTGGACCACAGACTTGGCGGGGTGTTTTTTTTTTTACCACGCAAGTGGTTTTTGGTCAGATTAAATATATTTCCTCAAATTCATTACATATTTTATTTTTTTAATGTTTGTTTTTTTGTTACAGGTATGTGCTTTTTTATATCATCTTGTAGTTTTAGGTAAGAATTCTTCTTTTATTTATTTTTTTGTTTGTATGCTTTAGATTAAAGAGGGAATATAAGTATCTCTGGGGAGCCATTTTCTTATCGGATTGGCCCCTTGACCCGTGGGGCCCCGCCTCAGCTTTCTATTCATTTCATTCAAATTATAATTAACTCAAGAGCAACTTCTACATTAGAAGAAAACACAAAATAGCAGTTTTACGAGTAAGCCGTATGTACCACATGACATCTGAGAATCAAGTTACTTTAAAGTAAATCAAATATGAACGTTGATGCATTAGCATGTGAGAACACTCTTCATAATCCAGTCAACGAAGGCAAAGAAAGGTCAAATAGGTGAAATAATTCGTGTAGCCGGAAATTTTTGTACATTTGTAGGGGGGAGTAATCGACGTATTAAAAATTCTGACCGATAAGGGTTTTCACGTTTTAGCGAATTTTCGAAGAAAATTTAGCTATTGCAATGGCTTCAAATTTTTTTAATGCGAATTTTTGAAAATTTTCTCCATGGAAATCATTCTGACCATTCTTAAACGATTCCTGAAATACTTTTTTATGTGTATATATATGTATGTGTCACTCCAGACGATATCTCACCTTAGTATGCCCTTAAAAAATCCAAACAAATTTTAAAATGTCAATAATATCAAAAGAAAAGATATGTTCGTTGATTAGAATGTTTGGAGTCCATTTAATGATCAAATTTTGACAATTTAGGGTCAAAAATATTACGTGTTTTTTCTATTTTACCCCCTCTTATATGAAAATATGACAAAAGTGTACATCACAACAATTACTGAACTCTTAAAGAGTTTTCCAACGACTTGCTCCTTGAAGGGCATATACTATTTTGACTTATGTACCCCGTACCCAAGTGTAACAATTTTATTTTTTTTTCACTCATCCAAATTCTACCAAAATTTTCTTATATTGTCATAAAATAATACGCAGTTTTCTTTGAAAATTCGCTCATTAAGCCATGGTGCATGACTGGACTGGTTTCTTTAATAACTCGAAGAGTATAGACTCTAGCATTAAGTGTCATATACATGTATATTTGTGATATACAGGAAATGGTAAAATCCCGGATTATTAAAAATATTGTTTTTATGTTATATAATGATAGTTTAATGTTAAATGAAGTGGGTTGTGTAGAAACAAAAAAAAAAAAAAAAAAAAATGTTGAAAATAAGACCAGTGTTTTAAAATGGTATTTTTATATTAATTATTTTATATTAAAACACTATTTTTTATAATCCGCGATTTTTCCATCCCTTGCATATTACTACTAACTATTCATTCTAGAGAAAAAATAATAGATACTTTTTTTAGGAAATTTTATGCAGCTTTAAATTTGTACGTGGACACTTTTTCGCAAGAGTGCGTAGTTTTCGAGGTTTAAATTTGTTATCTAAGTACAGTATTTACTTACCTACTATGAAATGTCCAATATGACAATGGGTAATATGAGTATATATTCTTTTACAAATTGTATTATTTTCTTACAAATTTACCTACAACAAATTTAAATAATAAGTTTTATAATAGATTACTTGTAACCATTGTAGTCTACAAGAAATGTGAATTATTTAGAAACTTTAATTGGCCTTTTAATTTTATTTGTTGTACTTCTGCATAAAACTTTTGGGTTGGTTGTGCTATAGGTTCTGTTTTAACAAAAATCTTGTCTTGTCTGTGCTTTAATTCATATAAATTCCTGAATTATATTGAATTAATTTTTTAAATATAGTCTTTTAAAATTTTAAATATAGCCATTGATTTCTATGTTTGAAGAGTCATTGTCTATTTTGTGTGTCCTTTTCTGGAGTTTTTCCTTTTTTTCTTTGGATTATTATTGGTATAAACGGAAATTTGTGGTAACAAACTTAAAACTCATGTTAAGTTGGATTTGAGCGCACGGCAGTGCGCTGCGTAAGGCCAAGTTCTTCTTTTTGCCGGATTTCTTCACCCTCATATCACTGGATGGGCTTTTGACATTTAAAACATGGATTAAGCTTAAGTACCTTACGACACTGTAAAAAAAAAAAAGAGTCCTTAATAATTAATGTTAGGCATTTTCAAAAGGGGAGAGTTCCAATTTTGCATTTATTTTTTACTCTCTCACTAACACTTAATCAAAATTATAAGTATTTTCCAGAATAGCTAGAAACTAAAAAAATTGGCACAATTTTAGCTATCGTGTAACTGTCGAAAAAAGTCCTACAAATTTATTTTTTTCATTTTCTATTTGCTAAGAACACGAGTGTAAACTTTTTCGCACATGCAGTGTCACGTTATGACTTTTTAAAGTTTTTATTGTGTTGCATATATCATTTGAAAGGCCTCAATTTGTACTTCAATTTGGGCTGTGTAATTTGTTGATTTTTTAAAAAAAAAATTTGGTACATGTATTTTTGTATGGATTTTTATAATGATAATAATAACATAAATATTACTCTGTACCAGTATTATTCTTCGTTGGTTTAACGTATATATGGGAAAAATACAGTGGCCTTGCTCACTCTAGTGGCTCGTAAAAAACAAAGACGACGCCCTCGGTGCTGAAGTCAGTAAAAAGGAATGAAATCCCCAACAAAAAAACTAAAACTAAAAAAGGGCTGTTACCAGACCTCCTCCCAAATAAGTCAGCCTGTCAAAGTAATGATATCTACATTGTGGCCAAGTCTGCTATTTCCTCATGTCCATAACCACACACTCCTACTTTTATGAGTAAGATTGCTCTTTTATTTTTATTTCTTAACACTTAGCCAGTTTCTGGATGAGGCATAAAACATCTGTTCCATGTATAATCACATAGGAGTTCCGTGGGTAATGGGAAGGAGAGAACTCAAAAGAAAATAAAAAATCTACATTGTGGCCAAGTCTGTTTTATGCCACATTTTTCACGGCCTTTTTTCACGATTATGTTTTTGTTGGGTAAGGGTTCAACGTCAAAAAAATTATATTGACTTTCTCTGATGCGTCTCGTTGTAAAGTGTTCTTATTGTATTTAGTTAGTAGTTTCACGCTGAAGTTATTATGATTGATCGTCTTTACAACTTATCACCTGAGATCATTTATTTCTAAGGCAACAAATTAATGGCCGACCCTTTCCTAAATGCTCCTTTTAAGGGGGCAAAAACCGTCGGCCCCCTCAGAATATTCGGACAAAAACATTTGCCTCTGGGGCAACGAGACCCTTTTGCGCATCCCAATTATTAACTTATAATATCGCTACCGTTTTTTCTGTTACCAAACTGAGCGAAATGAATGTCCTGCCACTTGCACATCTTAATTCGAAATTACTTCCTTCACCCTAAACGTGATATCCCTCAGGAAAGCAATCCATTATTCCAACTTATTTACATATTCCAATTTATTTTCCCCGGTGCGCAAATCTTAAGCGGAGCGGTTATTTGCTGGAGAAGCGAGCCGTGGAATTTGTATGTGGGGTTTTCACTGGGTTTTACTGGCTCCGGACTCAAAGTTGAAGTTGTGTCCTCTTGCTTGTTATTTTAAGCGGTGAGGTGAAGTTATTCTCCGCTCTTTCCTGAGCCTTAGGAACGCAATAAACTAAGCCAACAAAGCCGCCGGTAATCCACGAGCCGTAGCCCCAGCTTCTGCTACAATTTCACTCCCAGCCTCTGATCCCTATCCTTCGAGACATGATCTGTCGCCCGCTCCATAGGTTTTCTCCTTTTATGCCCTTTTTCCGTTGCTCTTCTACTTCTAGGCCTACTCTTACTACTGATATATTTTGCTGCAAACAATTAAACAATCTATTTTACATTATGTAATTTATTTTATTTTTTTAATTTATACTGGATTTAAAATTCTTAGTTTATTACATTTTAATCTAATTGTATTTAATGAACTAAATTACTTGAAAGTTGGGAAATATTACCTTAATCAATTTTTGAATTTCTCTGTTTGAGTTTCCAGTTTTGTTTGTTTTTAATCAGAAAATATGTTTCGCATAATAATATAAATATATAGGTTTTCATATCATAAATAAAATATTAGAGAGCAGCAAAAGAGATATTATTAAACATTTTGTAGATTCGTTAATTATTATTATTTATAGGTACTTACTAATGAAATTTGGACAGATTTGCACGTAAACTAAATTATTACTTAGTTTCGGTTAGTCATTAATGCAATTTTATCTAAATGCCGTTAATTTTCTATCGAACAAGTAAGCTGATTACTACTAATGAAAGTGTGCCTGGTATTATACTGTTAATTAAGCATTCTATGTGCTAAAATGTTAACCTTTGTAGTTTGTTTTACATTTTACTTTCAGTATGTGTAGTTGAATAGATACTTAAGCATTTATTTTTAATCCAAAGAAAGATTAGCTAGTAACTGGTTTTTTGGAATGAAAGAGTGACCTGAGCTAGGACTGGTTGTTCTAGAGAGTGTTCTCGTCTAAATCTATAGTACTTTGCGGTGGTAGGCCTAGCAGAGCTCCTATATATTAAACTCGGAAGAGGATTCGCAGGTAATCCTCCACTCTAAAGCTATTCACTTTAGCTTCAATCCCTGCCCTCCCTCGAGGAACATCATCCAATGTTTTTTTTCTGCATTTAAACCCTCCTATGCTTAATGAATACACTCCATCCTCCCGCACTCTCTTGTTTCGCCTTTGATTAAATTTTACTCAATCCCCACCAGGACATCCGTTTTTTTGTTGTTATTTCTACCCTTAGTTCGCGTTAGTTTCCTCTTGCTCTTTCGTCTAACGTTTACCCTCTGCTGTTTCTCTGCCCTTGCTGTCTTTGTGGAAAGCTGTAGGCTAATAACTAAATTACTTATTAAACAAAACCAGGACCAAATTACATTATCTAAGTTAAACTTTTTAATGTGAGCTAGCATCAATAAAATAGAATTAATTTCAATCAATTTTTAATTAAATCTCCGATTTCAAAAATTCCAAGACAGAAATCCGTTTCAGACATTAGGGGACATTTAGCGCAGATAGCACCAGATTAATTTCAACCGTCTGCGCCCTTCAACTTTTACTTAATTGGTACTTTAATTTATGTTTAAAAATCAAAATAATTTGACAACAAAAAAACGGAGGAAACAATTAAATAAATTAGGCAATAATGGCTTGTAAAAGCATAAACTTAATAAAGTACTTGATAAAGTTCCAGGAAGCTACGTGCCACACTAATCGGCAGTGTATTTTTTTTTATTTAATATTTTTATTTATTTCATAGATTCAAAAGTTATTAAAAAAGGATTTTTCGTACTTTTGTTCTAGGTTCAGTTCGAAAATTGTTGGGGCATTTTTTAATTCAAAATGAATAATTAATATTTTAGAATTATAGCTAAAATAAACAAAAAAACTGTGAAGTTGAAAAATAGTATTGAATATTGCTCGTGTAATAAAACTAAAACTACCCCTTTAAATATAGGTCCTTTCATTTTGAATAACAATAAAAGGTCTCTTTAATCTATTGATTTTTTCGAATATAAGTAGTCTAAGTATGAACATTGTTTATGTTAATATAGTATTATTAACATAATTGATTATTGATAATTTCTAGAATTAATGAAATCTGCTTGTAACTAAAATATATGCACAAATGACAAGTAAATAAAATGTAAGTAAAAGTAGGTGATCAAGTAAATTGGTTAGGAATGTTAGGTTATACCTGTCGCCCTACCCAAACCCTCGTAGATAAATCACCTCCCTCTACCTTACCCCGTTTCATTGACAGCCGTGTAATTGAATCCCCCCCACCTCCACAGCACCTACCCTATCCTCTATAAATTAACGCAATCTAGGATTAAAATCCGTTCCATTCTACTTTTTCAACGGCACAGTCTCTCCCTAGTCGAAGAGAAATTCATTTCCATATAAATCTTATAAAACTTTCCTGACAGCCTATATGGGATGTGTTTCCGTCTGTCTCAATAAATGTTTAATTTTTTTTTTAATTATCCTAAAAATAATTGTAATGGATATATTTATTGAAATTATTTTGGGATAATCTTGGAGTTATAGATATTTTCTTAAACCATTCCTCAATGGTATTAATTAATTCTGCTAATCTTCCGTTACATAATGATGTATTTTTTTTTTAATTTTGCATGAAACATTATGAAATGAAACTGCAGCGTTTCAAAACTTACTGAGTTCGATATTTTTGCTATTAGAGTTAATTGGATGAGATCGTGATAGGTCGATCTATTTTATGAATATGAAAAAGCGAAACAGGGTTAAACGGGCGTGCTAAAAAGAAGGGTAAGGTGTAGGAGGTTAGTAAGCTATGAAGATGGTACTTGTAAAGCCTGTTCGACACGGGCAGAGGCCTTGTCAAGAGGATGGGCCAGCTCCCCCGTCTCGTAATGTAAAATGCAATAGATAATGAAGGGAGAATGACGCCTTTAGGATAATCCAAATCAAGTGCCCGTGAGATTCGAGATAAGTGGAAGGACCTATTAACTTTTAAGGCTCCAAGAGATCACGGAGGGAAAGAATTTTTATAAAAAAAGGACATTGAAAAAGAGTAGAAAAAGG
Source organism: Gerris lacustris (assembly GCA_951217055.1). NCBI lineage: Eukaryota > Metazoa > Arthropoda > Insecta > Hemiptera > Gerridae > Gerris > Gerris lacustris. The sequence goes on from OX578278.1 coordinate 48,114,201, forward strand.
GCGGAGTTTAAAGTGTAGACTTACGAGTTGTGTCGGGAGCCCCGTTCGCAATTATGTTTGCGAACGAAACGAGAGCTGGTCTCAAGGAACAATATATACCCTTCTTCTTTTGTCTCGAGGGGCAACAAAAAAACCTTAATTGGGGAAAAACTTAATCAGATTGCCTCCCTTGTGGAGCCCCATAAATTACAACTAACAGCTCGAAACTCACTTTACACGGACAAAGAGAAAAAGAGAGAAGATAAAAAAAATCCCTTTTAAGTATTAAATATTCATCAGCGGCGTGGACGCCACGCGAAGCAGAATTTCAGGTGCTCTCTTTCTTTCGTTTGAGTCGTCAAACAATGTAACGAACTAATAACAATGAAGATTCATTAAATACAATTAACACAAGCCTTTAAACTTATTATAACACGGACTTCTTCTGTCTGCTTATTACACGATTTTTACTCTTAATTAATTTTACTAATACCTCTTTTTTCTAAACTTTTACGTTTTTATTATTAATTTACGCTTTCCTTTATAAGGATTTATTATTGTTACAGGCTATCAACATGAAATATAATACATTTTTATGCAATTCTATCAAGTACGTTATTTTCTACTGAAAACAGTTTTTGCTTAACAACGAAGTAAAGAAAAGAGAGGCACGCTTTATAGGAATTTTCAGTGTAAGAGAGGTGGCTGTCTGTTGACTAGAGTAGCTCTTCTTTTATTTAGATGCTTTCAACATTTTCAAAAGAAGAGTCGTTTTGTGTTCACTTCGTCCGCCGTAAAACATAGCCATATTATTTTTCTCTAAAATTTATTATTTTCCTCTCCTATATATAACTAAATCTTACTTAATGGAAATGGCTACAAGAGTTAACTCTCCAGTGATCGTAATTTGGTCCAACTTGGTCATTACTAGGCATCGCGTGGATTGAAGCGAGTTTATAGTGATAAACATGTATTGAATATTGAGGAAATAGATAATCTTGGTGAGTTGAAAGAGTATGATTGTAGTAGAGAGTCTAGTAGTGAGCCAGTCACCCTGCATTCTTACTATTCTACTGTGCACACATCTCCTTCTCAACTATTATAAAATGTATCACTTCATTACACAAAAATTTCTACTTTTATCAAGTTGAAATTTAACATGCCTGTTTCAATTCTACCTTAGACTATGTATATGAATTTTTATTAAAATCGTTATGTTAGAACGTAAGATATAGGTAAAAACTTATTTTCTCTATTTTAAACGTGTAGGTGTAGGTCCTGCTTTTATAGATTTAACGATCTTTATCACTTCATCTTTATCACTTCATAGCGATGTTGCTGTTGGTTTTACTTAAAAAAATATTTGTGGTGATGATAGAATCTTTTCCCATTCTGAAATTCAATTTTACATTTTTTTTTTCTTTTATTATTTAGCTACAACTATAAAATACAATTGAATTATTTAGCATTGTCCGATTGTGCTACAACTTCACGAATGTCATTTTTTAGTCGTGGCACAATTTAGGGGGTTCCCCCGTGTAATTTTTCGTATTTTTTTTTTCTCACCTATAGCTTTGTAACCACCCTAGTATTTATACTACGGAAAGATTAAATTTTACTTTAAATCAAATTATAATTATCAATAACTACGGGAGACATACAGAGATTGATAATTATAATTTGATTTAAAGTAAAATAAATATGTATTGATTATTGGAAAAAAGTTAATCATGATGAGTTTATAGTTAAAGAGCATGGTTGTAGTAGGTAGGAAATAGGACTGTTCTCTACCTACCCGGCCTACTTATTTAAAATATTATAAAATATATCACTTCCCCACACGAAAACATTTGCTTGTATCAGGTTGAAATTTTACATGCCTGTTTCAATTGTACTTTAGACGATGTGTATAAAGTTTTACTAAAATCGTTACGTAATAGAACGTAAGATATCGGCAAAAACATTGTTTTCTCTATTTTAAAGATTTAGGTCCGCCTTAATATATTTAGCGATCTTTATCACTTCATAGCGGTGTCGGTGTTAGTTTTACTAAAAAAAGATATATATTTATAAAAGTTGTTTGTCTCATTGAATAGATGAAGTTGGAATTTTTTCCCGTCCTAAAATTTCAATGTTTATATTTTAAGTTTACGTTTACGCGAACGCTTGGGCGGATAACATTGTCCAACGAAGTCATCCTGGGCATTGGTAAAAAATCAGGAGGTTTCTATGTGTACCAAATTTCAACTAGCTCGGTCATATTTTACTCAAGTTATCGTCATCGGTCGATTTGTGACGGTTGGTTTTGTGACGGTAGGTTTTGTGACGGTCGTTTTTTTCGGATTCACTCCCGGGCTCCACACGGTGTAACGTGCCTTAAGGAACATCGTTCCAAAAGATAAAAAGATAAGGAAAGGACGTAATAGGAAATACAAATAGTAACTGGAAATAATTATCATTGTTTAGAAGAAGGGGTTTAAACAAAATGACAAAGTGGCAAAGTAAATGACGCGTGCGGTGTTCTAATTGAGCTAAATAATTATCTATTGTATCAGTGCGGACGAGTGGGATATTAAAGTTTCTTTCTAGATAAAAGTTGACATAGCTTGCATAAATTTCAAGCCCAACGTTTTAAATTACCTTATAATTATATTATGAAAAGGAATATTAATAATTCATAAATTATTAAATCTTTCTCTGATCAATTTATTATATATTTGTAATAAGGTACTTAGGCGTTTCCAATTTATAATTTGACATATTAATGCTATTCAAAATAAATTTCAAAATCTGAATAAGCTTCGAATCTGAACATTCAATATATCCTGGAGAAATGAGGATGAACAAAAAAAGGGTATTGAAGGATGACAAAATAATTCATTTATTTAAAGCAGGAGATAGTCATCAAACAGGACTAGAACCGTTAATGAACGTATTGATGTAATTTATACAGGGGATGCATGGAACGCTGTCCCCTCTGTTGGTAAAGAGATTAAATTCTCTACAGAGAAACACAAATCACAGAAATAAAACGTATATTATTTCATATTTCCAATATTAGAAGCTCCCTTGTATCAACATTAACGATACCATTGACAATATTTGAAACTAATTATCTCCTGTAACAAATAATTAATAAGACCGACCATTGAATTAACAATATCACTCTTTTATTTAAATTTATTAATAAAATTGAACCCGAAAAAATGTTCTATTTAAGCGTTAATATGTACAACAGATTGAATGCAATGTTTACGAAGTAAATTACATTGTAGTAATAAGGAACCGATGTTCGCTTGTATTCCAAATATTATAACATATTATATAACATGCTTAAAATTTTCAATGTTAATAAAGTATGATAAATTTAACGTTAGAGAATTGTGTATATTAATTTTGGTAGTTATTCTATAAATTAATTGGCGCCAAACGACTGGCTTTTTAATTAAATTTAACTATGATTGATTTCACTGTTCTGCAAAATTTAACGAACTTTTTGGCCCCCTCGAGGTTGCTCAGTCCGAATCTGAAGGGAAGATTTCTCCTCTACGTACAGTTTTCCCGTAAAATGCGCCTAAAGTTCGGAAAAATTGTGTTTTTATTGGGGGGGGGGGGGAGGGGGGGGGTTCGAACCAATTTTTCAATTCGACCCAATGGGGATAGTAAAAAAATTGGGCAAAACCACAACGTTTATATACTTTTTTTTTTAATCAAGTATGATATGCTAAAATACAACACCCCCCCCCCCCCCCCCCCCCATGTTTCTTGTATCCCCTCCCCTCGGTCACATATATTGTAATTCTCTAGAATAATGTCAGAAAAAAGTCACAAAGCATGTTTTATATTGCTGAAAAAGCAATAGAAATACAAAGATTCAATATAAGAAAAAAATCTATTTTTTTGAATTTCTTATTTTTCAATTTTCTTAAAAAAGTAAGGTCAGCAGATTTGTTTTGACTTTAGATTCGTGTTCACCATGGTTTGAAGATATTTAAACGCCCATTAATTTAAAAAAAAAAAACAATAAACACAATTTTTCCGAACTTTAGGCGCATTTTCCGGAAAAACTGTACGTATAGGAGAAATTTTGACTTCAGATTCGGATTTAGCACACAAAAATCCTTCAAAAAAGGACATTTTCATGCTGAGGCTTTTTTTTGCAGGATAGTGTTATTTTTAATAATGCATTTTTTTTTAGAACTCAACATTAAAAAGTATTAAAACTTTTTCACAGTGCCTTTTTGGTAGTTTTTAAACAGCATTAGTAAATAACATTTCACATAACACATAATAAAACCACACTCAGTGTGAATTTTCACTGTTTATTTTATCCGCATGATAAAAAAAACAAAAAAAAACATTGTTCGCAACAGGATTTGAACAAATAATTAATCTAATACATTTATTCAAATATATTACTTATTTTAATATAACATATAAATAAAATAATAATTTTATTTTATATATTTTAGATTTCCATACTTGACTTAAATATTTATTGCGAATAAATGAATCAATTGTTTTATTTCACCATATTATTACATTACATTTTTCCTATTATTACATAAATGTAATTGTACATGTTATATACCTGATACTACAGATTTCGGAAGTTTTACACTGCTTCGTACCAAATTGTAACTTGATTATTTTTCAAGTACCGTCTAAAAATCAGATAATATATAATAAATATTTTGCTCTTTAATTGTTATTCACTACAACTTAGGACGTTATATTTTTAAATAGACAATTTTTGCGGACGTATACAAAAATTAACGTAATTCCTCAGGTAGTTAGACATCTGAATTATTATAGACATACCAACACTTAACATTAGCCAGCATAAAATTATAATTTATTTCACAGAAATAACATAAAATGTCTCTCCTCGTAAATTGAAATTAGGGAGACTCCCGATATCTCACGTCGATCTCCGACTTGTAGTAGACTCACCTCTCTTTAATTCATTTTATTAATATAACGTTTAATAAACTAAAATTACAGGCACCAAGTCCTGAGTAATTCAAAGTTATTGGAGTTACGTTTAGTCCTACCTTCCCAGTCGGCTCTTTACTTATAAGTCGAGAAAAGTAATTTTCCTATAAGCTTGCTATATTTAATTCAATTATAAGGCAATTAGACAGAGGTTACACTGGTTAAGGTATTGTTTGAGAAGTGGATAGGAGGCGTGGGTGGTGACTCTGCCCCGACGCTCCATTAATTCCCATGACTAGTCATTTCGATTACACCGCCCTGGGAGGCCTTGCTTCCAACCAGCCTCCTAACAGAGCTTTGGGCCACTAATTATTTAATTTCATGCTCTATTGATTGGACCTAACCTGGGTAACTTGTTCCGGATTAGTAATATAAAGTTTCCTCGATATTGAACTTTATTCAAGATTAAACAGAACTTTCGAAACAATTTATGACTGTCTGTTTGACCTTGATAAGGTGTAATAGACCTATAGTTATCATTTTAATCTAGTCCTCTAATCTAAGAAATTGTCACAACCATGACACTACCATGTGTTGGTCGTTAGGCATTATGAAATTGAAAAAAAAAAAAAAAAACTTCAGTGTAAAGAAGAGTAGTGTAATATTGCAAAAGTTAACACAAATGTTGAGAGGTTTCAATAAAACTAAACTAAAATAGAAATTAACGTTTTTAGGTGTCTCAGAAATCATAATTAAAGAGCATTTAAAAGCATATTCGTTGTTCTGTACATTGTATTGCAATGCGAATTCTCATTTCTTGTCGATTTATTTTTTGCCAACGAAAAAAATTGACTGAGTGTATTGGATAGAAGTTTTAAAACTGATACTTTTAATGTTTTACTTTCGGAGAAAGCTTTTATTTTTATGATATGAAAAGTCGTGCTAATGTCCATTTCACCAACTGAAAAGTCGTTCAATATAAGGCCTGGTTTTAAATATTTGTTTTTTACATCCGATACGATGAGACGCATGTTTTATCAAAAATCAGAGAAGGCATTTTATTTGCACTCCGAAAAAGGACCTTCTTGCATTCGGGAGCTTACGTTATGACTATGTAAGATTCGTTACGCATCGCATTCTCAATTCTCAAATTTGAATGTCTCCGAAAATAGTTCTTTCTCAATGTGGATTATTCTTTTAAATTTCAACCTATTTTCTTTAGTGTTTAGAGTTTTGATAAGATTTAATTTGATTTGTTACAATAGCTATACTAAAAAGTATCGTAACTTTTATGTTTTTGAGCCAACTTACTGAATTTCTCTATAGAATTACAAAGCTTTAAAGGTGCCTAAACTCACTAGCACAAGTTAGACACTGTCACAGAATAGCGACATAGAAGGAAATATCTTTAGAAAGAACAGTCTTCTGTGAACAAACAAGATCCAATCGATACCTCAGAAGTTCTTCACTTAGATTTCTTCTCTGTTATCTCAGACTAGAGTTTCCATTGTTCAAAAGAATAATTCCCCATTTTCACTCATCCGGCGGGCAAACAATAAGCCTAACTGATATTGCCCCTCTCGAAATCCATTAAACGATTTGCTGAGCCTTAACAACAAGCTGTATTTGTTACCACAATGGAATGGTACAGTTGTTTATCTTGCTATTTTCAAACAGAATCTCAGTCGAGACTTTTTGTCTAAACAACTTTCTAAGCTTTTAAATAAGTCGGATCATTTTTCTTTATTTATAATTTTTATAAATTGTAATTCATACTTAAACTACTTATTCACAGTTAGTATATGCCAATGAATATGATTTGTTCTATAAAGTAGTATTTATATCAAATAAAATTTACCCTTCTGTAATTTCTTAGTATATATATAGAACATAGTGTTACTTACATGTTCTTAGACTCTCTCCCTGCCTCTAGTGGCTGTATTTCTCCTGGAGTTTCTTCTTGGAGACTCGGAGGGTGATTTATTTAGCCGACTGCATCTAAAGCTGTAAATTCTCTTATCAAACAAGTCCGGTAGGGTGGGCTGGCCCAAACTTTAATCACACTGCTAAATCACGTTGCTTCCTCTCACTTGGTTTAACTTAGGAACGGAACAGTGAAAATCCTACAAAGACAACTCCATTACTATCCTACTCTAACATCCTTCGACACCTTCTCTTCTCCCTTATCCAAATTTCAAACTAATAATTCTAATGCTTATCTTCACCCAATAAGACATATTTTATAATATTATACCGCTTTAATTATTTGAGAAGCATATAATATATTTTTTCCGTGGTAGGCTGTGAAATAGTAACTTTAGAGCCTAAAAAACAGCTAAAATCCATTTTTTCATTACGTGGACTTAAAAATCTTTTCATTACTCCTAGCTGTAAAGAAAAAATCTTTTACGTCCTAGGAACTAAAAGATTTTTTTTTCCGGCGGGTAGTTGTCAAAACTTCCGTTAGTACCGCTGCCGTCTTTGTAGAAATGCTTCTAGTACGATTAAAATCCGCTAGATGTCAATGCGTTTTATTTATCTTTTCTTATAGTGTAACCTCTTTTTAAGGTTTCTTTTTTTAAGTCTTAAGTATGTACTAATATTTGTTATTATTATATATTGATTAGTGATTAATATTAATGTTTCTTCATTGTCTGCTACCTCGGAAAAAATAGCATATGCTACGCGACTGTGAAGTGTTTTTTCTTTACCTTGGCAATATTTACTGTCTCGCTTCGCTCGACAGTAAATGTAATTGCCGCGGTAAAGAAAAAACTCTCTTCACAGCCTAGTAACATAATATACTATTTTATAACTATACTAGCTAGATTCTCGAGCTTTGCTGCAGAATATGATTGTTGAATTTTGTTTTTAATTTTATAGGTTTTATTACCTATACCGCCAACAAATATTAAACATTTTAAGCTGCGTTTTTCCTTGTGAAAAGCACCGTTATCCTAGTATTAAATGTATATTTATAGATCTAGCTTTTTGAATGAAAATGGCTAACACAAGTGCTTAAGCCAACCAAGAATAAAAGTGGCATTGTTGACTCATTGATTTGGAGAATGATAAGACAACTAAAATTATAGCTGTATAAATTGAAAAATAATTGGGTTATTCACATTCTTTGTTTAAAGAGTTATGTTAACGAGTTAAATGTTAGAAATTGAAGATTGTGAGGGATCTTGACCAGAAGACGATTTATAAGATAAATGTTAAGTTTGAAAAAGAAAATCCTTTAATTGTCTATTGGGTAGAAGTATAATTGTAACTTTCAAGTTTTCATCAATTTTCCAATGCGATATTTCAACCCCTCTAGGTTATTATCTAGCTTTTCTTAAATCCACGCATTACTCACAAATGTATTCTATAATAATTATCTATCTCCTAATCATTAAAACCAGTTTCTTCAAATGTGTGCTACACATCATTGTCAAATCTTTTAATCTATTATCAATAATAGATTTAATTTAAAACTAAAATCATTCCAAATTTTTTTCTCCCTTGAGAAAATTCCATATTTTTTCTCCCCTTGGAGGTAAAATCTTGTACGTACCTCGGGAGTAAAAATCACTTGCGCCTTCGCGATAATAATTAACTCCCTTGACTCCGCCTACCATAAAGGAATATAACTAGTTAAAAATGGAGGATAATTTAACAAACTTAGCTGTCTTACCGCAGTTTAGCTCGTTAAACTAAAAATCGTGAATACCCCTATTATAAATACAATGAAGTGTATAGTAATAATTACATGGATTTAATAAAATCCATGTAACAAGATAAAGAAAGGATTATAGTTACATTTCTATCGTATCCTATTTAACCCCAGTCATGTATTAATGTATTACTATTTTCTTCTATCTCTAAATATAACTAATTGTATTCAAATGATTTCCCTTTTTCTATTTCTATGTATAAATCTGAATAGCATCATCAAGACTATCTCACGTTTTTCTTCAGTATCATAGCCACCTTGGATTTTAAAAACTGAAATTCAATTAGCCCGAAAATATTCAAACGAATATTTATAAACCAGTTTCAAAAAAGAACAATCGCAATTATTTTAATTTTGTTTGACAACTTCCCTGACCCTTCGATCCACTTTTCCCAAAGGATTCATTAATTTTTAAAACTACAAAAACTTTCTTTTATCTTTCTCGTCCTTTTTTATCACGCGTAAGTTTATCCAGAGTTCTTTGCCCCACAAAGGCTCAGTGATTGCAAACTTAATTATCCAACCCTCCTTTCCCTCTCCCCAATTTTTCCTGTAATAATAATAAAGGGCCCGAGTTTTTTTCCCTCTCTCTCTTCTGGTCAACGTTATTTTATCCCTGATTTTTTTCTGTCTTTTTTTTCTTTTATTCTAAGAGCCCACAAGATTATTTTTGTTTATAATCATCCCAATTTAAAAGTTTAATATGTTTATACCTTCGGGTTATTTTCAGAATTAAAATTATTCCTTTTTTTTAGTATATTTATTTACAACAAGGAAGGCTTGAGTAAATATAATCATGTTATAAATTGGGACCTTTATTTGATTATGTAAAACCTTTTTAAGATAACCTTTTTTTTAAATAATGTACCTAACCTTCAATATATCCAAATCTTTTAATGGAATTGTGCTACTGGGTTTATACTTTTGATTTATGCAAACAGCTTAGTAATATTAAATCTGAAAGAGAACTATAAACATATTAGAGAAGTGTAATAAAGATGTGAGAGTTGATTGTTTTTCATTTGTTCTTTGCCTGATTACCATGTGAACCGTTCAATCTTAAGAGTGCTTTCTTCGTTTGATTAAACGTTTTATTCATTCAATGCAAATGTTAGTAACTCTCTATTTTTCATAGATTAGTGGAATGGATTATATTTACGACTCAGAGAATATTCAAGATTCAGGATTTACATTGCAGAACAGTGCACATATCTCATACACGCCAGGGGAACGGGTTGGAATTCGTTAGATAATACATCATCTAGGCCGGGCTTGGAATATCTAATTAGGGGAAGGGTATTGACTAAGTCTCCGCATGTGATATTATCATATGAATCAGTTTGTGGGAGACCGAGCTGGAGTTACGTTACATATATTATCCTGGGGAGTTGGTGGCTTAATGGCCTTCATACCAAATCACTAGTGATTGCCCATTCAAATCTAGTCGAATACACGAGACTGTCTTCCAACTTGTCTGTAATACAAGGATTCTCTTCCTCACTGCGTGCTAGTGCTCTACCAGTTACGGCCTGTTTCGAGAGAATAAACTTGCCCTCTTATACTATTATTGGTTTTAGTCTAAGCTCTAAAGCTCGCTATGAAACTTTATTACATCCTTTATTCTTTAGTGAGTCGAAGTTAAATGCTTCAAACTTTCCTATTCTTCTCCATTTAAGTTGAATACATCTTACAGTTTACTTAATTCCAGTTCGAGAATTAGTGTTAATAACCCAGAAAAAGACACACATCTGATAAAGTTATTAGATGTATATGCGTTTCGTATCACTCTCTATGCGCGTCTCATCTGACGATGTTATGACAAAACTTTCGGATTAATTAAGTTGCCACTCTCACATAATATAAACATAATTAAAAAACACTTTTCCTACTATAGGTAGTGAGGAAAAGTAAAAACAAAAAAATACTTTTTAATTTTTTTATTGTGTAAATGGAATTATTATTTTTAAAAAATGGGTGATTAAATCAGCCTAGTTTGAGCTTAGGCGCATTGCTTCCCTGTTAATATATTTTTGTTTGCGTGCCTGTAGAATTTTACAAGAAACTCCTATCAACGCTTTAACACTCTAGTCTAACTTTACTTTCTTTAAAACTTTTCCCTTTAGTTACTTTTTCCTTACTTCTAAACACTGTTTAGGCAACTGATCAACGTTAACTGTTTCTAATTATCACGTATAAATCAATTTGAAACTAACCGTCTTGCAACGCAGCGGCTGCTACTGTTGTGAAATAAGTTTATCGCAAGAATATAAACTCTACCAGGCTATAATTAATACCGTTTATTTTTAGAAACAAAAAACCTCTACAGTTTATGGTTTAACAATAGTTGTAAGCTTTTTTACGTTATATGGTATTGTTCTGTAATGTTTATACTTGCTTGTAGTACAAGTAAAATGGACCAAAAATGGGGCCCGAATGTCTGAATTTCTTCATGATTTGTCTAGGCTATAGAATTGAAAATCTAAAGAGTCTTAGGTGGATCTAAAAGTTTTTAGGCGAGGAAAGTGGGTTAATTACATTATAATGTCATGAAATGTATCGTGTCATTGAGCTGAATCTAATGAGACAACTTTAAAGTCATTTGGATTATGTCGAGATATGATATGGTTTTATTGGGAAAAACGCAGAAATCATAGAACGTAATTTACTTTATTTCAAATATTCATTCATTTCAAAATCAAGATTTGAATCATCATCTTTTTCCATAATTTTATCATCAGATTCTTCTTTAGTCTCGTGTCATCAAAGTGTAGGGGGATCAACAATCTCATCAGACACTGGAAGTTGAAAATCGAAATTTAAAGTTTTTAAAATCGAAAATCGGGAATTGAAAATGATTCTGCAGATTACGCTTTCACATATATTGCACTTTTAAGGCAATTTCCCTTTTATTTGAAATGAATGTATTAAATGAATTTGAGATTTGCGTCAAGGATGAGTTTTAAAGTTGTTTTAGCATTTTGCTGTCGACATATCCACGATTCAAACTCTTCTGGGACCAGACGTTGGATAGCTTCTATTTGGTTAGATATGTTCCCTCCGAAACAATTCCAGACAGAGAAAGTATATCCAAGTATAAGACGGACCAGAGACTTATAGAGCTGTAATAGTACATTACGCGTCGAGTGCGGAAAGTAGCATTTTGCATGCGAGTGTGGAGTTTGCACCCGAGCGACAGCGAGGGTTGTAAAACCACACGAGCAATGCAAAATGCCGTTTTCGCTCGAGTTGCGTACCGTACTTTATCTACGATTGTTAGATTTAATTATAAATACAGAAAAAAATAAACTTGCTGTATGTAAGTTCGTATCTCTTCTCTTGATAAAGATGGCATTAATTCTTGAGTTGTATTTTTTGCCGAATTAATTATTTCTGGAGGAGTATTATTCTCCACATTTTCGTCAAAGTCACTTGATTCACTCATTGTTTTTCACTAAAAACTCGATATAAACAGCTACTTTAATAAAAGAACAGCAAATTAGTTTTGTTAAATGTAAACAAACTAGCTAATCGTGCGTAAAGCTGAAGAATTCCTCTTCTTTACCGCACTAGTGTGGTAAAGAAGAGGAATTCTTCAGAACTATGAGACGCGCATGCGTAATGAATACAAGTACGTAAATAATCACTTTCTACGCATCTAAACAGAGATATAATGTTTATATTTCGTATCAATCGTAGATAAAAGACATTTAAAGGACAATCCACCGCTAACATTAAGTATTGCGCTCAGGGATCTAGAGACTGAGGATATTTTTGAGAAAATATGAGGCGTAAGGATAATTTTGTCTAAGATCACGGATAGAATTAGAATGAGGTAGAGGTGAATTATTAAGTTTGTAAGAGAATGAAATAACATTAGTGGAACGGGACAAGGAAATAACATTGGATTTAGCCACATTAAAGACCATTCTGCTGGTACGAGCCAAAAAAGGTTTTAAGTTTCTGTAGGAGTTACGAAAAGAAACCTTATACAACGGCTCTGTCTGTCAGTCCGTTGGCATGCTTTAATTCATAAACTACTATATCTAGGAATATGAAATTCGGCACCCTGGTGCATCTAGGCATTTGTTTTAACTGTACACTTTTTGGAGTTTTCACACTTAATATATTTCCAATATGGCGGGGACTAATTTTTAGTCACCATGACATGTTGTACATCAATTTAAAGGTCTTGAAGTGTAGAAAAAGAATATGTAATTTTACTCTTAATATTATCAAGATGGCAGCCAATATGGCTAATATGCTGCCAACCTCACGACATGGCTCAAAACTAGATGCTATTTTTTTTCAACTTGGACCTACGTCAATGTGGTATTTACACTTCCATGACAAGTGTTCACGATCCATTGTGGGCTCACAGTCTGGGCAAAGGGGCCTAACTCCTCGCCCTGGTCTACGGACTGAAAGGAGAGCATATGCCATTGGGGGCAGTCCCGATGTCCGCTCAACTATGATGATTTGATATTTATTACAGTTTAATATATGTCGTAAATCACGCGTTATGTCGTTATCACGTCGTAAATTGTAACTCAAATGGGTGAAAACACCGGCAAAAGAAGTTCATACTACTGCATAATGTCGGCTTTTCGATGTTTATCTTACTTTACGACACGGAAACAGTCTAATCAAGTTTCATGAAATTTCGAAAAGTAGTACCCAATTTACGAGATATTTGTGTCACCGATAAGTAAAATTAATACGATAAAATGTATTGCAAATTTTAGTATAAAATATTGCAATTTTAAATAAAGAAAACGATCGTACATAAACTGGTGATTATCGCCTCACGTACTTACGTGAAGCGCGCCTTACTTGTTTTTCTTCTGCATATATTACAAGTTATTAATGGCAGCTTGAAGTTATACTTCAGTTGTGCCTTCTAGGTAGGTATAACGAAATACATATATCTTCTAACTACTGTCACTAATGCTATGCGACTATTATTTAACTTAAGTTAACATTATTTTTTCTATTGGATAATCTAATTAAACCTCGTCCAATCTTACCAAAAGCGTTTCTGTCAGCTTTAACAAATCCTTACTGGAATTGGAGAGGCTTGTGTCTTCAGTGTTTTGAGTTGATTAAGGCCTAGAGGAGCGGTGTTGCCAGATGTGGCTTACTTTCTTGAGCGCCCCTCGTTTCCAAAGCCTTTGTGTAACATAATATCGACTGCTTTAGTACACAATGTCACACCCCCCCCCCCCTTCTCCTCCTAAGCTAAAGGAGACGTCATTGCCGGCACTCTTCGCTTCGATTCCTGTTCCTGTCGTTGACTTTGCAAACAATTCCCCTATATAGTAAAGATATCCATTCTCTCTCCTGTCGTAATGGCGGGTCCATTCACACGTGCAGTCATTAAAAGAGGAATCGATCTTTCAAATCTTCTGCAATTTCTTAGATCAACTTTACACTTGCATCGGTGCGTTATCGCAAATTTAACACTAAACACGCTTGTCTTGACCCTTTCTAAACTTTATAAAACTTGGATTTTATTAACTACTAGCCTTCACCCCGCAGCTTTATGTGGGAGTGAAGGCTAGGTATTGGTGGCTAGGTTTCCTATTATCATGTAGGCCTAGCAATTAAATGAAATGCCTAAATAGTTTTGTTTCCAAAGTCTGTAGGAATAGAATCAGGACTATAATATTACACATCATTCATTCCATTACTAAGAATATAATACTCTCTAAATTGTAGTTGGAGTCTTTTTATATATATATATATATATTATATATATATATATATATATATATATATATATATATATATATATATATATATATAACCAATCGAAATTAAGTAATGTAGTAATAAATAACAATGCTTAAAAAATATATAATAAATGAGAAAATAAATGTAGTCAAAACCAATTAGATTAGGAAGTCATTGGACAGTCATCAACCATTGGTGCATTAATTTATTTACCAGTTTTCTCTCAATACGGCAGTTGCACCAGTAAAATATTTAATAACTCTAGTTCTTGGACAAATTAATAAAATAATAAATACTCGATTTAAAGAGCATTAGTGTGAGGTTTAAGCACCCCAATCAGAAATTAAACCGGTCAAGAATTGCGGACTAAATCATATTTAGCTCTATTTTAGGTAGAACCGATGGAGGTACGACAGAAAGTCATAGGACCAAAATTGTAAATCTTTTAAAATCAGATGCGCTGATGAAATCTGATTTTCGATACGACTTGTCGTTAAACCGCAAGAAGCCTCCAAAAAACTTTAAAGTTGCGTCCGCCGTCTTTTATTTTTTTAGGGGTAAAAATAATTTGTTTTAACTTTTCGGTTTTTTTCCTGTTGGTTTAGGTCAATTTCTGACCAAACGCCAAAAACCGCGAGTCTCTAGGTGATCTAGAAGTACCCTAACATTTTGATTAGCTAGTAAGTGGGTTTTGTCACTTAATATGAAATATGGGAGATCTGTACCAGGTAAAGGGAAGTTTGTTTTCATGCAATCGCGCACTAGAGGCAACCACCCACTTTGCCCCCTGGCCACCCAACTTCAAAATTTTAAATCGGGTTGTTTATTTTTTATAGCATATTCGGATTCTATGGTAAAAAATAATACAATTTTTCTTGAAAAGTTTTTTGTATCTCCAATATTTTGCCTTCTATAAGGGGGCAAAGATAGCAAAACAACCCTTCCGAAAATATTAAAAAATAAAACTAATATCGTTATAAAAACTAAACGGTTGAAATAAATTAAATTGGGGATCTGCACCATGTAAAGAGAAGTTTGTTTTCATGTAATCGTGCATAGGGGCAACCACCCATTTTTCCCCCAAGCCGCTACCCATACCTTCAAAATTTCAAATTATAGTGTATATTTGTTTATAGCAGTTTTAGGTCCTCCCTGTATAAATAGTCAGGCTATTTTTTTTTATAAAACTTTTTTTTTAATAACTTCTATTCAATATTTTTCGATGAAACCAAGCCTACAACATGCGCAACATCTTTGCGGTTACCTCTGAAAAAAATCTATTTAGTTTAGTCTGTTTTGAGCCTGTAAGTCGGACGCGGCGACAGACACACATACATACACGAAAAAAGTTAAGGCCGGATTCGGTTTTCGGAATGTATGAAATGAAAAATTATGCAAACAATTTTCAATTCTGACCAATATACAGACAAAACTTTAATTTTATGTATAAGTATACATTTGATATTGCTACGCTGTTTGAGTTAACGTTACAATCAATATAAATTTCCTCTTTGTCAGAAATCTTGTGCTTTCTTTGCAAATACATATTTAACTCTGTAAATACATATTTAAATTTCACGCAACCTTTAACCTTATTTTTTACAATTGAATTTAAAAAAGGTATTAATTGTTTGTCACCAATAATTTTTTTGTCTTTTAATATAAGTCAAATATTGATACTTTTTTCCAAGTTTATGGTGATAACGGTGGTTTATGAAACACACTCTCCTTTTAAATTAACTATATTGTTTGGTATTCTTTAAAAAGTGTACTTGAAATTGTTTTTACCTTTGTAGTCATAGTAAAATTCAGGTTCTTAAGTTAAATTCAGGTTTTTGTACCGTGATTGAGCGATTAGCCTTTATGTTCAAGGTTTTTTCTACAAGGAGGGTTTAGTTGGAAGTGATGCAGCTCCATGGCAACAGATCTGCTGCCGCACCTGGAAGGGAGTGGACCCCTGACTGTGATTTACTGTAATGGAGCCTTGTTGTGACGTCACAAGTCTACATCCTTCCACTCGTACAAACCACTTATCCTGGCACCGTACTTCACTTCGCCTTTTCCACTTTCCCATTCGCCTTTTTGCCTTTAAAAATAACAGGAAAGGTCACAAGAGTTTCAGTGTTTTCATCTCCATTTAATCTCGTATAACTTATTCCCTGGTCTTTTTTTAGTTGTTTTTTTTTTTTTTTTTAAATCCTTTTAAGGTTCAAGTTGTTTTCTTTTTTTTCAGTTCAATTTTTTTTTTGTAAGTGTATGTCTGGTTGCCGTCAAAATCATTGGACGGCTAAGAAACCCTCTTTCATCGAATTGAGCTAAACTTTGTACATAGACTCTATATTATAAAACATTTTATCAAATTTAAGGGTTATTACGATTATTATTATTTGTGTATGTAGGTATATTTATTTGCGTATGTTTGTGTGTATATATATACACACACACTTCACACAATTTGTGTTAGTGAGAGACATGGATGTGCCACGCAAGCTCGACTCATAGAAACTGTTCCAACATCAGACCACAGGCGCCCATGGTCTGAGGGGACTAGGTATTCTGGCACTTCTGTAGATTGTTACTCCCCTTATATAAAATGGATGGAGAAGTAACAATCTAAAGAAGGTGTATGGAATGTTCATCTTTAGACATTTAGTCAAAGCCATTTACATTTTAAAACAACATAGGGGAGTAACAATCTAAAGAAGTACCGGCATTCTTTGCCTCCATTGTTTTCTGAGTTTTAAATTTTGGAGATTTTAGGCTATGAAAAATGTGTTTTTAAGCCCTAAAAACCGAACTCCCAGTTCAGTGTGGTAGGTCAAAATATTAAAATTAAGTAAAATTCTTAAATTTTTAAAATTTTGTTAAGTGAAGTTTGATTCTTTACTACTGAGCAAGAACGGATACAGCTATAGTTTGCATAAAGTTATTATGTATAAAAAATTAAAAAGTGTCAAATGTTGAAAGAAAAAGAATTATTTAGTACATCTATAGGACGAATTTACTATTTTAATCTAATTTATATCGGTGTAAAAGACGTTAACTTCATTTTTATTTCTCTTTTTCAATTCTTTTTTAGGGTTTTGTTGGTAAAACCAAAAAAAGAAACCCTTATATAGTTTCGTTCCTGTGTCTGTCACTCTGTACGGTTCCAATAACTTTTGAATCAAAAGAGATAGAAACATGAAACTTTCCAGTATTAAAGATCGTTTTGATGAGCACAGAGGAAAAATATAGTGAACTCAAAATTATGAGCTAAAAAAAAAAAAAAAAAAATGCCGGATAATTCAAGTCACGCGAAAAAAATAGTTTTCGAACTTTTGAGTGGGGTATCAAATGAGAGGTATTGAAGAGTAGATTACAAAAATGTATAACATTTGTGAATAGTGTTTAATTTTTCACGCCATTTTGTCAAAAAACATCAACATTTTGCGTCCCCCCCCCCTTAAACTATATTTCTGCTGTTACTAAAAATATAAAAAATGTGCAGTGTGCTGGGCCATCGAGAAAATAAGAATAGCTATTTGATCTGATTAACTGGGAATCTAAAGGGTGGCTAATTCCTGTCACGGGAAAATAAATATTTTTTGAAAATTTTGAGTGGGGTATCAAATGAAAGGTATTGAAGAGTAGATTACAAATATATATATAACACTTGTAGGAAGTGTTTAATTTTTCAAGTTATTTTGTCAAATAACATCAAAATTGCGTCGTCCCCCCTTTATACTAATTTCATGTTCAAGATACCAACGAAATCCTTTTTACGTGAGACTTCACGCATAACCAATTTATTTTATATGTTTTTCGGACCAGTTAGGGTAGTGTGGTCCTAAGTTTGCAGCTTCGAAATACCTGTGCTAGCTGTATTATACGTGAAGAACTGAAGAAAATTAGGACTTTTTTAGTATTTTAGTTTTTGCCATATAACTCGTAAACTGTTTTTTTTTTTCGATATTAGTTTTTTTTTTTTTGATATTATTAATCTTAAAGTACAGTAAATTTGCAGCAGCATAAGCCAAACGAAGGAGATAATAGATGATGTAATCGTGGAAGAAAATATTAATACTGGCAGTGACCATAGGGCCTTAAAAGCTGTTGTGAACATCGGCATTAAAAAATCTTGGCAGAAGAAGCTACCTAAAAGAAACGTCACTGTTGATCTACTAAAGTCTCACGAATATGATGAAATTATAAAGGATGAGTTTGAAAATAAAGAAAAAGACGAGGATAATTTAAATGAACTCGAAAAGAGAATAGTACACGTAATAAATCAGTCGACGAACAGAATATTAAAACATGAATGTGTAGCAGAGAAGAGAAAAATGCCAGCAGAAATAAGAAAACTTATGAATAGAAGAAGACATCTTAAGAGAACAGGGAAAGATAAGATAGAGTTTTCAGAAGTATCTAAAACAATTCGGAAGAAGATTAAGGAGTGGTCAGAAAGAAGGAACATAGAGGAACTTGAGAAGGCAATAAATGAAGGGTCAAGTCTGAAAAAATGCATGCGCCAACAAAAAATAGGTAGAATGAATATAGTAGCCATGAAGGATAGGAGAGGAGATATTAAGAGAGACACAAAAGAAATTCTGGACATTATTACAGATTATTATAAGGAACTATATAGCCTACCCGATAATATGAAGAACGAAGTAGAAGATACCCAAGCCAGCTACACAAGATGATGATGAGGATGTAAAAGAAGTGTTGAAGGAAGAAATAGAAAATATTCTTAGGAAACTTAAAGTGGGTAAAACAGGAGGACTAGACAACATAAGCAACGAAGAGCTCAAAGCGGGAGGAGCAGAACTAACAGAACAACTATCCTCACTATTTAATCTCTGTTTGAAGCAAAGAAAAATCCCAGACAATTGGCTTCAATCTAAACTAATTCTGTTATTTAAAAAAGGAGACAGACTGGAAATAAAGAACTACAGACCAATAAATCTGCTCTCAGGAGTCTATAAGTTATTTATGAGCATCATTACTACAAGGATAACGAAGCAGTTAGATTTTCATTCTCCAGTTAACCAAGTTGGTTTTAAAAAGAATTATTCTACCTGTGATGCAATACTTGTGATCCAGCAATTACTGTCAAAGGCTGTAGAATACAACTTTTCCATTGCATTATTATTTATTGATTTTGAAAAAGCCTTTGACAGTGTCTACCCGGCATATATAGCAAAAGCATTGCGTTCCTGTGGAATTGACGACATTTATATAGATCTGCTAAGCTATATCTATAAACACGCAGACATTTTTATAAGATTGGAAAACCAGGTGAATTCGATATTTTTAGAAAAAGGCTTACGTCAAGGAGATGTTCCGTCAGCCAAACTTTTTGCTGCCGTTTTGGAAGAAGTTTTTAAAAAACTAGAATGGCATTGTTATGGGATTAATGTGAACGGTGAAAAACTAAATGTAATTAAATTCGCAGACGACGTAGTGCTAATTGGTAAATCGAGAATAGAGTTAAGGAAAATGCTAAATGAACTGTCATCAAGTGCCAGGGAGGTAGGTCTAAAAATAAATATGGATAAAACCAAATTGATGACTGTCAACTGCCAGGAGGACTTACAAATAGAAATTAGAGGGAAATTGGTTGAAGAGGTAAAAGACTTTATTTATCTAGGCCAACTAATAGGAAAAGAGGAAAATACTAACAAGGAAATAAAAAGACGGATTGGTCTAGGGTGGCGGGCATTCATGAAATATAAGAACTTATTTACGTCCAACATTGCAATATATAGGAAAGTAAAATTGTGGAGTGCTGTCATAAAACCAGTGTTATTATATGGATGTGAAACATGGACGCTTACAAAAAAGAATATTGAAAAAATGAGGGGTTGCGTCACAAGAATGGAGAGAAGTATGCTAAGGATTAGCAGGAAGGAACGGAAGACAAATAAATGGATACGGGAACAAACAAAAATTGAGGATATAGGAAGAGATATTATCTCCAGGAAGTGGAAATGGGCAGGTCACGTGGTTAGGACTGAAGACGGAAGATGGACCAGGAAAATATTAGATTGGGTTCCAATGGAAAATAAAAGGAAAAGAGGAAGACCCAAAACGAGATGGGACAAGGAAACGGGTGGCTATGAATAGAAGTGAATGGAGAAGGATGGGAAAAGTGTATGAGGAGGAGTGGCTGTAAGGTGGTGTAAACTAAACTGCATATTGTACTTTTTGGGAGTTAATTTGGATTATTGGAATAAGCATTTTATTTAATTTTAATTTTATTGTATGGTTATGGGTGTTTGGCACCAAGTAATTTGATGTATTCTTTGTTAATGTTATGTTTCATTATATTTATTTAGTTTTTGTTCAGATATTTGTTGATTTTTTTAGATATATAGTTAGTTTTATTTTCATGGAAAAAATAATTATAAATCCTATTTTATTAGCAATAATAGTTTACTGTAATATTGTAGAATTGTTGGTATCATATGAGATTACGTTAAAAAAAATATTATAGTACAAATTGTTAAAGATTGTTAATATATATACACAGTGCTCGATTTCTAGAAATTGAGGTGCCGGAACTACAACCTACCCTCTCTTTGCCACCCCCCCTGTAGAAGGGGGGTCCGGGGGTCCTCCCCCGGGAAAATTTTGAAAAATAAACGTTCAAAAACAACATTTTAAGAGTTTTAGACATACACCCACACTGCAATCAAGTGGGTTTCGTGTGGAAACTTAGTGGTATAATTTAAAGTAGTATTTACATAAACAATTTCTAGATTAGCATGCCACATGTTGTTATATTACTCTCAATAAATAAATAGGTACTTAGGTTTATACGAATAATTAAATCAACAAAACATTCCCTGTCTCACTCGCCCTTGGGAGTTTCGGCACAGCGTCTCTGCACAGTACTTTTTTAATACGATCCCTGCCTTAAAAAAAACCTTTGTTGTTTCAGTTTATCATAATTTAGTAGTATAATCTCAACAAAGAGATATTTTTTGTATTTTGAAAAGAAAAATATTTGCCAGTTTAATACATGATGTCCTTAATCAAATTTGTAGTCACTCATTGACAAATTAAATTTTAACAAAGGATTTAAAAAAAAAAATCTTAGTGCCGATAATTTTATTTTTTATTTATCAGAGAGAGAGGTCCCGGAACGCCGTTCCACCTCAAATCGAGCCCTGTATATACATATATGTATATGGTATGGAAATTTAAAGCCCACAGAGGCTACCACAGCGGAAGCTGATTTGAGTAAATTTATAGGGGTAAAGATAAATGTAAATGGTATATTTTAATGCTCAATAAAATGGTTTATTTATTTATTTATTTAAGCCAAACTGCAGCTCTGCACATATAATAATACTTTCTGAAATATGGTCAAAAATTGATTTTTTTTTTAAACAAAAATGAAAATTTGAAGTTTTCTCTCGTTTCGGACCGAATATCGGCGTATCACCGCTCACTACGAGAAAAAATGTAGGACATAAAGTTGTAGTAAATTTAATTGGCTTTTACAGAAGCACGAAACGAAGTTCGTATAGACAAAATAGTTCTGTTGCAATCGTAAACAAACGGGAAAATTGTATTTTTTAAGAAATTTACTTATGTAATTTCACTTTTCCACTTTTAAACGTGATTCTATGCATTTTTCTTTTGTCGAATGCCCAAAACTTGATATTATATATGTGAGTTATGTTCATTTCTTAAATAATACATTTTTTGTTTCTTTGACGATAGCAACAGAACTATTTTTTCTACAGGCTACATTTTTTGCTTGGATAAAAGCCAATTAAATTAACTAAATGAAGTTATTTCTTATGACTTTTCTCGTAGGCGAAAGGAAATAATAAAAATGTCCATTCTTTTTTGGGAAAAATAGCCAATTTTTAAGTGTCATATCTCGGAAACTATTGTAACACTAACGTACAGAGTTTCTGATGAACGTAATAGGAAGCCAATTAAATTTACTACTTCATTTCATTATGACTTTTTTCGTAAATGAGCGGTTTTATGCCGATATTCGGCATAAATACATCAAATTTCTAATTTTTGAAGTCTCATATCTCGGAAACTATTAGATGTGCAGAGCTGCAGTTGGGCTTATGGTGCTCAAAATTGACTGTACTTTAAAAATAGTAATAACGACTAATATAAAAAAACACATAGTTTACAAGTTGTATGGCAACAACTTAAAAAAGTCCAAATTTTCTTCCGTTTTTCACGTATTTTACTACGTTTTTATTAGCTTGCTTTCTTGATGTTTGTCCAGTACAATTCTTGTAATTGATGTTTAACTAACTTCCCGAGTAGCTAAACATTTAAACTTTTAGAATAGCTCAGGACACGATGACAATGCATTATTGTAATACCTTTAGCAATCTTTCAGCAGAATTTAATTAGTTTTCAGCAAATTTTGCTGTATGGAAAGTTAGTTCGGAAAAAATCCGCAAGTTATTTTATTTGTTTTGACATATCCCATAGTATTTACAATCTTCATTTTAACGGGTTTTGTGATTTTTTATTAAGAGGTAAACATTAAATGACAGCGAAAAGAAATGTAATGTGTAACACCCAGGTTTGTTTACACTAGTGTCCTAGGTATAGGTTTAATTTTTCTGCATCTGTACTTCTTCACTTGTACACATTTTTCTTCTCTTACTGTCCGTACACAGGGGCATATCAATGGCATGGTTTAGATTCGGTGTTGGTGAGATCCGTTGTACAAAGATTTGTCCTTTTATAGGTTTAAGATCAGGTCTCAAGATGGTTGACATTATTGTGTGAAGTAAATAAATTCGGAACTATGTATTTTTTAAAAAAAAATAGTTTAAAAATAGTAAAAATAGTTTTAGTGATAAAATAGTTTAAAACGCGTACAGGGGTTCGATTCTCCGCCAAGGAGAAGTTATTTTTATGGTACATTTTGATGAAATGTTCAATAATAATTAAATATACATACAAAAACTAATAAATGGAAAACATTTGGCTTAGTAATTATGAACTAGTATTTGAGAAAGTTTGTCTGAGTTGTCTCGGACCGATTTTTTTTCGACATTATATGTAACAAAATCGGTCGACTTTTACTTAAGTTATCGTCGCACGTTTCAGGATTCGTGGATACACAGACCAGCAGACAGACAGACACGAGACCAAAAATGTTCCCTGATCCTGATGTCTGACACGGATTTCTGTCTTGGTTTTTAAAATCGGAGACAAATCTTTTTATTTCTCAAAAGTGAACATAATGCTTCCGTTACTGTGGTACATCAGCCCTTGGAGGGCCTAGGCCTTTCAAAATTACTGGTTACAAACTTAGTAAAGATTGGTAAAAGAAATGAGAAAAAATAAATAGATTTAGTTAAAAAATAACAAACTAACTTTGTGGCTAAGGGGGCCTGGGTGGCTTGGAGGCTAGAGCGCTCGCCTTGCGATAAGGCAAGTTAAGAAGCCTCGAGCAGGGTCGGAAGATGGATGGGTGAACGCTTCTGACCAAAGCTCTGGGTTCGATTCCCGGACCGGGCCCCCCGCTCAATGTCCACCCAGCATTGTTTTAACAAATAGGAAGCTCCTCGCAAGAGTGGCGCCACCAGGTTTCGGCCTGAAAACCATGATAATGACACTCTTGGTTGTAATACAACTAGGAGGGGAGTCATGGTTAACGACCATATCTTCACACGAGTGTGTTTAGATTTCGGTCCCTAACCCGGGTTTGTTTTATGGGCCCACCTAAGTGGCCTGTGTCTTCGGGTGTAAAAGCCCCCCGGATTTATAAAGAAAACAAAAAAAACTTTGTGGCTCATCAGCCCTTGGAGGGCCTAGGCCTGTCAAAATTACTTGTTAGATTACTAGTTAGAAACTTAGTTAAGATTTGTAAAAGAAATGAGAAAAATAAAAAAATACAGTAGAAGTAGAACCTTGCTCACACGACCCTCAATAACACGACAACCTCAATTACAAGTGCAATTTTCAAATCCCCTTGAGATTTGATAATTACATAATAATAATAATAATAATAATAATAATATAACCTCATCTAACCCATTTATTATAACCTCAAAACAATATACATTCTTCTTCTTCTTTTTTTTTTTTTTTTTTACATTAAATATATAAATGAAAAATATGTTTTTGGTTACAAATCGGCATTAAGCCGTGGTAGTAGTGTATGTTACAGTGATAGTTATTTTCTTCTTTTCTTTTTTACTTTGTTTTTAAAATAGTTTTTTTTAAAAATTTTTTTAAATTTTTTATTTTTTTTATTTTACATAGTAATATATATTTTTAATTTTTGTATAGCCAAACGTTGGTGTAAACGTTCTTCATTCTTCTCCACTCTATTCTATCCGCAGCCACTCTTTGCCATGCTGCACCACCACAAACTTTCCTCATCTCTTCGTCCCATCTTTGTGGTTGTCTCCCTCGTGATCTTCATAACACATAAAGTTAAAATTACCTCTATAACGCGACTATTATTATCCAAACAACCTTAATAACACGGATTTTTACCCAATTCACAATGTACTCAGAACCTCTATAACAACTCGTTTTGAGAAGTCAACCTCTAAAACGCGACTCTATAGAGGAATAGGTCGACCTTGAACAAGTCTGGACTTGAAAACCCCGCCCTCGACTCGAACCTCGATGACACGACTGATAGCCAAAATAACCTTAATCACACGACCCTCAACAAAAAAAAGCACCTCGATAACAAGACTGTTTCCCTAACCCCCTTGAGACACGTCTTATCGAGGTTCTACTGTAGTTATAAAGTGTAAAATTTTAATAGTTGCATTTTCTTTTTCTACACTTCAAGACCTTTTAATTGATATATAACATGTCATGGCGACTAAAAACTTTTTGCTTCCGAGCTTACCGAAGTTAACGGAAGCTATGTGATCGTTCTGAAGAACTAAAAAATTTTAGGTCTCCGATTTCAAAAATTCCAATCCGTTTCAGACATCAGGGATCATTTTCGGTTCCGTGTCTGTCTGTCGGTTTGTCGTTCAATTTTTGCGAACCAACATATCTTAAAAAAAACTACACGTCCAATTTTAATGAAGTTTGGGTGGTAGGTCATAATTAGTAGGTTAGTAGGTAATACTTAGCCCATTGTTGGTCCCATATAAGTTCCAACCTTCTGCGCGTATTTGTTGCTCTTCCACATGCTCACACATACATTTATTTACACCTATAGCTTCAAAAGTACTTATTCGATTTGAATGAAACTTTTATAGTTTATCGAAAGTTACCCGCAGATAGCCCCAGATTAGTATGAACCGTCTGCTCTCTTTACCTTTTGCTAAATTGATACCTTAATTCGTGTAAAAACTCAAAACAATTTTGACAGATTAAAAAATCACAGGGAAGTACATGCGTCCAAGTACTTTTTAGGGTTTTGTAGATGAGTAAGCATACCCGTTATGTAATTATGATTTTTTTGTCTTCGATCTCAAGGGTCCCGGGTTCGATCCCCCGGGGGGGTCATAATGTTTTTTATCAGTAATAAAGACAAGATATATTACATTTTTCAGGAAATTTGCATCGCCCCACCATAAGGTATAACCATGAATTATTTTGAAATTTTCGGACCAGCCGTTATATAGTGGTTGGGGGGGGGATGTTTTTTGGGTATATTTTGATTTATTTAACCAATAAGAAATGTAAAATTTAAAAAAGCATATATATATATTTGTGTCCTACTCTTCAGCAGCTTTCATTTGATACCCAACTCAAAATTTTCAAAAAATAAAATTTTGGGCGCACTTCACTTTTTCGCTCCCAAAATTGGCAATTTTTGAAAATTTAGGATGAACTCCCGGAATTTTCATCGCGCCACAATAAGGTATTAGCATGAATTATTTCGAAATTTTAGCACCAGCCGATCTATAGTGGTTGGGGGGGAATTTTTTTGGGTATATTTTGATTTTTTGAACTAATAAGGAATGCAAAATTTAAAAAAGCACATATATATTTGTGTCCTACTCTTCAGCAGCTTTCATTTGATACCCCACTCAAAAAAAAAAAAAAACAATTTTTGAGTTTATCACATTTTTTCGAATTGCGCATGCGCATGTCAAATTTTGAACTTCTATATAATTTTCCTGTGGTTGGGTCAAAAAGTTGCACCAGTGTTTCAAATTTCAGCACTTTCGCTTCAACGGTTCGGGCCCTATGAACCAAAGAGCGACGGGTAGACGGACACATCACCCTCGGCATAAGGGTTTTGAGAAGTATCTACAAAACCCTAAAAAAAACGGGAGAAACAATTACCAATTAGACAATAATGGCTTGTAAAAGTACGTGGATAGGATGCGAGGAAGCTATTTGCCACACCAATTGGCAGTTTATTTTTTTATTCGCCCGCCATATTGGCCGCCATCTTGAAAATATTAAGTGTGAATACGCTAAAAAGTGCACAGTTGTCTCAAATGCTGAGATGCACCTGTGTGCCGAATTTTATGTTCCTAGCTATAGTAGTTTATAGTGTAGTAGCTATAGTGTTTATAGTTAAGCTTTAAGTGTTTGTAGATGTAAAATATATGTTGAGACTAAGACTCGGTGGTAGTTTTGGTTATAGTAAATATTAACGATGTTGCCTAGAAACTAGTCCAGCATGAGATTCGGTTAGATGTGAGATGGAGGAATACCGGGTATAGATCCGGCTCGTTAGCGTTAGGCCCTTACACAAGGCATTTAGACAAAACAAATAGAAGGCATTTCAATAAATACGTTTAGAGCAATCAGCTGCCGGGGCTATACTCGGGCTAAATTCTTTCCACCGTCTCCCTTAGCTACCAGGCCCCTCGAATTCATTATTTCCTCAACAAATAACATATCCGCCTTGTTCCGATGGTAAAAAGTTAAAATGCCAAACATAAAAATAAATTCGAGTTATTTTCTAAATTACTATATATATATTACTATAATCTTCACCCCTCCGGGCTGCTGCTTTTTTGGCTGGGTTTCCCTTTTGTAAGAAATGAATTTGAGAATTTCGTCAAGGGTGAATTCTAACGTTGTTTTTACAACTTGCAGTTGACGTCTCCACGACAGTAAAGTAGAATGTATATAGAAGTGTATATAGAAGTGAGAATTCTCTCATGTTCTGAGCGCTGTTCTCTCTCTTCAGTGCTTTCGAAAGCTCTTGAAACAGAGTTACGGATTCTATCAGTTTCTCTACGATGAGTTGTCTGTTGATTGCTTTCATTAGCTCGTCGTAATCTCATGGACTTAGCAGCTTTACTCTTAACTGTAACTGATAAATTTTAATTTCTTTTCCGTGGCGTATTAAATATCTATGGATTAAGAAATGAACTTTTATCTAATACTGATAACTTCTTGTATGTCCCTATATAACATTAAAGTCAAAACAATTAAATGTCATAATATTAATTTCTGTGTCATTCTTCCAGACCTTCAAGGATGACTTATAAAAGTTTTAAAATAGCCTAGATCATGTCCTGAAGAGTAAGCTTTCTTATAGAAAAAGAATCATTAAAATCTGATCAGTCGTTCTTAAGTTATAAGCTAACAGACAGACAAACATTCTGATTTATATATTAATAAGATAAGATATATATACTAATATATATATATATATATATACTATATATATATAGTATATATATATATATATATATAGTATATATATATATATATATATATATACTAATATATATATATACTAATATAATATATATATA
Organism: Gerris lacustris; assembly: GCA_951217055.1. Taxonomy (NCBI): domain Eukaryota; kingdom Metazoa; phylum Arthropoda; class Insecta; order Hemiptera; family Gerridae; genus Gerris; species Gerris lacustris. Next base: position 48,142,242 of record OX578278.1, read on the forward strand.
TATATATATATATATATATATATATATATACTAATATAATATATATATATATATATATATGTAATGATATATATATTATATTATTTTTTATATGTAATAATATAATATAGGCTCAATACTTCGCATGACGCTTACTTGGTTTCTACCCATTTTAGACTGTTTGCTAGCTTGGTTTCTCGCTCCACATTCAGCGTAGGAATAAGTTGATTGATTGTAGGGGGGGGGGGGGGGGGGGATGTACTAGGGCTCTAGACGAATCCAAAAAGCCCTCATTTATTAAAATCGGTTCTGTAGTTTAGGCTGTAGATGCGTCAACGTTAAAGTGAGTGTTCGCTAGCTAGGTTTCTCGCTCCGCGTTCAGCGTAGGGATGAGTTATCTAAATTATTTTGATCTAGGAATGCACTAGGGCCCTAGACGAATCCAAAAAGCCCTCATTCATTAAAATCGGTTCAGTAGTTTAGGCTGTAGGTGCGTCAACGTAAAATGAAGGAAGAATAAGAAGTCATCAAAACTACCATTTTCAAACCTATTTTTCTCTACTTCTACTTGACCGATTTCGACATTTTTTATTTTTATTTTGATCTACAGGACACGGCCTTCAAAGATGTTTAAAAATTATTTCGGTAGCTTGTATGTATTCCACGCTGCAGACCCTCAAAAACCCTAGTTTGTCACCTACAGTATATATACACTGGCAGCTTTTGTGAAATTTTGACTTTTTGACTTGGCGGGGCGGAACGCTGCCTCGTTCCTAAATAGCTATCAGAAAGGAGATAAACAAGATTTCTCCGAATCTGTAGGAAAATATAACAATTTTGGCTAATCTGTTTGAGTTAGTGCGAAAGCAAGGTATTGTTTGAAATTTAGAAAAAATGTCTTTCTATTATAGTAGATTGATAAAGTCACATAATTATAAAAGTCTTAAAAAGATTAAGTGTTATTAAAATATTTGGTTGTACAAATTCAAGAGAGGAAGCAATATGTGGCTTAAGTTAGCTTAAGTTAACTTTAAGTTGGTCCGTTAGTTTTTAAAAAGTTTTATATTCAAATAATATATTGATTGACATGCAACACATTATTTTATATGGCCGCAGGTACTTACTTTGTTAACCTATGCCAATAAAGAATTTTCGATTAAAAAAAAATAATAACAATAGCTTGAAAATTCTCTAGACATGTCAATACCCTCATTAGACTCAAGGAAGTACTTAAATAACTTTTCGTAATGAGTTCTTAGAGAATAGAAGTAGTTTTCATAATCGGTCATACACGTGTATTCGTATAAGCGAGTTAAATCAAAATAAATTAAATGAATATGTCAATGTTTGCAAGGTTTGTATGTTTACAGAGGGTGTGTAAATTTCCTCAGGATACTCTGCCAAAGATTCATTACTTTAGTGGTTGCGCCTCTAATAATTTTATTACATTAAAAAAAAAATTGTTTGCTACAAATAGAAGTCTTCATTAAAGGAAACTTTGATTAATTCGAGTATGTAGCGCGTTTGGCTATCACTTTGATCTGCTTACTTCTACCGTAAAATGTAAACACATACATATGTATAAATTATTTGGAAAAATGTTTAAATGGCCAGGTACTAGGGCAAATGTTATATATATATATATATATATATATATATATATATATATTATATATATATATATATATATATATATATATATATATATATATATATATATATATATATATATATATATATTTATACCTATATACATGCATGCATGAAAAATAATGAAATAAATTACGAAAGCTATGGTCTGTGAAGGGGTAGGATATAGGGAGCCTGGCTTAGGGGATAACAAGAAAAGAAGCAAGTTTTGATAAAGTTGACTATGGTGAAATATTTTTCTCAGAGGTTCACAAATACACCTATTTCTTTCTTCGTTCTTACTTGTAAACTTAGCTATTAATTTTCTTACGAGCAAAACATTTCACTGTTATAAAACATTTCGTGGAAGAAAATATCAATATATTTAAACTTTTTTCTATCTAACATATTTTACAATGGACTTTGCCATAATTATTTAGATTCATTCTTTCCTTCGGCTTTTTCTAATATCAATAGACTCTATTAGTGATACTGTATTTACAAAGATCACGGTTGTAATGCATAGTCTCAAATACACTATTGGAACTGTACTAGTAGACCTCTTCAACTAGGGTAAGATTTGATCTTTTAACTGAAAAAGTGAACATAGCGTCTTACAGCTGAAGCACGTAACGTGTTTTTAGATGGTCGGAATTTTGTTGAGGGTTTTTGTCTGGTATAAAGGCGAGATGTATGGATGCTTAAAGCGGCGAGAAGCGAGGCATGCGTACAGCTCTTACTCTAAGCTATTATTTTGCTTGTTTTGTCAGTCCCAAAACCCAACACATTGTGTTAAACTTTCTCACGTCTCCCACATAAATTCCCTTCACTTTTGTGGCCCTCAGCCATTACATTTCAAGCTCCTCTTTAATAATCGAGTCGTTTGATTAATGACTGTTTCTAACGTTTATCCAATTTCTTACTAGTCGTCAATGTGTCAGCAATTCTAATTTAAGTTTCTACGATAACTTCTCTGACATTAATCAATTTAGTGGTATTCTAAAGTGTTTTAAACAATTTTCCTATTTAGCAAGTTCTTTCATACATGACTCTTAATTCTAAGATGTTCAAACTCGGGCCCTGTCTCATTTGCCTATAAATTATACTGAAAGGATGGAATTTATCAGTTCATTTTTTAATTTATAAGTCTTTCTTCCATTATTTATTTCCGTGCTTGGGTCTCGCTTGTCATGAGAAGGGTATATGATATAGCCTGTATACATTACTTTCCTTTAATAGAGTTTATATGTATGTGTAACATTTAATGTTACTTAAAAAGGTTATTTACTATCCTGGACTGTGATTCACATCAAGAAAGAGGTGTGTATAACCAAACGTTTTCTCACAAAATAATTCAATTGAAACAATTGACCGGTTTCGGCTGTTCTTAAACTGCCTTCTTCAGATAATGAGAAAGGTTACTGGATCAACTTCGAAAATACAAGTGTGTACTTGTACTTGTACTGTGTTACTGTGTACTTGTACTTTTGAAGTCGATCCAAACCTCTAGATTTTCTGAAGAAAGCTTTTGAACAGCCGAAACCGGTCAAGTGTTTCAATTACAATTTTTGTGTGAAGAAGTTGTTTGGTTGTTGAACTAAATCTTTCATTATGTTATTTACTAGTTAAGCAGAATATATATAATTAAAATTATGGATTGTGTGAATTGTAAAGAAGACCGGCGTGACTGAGAAACCGGCTGACTAAAAAAATGTTGTGAGCTTCACAACTCGAAACTTCTTTGATCAGCGAGCATTTGCGAACTGATAGTATTTTTTTGTCATTTTTGATTGAGATATGATTTTAAAGATAGTGAAGAGTAGATCACAAATATATATCGCATTTCCCAACTGGAGGCCATTTTAGCCTCGAAATTCCAAAACAAAACCCCCACAAAATACCCTCCCTCCCGCTACCCCTTAAGTTCTGGTCCTAAAAATGGGGAAAAATACATAAATATACATCTCTGTGGGCCAACGATATTACCGGGAGTAAATATGAAAAGAGTGAGATTTTAGGTGCGCACAACCATGGTAAGCCTAAATTGTTATTTTTATTAATGTTTGATTGAGGAATCATTATAAAGGTATTAGAAAGTAGATCACAAAAATATATATTATGTTTTATATACCTAAAATTCTAAAGGATAATATGCACACCTTGCTCCTCCTAAGTGCAACATTTTATACATTTTTTAGTAAGAAAAACAAATAAAAAACCATGTTGGTAAAATGAGTTTTTATGACCGAAGAAACCCTTTTAGTTGCTTGCTAGCAAGTACTTGAGATTATTACTACTATTGTAGTATATCGGCTGCCCTAATCAATTATATATAATTAAGGTATGTAATTATTAGGGTGTATTAGTTAATCTCTTGGGAGACATTGAATCAGCGCATCATCCAGGTAACCAGATAAGAATTATGAGCATGGTTATGATTATTATTGTAGTTTAAATGCAACGCTTGAGCCGTAGCAATGAATAGAATACTATAAGTTAGTTTTAGAATTTAATTCACTTATTAACTAAAGTCTCGAAACGTTTTATATTAAAATTTTTGCTACGTAGATTCTGAATTTTTGGGTTTTATTTACTTTGAGTTAATAGGTCCATGGGAACCTGGCAAAAACAACTAATTTGTGAATCCACATATGCTACCAGTTCATTCTAAGCAAGCACATTAGGCATTGACAGTCTTTGGCTGACGTATTGGCAAGGTTGAGTTGTATACTAACCTTGTATCCGTCATACATTCAATCGGGAATTCAGGGATTTTTTTACAAATTAAAACTGCAGAAGTCTACTAATAAAAAATCTGTATGTAAGAATGTTTCTTATTTCGGGTCTTAGCTCTATATTGAGATAAATTGTTGATAGTTGGGATTAACTGGTAAATATTTTTTACTAGCGCTGCAGTTACCTTTTTTTCATTTCAAACTTTTTAGTCTGTTTTATATCCTTATGAAAACTGTATGGCATTAGGGTAGAAGTGCATCTGCTAATTTTTCTTTCTTAGGGTAAAGAAATAAGTTAGTTTTTCTGTAAAGCCTGAGTAAAGTTTATGGGTTTCACAGGACTTGCAAAATACTTAGGAAGAAGTTGGCGCTATCTCCCCGAGCCAAACTACATAATGAGACGTGTCCCTTTATAACTAGAACTCGGTGGCTTTCTCTTACCCCCTCAACCACGGTTTTCTCTCCTTTATGATTTAATACCACTTTGTCCCTTTGAGGAAACCCTTCTCAAGTTTCCCTAAGATTTATTCTTAGCTCAAAGTGCCCTTCCTACTGTTTCAACCCCTTTTCGTCTTTTTCTTCTGACTTTTTATTTTTTTGTTCTCAAGTTGCTAGCTGTGTTTCTGGGAGTAGTCTGTGTTTGTTACTCTTGTAGGAGTAATTCATTTTCAGGATTGTTACTCTCTCGCCATTACACCCAGCCCGGCCCTAGTCCCCTACTTCAGCCGTCCCATTCAAATGAAGTACGACTCGCATTCTCATTTACTTACTATCACTGTTATCTTCATTTTCCGTCAGACTCTTTTTTTTCTCTGTTTTTTCTTACTTAATTTCTTAAAAAAGTTTTTATACGAGTTATCTTAATTGTTCATTTCTTAACAGTGTTAATTTAAAAAAGGTAAATTCGTTATAAAAGCGTAAAAAGTAAAACGTTTTTGTCTGAAAACCATTTTTGCACCAATATTTTGTTTTTCAACATAAATTATTATCACGGGAATGTTTACTATAATTATTTATTGCTTCCGAGCTTACCGAAGGCAGTGGAAGCTATGTGATCGTTCTAAAAAGCGAAAAAATTTTATGTATCCGATTTTTGGAAAGTCGGTAGGTCCGACTTAGCATGGAAGGTCATAATTAGCCTGTTCCCATATAAGTTTCAACTTTCTGTGCCCATTTGTTTCTCTTCCACATACGCACAAACATACATTTATTTATACCTATATCAAAAGTACATCTCCAAAAGTACTCATCTGATTTTTATGAAATTTGAATGGTTTGTCAAAAGTGTCCCACTGAAAGCTTAATGCCTTTCATTTGAGACCCCACTTAAAATTAAAAAACAAAAAAATAACATTACCTGAATTATACGTTTTTTATTTTGAATTTGAATGGCAGATCATTTTGAGTTCGCAATATATTTTCTGTGTGCGCGTCAAAAAGATCTTTAATACTACAAAGTTTCATGTTTTCTCTTACTAGCCGTTAAGCCCGTGGCAACGGACAGAATGTTGCCTTATCAATAAAAAATAATTTCAAGGTGAGTCTTCGCCATCGTCGGGACACTACTCAATTATGAATGAATAAATTAATAATTCAAATATAAATAAAAAAAAAGATCTGAAAAATCGTTAGTTATATTCAATAAGAATGAGTCTCGCGCTGTCCAGTTATACTTAAACAGAAAGAGCCACGTGATGTCTAGTGATTTGTTATTAATTGCATTCAAAGAAAAAGAGCTGAGAAATAATTATAGTCCCCAGGCCACCATAAGAAGTGAGTCGCTGATTGATAAAGTTTTCTTACCTTATGGAATCGCTCATTTATGCCGTGTCCACCGATGAATTGGGTATATGGCAACTGGGCGCTGGGCCTTTCTTTTTTTTGACATGCCAAACATGCCGTTCTGCGGGAACATTGAAAAGAGATAGGTAAAGATTTGATTTTCACAGGATCGTTTAATTAAATTATTTAAAAAACAGTGGTACACGTGGCCACCGATACGAGTGGGCCGTTCACTTTTCAACGTCCCCGCAGAGCGACATGTTTGGGGCGGTGGAAACCCCAAACTAAACAAGTGAAAATTATTCCGTACCTTTTCACCTGAGTACGGCCTTAGCAACATAAAATTGTCAAAAAACGTCTCCTCCAGAATATGTAAAAGGAGCAGAAGGAAGATCTGCCATCATCTGATATCGGAATTTACCTCGCATTCGTCGGCATTGATTGCAGGTTTTTATAAGGTGAGACACTATTCCGGATATTCCTATTATCCAGTAACCTTTTGAGCGAATTTCGTTCATCGTAATTCCTCGTCCTTGATCAAAGACCCTTTCGTGGTAATGACGCGCTACTAATAAGGTAAGGTGTTCGTGTTCATGTCCATCTTTTGGAAGAATAATAGGGTGTATTTCCTTTGGTGGTAGAAGGGAGCGCTTCAGACGTCCTCCAACTCGTACAAGTCCATCTGGACCTAAAATGGGATTTACGGATTTCAGATTTGACTCATTCTGCCTCTTTGTGTCACCCTGGCGTAATTCTTTAATTTCTTTTGGAAATGCTTTATTTTGCTGTAATTCAAGGATTCGATATTCAGTTAATTCCAGCTCTTTGAGCATTATGTTAGGCGACGATTCTGATAGTGGGTTAGTTCGCCGAATGTTGGTTTTGTACCGCAATATATAAATATAGCGTGACACCCAGGCTACTGATTTTCGAAGTCGGGACCACGACGACCAGTAAGAAAATCGATCTAAAATTTGATTTTGGGTTTCTTTACGAATGGTTTTAATTTTCGTATCATGTTTCACTTCAAGATCGCAGTCAAGGGAAGTTTTGTGATTTTGGTCTAATTCAGGTAAAGTGGTAGGGTTCCACAGAAATTCTGGGCCTTGTAGCCACACTGATTTTCTAAGTTCATGTATAGATGTTCCTCTCGATGCGAGATCGGCAGGGTTACACTTGGCAGGGACATAGTGCCATGATTTGGAATTCGAACAGTCGTGAATTACCTCTTTAAGTGTTATACGTTGACTAGTGGCGCGGGAAGTGCAGCTTTGTACGGCCAATGACACCCCATCCAAGGTCCGTTTTAACACCATACGGTTCGTCTACTGATCCCCGTATAACCACCACTGGACAAAGAGCTCGGGGACAATTATTTCCAATAAGTAGGTGTGTCTGAGTCGGGAAGTAAGGGTTGAAGTTCGTATTTTATGGCTTTAAGATGGTTGAATCGTCCTGCAACTTCGTTTGTCGAAATTTCCTCTCGCGATGAAGGAATATTGGATCTCGTGTAGGTGTTTTGACGTAACTTTAAAGAAGTTTTTCGGTCGATACTTGTCACAATAATTCCTGGTAATCGATAGGTGATTTCGGTTGTTTTCGTCTGAATAGTCGCTAGATCTAATCGGGTTTGAGTTCGACGTCCACCGAGGTGACGATGGAGTTCTTCAGAGGTAAAACAGGAATCGCTACCGTCAGCTAAAAACGCATAAACAAGCATATGATGTTGAGGTTGCTCTTCGTAGTGTACATAGACAGGTATAATAAACGAATATGTTCCTACATCTTGAGACATTGCTAGACGTATCATCGTGTTCTCTTCTTGGGGTTTCGAAGGTGTGCGATATATGTGTTAGGAGGTCGGATGTTTTTTTTACCACAATCAGGAATCTTGCAAGTGGGTCATTGCAAACAACTCTTACTGACGTGTCCTGGAAATAAACAAGAGTAGCAAAGACCTTCCTTTGCATTGACGAATTTGATCTGAAGTCCTTTTAGAAAATATAGGGCACTCGCTCAACGAATGAGCAAATTTACAAACCCTACAAGGAGTTTTCTTTGAAGATGTAAAGTCCTTATTTGATACCTCAGGCTTAGATTCTAGAACTACATTAGCCGTTGTACTGTCCGAGAGGTTTCGAAATCCTTTTGCTGCGGAGAACCTTTTCATTGTAGGAGTTCCTCCAAATGGCTTCAATGCGCTGTTGATACCGCACACCGGGTGATTAAGTGCTCGTGCTACGCCTACCTCATATTCCGCGAGGTCGACTTTGGTTTCTTGCCATTCTTCGGTTCTACCAGAGCAATCCAACCTGACAACTACTTCTTTGGTAATCGCGAAACTATCCCTTTTAGGCAAATCTACTACTGATTTCCGTTCTTGCAGCTTCTGTAAGAACCATAGTTGATGTAGCTAAGTCTTCCGAAAATTCTAGCATGGCCTTTGGATCGTAGATAGAAGTAGTTGGTCCCTCGGTAAAATTTTTACCGGGAAAACTGCTTATTGCCATTGGATTCTTATTTCAATGTACTAATTTTTAAAATTTTAATCAAAATAGTTTGATTCGTTTTCGAGAAATAATTTTTTTCACGTATTTTCAGAGTTCAACCCATCAAAATCGAATTGTTGCGTCATCACAGTACTGTCTCTTTAGATATAGTACGTGTAGGAAAAATTTAAAAACAAAAAAGTAAATGCAAACTATATTTTTATAGAATACACTTATTAATGAAACTTCTCTGAAAGAACCCCCATTAAAAAGTTAACAGTATCATAATATGACGTATTACTTAATGATATTAATTATCTGTGCAAACGTGCATAGTTTAAAAAATTTTGTTTTGATGAAGAAAAAAATAAAATAAAAAAAATAAAAATATCTGTTGATTTTTGAATGTTTATGGTCTGTTTATTTTACGAAAAATATAGAAAAGTTAAACATTTAATATGAAAAAATGTGCTTAGCTCAAATTTATTTTTTATTGCTTTCGAGCTTACCGAAGGTAACGGAAGCTATGTGATCGTTCTGAAGAACGAAAAAATTTTAGGTCTCCGATTTCAAAAATTCCAATCCGTTTCAGACATCAGGGATCATTTTTTGGTTCCGTGTCTGTCTGTCGGTCTGTCGGTTTGTCGTTCAATTTTTGCGAACCAACATATCTTAAAAACTACACGTCCAATTTTAATGCCGATCCAATTTTTTTTTTGGGTGGTAGGTCATAATTAGTAGGTTAGTAGGTAATACTTAGCCCATTGTTGCGCCCACCTTCTGCGCCTATTTGTTGCTCTTCCACATGCGCACACATACATTTATTTACACCTATAGCTTCAAAAGTACTTATTCGATTTGAATGAAACTTTTATAGTTTATCGAAAGTTACCCGCAGATAGCCCCAGATTAATATGAACCGTCTGCTCTCTTTAACTTTTGCTAAATTGATACCTTAATTCGTGTAAAAACTCAAAACAATTTTGACAGATTAAAAAAAAAACGGGAGAAACAAATAAACCAATTAGACAATAATGGCTTGTAAAAGCATGATATCAATAAGTACGTGAATATACATACCAATTGGCAGTCTATTTTTTAGAGGATTATTAAATGAAAGCTCCTGAAGAGGAGATAACAAACATATATAACATTTTATAAGTATTGTGCTTTTTACCGCCAATATTATGTTATTAGTGCCAAAATTCCACCCCATAAAATGTCCTCCCCCCCCCCCCCCTCCTAACCACCCCATAACGTCTGGTCCTAAAATGTTGAAATAATTCATGCTTATAGCTTATGCTAAGGCAATAAAAAGTGGTGTATCGAATGAAACCTAGAGTACAAACCTGAGTACATTACAATTATATATATATATATTTTAAATTTGTTTTTAAAAGTATGCCCCCTAAAACAGTGCCCTATCTCCCCCCCCCCCCCCCCCCAACCACCTTATATGTGGTGTGCGTTCACATGATTTGTTTATAGGAAAATATTGAGTAGAACCAAAGCTATTAAATAATATAAAAAAAAATATATTTTTTTTTTGGAGCACGCTTCATAACAAAATCTCATAACAATCGTGGTTGTTGATTTTTTCATAAAATAAAATGTTTTAAAAACTAATATTTTCTTTTACTTACTTTGTTTTGCGTTTCCTCGGTTAATGTCGTAATTTTATATTGTTTACCTTTTCAAGGGGTTTTCTTTAAAAATATTTATTTCAGAACATGTTTGATTGATTTTACTTTTCCTTACCTTAAACAAAAAATTATTGTTTTCACCCAAAAAATCCGAAACCGAGATTTCAACAGTATTATCCGTTTATAATGTTTTTAAGACAATTTGAGTGGTTTTTAGCTGGATGTATATGTCTGTGTCACGCATAACTCCCACAGTTTTTAAGCTAGAGAGTTGAAACTTGGTACAAAAATGGATCATGTAGTTATGCTTCCCAGAAAATCATAAATATATGTTACGCCATTAACCCATTTTGCTGAGTCAGCACGAATTTTCAAAAATTCGTACAAAATCGAAACTTTTGATTGCACTGAAATTTGCACCAATTATACCTCTTTACCAGACAAAACTTTCCACAGAATTTCGTTTCATTTTGAAAATATTGATTTTTGAACTTTGAAACTTAAACGCTAAATAATTTCTGAACTATTTCGTCGATTGAGCTGAAATTGTCACCAATGCAATGGTGATAAGATAAATAGGTCCTCAAATGTTATCTTAATATCTGCCGCCATTTTTATTATGTAGGAAAGACTTTGTTTACCTTTTTAAAAACCTCACTATAACGGACATCATTATACCGGACTTTACGTTTAGCAGACAAACAAAATTATAATTTAAATAATAATAAAATCTCTTGTATTTTGTAGGTTTATGTTTGGTAAGATAAAGTTCCAAAACAGCCTCTATGAAAGACAAAAGTTATTGGCGTAGATCAAGATTACACTTTTATTCGCACAATTAAGATCATTGTCAGATTAAATTCAATCTTGATAAAAAAAATGTTCGTGGCCAAAAATAAAATAGAGGATTTTTCTACTTAAAAATAGCCTGCAAACTAATTTTCGGAGGGTATTTTATTCTTAATAATAATAAACGAAATTATTTAGGCAATTCATTTATTTTCTTGGCCTACATGATAATAGGAAACATTCTCAAGCTCCGCGTGGTGCGCGGGTTTAAGGGTACACACACACACACACACACATATATATATATATACAGAAAACAAACAAAACTCAGGTTTCGGTCACAAAAATCGTCTTTATGTTACAATCCCGACGTTTCGGTTTTTACTTAAAACCTTCTTCAGGGGCCTAAAAAACAAACGAAATACAAAAACCCATGAAACAAACACTCATGACTATCAAAACGGAAAAAACTAAGCAGCTGCTACACAATAAATGTTAACCCAAGACCTAAACTCACCGTAAAACATCTAAACAACGACTGAAAAAATCCTCACGCGTCACACCTATATATACGGAGAAAAACCACAGCCTCCTAGATAAAAACATACTTTTTTTTTTTTTTTTTTTTTTTTTTTTTTTTTTTTTTCCAAATATTATAATAATAACAACAGTTACGTAATAAACAAAAAAGAAAATTCTCCTCCCCCCCCCCCCGCAACTCCTACATATTATAGACAAAGATAAGGGCCAAAGCTAGAAAAGATTACAGGAGTAAACAAGTATCCTAGGCAGTCTGTGGACTGGCTTTAGAGGGGACCAACCTGGCATTCGCCTAGTAAATTGAGGGAAACCACAGAAAACCTCAATTAGGTTGGGCGGACCCGGGTCCTTCCAATAAAACATTCTAAAAACCAGAACATCTATTGGCAGTTATAGAAATCGTTTGTGGGCTTGAACTAGGGAAAGAAACTGAGTATTGTAATCTGCAGAAGAAGATATAACACCAGGACAAAATGTAAAAATCAACATAAAAATGAGCAAAGCCAGGGGAAGGCAGGGAGAAAAGAAAAATAAACATTACAACAATCCAGAATATATCACATTCAAATTCTCAATATCACTCCTAAAATTCAGAGAATTAGAATCCTTTTTAATGTGAAGCATTTCAAGAATTCTTCTCCTAAACTCATCGGCTTCTCTAGCTACAACAGAAATACCTGGCAAATCAAAAGTGTGTTTTTTATTAATTGCATGAGCCGCTAGCGCAGTAACATTAACCTTATTTGTTCTTATGCTATATTCATGTTGATACGATCGTTCTTTTAAAAAACGGCTTGTTTCGCCATAATACTTTTGATCGCAATCATTACACGTAACAGAGTACACAACATTCGACTGTAAACCCTTAGGAATTTTATCCTTTAGATTTGAAAACAAAGAACTCACTTTTTTCCCATTGTAGAAAGCTAATGCTACATCAGGCATTTTTCTTTTAAACATTTTTTGCACACACTCTGACAAACCATGTACATAAGGGAATTTGAAGTACTTTTTCGAAACCACTGAAGTATTTGCATTTTGAGAATTATTTAAGTATTTATTCCAAAACCTATCTACAAGACCTAAAGGATAGCCGTTCTTTGACATAAGTTCCCTAACCCTATTCCTATTTCTAGCCAGATAACAAGGGCTGCTAACATCTATAACCTTTTTTACTATATTATGGACACAATTTAATTTCTGACTCATAACATGTGAGGAATGAAAATTCAAAACACGACCTGAACTGGTGGGTTTAGAATACCAGTCAGTGAGGAGAGTACCGCCAGGCCCTCTTATCACTTTTAAATCCAAAAAAGGAAGCAATCCATTTTCCTCACACTCAATTGTGAAATTAAGCCTCGCATGGTAGGAATTAAACACAGCAAGTACAGTATCCTCCTGGCCTTTCCTTACAATTAAAAACAAATCATCCACGTATAACTTTACAAATTGTACAATGTCACCTAACCCAGAAAGGCAAACCTTAAGTAAAACTAACATGACAATATTGGCTAAAACTGGAGACACAGGTGAACCCATTGGTAAACCAAAACATTGACCAAAAACTGATCCTCCAAAAACAAAATAGCGAGCATCACATATCAATTGTAAAATAGAAAGAAACAGAGCCTTAGAGATTCCCGTACCTGATCCACACTTGTCCCATTGTTGGTTTATAAGCTGGAAAGCAACATCTAAAGGAATGTTAGTGACCAAAGATTTAACATCTAGCGAAATCATAGTAAGAGACTCGTCTACAAACTGATTGGAAACAGATTCCTTAAAATCTAACGAATTTTTTACATTAAATTCACTATCTGTAACGAAACCGTGTAAAATATTCTCACCAAACTTGGACAAATTGTACGTAGGACTATTGATAAATGAAACTATAGGGCGTAAAGGAATACCTTCCTTATGTAACTTAGGCAAACCATAAATCCTAGGAGCGACACCAGTATGCGATTTTAAACTTGTTGCCGTACGCTTATCAATACAATTAAGAACCAGAAGGTCATCAACTACCTTATTTACTTTAACCCTATAAGACGACGACGGATTTTTACGGTGAGTTTAGGTCTTGGGTTAACATTTATTGTGTAGCAGCTGCTTAGTTTTTTCCGTTTTGATAGTCATGAGTGTTTGTTTCATGGGTTTTTGTATTTCGTTTGTTTTTTAGGCCCCTGAAGAAGGTTTTAAGTAAAAACCGAAACGTCGGGATTGTAACATAAAGACGATTTTTGTGACCGAAACCTGAGTTTTGTTTGTTTTCTGTTTATATTTACGGTCGAGAATTTATTCATATATATATATATATATATATATATATATATATATATATATATATATATATATATATATATATATATATATATATATATATATATATATATATTAATATAAAAAGTATTCACCTAATGTAGTTTTATAATTAATATGTTTTAAATCATATAAGTCGTGTATGTCTTTTTATATAAACAATATTTTAATATAAAAAGTATATACCTAATGTAGTTTTATAATTAATATGTTTTAAATGATAAATGTCGTGTATATCCATAAATATATAAAACGTAGTAAAAAAAAAAAAAAATAAAAATAAAATGAAGGGGAAGTAACAGGTTGACCAAGTTTTCGAATGATTGATTCGTTGGCGGGTTGGAGGGAATTAGAGGCAGATGAACTCTTTCCCTTAGCCAGGTTACACCTACACTGATTTGATTGAAAATCGATTCAAACGCTTTAATCCTAAAATAGATTAGATTGTGATTCGCTAACAGTAAATTTATAAATTTCAACTTTTTTCTCCTCGATGTGAGTGATAAATAAATAAAAAATAATGTAAAACGAGATTGTTCTCTACCCTTCATGAAATTTGTTTTGGAACAAGTTATATGATTCAGTTGCCTTGAATGGTAGAACAAATAACATGAGGATGATGTATAATTTTTTCTCCGATGTATTTTTGGGTTGTAGGGAAATGCTTTACTATTAAAATAAGAACGTAATTACTCGATGAAACACAATTTTTGAGGTATATTATTTCAATTTAATTGATTAAAGTTGGGAATTTAAATTAAGTTACGGGAAGTTAAATTTTAGTAATTTGCTAGAGTTTACTACATGATATAGCTTAAAGTAAATTAATATCTAAAATTTAATGTAAGAAATAAATATTATTAAAATTTACTAAATTTAAAACTCTGTGTTACTATTTTTGCGCCTACAGTTAAGATAATTTAGATGGAATGAACTGAAGACAGTTGGATGTGCGCAAGTTATAGTATTTTATTAATAATTGGATAGAGAGAATATTATGGAAAGGATAGTGATGTAGGATGTGAGGGGTATTGTTAGAGGCTGATGCTGGTGCATTGCGGGACCCCTACACTTCCTCATCACTATTCCGTTCAAGGCCTGCCTACACCCCCTCGCTTGTCTTTATACCGGAGCCTAGACATTCTACCCTGAATTCATAATTCACAGACCTCCGTCCCCCCTCTCTCTTAGTCTCCAGGGGTGCCATTGTTAATGCCACCCCCTGCTCTCCCATTAACCCCCCCCCCCCCTCGCTATATTTCAGCCCGCTCTTTCCCACTCCAGGATTTCGGTCTGAATCCTAAATCTCCATTTAACACCCCCACCCCCGCCTTATCCCAAACCATCACCTCTGCTGGTCGCGGGAGTCTTGTAGCCTATTTGAGGAAGATTCAGGATTAGTTATTGTTAGAATTGAATATCGAGGGAACGGGGTGATGACGGTGGCTACTGGAGTGTAATGACGTAAGTTCTAGTTGTCACCAACGCTCTCTAGTTTAAACTGATCCTTTAATCGGCTCGTGCTCTTTCAACTGCATTCCCCTTCCTTATCCTGCCACGATGAAAGATCATTGTTTTAGTTTCAAACCCGGCTTGATTAACCGGAGTCGATTTGAAATTGTTTAGACACGTTACTATCCATACTTGATTGAACTGTATTATCAACCATATTAAAAAACTTATAGCTATATACATAGTTTAGATTTGTTTCAACTCTCGATTAAAACTTATTAATAGGCTGATTGATGAAACCTATCAATGATGCAAAATTTGTCTTCACCGGCTTATTGTCTTTCCGTTGGCCACCGCTTCGTAATATTCTCTGCATCAACAGCCTTTAATACAGGTTTTTTTTTAAAAAAAAAAATATAGCTGAATGTGAAGGACTTGGTCAATTTTGAACTTAATTTTTGATGTGCTTAAAAAGAGTAAAAGATTTCATTACTCATTTTTACACCTGATTTAATTATTTATTTAAAAATATTATATCCATAATTATAGTCTAAACGTCACTTTAAAGAGATGTATGTATGTGATGTATGTAAGTGATGTATTGATTGTTATAATTTAATTTTAATAAAATTAATGTAATTTTATTTGTAACTTCTACTCCATAAATGATGACTCCATCTCCAGTTCATTCAGAGCCATGCTTAATTCTGACTCAATTTTCTGTATTGTATTTTTTTTTCGGCTATTAATCGTGATTAGCACCTATAAATCTCTCTTTCTTAGACATTTCAGAAGGGGAAGAAAAGGGGAGGGGGTAATTAACTTCTATAATTATTTTCTTATATAATCAAACATCTGAATGCAAAATAGATAGTCTGCCAATTTGTTTGGTACATCCTCAAGTTCTATTTTTGAACCAATGATCAAATGAGATTTTGATCTTTTTTGATCCCAAGTGGGGTGGCATTTATTTTTATGCTATACCAAATTTGCGCAGTCAGTTAAAATGAATATGAAGCCATGATAGGGGCTACTTTCGACAAACTTTCCAAATTTCTTTAAAATTAAATGAATACTTTTAATGATATAGGAGTTTATTGTAATCGAAAATACGAACATTATGTTCATAATGTTTTCTGTTAAAGTTTTAGTTTTCTAGGTAGTGGGATAAAAAATGATCACGAAATCTGTACCTCATAAACAAGTAAAGATAATAAAAGCGATTATTATTTACTGAAGCTATCTGCCACGTTTTCCACTTCAGAGAAGCGGGAAAATTAATTTTTACGTAAACTGTTGCTACACTGCTTGAAATTTTTTACAAGGCTTGTTTAGAATTTAAATAAGAACAATATTAGTGCCGGCAAACGAGTATATTTTGAAAGAAAGTAAAAATAAGTAAATTAAATTAAATAAGTTATTATATCTATTTGAAGACCAACAAACATAAAAAAACAAAACATTTATTTTTATTGGAAAAAATGTGGCTGCCATAGCTTAGCAAACACAAATCACTTCCAGGTGCGTCGTCGTCGGGACACACTCCATTATATAAATAATAATATTAGTATCCTGTTTCCTTATAATATTATAATGAAGAGTTTCTTTGTTTTTAATATTAAAAATGTATTATTGTTTTCAATCATCCAAACTTTAACTACTTAAGTTAAAAGTTATAGATAATATTTTTGTGTTTTTATTAAAATGTTTAGATGTTTCAGTGAGTTTCTTGCCTTAAGTTTTACTTTGATTTATTCTTCTAGTATTGTTTTTCCATTATATATGTAGGACTAGTCACATTTTTTGTATTATCTATTTCATTGAACGATAACTTTTTGCTTTACTATTATTTTTCTTTTTTATGGAATAGAAAAGCTAGTAGAATTTTCCATTATCTGTATTATTTCTTAGTGTTATATTTTTAAAGTTAATGTTATAAATGTGGAATTACCTCTTTTTTCTAAATAAAAAGTTATTTTTAATTCCTCTCGGAATTAAAAGGATGTTTAATTTATGTTTGTCGACTAACTTTATTATTTTTATAATTCTCTGATATTAGATTTTTCTCTTTCTTTTTTCGTTACAATTTAACCTGGAAATACAATTTATATACTTTAAAAGGATTTTTTTTAAAGTCCCTTTGATTCTGGCCTTTTGAATTAACCTATCCTTTGATATATCTCCAGTTGAAATTGCTTTTCAATCTTAAATCTCGGATCGGAATAATTGATTCCAATTTCTCTTGAGATCTTCAATGATAAAAGTTAATATAAAACGTGACCTCGCTTAAATATATTTTCATTTTTTTAACAATATTTTCAGCTGTAGAGACAATTTGCTAGTTATTTGAAAACTGGTTTTATTAACCGAAGTAATATTTATGTTGAGATGATATAGTAAAATCTTAAATTATTTCCTCCTTTTAAGTATCAAAATGTAGGTTTTATAATGCTTTTATAGCTCTTGCTTTCCTATTCTTCATATGCTTACGATTATCGAGTTAGATTACACCAAGCAATATTATAATGATCAAGTTTCATAATTTATAAGTAACGCTTTTTCATTAGGATTAGGGGTTTGTTTTTAAATACATTTTAATTATAGGGGTTGTTTTAAATATATTTTGTATTAGTGAGACATTTTCATTCTTTTATAAAATTATGATACTAAATTAAATGTGTTAAACTGTTACATATGCGCTCGTCATATGTTGACGCAGAAGAACTGTTTTATTTTATTTTATTTTATTTTTTTTTTTTTTTACTTATAATGATTTAATAGTTATTGGTATTGAACTATATTTGTGTTCTATTTACCTTATTTATTGGATCTTTAATGATTTATAATTTCCTATTATTCATTGTGCGTTATTATCTCAGAAACTATTTTGTCCCCGGCATGGTGCCTTTATTGTTATATAGGTATAGGTATATGTATATTCTAATATATTTCTATATAAAATGTCGGAACCGTTTTCGATAAAATCAGTCCGAGACAAACTTTCTCATTTACGAATACATGATTACTTGGTCCAGAAGTTTCTTAACTTATTTCTGCATTTTATATTATACTCGGGGTAATAGTATTAAATTCAGTTATAGCCGTCTTGCTTGATTAAAACAATTAATTCAATTTATTATCGGTTTTTACGTTTATCATATTGACTTGGTGAAATAATAAATTTAATATGTTCCGCTATTTCATTTTCTATTCATCTATCTATTCATCTATTTGACATCACTAAGATAGTGCTTGATACGATACAATATCGAAAGGTTAAGTCCATTGAGGAAACAAATGCCCTTGACTATTCTTGAGGATACCCACAGATGTGGGCCGTAATGTCTGTTGAAGATAAATTGAATAATATATTTCAGAAGGCAGTCGGAAGGCCCTGTCTGTATCAGGCGGTACCTAGAAGATAAATCCTCTAGCCCGCACTCCCCCGGTTCCTTTTACTTTAGTAGAGGCCAAGTAAAATCTGCTGCTTTGTAACTTCCAGCTTGATATAACGCCGCGCCGTTGCAAAGTAAAAACTTTTTTTTATTATTACGTGCTGACTCTTCAGCAGGATTTCTCTGAACTTTGCCCACGTGTAACGAGTGTTCAAACAGAATTATTATCGACCACTTTGCTTCTTCATTCCACATTTCTTATGATTTGTTCTATTTTTTCTAGACTAACAAACTGCAATCAAGCTTTTTGTAATCAATATAAAATATAGAAGAAATTCTCTTCCAAAAATACTTGTTAATACGCTTTACATGAGCACATTTAGTAAATATTTGCCTCACACAAATTCTATTAAATTTTCTCTCACATAATTCTTCATCATGTGTTTTCTAGTTTGTATCGGCTTTTATGAGTTTTCGTGCTACTTTTAATTAATATAAATGATTCATCAAAATTCAACAATAACCTTATCCCGCGGGGATTGAACGGCCACTTTCCGTGATTGTTGAACTAGATTATTTCCGGGAAAGCTACTTATAATGTTAAATTGGTAATGAACAATATAATATATATTGTCCTACATTGTAAGATCGTCCGTAAATAGCATTTTTTTTTTATTTGACTTATTATATTATACTGAAGTTAAATTAAAACAATTATAAATTTATTTAATTACTTAGCTTTTAAGGAGGTAGTATTTATTTTATTTACATATGTATATAGGAACTGGATAGTAATAATAACACGGTTTAAACCCGAACAAAAAAGCATCGTGATCATTCTTCGGAATGACCAAAATGGTTTCGTTACCTTCGGTGAGCTAGGAAGCATTTTATTATATTGCCTCCTAGCTTACCGAAGGTAAGGAAACCACTTTGATCATTCTTCAGAAGCTCAGTCATTCAGCTTTGATCATTCATTCTTCATCGTGTATATAAATATTTAAATAAAATATATACTACCTTCTTAAAAGCTAAGTTATAAAATATAATATAGTGCTGTTTCTCAATAAAATAAAAATCTATATTTAGTTTATAATTTGTTTTAAGATGCTTTTATTATTTGCTCATTTATTGAGCATTAATATAGAAAGGCTAGAGCCATCTGGCGGTACATGAGCCCAAACAGAATCACTGTTCCAGTTATTGCTACATCGCTTACATATTTCTCTCGATTAATAAAAATATATATAAGTGTGTGTGTGTTTATGTATGTGTAGTGATGAAACATTCTCGCCTGATATTAAAACCATCTGGAGTCTTCACTCAAATGAACACCAGCAATACGCCCCCCATACCCTTGTTCTTCGCATATTAGTCACTTTAATATACCTCTTATTAGAATTTATTTAGTTCAAGCTGAGATATTTTGTCTTTATGCTTCAGTAGATATTGTGGCTTTCTTAAAGATAAGGGTAAAATTTACTTTATGTCAGGATAGAATTTTATTAAAACTTATAATAAATTCCAATAGTTACCAAAGGTTTATCATAGAAGACATACCCTTGGTTTATTCTTCTTTTATTAAATTTATGACTGATTAATTTTTATATTAAACAAACTGAACTTTTCATTACCTCTACATTTGTTGAAATCAGAAGGGAATGAGGAATAGTTGTTAAGACGTTCTGTCAGATACACTTGCTTACTGTCTTTGTAGAAGGATTACATGGTTGGGGTATGAGATCGCAATCCTCCCTTATTTTTCTTCTTTAGATGATAGCTTCTCAGTTCCAGAATTTTTGCCTCATAACCTTTATCACGACGTTGTGCTAGATTGCTTTACAGTTACATTTTGTCCATATTGTGAACATAGAGAAACGATTTCTGCCGTTTGAACTGCACTCACTTATACAAACTTTTTTTTTAATTTAGTTATTCCCGCAGTCGCCAATAATTTGGCCTATCTGTTTCTTCCCCGCCATTATATTAATATTATAACCGCGGCGACTAAAGAACTCGCGTAGAAAAATAAACTTTTTTTCAGCGTCCTCATATTTGGACTTATTGTTTTAAAATGCCGGCAAAATATGAGTTATGTTATACTTACTAGTTAAATATTATTTTGCTACTCTTTAAGACCTTTAAAAATATGTATAAAATTCGCATAGTGTGGGTCGGGTCAGTAAGGGTAAAAGAATTCTTAAAATACATTCATCTCGGCCGAGATTCATCGAGGCGATATTTCGCCTCCACCGAGGCATATTCGTTGAAAGGGTTGGTCAATTAACCCCACTTTTTTTTCATTATTTTTCTAAAAAGGGGTAAAATGACTTTATAATTTATATATAAGTATTGCACATAAGCTCTTAGCATTTAGCTTTAAACGATTTTTTTTTTTTCGATGCATTATTTCGTTTTAAAACCAAAGTTAGTAAGTATATAAAAGGCCTCCCAAATCTTAACAAAAACAACACGCCACGGCTCACGGGTCCACTCACTACGTACGTTTTTTCAACTTTTGTCCGGCTAATGATGATGGCTAAAAGCTTCTATACTAAGACAAAGACTAGACTTGACCGATATTAATTTTCATAACGTGAGAATGCAGGTAGAGTTGTCTAAAATAAAAATCCCGTCAAGTACTTGCCAGCAAGTTACTTGAAGGGTTTCCTTGGTCATAAAAATTCATATATAGAACATTTTTTCGGGGGTTAAAATAAAAGGCCGCTATTTTGGAAACGCGATATAAATTTGTGAAAAATTTTAATACCTTTAAAATGATACACAACTTCAAATTTTGAAGAAATAAAAATGTTGGGTCTCCATAGTTACGGCCGCCTTAAATTTCTAAAATTTTACTCTTTTATATTAACTCCCGGAAATATCATAGGACCAAAGTGATGTAATATTTTTGCCTTATTTTTAGGACCTTATAATGGGGTAGTGAGGATTTTTTTTGCGTTTTGTTTTAATTTTTTCCGGGGTGAAAAGGCCACCATTTTGGAAACGCGATATGCTCGTATATATTGTAACTCACCTTAGCGAACTAGATACTAAAAGGGACAAACCAATAAAATAAATTGTTATCCTGACTAAAAGCTTTTTTTAGTCGTGTCATTCTGGCCGTGATCTTAAAAATATTAAGTATGAAATTTCCAAACACTATGAATTTGTCACAAATGCTGAGATGAACCTGTGTGCCGAATTTCGTTCAAATGGATAAATTTTAACGCCAGTTATCGTTGTACAATCAAATTCACAACATTTTGAAACACCTAATAGAAATACAGAACTCAAATGAGTAAATACACTCGTTCAATTAAATCTTTATATTAAATATATTACTTGAATAAATACTTTTCCTAGATTAACGACACACCACAAGAAAAGCTCGTTTCTTTTGAAAGCTTCCCATTTGATTTTGCGTCAGTATCGTTAGACAAACACTCAAACAAACTTTCCTTTAATGAAGAAATTACTTACAGTGGTTCAAAAATACAAATTTATTAATTTTATATAAATAAATAATTCTATATAATTTTAAAATTGTCCGAGTATTTTTTAAGATATGTTGGTTTACAAAAATTTAGCGACAGACAGACAGACACGAGAACAAAAATGTATTCTGATGTCTATGTATGGCACGAATTTCTGTTCGGAATTTTTGAAATCGGAAGAATATAAAATTTTCTTTCTTCAGAACGATGACATAGCTTCCGTTCCCTTCGGTAAGCTCGGAAGTACTAAAGTGGGAAACAATTAAATTAATTAGGCAATAATGGGTTGTAAAAGCATAATACTGATGTTATGCTTTTACTACCTATAATAAATGCTTAATAGGATGCGAGGAAGCTTGATGCCACACCAGTTGTTAGACTATTTTTATTACCACCTACATATTTAAAAGTGCTCATCTGATATTTGTTAAAAAAGCAAGGTTTTGACGAATGTAGCCCATAGATTGTTCAAAATCATATTCATGTAAACAATCAAAACAATATTGACTGTTTTTTTAAAAAGAGAAAAGCAATTTTTAAGTTTTGGTAGTATTCACAATACGGAAAGTTTAAATTTTAATTTAAAAATGAAGAGGGGAATAATTGAATAAATTAGACAATATTGGGTTGTAAAAGCACAATGTCATTTAAAGTACGCGATGAAGCTATGCTCCACTCTAATTGGCAGACTATTTTGATTTAAAAGGCG
This sequence comes from Gerris lacustris, assembly GCA_951217055.1. Lineage (NCBI taxonomy): Eukaryota > Metazoa > Arthropoda > Insecta > Hemiptera > Gerridae > Gerris > Gerris lacustris. The sequence goes on from OX578278.1 coordinate 48,165,203, forward strand.
CATTTTATAGGATTTTGCAATATTTTATATTTCTCCTTTCTTTCTAGTGGTCCTTTGATGGTTGGATGAATCTGTGAGATTTTCCGCCCGGATGATTTCGGTGTTAATTTAAACCGTTAAGAGCTATCCGGGCAGGACTGTTTGAATTGAGAGGGAGGATATAGCCTCTATACTGTAGAGTGAGAGAGTGATTTGTTTAGAGGCTAAATATTGATATTGCTTTTGAAAGGAAAGGCTACCGACGAAAGGTTTGTATTAGCTGCCGGAACTATCTTTGAAGGTTTCACTGAACTAAAGCCCTATAAACTTGACTTGCTCCAATAACTCCAGTCTCAATCCTCCTCGAAATGAACTTTTTCTCCTTTTTACCCTCCTTCCTTGTATCAATACCTTTCCTCAGTTAATTGGTAATATCGCTCTTGAAATAGTGCTTGTTTTAACAACAGTCTCGAAGATTTAAATCAATAACTCTTTTGCTCCTAATAAATATTTCTCGATATAATTTTAGAAATTACCTTTAAAAATTCTTTCTTTTTTCTCAAGTTCCTAGACTGCTTTGATTTTTTTCTTTACTCGATTTTTCTTAAGTGGATACTTAATACTTTTTCTTTTTCATATATACTTTCTATCTCCAATATATATTTTGCCCCCTATGGGGGGGGGGGGTCAAAATAGTAAAATAACCCTTTGAAAGTAGTAAAACAAACAACACTTTAATCGTTATAAAATCTAAGCGGTTTGAAATAAAGTAATGGAACTTGGGGGATCTGTACCATGTAACGGGAAGTGAGTATTCATCTACTCGCGTTCTAGGGGCAACCCCCATTTTGCCCCAAGGCGCTGAAATCTACCATTTGTATACCTTAGCTAGTTGTATAAAATAGTGGAAATAGAAAAAAAAGTTCGAAGTAAAATGTTTTTATTTTTCGCCATAGAATCCAAATCTGCTATTTAAAAAAAATATACACTCCACTTTGAAATTTTGAAGTTAACGGCCTGGGGGCAAAATGGGTGATTGCCCCTAGTGCGCGATTGCATGAAAACAAACTTCCCTTTACATGGTACAGATCCCCTAAGTTTCATTAATTTATTTCCAAACCATTCAAAAGTTAAGAGGGGGAGGGGACTTTTATATAACTACTGTATATATATGTAATGTATGCTTGTATATATTTATTTATAAGGTATTTTACATTCCAGTTGATATGCATTTTTCAATTTTAAATTTGTATAACAGTAAATATTTAAATTCGAGTACGATATGTAATTTTGAGTTTATTAACCTAACCATATCCATTTTGTTTTTGACGTTAGTGTTTATCCAATAAGCTAGTAAAGAATATTTTCATTGTTTCTCGATGGTCTCTAGTGAACTTAAACTGGCATTTAGCTTTTGTTTGCTTGGTGACCTTATGAAAAATGTCATCTAGGACTTTTAGTTAGCTCAGACCTTAAAATACTGAGTAGAATTTAAATCATCGATATTGTCAAATATAATTTTTACATGCATACAGGTAGTCTTGACAAAATAAAATGTTTTGGTCATCTCACTATGAATTAGTTTTGTTTTTATATTGTCGAAATCGTCAACAGTTACAATCACAAGATTGAATCTAAGTTCCGACTAAACTTTCATATATACATAGTGATACTGCATTTAATTTTTTCTAAATCCCATGATATCTAATTTTTATTAATTTATTATTAAACTGGTTAAAAGAGTATTTTTGGTGTGAGGTATTAAACTTATCCTAGCAACTGCTTTGAAGACAATTTTTTTACTATTTTCGGGGGGGGGGGGGCAAATTTAGAGCTAAAATTCATTTCAAGATTTTGGTTGGAGATATGATTTTTCTGCTCCTGTGTGCAAGATTTCATTGAAAGTGTCTTAGTAGATTAGGCCCTGCACTGACGACAGACTTGCTTTTAGCGAATTTTCAAAGAAAATTACGCTATTGCAATGGCTTCAAAATTTTTGTAATGCGAATTTTTGAAAAATTTTTCCATGGAAATCCGTTTTAGACCATTCTGAATCGATTCCTAAAATTTAACACTTTTTTTTATGTATGTATGTATATATGTCTGAAGTGAGGAAAGGTCCGTGGTACTCTGTAAGTACCCGATTTTTTTTTATTGAATTGATTTTTTCTCTCTTTATATATTTTTGGTATACGAATATAATACTTTGTCATTTTTAAATATTATGTTTTATTTACAATTTTTAGCTGGTATTTCATATCACTTTTAAGTTACATTTGTAAAATTAAAAAAAAAAAAATACTAAGATAACAACGTTTATAAAAAGAAATGTTTAATGTCGTTTTGGATTAGGAGATAAGCAATATAATATGGTCTATTGGTGATTTTTGAAGGATCAGTAATTGTATTTTGTTAGTGTTCGTACGTCAGCTCTTCAAAGGTACTAAATTAGTTTTTATATAGCATTTATAAAATAAACCCAGACAAAACCTAGTTAGATAGTTATATAGTTCTTCCACTGAAATTTTGGTAAACTTATTTATAGAGGATAGATAAATCTCAAATTTACGTATTAATTTTGTTTTTTGAATTTTATGTACCAATGCCCTTTCCTATTACCTCATTTGTTTTTTAAAGTAATTTTAAAAATGTGGTCTTTCCAGAGCTATATAAGTCTTATGTTCCTAATGAAATAACTATATAATCGAATTAATTTATATTATATTGGAATCTTACATTTAAATTACTCAGATATAATTTTAGATGTATTTACAATAATTAAAAATTTTTTTTGGGTGTCACTATTTTTCTGTAAAATGAACAATTTTTTCCCCCCTACATCACCTTGTTTATTCCCTTTGTGATGACAATTCTTTTAACATCCGATTTGGCAAGTTATATTTACTGGGAGAGCAGCCAGAAAACTTTTTTTTTTTCTTCCTTTGTAGTTTGAAAGTATTTTGGCTTTGTCCGTCCCATCACTCTTTTTTCACACCATATATTTCAACCTTCTGTGGATTAAAAATAAATATATTTTGATTCGTTTTTGAGGAATGTTGGACAGCTTGGTCATATGCACTACCATTTTGTTTTTTTACGTGCAGATTTAAATGATTTATTTTCTAACACTTTTACCTTACTAGTGTTACTGTGTTACTCCTTTTCATCTTGAATTAGTTTAGGTTAAATTTAAATTTACGCTTCATTTGATCAATCTTTGATTTGTTCAAAGTAATGAATATTAATTGGATGTAAATGTTTTCGTTTTTAGGGTCCGTAGGCAAAACCAAGGACCCTTATATTTTCCTGCGTGTGTCTGTCCGTCCGTCCTGTCGCCTGCTCTCACGGCTACATCTTACGTCCGATCACTTTGAAATTTGGCATGTATGTGTCTTGTACCTGCCCACATATTTTAAAAATATAGCGACTTAAAAAAAATATTTTTTTAAAAAATTAGGATAAAAAAACTTAAGGGTTAACAATTTTTTATTTTTTTTCGACATCGTGAGGGGTATCATATGAAAGGGTACGTCGAGCTGATTACAAAAATATATAATTCTTTGGTTATAACTTTGATAGGGCGAGCGTAGGCAAGTTTGAAGTGGGTGTGAAACGTGCCCCCCCCCCCTTCTATCTCGCTTGAAGTGCAAAAAATCTGAAAAAATTCCTGAACATTCTTCGACCAAAAGTAAAGATACCACTTTTTGGAAATTTCGAAAAAAAAAATTATTTTATTTTTTATTGACAAAATAAGTTTTCTTATAACTATGGTCATTTCGATGTATTATTGGTTGTACTGCGGTTCAGTGGCGAAATAAATACTTTATCAGAAGTTTGTTTATGTTTTTTGAGAATATCAGACCCGCATAAGATAGTTCAAAGTAAGCTTTTTAACATTTTAAAAAACCCCATCAATAGGGTACTACTTAAACTATAGAGGGTTGCCTACGGACCCTCGCTGTGTGCTGACTAGCACACACTTGACCTGTTTATTGTATTTTAACGCTGCTTGTTAGCATTGTTGGTGTACAACATTATTTTTTGAACAAAACAATTAAAAAGATAGAAGAGTCTAAGAATAATAAACGAACTTCAAAGTTTATAAACACAGGTTAAAAGAGGAAATAGTTAATTTTAAAAAACATTATTATGTGAAGAAATGTTCGACTGCAAGATCCTAATGCTAGAAATATGAAGGATATTCATGTCCTAATTGAAGACTATTTTTTTTTTTAACTTGTTGGGAAAAAATTTTCCAGTAAAATTATAGATTTGACACCTTTTTTCCTCTGCCCCTTCATTTGTTTTTTATTGACACACATGAAAAGTTGAATCATTATTATCTATTTACTCACTTTTTTAATATGCTATAGCTATAGCTCACTAATGATGAGTTACTTCTAAATAAACTTTTTTTTACCTCTCCTATCATTGACTCAGATCCCCATACTTTATTAAGACCCTACAATTTCAACATTAAGTTAGTGTTTGTGCTCAAATCCTTTTGGAGACCGTGTGGGATATCATATAATTTTTTGGTTATAAGCTTTGATAGGGCGAGCGTAGGTGAGTTTGAAGTTGGTGTTAAAAGTGTCGAAAAAGCAGTGACGCTAATCTGATTTCACAACTTCATTACATTAGCCATTCATTTTCTACTATTTATAAAATAATTAAGTTGCAATCTTTACTTTTTCGCCCTACTTTACTTTTTCGCCCTACTTTTACTTTTTCTTCCTACTTTTTTAGTTCAGGGAGGAAAAGACTTACTTTAGTCCCTCTAAACTAATTCAAAATTATAACTTTTTCTCCCTGTTGGAGATAAATAAAATTATTGTCTTTATTGACAAAATTACTTTTTTTATAATTATGCTCTTTTTGTTGTACTTATACGTATATAGTCCTGTTCACTGACAAAAAATACTTTATCAGAAGATTGTTTATGTAATTTTAGACCCGTAGGTTAGTTCAAAGTAGGTTTTTTAGCCCTTTAAAAAGCACCATCAATAGGCACTATTAAACAATACTGTACTGCGGACTGTTGCCTACGGACCCTCGGCTGTGTGCTGACTAGCACACACTTGACCTATTTATTATATGAATGGTAATTATTAGTTTTAAATTGGTGTTGTTGGAGTTCCATTTATATATATGTATATATATACAGGGTGGAGCGCGGCAGACGTATGAATTTGAAGAGGGGATTGCTCCCTTCCTATTGGTCATAGACAGTTGAGAGTAGGGTCGTTTGAAAGAGGGGGACGGGAAGTTTATGTTCCACGTGGGTTCAGTCGCTATAATGGAGTGGTCCGTTCAAACTTTTTGCAAGACAGATATCCCGGGCGTCTCATGTCTTTAAGAGACGATTTAAACTGGTCGGAAAGATCGCCTGATTTGGGTCCTTGTGATTTTTGTCTATGGGTATACCTAAAATCCTTGGTGTACAGCCATCGTCCCAGAACCCTGAAAGCCCTCAAGAACAACATTCGAGCCAAAATTGCCGAAATTCCTGTGGAAATGCTCGAAAGAGTGCTCAAAAACTTTGAAAAAAGGCTTAATCAGTGTTTGGAGTGTGAGGGGAACCACTTATCCCATACTTTGTTTAAATCTAGGTAAAATTAAATTTCCCATGTTATTAAATCAGGAAAAAGTTTTTAAAAAAATTATTTTGTAATATTCTGTGTTTTATTACATTTTCAAATTCATACTTCTGCCGTGCTCCACCCTGTATATATATATATATATATATATATATATATATATATATATATATATATATATATATATATATATATATATATATATATATATATATATAAAAGGATATTTTTATTTTTAGTTATAATAAACTACTAAAAGAAATTACTATGTCCTTTTTTCTTTTTACCTCTCTTTTTCCTCTTAAAGTATAATAATATCTTTGAATATGACAAAAATGTCTTATTTTTTCGAGATAATGGCGCGTGTAATAACCAGAGGAAGAGGTAAAAAATTTATGAGAATTGTTCTTTTTCCCTCTTGACTATTTTTTTGGGAGGGAGTGACATAATTTCTAAGATGTTGACAAGTAAACAGTTTAGAAAAAGTTTATAGTGGTCCCTGTGAAATCTTTAGGAAACGGTATTTTGGTTGGAAGGAGTGGGTCCAAGGTTTGGAGCGTATAGTTGCCTCGCCTGACTAGGGGAAGCTTCACATTCAAATGATTTAATAAATCTTGCTCCTTCCACTTGCTACTCCTTGCTCCTGGCAAAACCCTATTACACAAAATGTCTTTTTCTTTATAACTCTCCCCGGCACCTCCTACTCTTGGCTCAACCTCCGAGGAGAAAACGTTTATTGCAGTAAGACAACCGTAATATTCCGGGTCTAACAAAACGACTTTATAGGCTTTTTCTTCTATTTTTTTTTAGCTCGTAATATCCTTAAACCGAATACTGTTCCTAGTCAGACTCTTGAGTACTTTCGTCCTTAGTCCTTATTAATATAAGATTGAGTAAGGGGAGTGAGAGATATCTAATTAATTAAAATTGATAAAAATACCTCCTTATAATAAAATGATACTCTTATAACTGAAATAACCGGCCCACCGGTTATTTTTCCTACTCTTAAATTTCAAATTGTTTGAATGATACTTAAAAAGTAAATGAACAATTTATTCCGAGTAACAAAATTCAAACTGATGATTTTTATGAGTCTTATTTACTGTATATAATTAAAATATGTCTTAAAGAGTACCAGTAAACATAAAAATTAAATCTGAATAACTATAATATCATAGTGAATCACATTTAAAAAGGAAAATTATTGTTTTATTTAACTCCAATGGCGTTTTCTTTAGAACTGATAATATTTGATGTAAAAATGTTTATCTACGATTGATACAAAATATAAATATTTTATCTCTGTTTAGATGCGTAGAAAGTGATTCTTAGTTGTATTCATTGCGCATGCGCTTTCATAATTCTTCACCTTAACGCATTATTAGCGTGTTTGTTTACATTTAACAAAACGAATTTGCTGTTTTTGTTTAATTAAAGTGTAATTAAACTGTTTGTACCGAGTTTTTAGTGAAAAACAATGAATGATTTAAGTGATTATGACGAAAATGAGGAGAATAATACTCCTCCCGAAATAATTAATTCGGCACAAAATCCAACTAATGAATTAATGTCATCTTTATCAAAAGAGAAATACGAACTTGCATACAGGAAGTTTCTTTTTATCTGTATTTATTATTTAAATCTAACAATCGTAGATAAAGTACGGTACGCAACTCGTGCGAAAACTGCATTTTGCTTTGCTCTTGTGGTTTTACAACCCTCGCTGTTGCTCGGGTGCAACCTCCACACTCGCATGCAAAATGCTACTTTCCGCACTAAACGCGTAATGTACTATTACGTACGTACTAACAACTTTGTAAATATCATTTATTCCTTGAGACTCTAATGATTTCTGTATGAGTTAATGAACATATACGAGAAAAGATGAATAACTTTTCTTGTCTGTTTTTCTTTCTTTTTCTTCCCCGTTTCTTTTTTGCCCTTTTGGAGTGATTTAGCTTAGAAGTACTATTTTCGTAATTTATAGGTTTTGGAGTTAGCTTAAGCACAGCAGTAGCTATAATTTAACCTCTTTTAAGTTTAGATGATGGCTAAGCCGGGCTAGATAGTATGGTGGATTGATAGCAGAAGAATCGTAGTCCGCTCTTTTCTCTGATTCTTTGATAGCCATTCTTTGTTCTTTAATGTGCTCAGTTGAATTGGATAATGGTTGTTATGAGAACGCTAACGATAATGGCTTGCCGCAATTCCCTTCAGACTTACAATATTTTCAACACTTGAAGGAAATTACGAATGCATAATGTGTTCTTGCCGCTATTCCGACGGAGTCCTCCAAACAGTTCGTACAGGGTTTTCTTTAAGCTTCCCTCGTCATGGCCCCCTAAATTACTGCCGCACGGTTCCCCGGTCCTTTTTCTACCTCCGTAATATCATCTCCACACGAGGGGCCTCCTTCCTTTTCACAATTGTTTTACATAAAATAATAGCCGACTCCGAGTTTTTATAACCACTACTTGACTATTGTAATTCGAACAATACTCGTCGGTGGTGCTCAAGGCTGGCGATTCCAAAGGTTTCGGGTCGCCGCTTAGAAATGGCTTCTCCTTTTTGGCTAAATTCCCCTTTCCATCTTGCCGGAATTATTTGTCGGGGCTGTGCGAGTCGAACCTTTTTGCCACTGTCTCCGAGCATTGTGTGAGCTTGACATATTTAAATAAATGTTAGTGGTCTTGGACCCTGCACTTTTTTCTTGCCAACATGCCGTATTTTTTTAATGTTTTACTTTGTCCTAATTCGTTTACCATTTGGTATCTTTTTGTGTTTTCACATGTTCGGTAAATTTATGTTTGTTTTCAAGTCTGAAGAAACTCAGACCCTTTTCGCAACTACTAAAATACCATTATCGCTTGGCCTAAACCTGGATTGTTTCCAAAGAAAAAATTCATGAGATGTAGTTTAAACTTTAATCTATATTAACTATCTACATGAAAATAATTTAGCTTCGAAACCTTATTCATCTTAAAAAAGATGAGTTCAATAATAAGATTATCCTTATTAGTTGAGTTTTACTGATATATGTATATTTTTTTTATCGTTTTTTTGAGTTCTATAAAAAAAAAATGTAAAATATAACTTTGTAGTTCACTTTCTTATATACGAGTGCATAATTACATGGTCCAGTGTTTTCCATTTATTAGTTGTTTGGGTTTTCGTAATTACCTACATTTAATTAATATTGAACAATTTATCAAATTTTACCATACAAATAATTCCTTCGCAGCGAGGAATCGAACTGGAATCTCACCCTTTTCAATAGCTATTTTCTCATGATGAAGTTTTAATTGAAGATTAAGAGCGCAAGTGGAGTAGATACCAATAGAATAATGAAAAAGTGGAAAGCCTCTCCACAGAATAGTGTTTATTTCACAAAACTATAGCTTTCGGCCTCTCGGCCATCATCAGTGTCTACAATAAAAAATAAATATGGCTTCATAAGTACTATATAAATCAAGCAATTTCGTGCAAGAAAAAATTCAAAAAAGTTTTAAAAAATTAAATTAGTTAAAATTAAAATAAATTATAAAAAAAAAAACATTTTTTTCTAACATATTTTAATCTTAACTATTTTTCTTTTTTTAACTTTATTGGATTTTTTCTTGTACAAAATTGCTTGTTTTATATGGTACTTATGTAGTCATAAGTAACTATAGGCTGAAAGCTATAGTTTTTTTAAATAAACACTATTCTGTGGAGAGGCTTTCCAGTTTTTCATTATTCTAAGTTTTAGGTCTTCTGGTAGTGACCGCGTCTCGAAGGGTGGGACGTACACGTACACCCTTCGAGACGTGGTCACCACTAGAAGACAACTTCATTATAATTGTAACTGCTGAATCCTACGAACTTATTTCCTGATGAAATAGATTTTGCCTGTGAAAACGTAGTTAATGGACGAAATTTTTGAATTTTGTAATCAATGAGAGTCAGCGTCCCAATATTTAGAGCTAAAATTAATTTCTTGATTTCGCCTAGGGATAGGGTTTTTCTGAACATGTATGTCAAATTTAGTCGGCCCACGCACCTGCGGAGACGTCAGACGACAGAGAGATCTAAAAACCAACTTATTAATAATCTAAAATAGTTATTTATGTAACTAGGCTGCAAAATGGAACTTTACTGACGAGTGATTAGATTAGCCTCCGAGCCGAAGGCGAGGACAGACTATGGTAATTAACTGCCAAGGCGAAGCCGAGGCAGGTAATTTATCAATTGACTGCCGAGGTGAAGCCGAAGCAGGCAATAAATAAACGAGGCAGAAATGTTGCCTTTGCTGCCTTGTTGCATACAATATTATATCTACGGGCGGCAGAAAAATGAAACTGCTAAAATACTATCTTTATTAATATAACATATTAATTACTATGTGTCATATTAATAAGATAATTAGTAACATAAGTATTAACTAAAATTAATGTTGATAAAGAAATCAAATATGAAGCTTGGGAATAATAACAATTGTGAATAGCAAACTGAAGCTATAATAACACAATACAAAACACGTTTATAACATGCATAACTTCTGAATGAATAATGCACGCAATATAAAATATTTATTTATATTTTTACTAACAAATTACTAAAAGTATTAAAGATATCTTCTAGTGCTTAAAAGAAAAGAAGTAACTAGGATAAATCAAGAAAAGTAGCTTGTCTAATCTAGAATGACTTCAACAATAATAATAATAATATGGATGTTGGATGTTTACATAAAGCTGCAGTGTGGCCAGTGACTCAGCTATTTTTTTTAATTAAATATCTACTATTCATTGAACTTATTTAACAGAATTCACAAATATAAACAAATTATTTAAATATTAAAACGTTGATTTATTAAAGTTTACTAATTAAACCATAATATATAATATTATAAGATAGAGATAATAAACTGTTATTGCCAATATTATAACAATAACAATTTTGCTGCCTAGGCATCAAAATTTTTCCTCATTTTACCGCCTAGGCAGTAAAATCACATTTCTCTTCCCGAAATCAGTTCAATAATGCCTCATTTTGCTTCCGCAAGTGGATAAATTAAATTATCCTACGTATAAAGAGTAATTAGTAAGAGAACGTAAATAGAGTAATTTAAAGCTTCTGCATTTCTAGTTTTATACCAAGTCAAGTTATACGTTTCTGTTGAAACATGGCTTAAGATGCTCTTTGTATCTTTAGAAGGAGGGTGGCGTTGATAATCCTTTTCTCTCTGTTCATGATCAGATGGTGAAATCACGTGCTCATTTGAATATAGACAGATTTAACTTGGTTGCAGATAACATGCACTGCAGTCCTTTAGGAGTATAATCAAACTCTGAACGGCTCTCAGTTTATTTAACGCTTCGCCTCATTTTATTTCTAAACTTGTGCTAAAACAATTTAAATACATAGACTTTTTAAAACGATTCTCTCATAAAAATTAAATAAAGCTTCCTCTGGTTTTTCTCTTTATAAGTTATTTAAATCATGTATAAAAGAAAGATTTTCTACCGTCTTTGCTTGGAGCTATTTAGTTATATTACTCTTTTTCCTGAGTTATTTTAGTTATTTTGTATGCTTTAAAATATTCACGTCATTGTTAAAGGGAAATTATTATATGAAGAGTGTGAACATTTTGCATGGTAAATGATCATATTTATGCATACTTACATATTATGATTCGACCCTTTTTTAGCGGTCTACATTCTTCCATCTATCCTACTTTTATATGGCTATTCGTTTATAGTTACTAAAGGTTAAATATTTTCTTCTAATTATTTTGATTCAGATTAAACATAAAGTGTGGTCAATACAAGTCTTAATAATAAATAAGTAATAAAAAAATAGGAATAAACACTTTTTGTTCGTAGAAAAATAAATTTAACATTCTTAGAAGAAAGAAACTTTTAGAGAGAAGTTTCGCACTGTCAAAACTGTGTCAAAAATAAATGATTATTTTGCATGGTACGGACAACTTCAATTATTCTTTAGGGGAGATCTATCCGTACAATAAGTCAAAATGTGCGGGACTTACACCATTCATATGTTGTTCTAATTCTAAAGATTGTTTGGACATTTTCTCAACCAAAAAGAGCATTTTAATCATCACATAACCATTTTGGTCTTGTATATCTTTCTGTGGGTCTTTTCGTCTGGCTTTACAGAATAATGAATTTCGTTAGTAAGCATCATTCGTCTAACGCTGTTGAGGATGTTGGATTTAGTCAACTACGCTTTATTAACAAAAGCGTAGAAGAGTTTAGAAGGTCTTGATCTAGATTATTGGTCAGTTCTTTGAATTTAAATCAGGAATATTGACAAGAATTTGTTTTCCGGATTTAACCTTGATCTATTTGATTTGATTATGCTGTAATCTAATTTATACTCAATTTTACCGATCCAATCTATTTTATTTAATACCCAGTGACTTGTTAACTTTCACTTTATTCCCATCAAACTTGGATATTGGTACATATACCTACGGTAAATGAACAGTTAAATTTACGGCTTGTTTACTACTTGGTCCCTACCACGCACTCGGTTCAGTTTCAAATCGGCGAGGGGAGTAACCGGATGTTGAAAATTAGCGGGACGACACGTTAATTATATTTGTATCTAATTAGGGAAGCTTTGTGTGCGTGTAGTTACAGGTGGAACACTACGGGTCGGGAGGGGAGGTTCTATGGAAGCCCTGAGTTATACGGTTGTTAAATTTTATAGCTTAGTTTAGTGTAATGCTAACGCTCTGGAGTGTCTATATATATATATATATATATATATATATATATATATATATATATATATATATATATGTATTATGTACAGACAGGGAGAGTATTGGCTGTGTTGTGTGTGCGAGGTCATAGCTTCCTCGCCTTGTTTATTACTGCGGTATTACTTCCCTTTGCTTGTGAAGCCTCAAACTTATTTTATTCTCGTTTTTGTTGTCTATTTTATATGAATTCTTCTTTTAAACACATAAAAGGAGCCTTACAGTGAATAAGGATATCTATTTGTATTTAATAAGTAGTCATTTATATTTTTTAAGTTTTTTTATTTTTAATTGCAATCAATTCTAGACCAATGAGAAATATAAACATTTTATCTCTGATTAGATGCTTAGAAAGTGATTCTTTTCGTAGTTGTATTCACTGCGCATGCGCGTTTCATAATTATTCACCTTATCTCACGATTAGCGTGTTTGTTTACATTTTTACAATAGTGTTTTTCTTAATAAAAATCCTTACATTAATGCTGTACCCATATCTTTTAATAATTGTTATAATAACACAATAACAATCAATTACAATTATATCAAATAATTCATCCATTCATTTACATAATTTCTCAATATTTTTAGTTCATCAAAAATAAGCAATGTATAGTTAATGATTTTGAAATATTTTTTTTTCTGTATTTATTATTAAAATCCATCAATTGTAGATAAAGTTCGGTATGCAACTCGTGTAAAATTTGCATTTTGCTTTGCACGGGTGGTTTTACTGTTTTTTTTCTGCTACTTTCCTCACTAGACGCTTAATGTACTATTAAAAACAGTATTTGTTTATACAAGTAATTTTATATAATACATCTTAGTTTTTGCATTTATCTAAATTTATATAAGAAATATAAATTTCATTTTTTTTTAAATTTTTTTAAGTTTTAGGTAGTATTCATACTACGGAAAGGTTAAATTTTAATTTAAATCAAATTATAATTATTATTAACAATGGGAGACAGACAGAGAAACTCCAGCGCCGAGACTTAAACCACGGGCCTCTATATATTAACTCTATATATATATATATATATATATATATATATATATATATATATATATATATATATATATATATATATATATATATATATATATATATATATATATACATGTATATATATATATACATATATATATATATATATATATATATATATATATATATATATATATATATATATATATATATATACAGGGTGATTGGCAATATGTGTACAAAAGTAAATAGGGTCATTCTAAACATCACTGGCTACAAAAAACGTCATATAAACCATAGGTCTATTCTCAACCGTTTTCCCACAAGGTCAATTTTTGTGATATTTTAAAGATCGCATACCATTGCTCATAAAAACACTTATTGCTCCAAAAGTATAAAAGATAAAACACAATTTTTGGTTTCGTTGTAAAGTTGACAAAATTTCTTACAAGAAAAGTATAATATTAATTTTCATACTCCCAAATTACATTACCAAAAAATTATACAAATAATACATTTGAATAAAAAATTAAAAAATATTTGTTTTTGTGGTTCCATAACTTGGTAGAGAACAGAGATTAAACAAGGCGGACTTCAGGAAAAACTTCCTTATTTACTTACGTTTCGATCAATATTAATATTATTACCCATTCATTAGGCGGAATTTTTAGTAAACTTCGCTGAAAGTAAAAAAGAAACGTGTTTATCGTTGCTATTGTTGACTTGCAGGTGAGTAAATAATTAAAAACATATTAAAAGAAGCAAGATTGGTTTAGTATACTCACCTACATGTCAACAATGACAACAATAAACATGTTTCTTTTTTACTTTTAGCGAAGTTTACAAAAAATTCTGCTCAATGAATGGGTAATAATATTAATATTGATCGAAACTTTAGTAAATAAGGAAGTTTTTCCTGAAGTCCGCCTTGTTTAAGCTCTGTTCTCTACCAAGTTATTGAACCACAAAAATTTTTTTTTTTAAATTTTTTATTAAAAATTATTATTTGTATCATTTGTTGGTTATGTAATTTGGGAGTATGAAAATTAATATTATACTTTTCTTGTAAGAAATTTTGTCAACTTTACAACGAAACCAAAAATTTTGTTTTATCTTTTATACTTTTGGAGCAATAAATGTTTTTATGAGCAAAGGTATGCGATATTAAAAAAATCACAAAAATTGACCTTAATGGAAAACGGTTGAGAATAGACCTATGGTTTATATATGACGTTTTTTGTAGCCAATGATGTTTAGAATCACCCTATTTACTTTTGTACATATATCGCCAATCACCCTGTATATATATATATATATATATGATGATAAAGCCCTATACCTGATCTTCTTGAGTTGGTATAGGTCCAGAGTTGGGTGGGCATCGTCGGGCCCCTGATGAGTCGGACGCGACGAAACGATGCAGGACATGGCGTAATGCCGAGCCAACATCTTTGTGACGTATTGTCTAGTGTTGGAACAGCTCCTATGTGTCACGCTTGCGTGGCACATCCCTTGGTGTCTCTCACTACACAAATTGTGTAATATATATATATATATATATATATATATATATATATATATATATATATATATATATATATATATATATATATATATATATATATATATATATATATATATATATATATATACATATAATTAAAAGTAACTACAATATTAAGTCGAAAACTGAATACCTATTTTAAGGAAAAACAATTATAATCTTTTCTTTCGAGATTTAAAAGAGTGAATTCGAGCCTTAAACAGCCCCTTTTTCGACGTTTCTAATGATTTGTATTGCTTGAATATATGTCGTAATTATTTATAATATATGTCGTCATTCATTTGAATATATGTCGTCATTATCAAGAATTATAAACAGCCATTGTTCTTTAAAAACATTTTTTAGTTTTAGCTTCACTTTCCTGTAAAATAATGAGTGGCGGAGAAAGGCAAAAGTGAGCCAACAAGAAGATAAAGTTATATTAGTCCGTACGAATCAGGGTGGTGAATTTCTTCTAGAGTTAGCTTATCTCTACCTAACAAAAATAAAACTATATTTTTCCTCTTTCACCAATTATGTCTTTTTTGTTGAAGGATTTTTTATGTAAAATACATAAAAACACATTTGGACATTAAGTCCAAATGTGTCCCCTTTGTAATAATTTAGAATGTAGTGTGGATCCTTTAGAGTAATAAATTTACTACGTTTCGACCCAACAAGTCATTTTCAAGCCTAAAAAAGTAATCTAAATTAAATCACCGTGAGAGTGTTTAAGCAGGAATGTTGAATGTCATATTTAACATTTTTACTTAACATCAATTAATTATATCTACAATTTTACAAGTTCTAATAATAATCAAGCTAATCTATTTTTTTTGTAACATTTGCAAATTTGTAAATCTAGATGTTTGAGGGCTGGTTGTTTTTACCCCGAGGATCGGTTTACCGTGACAAAAACACAAACAAATTAACCTTCAACTTTAGAATATTCCTGAAAGTTTCCTGACGGATGACGGTTGGTCTGCAGAGCTTTACGTCACGAGGCCCAGGTGTGTCAAATTTATTAGAGTGTCTTAACTTCATCAATATTATAGTAAGAACTTATTTAAGGTTAAAACGCCTATTCCTTAAGATTTTTTTGGACTTCAGCATATTTCGCTGTTACTTGATTATGATTAATGATCATTCATTCTATGTTTCGGCTCTTTTTTTTTCATCTTTTAAAGTTCACTTTGAGCTTGAAGTGAGGACGATTCCGTTGTTAACATTACGATGTTGGTTGGAAAGGAATGTCGAAAATCCTGATACTAGGGGTCCACAAGACTCCCGGTCTAAAGCTATAAAATAGGGAGTATAATATATCTCTCTGTGGGAATATGTTAAACAGGGTGTTTATACTAGAGAAGAGTGTTGTATTGCCCTGGGAATGTCGGTATAGTAAACGTATCCCGAGGGCTTGCAAGCCTTAGGACGCTTACACCCCCCGGCCACAGTCTTGTCTTGAGAAAATCCCTGGTACAAGACTCTGACACGCCTCCACAACACACATAACATCCTAGACCCTTTTTAGCCAAACCACAATACTTTGCCTGAATAACATTCCCCTCCTCTGCATTGTTGGTTTCTCTTGCTATCTGCCTTGCTTTTCTTCTATGCATTCTACAATTTGAGTTACTACTTACATCTCTTCTCTTTCTTTTTCTACATTATGTGAACACGAGTAGGAGGAGATCTAAGAAGATACCGCCAAGATTTTTTTTTATATAATAAGTTATTGTTGTTATTTTTTTATGTACTAGTTATGGCACTTTTATATCTATATCTTTACACTCTTTCTCAAGTTTTACATGTATACAACTCCAGAAATGGTCTAGATTATCACTTCTTAAACATGATGTTTATTTTATACTTGGAAAGCATTTGGAAAATTTTAATTTGACGCATCGGCATTTGCTAAACAATTCCCCTTTCATAAATCATGCTTTGACATTTTTACAATTGCTTCCGAGCTTACCGAAGGTAACGGAAGCTATGTGATCGTTTGTCTCCAATTTCAAAAATTCCAAGACAGAAATCCGTTTCGGACATCAGAGAACCTTTTTGGTTTCGTGGTGTCTGTCGTTCAGTCGTTAAATTTTAGCGAACCAACATAACTTAAAAACTACTCGTCTCATTTTATTGAAATTTAGATTGTAGGTCATGAAAATTTTAAATTCTGATAAATTGCTACTTTAATTCATATAAAAAATCAAAACAATTTTGATAGAGGAAAATTAAATCAATTTGACAATAAAAGGTTGTAAAAGTATAAAATCATTAAGGTATACAAAATTGGACGCGAGGAAGCTATGTGCCACACTAATTAGCAGACTATTTTTAATTTGTTTAATAGTTCTTAAGTTATAAAATAAAATGTGCAAGAAATAATAAATGTGACAAAATGAAGCAAATGATGGTAAAAATAGACTACCAATTGGTGTGGCACATGGCTGCGTCGTATCCTATCACGTACTTAATTGATTTTATGTCTAATTTGTTTAATTGTTCCTCCCATTTGTAATATTTCAAAATAGATTTGATTTTTTACATGAATTAAAGTATTAATTTAGCAAAAGTTAAAGAGCGCAGACGGTTCATAAATCCGGGGCCATCTGCGGCCAACTTTCAATAAACTATAAAAGTTTCATACAAATCAGATAAGTACTTTTGAAGCTATAGGTATAAATAAAGGTATGTTTGTGCGCATGAGGAAGAGAAACAAGTGAGCGCAGATGGTTGAAACTTATGTGGGACGAACAATGAGCTAATTATGACATACCATACAAATTTCATAAAACTCAGACGTATAGGTTTTAAGATATAATATCTTAAAACCTATACGATGTTGGTTCGCAAAAATTACGTGACAGACCTACAGACAGACACGGAACCAAAAATGTTCCTTGATGTCTGAAACGAATTATTCTTAGAATTTTTTTAAATCGGACACATAATATTTTCATTCTTCAGAACGATCACATAGCTTCTGTTATCTTCGGTAAGCTCGGAAGCAATAATACTTGAATACATCTTTATTTAAGGTATAAATATGACTAGGAGATGGTCGAAATATGGCTGAAAGTGGAGAAAATAATTTTAATTTTTTAATTAAAACGCTTTAATTTTATATATGTATATATTAATTTTTTAACTATCAGCAATCTTAATACATAATATGATAATTAATTTAATATGTATATGTATTAAAATTAAATTTAAGTGGTTTAGTTTTGCCTCGAATCTTCAAATAAGTATGAACTTGTTCAACGCATTAATATAGGAAAATAGAAAGGTATAGCCACTTCTTTTCACTCTCATATTTTACCATGGTGACAAACAAAAATGTTTCGTCAAAGGAAGCCACCGCCTTATTGCATCGCCCGGACAGAGATTACCCATGGGAAATTTAGGTGCACCCTCCGTTCCTAGGAGCATTATCACTTAGCAGTTCTTCTCTAGTCGTCAGGTTATCTAGTTATTCCTTCGTTAGATGCTTCTATTTATAGAAGCGTAACGTCGGACTTACAATCTCTTGGGACGCAGATTTTAAATATATCGTTGTGATGCCTCTAAACCAGAAAAAGAACGGACTATTCCGTAGCCTCAATAGATGCTCTTTCATCAAGTGAAATCTTACTGATACCACCATTAAGCTAAACTAAACATAATTGAAGCGAGCATCCTATATTCAACGAAATATGCTCCGTGTCTGTCAGTGTGTGTGTGTCTGAAACGTACGACGATGATAACTTGAGTAAAAGTTGCCCGATTTTTATTAAATTTGGTACACATGTTCATTTTACCAATGCTCAGGACGAGTTCGTTGGACAACATTGTCTGCCCAAGCGTTCGCGCGCAACGCTCGTGTAAACGTGCACTTCAAAACTAAAAAATTCTATCATCACCTTTTCGATGAGACGAACATTTTTTCAAGTAACATTTTTCAGTAAAACCAACAGCGACACCGCTGTGAATTGAATGGATCGCTAAAAGTATTAATTGAAGCGAGCGCAAGCGAGCTTCTTACATTCAACGAAATATGCATCTTGTCTGTCTGTCTGTCAGTAACGTTTACGCGTGTGACGATAACTTGAGTAAAAGTTGACCGATTTAGTTGAAATTTGGTAAAGATGATCCTCTAACTAATACTCAGGCTAAGTTCGTTGGACAGCGTGATCCGTCCAAGAGTTCGCGCGCAATGCTCGCGTAAACGTGAGCTTCAAATTTAAAATTGGAATTTCAGGACAGGAAAAAATTCTATCATCACCTATTCGATGAGACGAACATTTTTTTTTAATTATACATTTTTAATATTCAGTATTTTATTGCAATACGCTCGCTTCAATGATAGAGCCACGCGATGCCTAGTAATTAATAAAACAGGAAGGGAGATAGGCAAGGAGAATTAGTGGGAGGTGGCTTGGCTCCCCCACCTCTCTATTTTACCTCCCTCTTCAAGTGCATAGCAAGCCTAGGGACAGCTAGACTTCTCTCTAGACCACTTCATTAGCTATCTGTGCAATCAACAATTGTTGTTACAATTCGCTCGCTTCAAAGTTAGAGCCATGCGATGCCTAGTTAAAACTTTTTCGGATATCAAACTTTAAACGACTACAGTAAAAGATCTGAAATGTTTTATTTTAACCTGAAGATCCAAGGCGAGACGTTGTCTCAACTGAAAAAATGTGGAAATGCGAATCAATGATCTTTCAATATTAGGTTTGTTCCAACCACCAGTTCCGAATCAGTTTCGGATTAGTCCGTGATTGACGTAATGCGCATGCGCGATCATTGACCGTTGGGAATTGATTTGTGATTTCGTTTTTGTTGGAACGCTTTTTTCTCGAACCAAACTGTTTGCCGTGGTAGGTTTTAGCACTGTTATCAGAACAACTTTTTGAGTTGATCGTTATGTGATTTTGCGTTCCTGTGCTATCGAAAATACCTGAACTTATTAATATTAAAGATATGGATGATGGATAAGTCAATAGTTGATGAAGATAAGTGCCAGTCGCTTAAATCAGGGCCTGATTTAGGCCGCCTAGGGGCTCGCACAACAAGGGGGCGCCACACCACAAAAGTTTCATTTTCTAATGCTAATTAAGCTCGAAAGTTGAAAGTAAAACCTACATACTCATAGAGGATATGACGAAAATACATGCACAATGTACACATTTTAGAAATGTTTATTTAACACATGAATTCACGATTTCATTTCGATTTACGCAATTCACAATTTTCGGGCTTACTGAGGTGAGCCAGTTTTAGTAGACTCACGGCACACTCGTATTCGTATTTTTATTGATATAATCCTAAATGCTCTTTTGTTTAAAAAAAAACAAATATTCATCTTAGTCCAGTTAACAAAAGAAATATTGCGGAAATAAATCGGATTCTTTCGATATTTGTTTGAAAATGGAATAAGTATCAAAAGTCCATCTTGGAAAATATCCAATTTTTATTTTTTTCAGAAATATCTAGAAAATGCCAATTATATGCACAAAAATTCATCGTCGCATTCGTACAAAAACATTTGAAAAAGAACAGTTGATTTGCAAGAAAGGAGAATAATTATAATAGGGGAGCGAAATCAAAACAAAAACAATGAAGCGGAGCGGAAGGTTACGTTTCTGTTCACCCAAATCAATCCCAAACTACTAGTCCCTGCCGCCGATCGCTGACTGCTCTGACTGGTTCCAAACTAATCCGTGATTCAATCAGAGCGTGGTTGGAACAGCCGATTAACAGTCGGAGTCAGTCAGAGTTTGAGTTTGAGCTCGTTGGAACGTTTTTTTCCAAATGCGCATGCGTCGTACAGTTCCAAACCAGTTTGAAGAGTGGTTGGAACAAACCTATAATATTCCAGAAAATCTAATGTGCTAATGGTCTTGTGTAGTTCAACAAATTATTTTTAGTGTCAATACAATTGAGTTAAGTACTAGACGTACCTGGTGAACAAAAATACATTGTCAAATCATATAGTCGTTAAATTCAATATTAATTAATCAGGTTGTACTCAACATATTTCATGGTAGCGGAATATTCAGTAATCAGTCAAACAATTCATGTTAGCTAAGCAAATGTATATTCAGAATTCGGCCAATGTTCTTATACCAACAAAATTTACTTTATTTAGCGGCTTTTGTTAAATATATTATCTTTGTAAAGAAATACTATGGAACATTTTACTCAATTGCCAGCTTTATTTTCACGTTTCCCTTACATATATTATCCTTATTTCGCACCCTTGGAATGTACGCCTGAGGTTCATTTTACGTAATACACGAAGGTTGCTAAGTATGCATGAATTTTTAAATCTGTTTTTTCACCTACCAAGATTTTATTTTATTACATAGTGGGAGAGCGTATGTTTGAGTATATCTTTTTTTTGGTTTATGAGAGCCTTGTTTCTTTGTGACTTTGGTTTTCCATCTCTTTTCCTCTGTTTGGCTTTGTGTATCTTCGCTCTTGGTTTCTCTTTAATCAACCTTCCTTTTGCTCTCAGATATAGTTCAAATCTTTCCCTCTTCTTTTCCTCTATTCCATTCTTTTATTTTCTGGAGGCGACATTTCTTCATTGCCATTTGTTCTGCTTGTTTGTTTCAGTTTTTTTTCTCTCGTCTTTTATTCTGCTTTTCTTACATTTGACCTTTTTATATACCTATATATTTATAAAAATATAAAGGTGTATAAAAGGAGAAAAAATGTACTCGTAATGAAAAAAGAAAAAAGTGCCGCCCACAACTCAATACTTTTTAATTTCTCTCTAGATTCATTCATCATGATTCGTATTGTGTCTTTCTCCCCCGGTCTCTTGAACGTTGTTTGAATACATGAACTTTAATGAATTTTTGGCCTTTTTACATTTTTCTCGTACCCTTAAAAATCTTATTTAATTAGAATATGCATCTTGTTACTTTCTAAACCCTGATAGCTGACTCAATTTACGTATTAAATAGCGCTTACTTCATAAAAAATCGGACAATAGGTTATTTTGTCCTGTCACGTACTATATGATGGCGTACGATTTACGTATGATTAATATGATTTCCCCGAAAAATCTGATCGGCACAACCTCGAAACATTCAAGGTCAAACTTCCAAAATCTGCTTAACAAACTAACTGCGATATTTCTGGAATGGACTGTCAAAATTTTGTTTTTTGATAGCTTAAATTGATCGGTAAAATGTGCTCTTTAATTTGCTAGTTTGGATTGCTAACCGTAATGGCTCAACCGGAAAAAAATACTTTCTGTTCGAAATGTTGTCTTTTAAGATGTTTTATAGCAATTATTTTTATAGTTGGCCTGAAAATGAAAATATTTCTGATAACAAAAGTAGTCAGTTTCATTTTTAGCTTTTTAAAAATATTCTCATTTCAGTGATTTCATTTATCCAGAACTATAGAAACAGCCACTCAAAGACTAAAAGCCGTTAGAAGTGAAATTGTGGAAGAAATTGGAAAATTTGATATTAGGCATTGTTGTTAATTTATGCTTTAATAATTACAAGATAAAAAGAACTTTTTATATACTACGTTTTTAAATTTTCTGTTGAATCATATGTAATGTTGATAATATAATTTTCATTGTTGTAATATAATGTTAGTGAAAAAAGAAAATAGTTTCGAATTTATTTACTTCAGATAAATGACAAATTTGAAACCCATCAAAATGAGGATTGTAAACTTAGAATAATACAATATATAGAAGGAGGATCACTGATAGCATTGAAGCCAACTTTGGTTGTGTCCCTTAATCCGCGTTCTAAAAATTCATTTTTGAAATTTGTGACGTCATAAGTTTAAAATTATTTGCCTTCGGTTTTTTAATTTAATTTTTAGTAAATTTTAATTATTGATAGTTAGTTTCGTTTATTGTAATATTTTTATTGTGTTTTATCTTATTTTTAGCTTGAAATATGCTGAAAATAATGTTTATTATATCATGCCGTGCGAGGTGAAAAATATGACGTCAGAGTGAAACGTAAACAATAACCAATGGCAGGGTTTGTCTTTGTAGAATAATATTAGTCTTTGTTGACAGCTTGTCAGAGTGTGTTATAATCTTAGAATAATACTATATATAGAAGGAGCATAGAATCGGAATCCTAAGCAATTACTGATAAGAGACTGAAGCCAACTTTTGCCGAGAGGTTGTGTCCTTAAGACCAGGCTGCCAACATAACAACACTCATTTTTTTCATTTAAACAGGAGAAGGTCGGCCATGCTTTAGTAACTATTCAAAGCCTGCTCACAAACATCAAGAAGAAAAACCCTGCCATTGGTTATTGTTTACGTTTCACTCTGACGTCATTTTTTACAACTCGCCCAGCATGATATAATAAACATTATTTTTAGCATATTTCAAGCTAAAATAAGATAAAACACAAAAAAAAAATTCAATAAACTAAACTGACTATCAATAATTATAATTTAATAAAAGATTAAATTAAAAAACCGAAGGAAAATAATTTTAGAGTTATGACGTCACAAATTACAAAAATGAATTTTTAGAACGCGGATTAAGGGACACAACCAAAGTTGGCTTCAATGTTATCAGTGATCCTCCTTCTATATATAGTATTATTCTAAGGTTATAATATAATGTTTTATAGTTGCTTACTTTCTGGTATCTTATAGTCTTCTTGATTGTTTGTGAGCGGGCTTCGAATAGTTACAAAAGTATGTCCAACCTTCTCCAGTATAATGAAAAAAATTAGTGTTGTTACGTTGGCAGCCTGGTCTTAAGGACACAACCTCTCGGCAAAAGTTTGCTTCAGTATCTTATCAGTAATTGCTTAGGATTCCGATTCTATGCTCCTTCTATATATAGTATTATTCTAAGATTGTAAATATGGGACATGTCAAAACAAATAAAATAACTTGCGGATTTTTTCCGAACTAACTTTCCATACAGCAAAATTTGCTGAAAACGAATTAAATTCTGCTGAGAGATGGCTAAAAGTATTAAAATATTGCATTGTCATCGTGTTCTGAGCTATTCTAAAAGTTTCAAATGTCTAGCTACTCGGGAAGTTAGTTAAAAATCGATTGCAAGATTTGTACTGGACAAACAAACAAACAAACAAACAAGAAAGCATGCTAATAAAAACGTAGTAAAATAGAAAAAGGTCCTTAAATAATAAATTTCTTGGCAACTTCAATAGTTATTGAGACCGTTTTCTTCCTTGTCGCCGACGGTGGTTTAAACACATATTTTTTTAGTTTTTGCTATTTTATTCAATAAATACGCAACATACTGTTACCGTTGACTCCCCTTCTAATTCAATTTTAGATACAAAACCCCGAAGGGACATCTGGAGGTGAACGCGTGGTTCTGAGTCTCTAGCGCTTTTGTGGTCATTTGCTCGATTATGTACACAAACTTTCGACATTCAACCTTCTACTGCCAAATAGAGCTCCTTAAGACGATCCAAGAACGTAGCACGTCGTCGTAGCACCATTCTAGCAGGAAGGAAGGAAGAAAAACCAAAGTAAAAGAAACGCACTCGAGAAACAAAAGGGTCCAGTTTGGCGCCTGCTGTCGTGAAGGGCCGTGGGACTCTACAGGAAGGCACCAATGATACGGCCTGGTAGATGGAGGGCCGAGCCACTTAGAGTGATGGTGGTCCTGAGCAGGACCGTTTGGGGTGTCATTGAGAACAACACAGATCAAGCTTAAGGTCTGGATAACTTGAGCGGCAGGGCAGTGGCAGATGGTAAGCGGGTGATGACTGGTGGTAAGAGGTAGATGGCAGCGTGTCAGTTCCGACTTATGGCTGGAGACTGACTGATTTAGGCCTCGCTGGGCAGGGTATATAGTATATATACACATTCAATAGGCGAGAAGAGAGGTGGAGGACCAATGAGAGAGCTCGGTTTGGAAAGCCTGCTTCTCAATGGCCCGGCCTATTGAATGAGTGATTTTATAAAGTAGGGTGTTTTCTGGCTCAGGGAAGGCGGTATCACCAAGTCCACCGAAATTCATTCTCACCTTGAACCTGGTATAATTTTTTCGCACTTATTTCGATCCTGATCTAATCTCAACAGAACCAATAAGAAGAAACGGCTGAAGACAAGACAACGGAAAGGAAATCGGAGAAAGATCGAACTCCTTCGGAACGGGACCACCCCGACGATACCCGCTTCTGCCACCGACCTTCGCACGCCAACTCTAGCAAAACTACGCAGCTTATCAGAAAACTAATAGATGAATAATACTGCTCATAATAATTATGATCTCGTGTAAGAGAAGGTTTGTCTAAGTTGTTGCGGTCCGATTTTTTTTTTTTTTTTTTTCCAAGCTTTTTATTAGCTTACATTGTTTATTCGACCCTTTTCCCGGCAGCTTAGAAAAGTATAAGTTACACTGATTATGTATTTTCGATGACAATACAATAATAATCACTCATTAGTTTTAGCCGATTAAAACAAATTATTAGTATTAGCCGATAAATCAATATATTTCCGATACTTTTTAACCAGTGGCAGGTAATTTAGGCCATTTCCGTTTAAATCATTTAATTTTAAATGGCAAAGATTTTGCTGTAGGGTAGAGTGAGCTCGGTTGGAAGCCTATTCAACTCACCTTGACCTCTGCGCTAGAGCTTCCGTCTGAGGGTAGACGGAAAAAATGCCCACGGAAAAAAAGCCCAGGAAAAAATGCCCACGGAAAAAATGCCCACGGAAAAAATGCCCACGGAAAAAATGCCCAAGGAAAAAATGCCCACGGAAGAAAAGTCCTAAATAATTAAACTTTAATCTTTAATGGTAGTTTTTAAATATAATTAGTTAATTGTTAACGCTATCAAATGTTAACTTATTTTTAAATACAATCCATTAGGAGTATTGTATTTTTTCTTTATATAACTGCAAAATTAACGGTACCTGGGACCTGGGGTTACTATGGACTTACGATTCATCTTCTTTAGAATCGTAGGGATTATACCAGGTATCACTAATCACCATGAATGAATCCCTACAATATGTTACATTATACACTACACAATATTATGTGTTAACTGTTTGAACATATTTACATTTTACTTGCCTTGGTTTTTACCTAAAATGTATGATATACCAAAATGATAATGTGTAATAATGAAACTAGCAGAAGTAAAGTCTGGCGATGGCGATGAATGATGTTGTTTAAGAAATCATTTACTTTCTTACTGTGAATAAAATAAATAAATAAATATCTATATCAACTACTCACAATAGGAACGAAAATGATTTTATTTATTTATTTTTTGTCAACAAAGAGTTACATTTATCCCGCAATCCCGCCTTACATTTATTATTTACAATTAAAGTACAAAATTAATACAAAAATTAATTTACAATTATTAAACACAAAATTTTCACAAAACCAAGATGCCCCAGGCACCGTTACTTTTATAGTAATATAACTGCAAAAATACAACACCCCTAATGACTATTCTATTTAAAAATAAATTAAAATTTGTTAGCGTTAAAAATTAACTAATTATATTTAAAAAGTACCATTAACGATTAAAGTTTAATTATTTTGGACTTTTCTCCCGTGGGCATTTTTTCCATGAGCGTTTTTTCCCTGGGCATTTTTTCCGTGGCGGGGGCACTACCATGCCGCCGTTTTATTATGCGAACACGCTTTAATAAAACATGCGCTATAAGGAAGAACATTTTTTTATAACAGCCACTGTACTGAGACCGATCACAGTGCATATGTCACTAAAGACAAAAACGTGGGATCCTAAAAACAGTTTTTGCCATTTGCTGATAGCGCACCACGTTTTTATCTTTTGTGACGTACGCATATATTGTGGTTGTTTGAAAAAGGCATTATTTTTAGTGTATGGTTTATAGAAGTGTGATTTTATTTTTTAATTAATATAATATTATTACTGTCGTTGATTGTCTATAACTGCAAAAATAGATTATATAAAAACACGGAAGGGAGTATATTACGTGATTGAAAAATTATATTACCTGGAAAACTTTGGAAAACAAATAAGGATAATATTACTGGTGTCGTAACTCAGATAATCTGTTGCAAAGGAGATTTAATTTTTGCCCGTGTAGAAGGGGCTGAGTTGATAAATTGTCTTGTGTTGAATGAGGCTGTAATGAAGGCAGCAGGCCGGGGGCCGGCCCTAGTTCGATTAAACGCCGAGAGCTCTGGAAGAGAAAAAGTTTGGCATTTCTCGCCCTCTCCTATAAAGGAAGTAATATCAGGCCGAGTTATGAGTTCTGATTGTACATTTGTTATAATTTGTTATGTCGGTTTTTAGCAACCACATTTTTTTCCCGAAACTAAATGCCAAACTTTTTCATTAAAAATTCTACCTCGCCGAATGTATTTATAAGCAATTTTCTCCCTCTCTTTCAACTTGTTCTTTTTTTTTATTCAATTACGAACTTTTTCTTTCTCCCTATTGTCCATTCTTTAACATTGGCTATGAACATTTTTTTATGTTTTAATAACTAATAAATAGAATTAAACCCTTTATTTCTCGGTAAATCATCATGTCACCTTTATGTGCATTTAAATATTATTGATAACAATAATAATCAAGTCAATTTTTATTAATTACATACTTCTTTTTTTTACAATATAGACACGTTACTTGCAGTGAAATATTTGTTACAAATATAATTATTTTATTTTATTTGTTTATATTGGATTTTTTGTTAAATTTATTTAATTTAACAAATTATTTTTAGTGCAATCTTTGCTTAATATAATTAACCCTTAATGAGTAAACTTTTTACTATCAGAATATGATATTTAAAGGATCCAGTATTTCAAACTTTGCCATGTGTTGGAACTACCACATAGAAAGCTTTTTATTGCTTAGAATTATTAAATATGTATTCAAAAACTTTTAGAAGCTTAAAACTTTTATCATTAATAAAATAATCCTTGAAAGCCTAAAATATTATTTCACTCTGGTATAATTTTTAGGCTCTCAAAGGTCCTACATCCGTGAAACTCGACTACATTATACGACTTTTGAGGCCCTTTTTATAATCCTCAATATTTCGACTATTGATATGAAATTATGAACACATCTGTATTTATGAAACTTCTTATAATTTTATTAATCTTATGCGATCAAATTTTAAATAACAAAAAAAGCAAATTTTCCTTAATATCAAAAGTGACATCTTAGTACCAAAATTTATAAAAGTAATCCATGTTTAATTATACTTTGCTTCTGTTATAAAAATAACACAAATTATTCATAGTTGAATATGATTCATTGTTTAAATTGTTATTTACTTGACGGCACTTATACTAATATCAGGTTTATAACCTTTTTTAATCCTGATAATGAATGGTAGGTTCTGGCACACCGATTCAGAACTCGTATTGAGAAATTACTGAAGAAATGATAGAGAGGTTAATGGAAAGTAACACAACAATATTGTCTCCATAATTTTATATAAATTATTAAATAACGCGTTTCGACATTTTATATTATCCTCAGTGATAAGTTTTAGCATAGTAAGAGTAAAGATTCTTCTGGTAGAATCTTACTATGTCAAAATCTTTTCTGTAGATCTCAGTCAGTGGTAGGTATTTTTTATTAATAAACTTTTCTGTCACTAGCTCTATATAAGTTTTATCCTCGTCCTGTAATTTGCTTATATACGTTGTTAGGTTTATTTCGTTACTTATTATAATAAGTTATCCTCTTCAACTGAAATAAGCGGATCGAAGTGTTTATTTCTAACATATTTTCAAGCATTTCATTTAAGCAGAAAATAAAATGAAAGAAAAAATGAGGTAAAATGGAAAATATTCTGTTCGTTATTATCGCTGGAGTGGAATTTCCTTACACTAACGATGCGGATTCTCTCATTCGGATATAACGAGTTTGAAGGGGGAAACCAGCTTGCAACACTAAGGTAAATTCTTTACAAAGGTGCGACAAAAATGGCTAAATCAATTCCTCCCCCTTAGCTGATGGGCACCATCATCAATCGTTTATCTCTGGCTTTTTTTTTTTTTTTTTTTTTTTTTAGCCTTCTCAATCGCGGCATAATGATTTGGTCGTTTTGCCCACTTTGCTGTATTAACCTCTCTGACATGCTTGAATTAAACCCGTAGGCTTTTTAATAGCAATTTGTCGGTCCTACTACTAATGAGTACCATGACCATTTGTTGCAAAAGCTTGATTTACAAGTGTTTACCATCTAAAAACAAAAAATTCGAAAACATTATTATTATTATTCTTGTACCCAACAAATTATTTATTAAGGACAAAGTTGGTAAGAAGCGTTCATTGGGTTTTTTTGACTGAGATTTTGTGGAACGTACTTGAAGTAAATATAGACATAAACAGTCATTAGATTGTCTAAGTTAATGAGCTGATTTTTTCCTTAAATAGACTTACTTTTGATTATGTTTAGGTATGTTCCTAGAGACTAGTGATTATACATTTTAAAAACAATATACTTTTTTAAGTTTGAGTCAGCATTACTTATAAATAATATATGATGCCTTAAAATATTATAATTACTCTTAATTATTTGTGGTCTTATTGAAGCCTTTTATCATTGTTATTATTATTCGAGTACGTAAATGGATGAATATAGTTTTCTAGTTATAATTGCTTATAGGATAGATCTCTGCATTTACGAGCAGAATTTCTAGATGTATTATGCAGGAGTATCGTAGCTATCATGGATTATTTGATATCCTATTATAATAGAAGCTACTAGATGAGATGGAGCATTCCGCATTAAATGCCTATTACTTAGAGAACCCCTAACACTGGATCTAAGTCCTGATTGTACTGAGTATCGATATCGGGGATAATGATTATAATCCAACATGCTCTCTGTATTATATCAGTACAATATAACCTCTTGTTCAACCCCTGTATTAATTTTCTCTTGTATGTTATTATATAACATGTTTTATTCATGAGTAAAATATTTTTTAATTTTAATTGAATTGATTTTTAAATCAAATGTTCTTGCTAACTACGGCTTTCATCAAGCTATTTTATTACAGCATAAGACCAACATGCTTGTTGGCAGAAAATTAATTTTTTAAATTAGCTTAGATTAGTAAGTACATATTTACATAATTTTAGTTCATATTCACTTTCACAGCAGAATAATTTATTATGCTGAAATTTGTGCTTATAATTTGTGTTATGCTGTTATACATAGCACATGCAACGAGGTCGGAAATTTTAGGACTAAAGTTGTTATACGTAATCAAATTATGCGATTAATTTAAAAATTATTAATTTGTAATTTCATTTCTATCTTCATTTGAGGGAGATCTTAAATAAAAATGTGGAGAAACTAGAAGATAGTTTAGCAAATCCTGCAATTTTGTATTGATTTACTCACATAACAAGCTCGAATAAAGGAACGCTTCTTTTTAATCTCGGAGTGAAGCATCAGACAGTGCAAGTTGAATACGAGTTAGCTTTGCCCAGCCTCCGCAAGAAGTTTGGTCATTTCGCCTTGCCCTGGCTTCAATTAGAGTCTAATAACTTATTCAAAGATTTCAAATTAGAACTTTTCTCATTTGTTCTCTTTGTCTTAATTTGAAACGGAAATTAAGAAGGAAAAGGTTGGAATGGAGGGGGAGAGCGAAACTCTCCAATTAAATTGTTACTCTGTGTAATTTACTTTTCTTTGTTTGAGTCGGTGGGAGATTTTAAGAGGTTTTTTTTGGAGAATGATATATTGAATAGAGTGGATGGGCGGGGGACGCTATTAGTTTTCGGTTGTCCATTGTTGTGATTGTATAGGTGGGTTGCAGTGAATGAAGGTTTTCGAGTATTGCGGCTACGAAGGGCCCCACTCCTCCTAGTTGTCCTTTTGTCAATAGAAGCGTCCCGACTCCCTGTCAATAGGCTACTTGTTTATGGCCCTTTACTATTGAAGGCCCTTTTCTCTCTTACTCTCATTCTGTCCTGTCTATGTGTAATGCTCAGACTTTTATTCCTCTCACTAGACGATTTACTAGCCCGACATTAGTCTACACTTATTTGTCAAGCCTTACAGTTTACACAATAGAAGCGTCTCTATTTCTTTTTATCGTCTGGGAATATAATAAAGTCTTAATTTTCGACCCGACACTTGTTCTTTTACACAACTCTGTTTTTCTCCTCTTTTAAAACTCGGGCGGAAAAGCATTACTTTAATTTTCCAACTCTGGTGCCTGAAGAGTGTCTTTACCGTCTTAAAAATTATTTATTTTTGAATAAAAAGAAATCTGAATTAAGGACTTCTTATTCAGTGGAAACTTCTGGAGAAATAATTGCCTTTTATAGTATTTTGACCCTAAGAGCTTGCTATATTTTAAGAGGAGTGATAAAGTCTGTAGATACTATTGTTCTAATTTAGCGCACTCTCCCCATTTTGCGTCTTTTCAAGCTTTTGGTTGTAACTAATTTTTATTTGATTATTTTTCCTTAATAAAACGTGTTACTTTGTTAATATATATACAGGGTGGGCAAAAAAAAACCACTTTTTTGAACACTTATAGCTCAGCTTCTGTAATAGATAGAGATATGGGGTTTGCGGGGTCTGAAAACTACATTATTCTACTTCAAATTTCATATCTATAACTTAACAAACTATTGGGTGATAGCCATGCAATGATGGTTTGAATTAGAGTCTTAAAGAAAAATAAATGCATTTACAAAATGTATGTAACAAAATTACAAAAAAAGACAACAATGCGTAAATGATCAAATGGTGGAGGGGGGGGGGGTTCTTTGTAGGTAAGTGGGAGGAGTCCCTCAGTGTTATAACAAACATTAAAAATGTGTTAACCACAAAGTTGCCTGAAATTGAAGATCAAATGCCAAATTACACGTTTATGCAAGATGGTACCCCGTCCCATCGCTTAAAGAACGTTGATAAACTTTGGAAGAGGATTCTTCGTGCCTGGGTTGATATGCGTCAATCAACTACTGCTGGGGCCATATCACACTGGAGAAGGAGAGTGCAGGCTGTCGTAAATTAACTGGTAGGACATACTGAACCATACAACAAGTAAATCTGTAAAATACGCATTGGGTTTTTTTTGGTTTTTTTTTTTTGTAATTTTGTTACATAAATTTTGTAAATACATTTATTTTTATCAAAACCACCCGCACAACGACTTTTTTTAAGACCTTAATTCAAACCGTCATTGCATAGCTTTCACCCAATATTTAACAACAGTTTGTTAAGTATAGATATGAAATTTAAAGTAGATGAATGTAGTTTTCAGACCCCGCAAACCCTATAAAACTATCTATTACAGAAGCTGAGCTATAAATGTTCAAAATGTGCGTGTTTTTTTGGCCCCACCCTGTACATATGTGTGTGTGTGTGTGTGTGTGTGTGTGTGTGTGTGTGTGTGTGTGTGTGTGTGTGTATATATATATATATATATATATACTCACACACACACATATATACAGGGTGGTCCAAAAGTCTCCCCCCCCCCTCTTAACTTTTGAACGGTTTGAGATAAATTAATGAAACTTAGGGGATCTCTACCATGCAAAGGGAAGTTTCTTTTCGTGCACTTGCCCACTAGGGGCAACCATCCACTTTGCCCCCAGGCCACCCAACTTCAAAATTTCAAATTGGAGTGTATATTTTTGATAGCATACTTGGATTCTACGGTGAAAAATAATAAACTTTTACTTGTAACTTTTTTTTCTATTTCCAATATTTTGCCCCCTACAGAGGGGCAAAGATAGCAAAATAACTCTTCCGATAATACGTTGTAAAATCTAAACGGTTAGAGATAAATTAATGAAACTTAGGGGATCCGTAACATGTAAAGGTAAGTTTGTTTTCATGCAATTGCGCAGTAGGGACCACCACCCATTTTGCCCCTAGGCCACCTAACTTCAAAATTTTAACCTAGAGTGTATATTTTTGATAGCATATTTAGATTCTACGACGAAAAATAAAAATATTTTACTTGAAACGTTTTTTTCTATCTCAAATATTTTGCCCCCTATAGGGGGGCAAAGTTATAAAAATGGTAAACTTCAGCGCCTGGGGGCAAAATGGCGGTTGCCCCTAGTGGGCAAGTACATGAAAACAAACTTCCCTTTGCATGGTAGAGATCCCCCAAGTTTCATTACTTTATTTCAAACCGTTTAGATTTTATATCGATCTCAGTGATATTTTTTACTATTTCGGAAGGGTTATTTTGCTATCTTTGCCCCTCTGTAGGGGGCAAAATATTGGAAATAGAAAAATAGTTTCAAGTAAAAGTTTATTATTTTTCACCGTAGAATCCAAATATGCTATCAAAAATATACACTCCAATTTGAAATTCTGAAGTTGGGTGGCCTGGGGGCAAAGTGGGTGGTTGCCCCTAGTGGGCGATTGCATGAAATCAAACTTCCCTTTGCATGGTAGAGATCCCCCAAGTTTCATTAATTTATCTCAAACCGTTCAAAAGTTATGAGGGGGGGGGAGACTTTTGGACCACCCTGTATACAGGGTGGGGACAAAAAAACACATATTGCATTATATATTATACTAGCTGAATACCCGTGCTTCGCTACGGGGTGTTTTATTTTCAATTTAATGGATTTATACCCCCCCCCCCCTCCCCGTGTCATTTTACATCCCTTGGTTGAAATTGGAATTATCTTTTATTAATATACATGCTTACATCCAAAATAAGAGCTCTCTCTCAAGTATTAACTTCCTAACTTTTGAAGATCGCTCTGGGCTCAATTCCCCTTCTTTTCTTACTCTGTCCTTATGTTCCCTTAGGGATAAAATAATAATAATAATAAAATAAATAAATAAAATAAAATAAATGAATAAATACAAAATTTTAGCCCAATCGGATAAATGTACAGACACAACAATTATTAGTTTTTTATACATAGATATAGATATATTTTTCCATTTTACCCCCCTAAATGTACATAACAATAATTGTACAGCACTCTACAGCACTCTTAAAGAGCTTTTCAACGGTATGCATCGTGAAGGGTTTTCATTACTTTGACATTTGTACCCCGTACCCCTGTGTACCAAAATCAAAATTTCGAAAATGCATGGAGTTAGTGACCTTCCCCTTGCTTTGAAGGTCAAGTGTGCAAATTTTCATTGGAATCGGAATAAAACGGTAGATTTGAATAAAGAACACACACACACGCGACCGTTCGCGCGAGCGCGCACACACACTTACGTTGACATTTCCTTTTTACCCCTCTCCTAAATGAAAATAATGACAAAAACGTACATTACAATTACTTTTCTCTTAAACAGCCTTTCAACGATATGCATTATAAAGGGTACCTATCAATTACTTTGACATCTGTACCCCGTACTCCTGTGTACCGACATTTTAAAGTTATAATCTCATGTAAGCAGTACACTCATAAACATCTCAATTGTATAAGACAAAAGACACTCATAGACACTCTTCATTTATATAAGATGTAGTTGTACATATTTTTCCATTTTACCCCCTCCTAAATGAAAATATGACAAACCTGTACATAACAACAATTATTGTACTTTTAAAGAGCTTTTCAACGATATGCACCATTAAAAGTATTCATTACTTTGACATTTGTACCCCGTACCCCTGGGTACAAAAATAAAAATTTCGCAAAATCCTTTCTTAGTGGATGCCTATGATATGAACCGAGTATATCCTCAAAATTTCGAGTCTCTCGTTTAAGCAGATTTTGCTGTGCGTTGATTCTATGTCAGTCAGTCAGTCAGTCAATCAGGACATTGCCACTTATATTATAGATTATGCACAAATCAAATAAGCGAAACCTTTAATTATTCAAAGGTTCATTTTGATCAATAACCTGCTACTATTAAATCTATAAAAAATACAACTAATTTTTAATTTAAATTACTAAAATTTATTTATCACTTACTATCTAATCGGACTCTATCTCCATACCACCGCCTTGTCGGCCGTGAGGTCTTAAGTGTCTTAAGGACCTATTATTTTCAATAATGTATCTCTAAATACATCCTGCATAACATTTGAACTTTTAATTTAACGGATTCTTATTATCAGAAACTTTATTTTGATATCATGATACCCAATTGACGTGAGGAGTTAGCGTGCTTTTATAACAGAGTTTAAATATAATCCCCGGCTTAACTACAAAGAAAATATTTATTCACCTCCTTTCAAAAGTGTAATTTAGTTTTAGTGTACTGCAGTCAGGCTGTTAGAAATTACTTTAATATTTGGGATTATTTAAAATGTTCGTTTATATGTTATACCTACCTATAATTATTATATATTACTTTATTGTTTCAGGTATTTGGCTGTTTTTTGTTCTGTTTTGAGGATGACGAATTGAGGTAATGGTTATTATAAATATCTAAATTATTTTGTTGGAATTTAATGTGTAAAGAGAAAGTTTATATAGTTTTAGGGGAAGGACGCGGGTGAAACAAAGAGGAAGTTAGGCGTCTGCCTCTTTGCTGTTAGACTTTAATGGATTCGGTTTTCGAAAGTTTAAAAGCCTCCAAATCCGCTAGTGACTAGTGGAAGATAAACAGACAAGCCCGAATGTAAACACACAGAAGGGTTACGGCTGCTCGCCCATTCGAGTGTTTTACAGCTACTATATAGCT
Organism: Gerris lacustris; assembly: GCA_951217055.1. Taxonomy (NCBI): domain Eukaryota; kingdom Metazoa; phylum Arthropoda; class Insecta; order Hemiptera; family Gerridae; genus Gerris; species Gerris lacustris. Next base: position 48,200,660 of record OX578278.1, read on the forward strand.
GGTGCCGCACCCTACCCATCCGCAGTTTTAGTTAACATTCCGTCGTTTTTCTTAATATCGATATCGTGCAACGGACCAGGAACCGAGTGTGTAAAAGCCTGTTTCGTTGCTGACAAATTACGATTTCTGACGGCTTTTAAGTAACTGCGAAAAAGAGAGGCTATAAAACGCGAAAATACAAGAGGGGGAAAGGCCCTTATGAAATATTTAAAATGATTCATGGTCGTTTCTCTGTGAAAATGAAAAGGTAAGAAAAGAAAATTCCTCGTTTTAACCTTCCAGTAAAATTTATACCGGTCGACGAGGAAAGGCGGTAGAAGCAAAGGAAGACACACGGTTTAATAAGATAAACTTGTCTTACGGCGTTTTCGCCGACTCGCGTAACTTATCACTGGTTAACAATATTCATATTTATGGCAGTACTCTGTTTTGAGGAAGAGGGGATGGGGCCGTGACAGTGTGACGAAGATGGGATGTGAATACCATGTGGAGATGTGTATTTTATATAAGAAGGGTGTTTTCCAGGGGCAGACAAGAGTCCAGTAATTGGTCCAACTTTACCCTGGACTAAAGTTGGCGGCTAACGCCGTCCCAGCTCCTCGCTTTATCACGCTACCCAACTCCCTCTTCAGACCTCTTTAAATTACCCACACTTTTTTTTATCTCTTTTATGGTTCATGGAGTATAAAATGCTTCCAAGCTTTTTTGCCCCATTCTCTTTCTCCTCGCCTAGTGAACTCGTTTAATTTCGGGAGCCGGTCTCCCTGGTGTTTTACGCATCCTTAGTTTCCATACTGAATACATATATTTTCCCCGAATGTACTTGCACGGAGAGAGATAATTCCTTAAAGTACCGCCCGACATAGCTATCCGCATGGCAATGAAGATAGCACGTTATTACTTGCCCGTGCCTAGCCGGTCAACTCGATATCTATCTCTTAATTTTCCTATGTATATGAGAAAAAAATCTATATATTTCTTGCAAGATTGTAGGTATTTATGCTATGATTTATTTAAACGTATAAATTATAAGCATATTGTTACCCCTAATATTTATTAAAAAAATATTTTATATAAATCGTTATGGACATGAATACGTATATGAGTATCACCTATTACTTTTACTTGTGATATTTCATCTGTTTTTATGAACTTTAAATTTATTTTGATGCATTGAAGAAGAATGTGAAGCTACGCGTAATAAACATTATTAAACTTTAATAAACTTATAAAAGGTTCGCTAACAAGTTTCTTTTACACATAATTGATGAATTAAGTGTAAGCAATTTGTTTTTATTTTCGGTTAAAAAATATGTTTAAAACATTATATACTATTAAACTTGAGGATAAATCCTGTTTTCTTGGGAAGAAAAACATTATTTACTATTATATTTTTGGATAGATCCTGTTTTCTTGGGAAGAAAGATATCAAATGCTTTTCTTTTATAACTTTTCAAAGACTTAAAAAAGTATATTTTTTCCTCCGTGTTTCAACAAAGGTAACATACTACATGAAAGATCTTCGTGTTATTCATATTCCTCTCTCTTTCTTTTTTTCTGTAAGATAACTTTCAAGTTAAAAACAAGTTTATGCTGTTTTTATGGCTCTTTCCTTCTTAGTTGTGCTGACTGCGGAATAAGAGAGTTTCGAGCCAGGGAGCTAAAGTTTACCGGAGCCAACTTCTGTTGAATCTAGAACTTGTTCTTGTTCTTCTAATCTAAGTTCTTCAAAGTTCTATTCAGTTCGTCTTAGTCTCTCTCTCTTCTCTCCCTAACCCCGTCAGAGTTTGAGCTTTACTCTGATTGAATTATCTGCTTTTTTCCACTTTTTTAATTAAATTTCTTAAAATAATTTATATAAATTTTAATATTAGTTTACCATTTGAGCTCATACAACATTTATAGGGTATTCATAAAGTATATGAATCCCTCATCTCATTTTTTTAGCGGTTGAAGATAAATTATTGTTTTTTTGGGAGGTTTTTTCCCTCATACTAAGATATATATTCTGAAGTTTTTAAAATATACTCCTTGGAACGCCTTGGAACCCTTTAACATTAAAATATTAAATCAAAACCCACGTAACATTTCATATAATTTATTAATTTCTAAAATTCCTATAAATAAAGCTTTTTTCTAATCACAGGAAATATGACTGATTTACTTGCATGAATAATATAAGTGGTTCGGAGTTAGCATTCTCTCTGCATAATAATATCATATCTCGTTATAGCAGTGATTTTAATGACTAGCTAAATATAAAATTTCTTGTTTCGGTAAAAATTGAAACAGAACTTCTGCCTTTTACATTCGTAGTTATTTTTCCTAGATTGGTTAAAACCGCTTGTTCCTTTCTCTCGCTTCCGAGCTTACCGAAAGTCGTTCCGAAGAATAAAATGTTTTTTTTTCTCCGAATTCAAAAATACAAGACAGAACTCCGCTTCAGACATAAGGGGAAATTTTTGGTCCCATTTCTGACCACAATTTTTTGCGAACGAACATGAAATTTGATAGAAGTGACATTTTTGGACCAGTATAAGTTTCAACCATTTGTGTCTCAGATAAGTCAAATGTACTCATCTGATTTTCATGAAATTTGGCAGTCCCTGTCTGCACACTACAATAGTTTACATATGTAAACTATTGTAGACATATGTAGATATGCCAAATAATTTCTTTTTTAAACCCCTCTCTTTTTATTTCGACGCCTTATTTTTGTAGATCTAATCTAATTTGCTAAAATCCTAATTAGTAATTGATTTTGACAACTGGAAAAGCATTTTTAAATGTAAACTCTCTGGGAAAGAGATAGCAGAGGTAGCTTTCTTCTGTGTGTGATGAACCTACCGACAAAATTTCATGTTTATAGGTCCAGTGGTTTCAGAGATATCGTGATGAGTCAGTCAATGGTATTTGTATTTTTACTTCCTCGTATAAAGAGAAGAAACTATTGTGATGGCTCGAAAATTCGATTTTGAGTTGTGTAAATTTGATCTCAACACTGACTCCAAATAAGTATTTTTTAAAAAATGTGTGTCTGTCGTCTGTGCAGACGCGTAAAGTCTAGACTACCGGGCTGATTTGACGAAATTTGGCATACATGCTCAGGAAAATCTACCCAGAGTCTAAATTGAGAAATTAATTTTAGCTCCGAAATTGGGGAAAAGAACTCTGAAAAAAAGTTTAAAAAAAAAAATATTTTCTCCAAAATGGTTCCGACGAGTTTGATTTAAAAAATCTTAAATGTAGTCCATTTAAATACGAATGAGACGATATAAGCCGTTTTCTCGGGAAAAATCTAGTTTCCTAGATATTGATGAAAAAAAAATTGATTTTGTTGGAACTCGAAAACAAATCGTTTCTGGGATTTGGGACCGATATTATATGAGAAAAGTTAGTTTGAGTTCTCCCGAACCGATATTTTATGTATAGATCAACAAAATGAAACTAGCTATTTTAAGCTATAGGCTGTGCTATAATTAATTTTTGGATTGGAGGTCTTTTAGTTGTCTATATTTTTATGGCAATTATTATTCTGTTGATAAGATCTGCAATATGATATTGGATATGGAAATGGATGCTTGCTCCATTAAAAAGTTAGGTGTCTCTTGGTCCTTAAGTTATTTCAGAACTATCCTCCCTCGGTTTGAGCGAACCCCACCATCGGTTCAACCAAACGGCAATAATTTATCTAAAACTGTTCTCAAAACTGGGTAGGGTTGAAACTTTATGGACAACTGTATGCAATATTTCCTGGATACCTCTAAACTTTGGCCTTGGACCAACTTCGTTGCTATACCAAAAATTAATGTATTAGAACTTTTGTTTAAACTGCTTTATGTAAACGGTTCACTCACTTAAAAGTTATCCAAACAAAAAGACAAGTATATAAAATGTTTTTCGCTTACGAGCTTTAGAGTGTGTTGTATTCTCCTAACGAATTGAAAAAGCTACGAGTTCTTACATCTCACTCGATCTGACACTTTTGTGTTTAGCCGAAACATGATTATTGGCTTTTTTTTAGTTCACTATTGATTATTGGCATTGTTTTAAAACTGCTTAAACTAGGCATCGCGTGGCTTTATCATTGAAGCGAGCGTATAGTAATAAATATGTATTGAATATTGAAAAAATAGATATGTTATCATAAATCATGATGAGTTGATAGATAATGGGTATAGTGTATAGTAGTAGTACAGCGGCTAGAAGTAAGGGAACCACCCCGCATTCTTACTATTCCTCCAACCACACATCTCCTTTTCAATTATTATAAAATGTATCACTTCGCTACAAAGAAACTACTACATGTATCGAATTGAAATTTTGCTTGCGTGCTTCAATTGTGCATTAGATGGTGTATATGAAGTTTTGTTAAAATCGTTAAGTTAGAACGTAAGATATCGGTAAAAAGATTGTTCTCTCTATTATAAAAGTTTAGGTCCGCTTTAATAGTTTTAGCGATCTTTATTAATTCATAGCGGTGTTGCTGTTGGTTTTACTAAAAAATGTTATTTTGAAAAAAATGTTCGTCTCATCGAAAAGGTGATGATAGAATCTTTTCCCGTCCTGAAATTCCAATTTAATTTTTGAACCTCTCGTTTACGCGAGCGTTGCGCGCGAACTCGTGGACGGATCACGCTGTCCAACGAACTTAGCCTGAGTATTAGTAAGAGGAACAAGTATACCAAATTTCAACTAAATCGGTCAACTTTTACTCAAGTTATCGTCGGACACGTAAACGTTACTGACAGACAGACAGATAGACAAGACAGACAAGATGCATAGTTTGTTGAATGTAAGAAGCTCGCTTCAATTACATTCCCTTAGATAATAGATAAACCAATATTGCTTCCAATATATATATATATATATATATATATATATATATATATATATATATATATATATATATATATATATATATATATATATATATAATATATAATTTATATATATATATATATATATATATATATATATATATATATATATATATATATATATATATATATATATATATATATATTAATTTTATTACTTATTTGCCAACTTTAGATAGAGAAAAGATTCTAACTTAAGTAGTACTAAAAGTTTAATTTATAAAGGTTTATTTGTCTGAGGTATGTTTATCTCTTGATAAAACATAACGCTGATAATTATTAATTATTATCTTAAGCTGCCTTGGTGCTCACTAAGTGTCTAGTCTAACGATCTCAAAGTATTAAAGCCTTGTTACTTAAAAGTTATTATTTACTACATTTTACGGTTTAACTTCTCTGTATCGGAGGTACTTTCCAAGTTTTATGGCTGTACTATTTCCGTATTAACTCTGATAATATTGGTTACTTCATAGAAGTTTGATTTATTTTTGTTATTTATCTCCTTTTTGGAATTAATTGAATAAAATCATAAAATTTTACCTTTAAAATTGAATTTGTTAAAGTAAGAATACATTTTACCCGAGATTTCATTTATTTATTTTTCTATTTAGACATACTTATAATTATCACTTGAATAACTGGTACCTACTTAAGTTGAAGGTTACAGATGTGATATGATTTTATTTGGCAGGTACCATTTTCACGCTTTCTTTTCTTAATAGTAAACTTATAGACGTAAAAGATTATTTGAGATTTTATCTGAGATTCCTATAGATATTTGGTATATTTTCTGTAATGCTCATAAAGCTTGTCATCCCTTACGAGCTATCTGATAAGTGCACAAGATAAAAATACCTCTTACCGATAAGATTGTTTTATAATATGCTTCAGAAAGCGGTCTTGGACGTGTCAAAAACGTAAATATTTAATCGTGAAGTTGTATGAATATCAATCAAACTGATAATGTTACTACTTAATAAATATTTTTATTTATTTTACCACAGTAAAATAATAGTAATCTTAGAAATAGATTAAATTGTCCCTAGCTATTAAAAAATAAAAATTATTGTGCCTATTTCAATTCGATTACTACATTTCTATTTGTAAATCTTTAACTCTAGTATATTCAGATAATGTTGTTGAACGAGCATTGATATGTGTAACATTAGTAGCTAAGCATGACCCTCAGAGCAGAAAAATATATTAGTTTGGGCCAAGAGAAAAAAGAGTTACTCAAACAAATTAATACATTTAAGCGTGAAATCATTTTATCTACGATTGTTACGAAATATAAACATTGTATCTCTGTTTAGATGCGTAGTAAGTGATTCTTTACATACTTATATTCATTGCGCATGCGCGTCTCATAATTCTGAAGAATTCGTATTTTTTACCGCCCTAGGGTGGTAAAAAAGAAGAATTCTTCACCTTTACGCACGATTAGCGAGTTTGTTTACATTTAACAAAACTTATTTGCTGTTTGTTTAATAAAAGTAACAGTTTATATCGAGTTTTTTTTTGTGAAAATCAATGAGTGATTTAAGTGATTATGACGAATATGAGGAGAATAATAAGCCTCCCAAAATAATTAATTCGGCACAAAATACAACTAATGAATTAATGTCATCTTTATCAAAAGAGAAATACGAACTTGCATACAGGAAGTTTCTTTTTATCTGTATTTATTATTTATTATCTAACAATCGTAGATAAAGTACGGTACGCAACTCGTGCGAAAACTGCATTTTGCATTGCTCGTGTGGTTTTACTACCCTCGCTGTCGCTCGGGTGCAAACTCCACACTCGCATGCAAAGTGCTACTTTCCGCACTCGACGCGTAATGTACTATTAACTTAAGGCATATCGATTTGTAATGTTAGCTTTACTTAAATGAAGATTATAATTTAGTTAAAAATAATATATAGAAGGGGCAGTACACTATTACGTAAATAAAGTTGGACTGTAGGCAATTTTACAAAGCGTTGAAAATGCCCTGCCGTTTCAAGCTAGCTATAACTTTTGAACCGTATATTATAGTGACATGAAGCAAACTCCTTTAAATGCATTTTTAATCGTCCAAACGCTAAAACTATTGCTTAGTCTCAAACCGTTCCTAAGATATATTTTTTTTTAAATTTCGAGGGGGAACATTTTCGTATGACGTATGGACGTATGAGCAAGTATCTACTACTTTACCACTTTAGCAATTTAATTCTAAAATGATAGTTAATAAGTAAGGTGAACTTTTCCTTGACTACTGATACAATATATTAGTTATTATAATTTTAGGTCAGGCCTTCCTCTCCGGTTATATATTTATATATATATATATATGTGTGTGTGTGTGTGTGTGTGTGTGTGTGTGTGTGTGAAAACACCACTGATTCAAAAATGCTAGAAAAGAGTAAACAAAATTCCAGCAACCATGGTAAAAATACTACAACGAAACCAAATTTTTAGTGGGGGTTCCTATTTAGTTTCATGTATGTGGGTCAGGTGTAGAGGATGTACAAAGGCGACGCCATTGCAGTGTATCTGAGGCCACTGTCCTAGCGTTTCTATGCGTGATACCTCGCTTTTCAAACACTGGAACCAGGGTGTCTAGCCATGTCGCTCTTACAACAATATCAATTCTCCTTCATCTCGCTGCCTCACAGAATCCTGGAAAAATAAATTAAAATTAAATATATAACAAAATCTGTTATTGGGAAAAGAAGGCTAACTAAATAATAGTAATATTTTTTTTATAATTTCCTTAGATATACAGTATGTCCCCAGTCGCCTATAGGTGTAAATGACAAAAAAATTCTTTTTTTAGAAAACGTTACTCTTAATAATTATTTTTGCTTATTTTGAAATGAATATGAAGAATTATTATATTAAACATTTTGTACTATGTAAACTGCACCCAACAATTATAATTTTCAAAAATAGTACCAAAAGTGAAGTGGGATTATTTTTTGCCTATCTACTGTATCTAACAGTGGCTCCGCATGCAGGCTCGTTCTTATTGTTTGGTTTCTAACTCGATCCATACGTGTCTTCCCTGCTATTCTTCTTAGGCAGCGCATTTCATCAGTCTGCACTCGACTACTCTTTTGGTGTGTGCGCCCATGACTCACACCCATATGTAAGGGTTGGCACATAGGTCGAGTTATAAACTGCCATTTTTGTAGCGGTTGAGACTTCCTTGTTACCCAAAAATGCTCTGCTGAGTTCATGGTGTAGCCTCCCGGTTGCTGCTATTCTTGCATTTAGGTCCTTGTCAGGTTTTCCATCATCACTAAGTACTACGCCCAGACACTTGACTCATCAACCTGTTTTATAGCGCTCTGCTGGACCGTTATCCTGTGCCGGGTCTGTTGCCTACTGATAACCGTACTCTCAGTCTTAGCGGTGTTAATTAGGTCACCTAGGATAATCACATCATCTGTTAATATTCCGTCTTTAGTAGTCTGAAGATGGTCATCAAATTTATCTTTGGTCTCCACATTTTCGTCTTCGTTTGGTGCATACGTGGCTACAAGGTTACCTCTACTTACCCTTCTTTGTATTTTAACCAAATAATTCTTTTGTTAACAAACTTCCAGTCACATATGTTGTTAACTTTTAATCTTTATGTACTTGAAAACCCACGTCTGCACTTGCTCGCTGGTCTCTAGGTACTCCTGAATAAATCACCATAAATCCGTCCTTCACTATTTCACATCCTTGCCCTTTTCTCTTGGTTTCTGTCAATGCCAGGATTTTCACTTTAGTTTTGCTTATTTCCTCCACAAGCTCATTCACCTTCCCTGCTATACTCCTTATATTCCAAGTTCCATAAGCAATCGTCCGATTTCCTCGCCGGGTCAATGATCGTTTAGTCCGTCCGGTTTATTTCCTTTATGTACATTTAATCGTTTGTTTTCAGGGATACGAGAGATTGGATTTGGGTCATTATAAATAGCATAACTGCAATATTTCATTGTTTGTGTTTGGTACTTTCTGAGTTACAGGTGCGTTAAAGACAGATAGTCAAATTCAAGAGAATAATGTAAGGGTTTTCGGTGTGCCTACGGATCCTAAAAAAGGAACTAGGCTGTTTTTCCTCTTTTATATATTGGAGTGCTTACGATAGGATATAATTTTTAGCAATTCTTTCTAATCCCATTGTATAGATCTAATATATTTCCACATTTTAAATCCAATAGTTTATAATGCCGACAATAGCCTTTTGTTACAAATTCTCTTGTGTTCAGTTATTGCCCTTATTTTACCTTCTCATTCTTGCAAACTTTTGTATTAAATTGCAAATATTGAATAGGACTCGTAATTTTATATAAATTATGAGAGAACGAGTAATAAAGTTTTTAGATTGAATTACCAGATTTATGATATAAATTAACTTATTCTCAATTTTTCTAAAGTTCTTCGTTACCGGAAGATATTAAATACCTGTACTTAATTAATCCTTAATGTTTAATGCTTAAAGATTTATGAATATGAGACAGTACTGTATCACAAAATGTATGTAGAATTTCTTGTTTAATATCAAGTATTTATAATTTTCTTGATATTTCGTTATGAATTCATGTGTAACATTACCAACACTGATCTCACTCCCTTCAGCCTTTTGGCTGCATGTTATTAACTTATTGCTCCCAATATTACCCTCTTCACCTTTTACTAATTTATTACATTTGATGTTTGAATCCGCTATTAATTATTTAAAATAGAGAATAAAGTGTGAAATTTTATTCGGCGAATAATTTTCTAATTATTTCCAATTTGGTCAAATTCTGAGTGTAAGGATTGGTAATTTTCACAATATATCCTAGTTCTTTGTATTTTTTTTTCTGCTGCCCGGTTTTAATTCTTAATTGTGTATTCATTCTTAAGCTCTAAAGGTTTAACTTTTTACTTTATCATTTACCGAGTAAAGAGATAGTATTAAGATAACTCGAAAATTCGATTTTGAAATTTTGATGGATTTACACGTTTTGGGGTCCCAAAGTAAAAAAAAAGTAGTCTTTACCTGACGCGTGGAGTCTAAATTACTGGGCCGGGTTTTTTTTTATTTTATTTTATTTTTTTTTTTTGTTTGTTTTTACTAAATTTGGCATAATGTTCAGAAAAATCCCCTATTTCCAAAGTGGAATTAGGACTGCCCCCGTTTTGGCGAGCAAAACTGGGGCTCGCGCAATTAAATCACAATTCGTGAAATGTGGAATTAAATCAGAAAACCTTAAATTTCTCACGAGTGCGATAGCCTCGCTCAACTAAGCGACCGTTTCTTAAATCCTCCCCAAAGCAACATGTGAAGTATTATGACAAATAATATATATTTAAATAAATGAGATTTAGCTATAAACTATATGTCCTTAAGAAACAGGAGAGAAGGCCACAGCGAAGATGTAGTGGCGGAAACACATCATGATTTGGTATTTTATTGATAATGACGTAGATGAACAAGATTATGATATAATAAAGGGGTATTTAAAGAAATTAATGCGCCTAAAATAACAATATATTCGCTGCACGTTTTGCTTTTGACAGAGCTAAAAGGGACGAAATTGTTTTCTATTGTACTTATTAATATCTTTTAACCAAATAATTACATTACCATCTACAAATGGTAATGTAACAAATGCTAATAACGGTTGCCGATTTATTTTATTTAAGGAATTCATATTTATTTGAAATTAATTAATTGTTAAAAGATATTATGTTAAACTGATTAAGAGTACATTTTGTTGTGCTAATGATTCTCCTACCCCACTTTTAAAACATTAACCAACGCTATACATTTTCACTATTTTCCTAAAATAGATAGAGCCGGTGTACTATATATTCCTATTGAATGGAAAGGGAGGCGGGATAGAACGGGGTATTTTCCCAGTTTTAACACAATGGACCTTTTGGAAGGGTGCTTTGGGAGGGGACGTCCGCAGGGAGCCCGCGAGGCCCCTTCCTGATCCGTTGCTTAATCAGAGCCAACAGCAATTAGACTCCATGCCAGCAAATATTCCCTAATGAGATCCTGACAAACGGCCTTTTACACCAAACACTGCAGAGAGCCAGCCCTTTACAAGCCATCCTGCCCTCTCTATCTCTATACACTGTTCGGCTCCTCTGAAAAACACTTTCACATTACCAATAGGTTACCCTAACTCTGATAGACTCATTAAGTATCTCACTGCTTATTATCCCTTTTAAATTTGTCTCTTAAAGGTTGAAAATTACAAATTAATTTGTTAAAACGACTATATTATATTTTCCAACTACACACTTTATTATCACAGATATTTAAAAAGCACGACCTTACATTAATAGGTGAAATCATGTGATTAATAATCAAACAGTAAATAGTTTAAATTGCTAGTCTTAAAGGGCCACTACGACTATCTAAATAAGAATAGATATACTGCAAAAGTATAATTTTTTTTATGTAGATTAATTTCTTTTCTGTTATTATATTGTTATTTTATTATTATTATAGGTTTGTTAGGGAGCTTACCGAAGGTAACGGAAGCTATGTAATCATTCTAGAGAACAAAAAAAATTTAGGTCTCCTATTTCAAAAATTCGAAGACAGAAATCCTTTTCAGACATCGGGGGACATTTTTGAATCTGTGTAAGCACAAATTTAGCGAAACAACATTTCTTAAAAACTACTTGTCAGATTTTATTGTGATTTGGTTGGAAAGGTCATAATAAGCCCATTGTTAGTCCCATATAATTTTCCTTATGTTATGTTCCTATTTGTTTCTCTTCCACATGCGCACGAACATACATTTATTTACACCTATATCTTCCAAAGTACTTATATGATTTTTATGTCATTTTAATGGTTCGTCGAAAGTAGCTGATAGCCCTAGATTAATTTCATTAAAACAATTTTGACGGATTTATAAAACAGGGGAAAATTATATAAATTGGATAATAATAGGTTTTAAAAGCATAACATCCTTTAAGTTTACGAAATAGGATTCGTGGTATCCGTGTTCACATATTCAAGACGTCACACACTCTGGTTAGTTAATTTTCTCTACTCTCGACTTAACTAAGCCATACTATCAGATTTAAAGCCATCGGACATTCCGAAGACTGCAGTCTCCATTTGGCCTGTTCGAATTTGTAAGAATGCCTTTTAACCTCTAGAAGTCCGGATAAATGTTTCAGAGATTTATTCATACCATCGTGCCTACACATCGTGGTCTAGATTTTTTTTTTTATTTACTTAGAAAACTGTTTTCTTGTTGCTTTTTTTCCAACGTCTAGAAGTAAGTATTTATTTCCACCTAGTGTATTTTATATTTATTTTTGTTTGACACAAATTTTTTTGTGACGTTTGAGACAGGTGTAATTTTATAATTAGGTATTATAAAATATTGGTATTGCGTTCCTTGTAAAGCTATTGTCTGCTAAGTACTTTTGTGTGTGATTTTTATTTTATTTTTACTTTTTAAAGTCAAAAGGCAAAAACCTAGGATTCTTATCCTGTGTTTGTCTGTCTGTCTACCGTTGACTCAACTAAATCTCTGAAAGTACAATAATATATATATATATATATATATATATATATATATATATATATATATATATATATATATATATATATATATATATATATATATACATATTATGTATAAATATATAATATATATATAATTTATACGATTTTTTTTTTGAAGTAGCGGTCATTCCTTTTTATTCCTCTTTGCTCTTTCAATACGATCGCTATTTTCATCTCGGTTTCATTTACAATTGTTAAGTGGAAATACAGCACGGTTAAATAATGCCCTTTTTACCCTGTTCTGTACAAGGGGTTAAAGTTATAATAAAAGTCGATAGTAAGGTAATGTTTGGTTAGGTCTTGAGAATTGAAGGGCCATCAGAGCTTGCCCATGCTGGAATGTAAAGAGAGTCGTCGGAATGGATGGAACTGGGGTCAGGTGGATTCATCCATATGGAGAGGGGAAATACTCCCGCCTTCACACACACCGCCCTCTCTCTTCTACACACACTAACCACTAAACCACGTAACAAAGACATTCTGTCTAGGAACTGATGTTATTGTGCAAGAGAAAATACTTTCCCCTCAGCTTCTCCAGTGGCTTTGTCTTCACCGCCGGGCCCCCTTATCAGACAATAGAACGAATAAATGTACAATGGATCCTGTTTTGTCTATTGTCTTTACTTAGATCCAGAATTCTCAAATAGAATTTTCTTTATTGCCTTTAAAACAATTTGTCGATTGAGGCATTGTCGTTTATTTTTGGCATTGGCGTAGTATAACAACGCTGCTTGCTTTTACTTGTTTCTAGCTGATTTGCATTCCCTTGGGACAAGAGGAATCGAACGGAACATAATCTATTTCTGTAATAAAAGTCATGTCTTGTGTTTGTATTCTTTTATCATAACAGTCATGCTAAGTTGCGTTTATTTGTAATTGCTAGCAAGTCACTAGTTTGATTGGAATTAACGTATATTAAATGAAAATGGAAGACCGCAAATTGATAAGTTTATTTTCAAGAAACTGTATTCTAGTTTGTTTTTAGCGAATTTCCAAGGGAAAAAATTCGCTAATGGAGCCACTGGCATGGCGGGAGTTGGAGCTGGGACTGTGGCCAAAATACGTTTCATGGGTCCCTGATCACGAAAAAATAGGTTTTACAAAACTTTATATATATATATATATATATATATATATATATATATATATATATATATATATAGGTATATGTATTTCTAGCGGATTTCTTGTAAGCACGATAGCTCTCGAACGAATTGACGTATCAAAATAAAACTTGCACCGAAAAATCAAGCTCGTTGAGATGAGGATCCCCTAAAAAAATGGGATCTTTATGACGTCATTAACCCCTCCTGATAAGTCAGCAAAGATTTAAAAAAATACAAAAAATCAAGTGAAGTATCGCTTCTTATGTTTTTTAGGGTCCTGAATCCAAAAAATGAGTTACCATAGCGATTCGAAAAAAAAAAAAAAAAAAAAAAAATTAAAATTAAATATACAATTTATCAAATCCAACTATGTTTTCTTTGATTTCCATAACTTTCTATAACTATGTAACCATAATAGTAATTCAAATGTTTATTAATACTACAAAATTAATAATTTTTTAATTTATTTGTGTTCATTTCTAAAATACGAGAAATCAAAAACATAAATATAACCTGATTAGACGTAACCTACCTCTTTTCTGTAAGTCTTGTTTAAGTTTAAGTTATGAAGTCATATGGCATTTTAAAATTATATTATAAAAGTATCACGGCAATCAAAAGTACGTCTTATTTAACTCTCAAATATTTTTTTAAAAAAGCTGTTAACCGGTCGAATCATTCAGTTAAACAAAACTGCTACTTGTTACAAAACAGGCAACAATGATTTTTTAAAGAATAATAGGTTGGCACTACTGTTACTTTCCACCACGATTTTTACTTTCCGCCACGATTTTCACAACTAGGCTGTAATGGGATCCTTTCCTTCCTATAAACTAGGGTGGAAAGTTAATGTTTTCTCCCTTCTGGAGGAAAAATAATTTTATTATTATATTATTGCGTTGGGAACAGTTTTTCGGTACTTAGATTTTTTAAACCTTGAAATCAATAGAATACTAGCATCTATCAAAAGAGGTATTTTTGTACAAAAATACAATAAAAATCGTTTCTCAGTAATAAATCTTCGGATCTAACATCGGAGAAAAAGGTAATTAATGAAAAAAAAACCAATTAATATTGAATGAATGGAAATCACCTGGTGTAACATCGTCCATTATCTTGTTGATTGATCTTCTAAAATCGAGTGCGAGGAAGGAACGAAGAGGAAAGAGATGGCTCCCAGTCAGCTATAAAAAAAAGCAAGAGACTTTTAATTAGTGTTATACTTGATAAGATCGAAGTTAGTCTGTCAGGGGATTAAAAATTATGGAAGAAGGGGGAAGCGAGGGCTTGTTGAGATAGACGAGGATTAAAGATTCAAAGATTGCCTGGCTAATTTTGGTAAAAGAGTGCCGGGAATTTTTTTAAAAAATATTTTGTGATAAGATTGAGTCTATAAATTAAATAATACCTTCATGATCAATGCATCTAATACTATCAGAAGGATAGTTATATTTTATTTATAATCTGAATTAACTTAACTTATTTACTGAAAGTTATGGGATTAATCTAAATTTTAGTGAACTTTATGTTGAATCTTTACTCTTTCCAAAACTCTGTACAGATATTTAGATATTCAGTTGCACTTATACGTTTGGTAAATATGCTAAATTGGTATATATTAATATTAATTCCATTTATAATTTTACGCAGGCTGTCAGCTAAAATATAATGTATTCAATGTTTGTATGTTTTCCAATTAGAGTACAAGACGCTTTAACAGATGACTGTTCCCATAATGACAACGGAAATAACGTGAGCGCATGATTTTGTAAACATTAAAAATAAATAATTTGATGTTATTATTCACTGACTTTTGTCACCCATCCATTTCTACTTTTGGTTCATTGATTTTTGTAGGTTTTATACAACACGCTATATCTGCGACTCCATTAATTAAAAATAAATGTATAAAATGACTAATGACTTTCAAATGAATTTATTATTAGCTATATCTAATGTTATCTTGTTAACGGCCAAATAAACCAAATTTATCTTTTCGTTTAATGAACTGATATCCTGACTTAATGCGATAGGTATAATATTTG
Source organism: Gerris lacustris (assembly GCA_951217055.1). Classification (NCBI taxonomy): domain Eukaryota; kingdom Metazoa; phylum Arthropoda; class Insecta; order Hemiptera; family Gerridae; genus Gerris; species Gerris lacustris. The sequence continues at coordinate 48,216,249 of OX578278.1, forward strand.
TTTTTTTGCCTTATTTATAATAATTTATTATTTACCTTATAGGTATTTTATTTTTATTAGCGAGAAAATGAATATTTGCTTTACATAAGGTATATATTTTGGTTAAATTTAGTCCATTATTCTTCTTATATTTGGTTCAATATTAAAATTTAATTTTTAATTATAATTGTATATCTATTCGCACCACATCCCCTTCTGAAGTGCGGGAAGTAATTAAAGGGCTTCAATATTCAATAGCTGATGTACTATTGTTCAGGATATTATATTTCCCCCTCCAAGTAGGCCTACTTCACTCTTAACAGTTTTATAGATTTTTATTATTTATTTTTATAGATCTTATAACTTCCTATTCTTACTGTATTACATTTATTTTATTTCTTTACTTTTTTAATTTTATTTATTTTTTAATTTTTTTTGCTTTTATATTTTATTTATACATTTTTTTTAACACTGATAATATAATAAAACGTTATCATATAAGCAAAATCAATATCGCTGACCAAAAAAAAAAAAAAAAATTGATTTCGAAGTATAATATAAATTATAGTTATTTGTAGTTAATGTTAAATCAACCTTATAAAATTATGTTGAAATTAATTATAAGTTGTTTTAAGTATCCGCAATTTTATTAAGGATTAAAGCTCTTGATTGTTATGTTAATAAGTTTTAATAAGTCTTCTGTTAATAACTTAATAAGGTAACTTTAATAAGTTTCGTTAGAGATATTAGAATATGTTACTAAAATTGTTCATAATTTATTGTTTATTAGGAGTCTAACACCTTTAAGTGTATTGAATTATTAATAATGCTAATAAAAGTAGAAATTATATTATTTATAAGTGGTCTACGCAGCATTGTATGAATTTTAGACCAGATCGTAGAATGGTTTTAGCGATATCTAGCGGTGGAGTTTGTAACTAGTATGATCTGTAAGGAGAAGCAGGTAATTAGCTAGCACCTCAAAGTTTACTAAGGAGTTTCAACTAGTCCCTTTACCTTAGCAATAAACTTTCTCTTTAACTTAACCCTCTGTAATTTAACCTACACAGGGACGCTCAAAACTTATCTATCTCGATTAGCTCTATTACATTAGTTAAAACTATGAATACAAATATTTTACAAATAATGTGCCAAATTAAATATATTTAAAGCGTCACTTAAATTTAAAATAAAACTAACTTTTATCGTTACAAGTACGTTATATTATTTAAGATGACTTACTTGTATATGGTTCAATACTTAAAACAATTAAAATATTGAAATTGAATTGACACGATACAGACCTGCCTTTAAACGAGCTTGAAATCTGGCTGTTTCTCCCAATGGAAGAATGTCACTAAACAAGCTGCTTGAATCACAGTTACAGCCTCTGGAGCCCGGGAGCAAATCCGGAAAAAACCACCGGTAACGAAATCGACTGTCACAAAATCAACCGTCACAAAACCGACCGCCACGAAATCGACCGATGACGATAACTTGAGTAAAAGGTGGCAATTTGGTACACATTGTTCATTTTACCATTGCCCAGGACGATTTCGTTGGACAACGCTATCCGCCCTAGCGTAAACTTAAGCTTCAAATGTAAAATTGGAATTTAAGGACGGGAAAAAATATGTATTCTATAGTACAATATTTTCTAAAGTACTAATCTGATTTTTATGAAATTTTGATGGTTCGTTGAAAGTAGCCCGCAGATAGCCCCAGATTAATTTGTACCGTCAGCGCTCTTTAAATGTTGCTTAATTGAGACTTTAATAAAAGTAAAAAATCAAAACAATTTTGACAGATTTAAAAAACGGGGGAAAAATGAAATACCTACATTGGATAATAATGGGTTCTAAAAGCATAAAATCATTAAATTTTACGAAGTAGGACGCGAGGAAGCTATGTGCCACACTAATTGGCAGAGTATTTTACCTTTACACTTGAGCTTGAAAAATACGTTAGGTATCATTCAAACCCAAAAGTACTAACTAATTGGCAGAGTATTTTACCTTTACACCTGACCTTGAAAAATACGTTAGGTATCATTTAAACCCAAAAGTACTATATGTACACAAATTATTTGGCATCAAATAAAGCTCGTATATTAATTTTCATTGAAATCGGATCAAAAATAACTATATTTCTAATTTTTAATTATTTTACTTTATTTTGCTTCCGAGCTTACTGAAGGTAACGGAAGGTATGTGATCGTTCTGAAAATCAAAAAATATTTAGGTGTCCGATTTCAAAAATTCCAAGACAGAAATCCGTTCAGACATCAGGGAACATTTTTGGTTCCATGTCTGTCTGTCGGTCGGTCGGTCGGTCAGTCTATCGTTCAATTTTTGCGAAGCAACATATCTTAAAAACTACTCAGCTCATTTTAATGAAATTTGGGTGGTAGGTCATAATTAGCCCATTGTTGGTCCCATATAAGTTTTAACCTCCTGCGCCTATTTGTTTCTCTTCCACGAGCACACAAACATACATTTATCTACACCTATACCTTCAAAAGTACTTATCAGATTTGAATGAAACTTTTATAGTTTATCGAAAATGAGCAGCAGATAGCCCCAGATTAATTTGAACCGTCGGTGCTCTTTAACTTTTGCTAAATTGATACTATAATTCGTCGAAAAAATGAAAACAATTTTGACAGATTAAAAAAAAGGGGGAAACAATTAAACCAATTAGACAATAATGGCTTTGTAAAAGCATAAAATCAATAAAGATACGTGGATAGGATGCGAGGAAGCTATGTGCCACACCAATTGGCAGTCTATTTTTTTAGTTTTAACCCATCTCTTTGTGAAAATATGACAAATATGTACATAAGAATAATTATTTTACTCTTAAAGAAGCTTTCCAACGACATGCATCATGAAGGTGATATACTATTTTGACTTTTGTACCCCGTACCCTGTACACCTGAAATTTAAATTTTGAAATTATATAATCCTACGCCATAAACAAATACATACATATATGTGCCAACTTTCATGGCGATCGGTCAAACAGTGTCAAATTCTATAAATCACAGGCAAATAGACAGACAGACAGACATCCATTTATTTATATATATATATAGATATTTAATGAATAGTGTAAGGAACCTTGTTCCTACTGCGACACCACACGTATTTTTTTTTTTTTAGTATTTTGGATGTTGGTAATAATTGCTTTAGTTTGATGTTTGTTTTTATTTTATTTTCACTTTTTAAAGTCCGAAGGCAAAAACCAAGGATTCTTATCCTGTGTTTGTCTGTCTGTCTGTCGTTTTAAAAAATTTGAAACTTTGTAGTTTCACACAGGAAAAATATAGGGAAGCCTCAAAATATCATCCGTCTAAAACAAGGGCTTGAAGTTTAAAGGGTTAATTTTTTTTATAAATGAAATGTGTCATGTATCATATATATATATATATTATATATATATATATATATATATATATATATATATATATATATATATATATATATATATATATATATATATATATATATATATATATAACTGCCTTTTAATATCCAGCCTGTGTCAGTCCACTCTCAACAGAGACCTTACAGCAGACCTTGTACACATTGTATCGTGTCTCTTTAGTTTCCGGGTCAACATTGCACTGTAAGTTTTAATCATGATCATAAATTACTTCAACTTATGCCGAAATTAAGATACACTGAGCAAGATGTCAGGAATTACAAGCTCAAATTACAGGCTGTTGTTGAAATGAGTAATGTAGTGCTAGATGAGCCGCAAGAATTTGTTGATTCTCTAATAACTATGATAAAAAGATCAGCTGAAATGGGATATAAACCTATTGGAACTAATAAACACAGAATATTTAAAGAACCCTGGTTTGACAATGTCTGTTACAAGTCGAGGCAAAGGTCATTTAAATTATTGAGACTGTGTAGTAAATCAAAATCCTCATTTATTAGAAAACTTTATGTAAATGCAAACCGACAATACAAGTTAATCTGTTCCGAAACATATAAACTGTACTTAGAGAATTTAGTTAAAAGCTTAAACAAAGCAAATGATTCAAAAACATTCTGGTCTATCATCAATAATATTCGAGGAGGAAAAGTATATACTGCTCCGAACTGTAAACCAGAGGAGCTGGTGATTTATTTCAAGTCACTATTAAATCCATCTAGGCCAAATTGTAGCATTGAATTCTGCGAACCTTACCTCACAAACACTGATCTTGATAGTAAAATCACGATGGGTGAAATTAATGAAGTTTTAGTTAAATGTAAAGACAACAAAGCTCCTGGCAGGGACCGAGTACCCTATGAATTCTTCAAAAATGCCCCGCAGCTCTTTCTAAATAAAGTTTTAGCCCTGTTCAACAAGATATTTGATGAAGGTGTGGTGCCAGCGAGCTTTACTAAGGTTATTGTCTTTCCTCTTTATAAAAAAGGAAGCACTGATCTGATAGAGAACTACCGCGGATTATCTTTTATAGATACCATAGCTAAGTTGTTCACAGGTATTTTGCAAAACAGGCTAGTGAAGTGGGTAGACAAGTATAAGGTACTACATGAATTTCAGACAGGCTTCAGAAAGGACTACTCGACTCTAGACAACTTATTTTTGATTAGAAATATCGTCAGATTGAAGTGGAATCAAAATGAGTCTAATACAAAAGTTTATGCATTCTTTGTGGATTTTAAGGCTGCATTTGTTACAAAATTAACAGGAAAGCTTTATTTTTTAAGCTGTCAAGATTGGGGGTGTCTTCAAAATGTTTAAATATAATTAAGGCCCTATTTCATAACACGACTGCTGCTGTTTGGACTAAGGAAGGCCTAACAGAGGAGTTTAGTTTATCAACTGGAGTGAAACAAGGTTGTCTGATAAGTCCTCTGCTGTTTTGCCTTTTTCTTAATGACATCCAGGATGAGCTTGATGGTGGAATTAATATAGCCGGCCCCAAGATAAAACTCCTTGCATACGCAGACGATATTGTACTTTTGGCGGGCAACATCGTAACACTGAGAAGAATGATAAGGAACTTAGAAAACTATTGCTCACAGTGGAGCCTCAGGGTAAACTTAGATAAATCTAAAATAATGGTATTTAAACCTCGAGGAGGGAAACTAGCTAAAAATGAAAAATGGTTGTTTGACGGGCAACCTATTGAAATTGTCAAAGAGTATAAATATTTAGGAATAATACTGACGCCAACATTAAATTTGAAAGCACACTTTGAAGAAACACTCACTAAGGCTAAACTTGCTTTGAATAGTGCCGGAAATATTCTGTGGTCCAACAAAAACTTTGACTTGCTTTCTAAATTGAAGTTGTTTCACGCAGTTTCTCGCTCAGTGATGTGCTACGGGGCTCAGGTGTGGGGGTGGCAAAGCTTCGAAATTGTGGAAAAGCTTCAACACTTTTTTTTATAAAAGATATTCTCACTTCCTCCTCATACTCCAAACTATTTTTTAAATTTGGAAACCGGCCTAAATAGTATGCACTTATATACTTATCGCCTGCATGTTAATTATATAAGTAAAGTTATGTCTATGGCCTCCTCGCGATTACCGTCTAAAATAGCTAACGAAATGATTCGAAACAAAATTGGTTGGTACAATAAGTGGCATGATCACCTTGATTCGCATAATATAATCCTCGATGAAAACCTTGTTGAAACTCAGTGGGATAAACTCTCCTCTCAGTTATTAAAAAAAATGCAGGCAAGTGAAGTCAAACAGTATCGAGAATCAGTAGGATCTAGTACCAGACATTCTGTATACCGACATTTGTCGTTTCCGCCCGCTGACAATTATTTGGACAGTAGGCCTTTCCAAGGAATCAAGAAGATTATTAAACTCCGTTCAGATATGCTAAAGCTAAATCACGAATTCTGGAGTGAGGAGGAGTCAGGTTACTGCCCGACGTGTGGCATCCAAGCTAAAGAAGATCTGTTTCACTTTCTTGCAGAGTGCACTGCTTATGCTGAAATCAGGGTTACACATTTTTATAAACACCAACTTTCTGCGCAGGATGCCTTTAGATTTTAAATGGAGCTAACTGGCAAGCACTAGAGGCGTTCTCAGCAAAAGCATACAAACACCGCCAAACTTTGTTATATTCGTAGTAATTAGCCTTATAATTGTTTCTTAATTATTATAGTTGTTAATGAATATTAACAAATTTATTAAACCTAAATATTATAGTTGTTAATTAAATATTCATATTATTTATTTTAGTCATATAGTGTTAATTTACACATGTATCAAGAAGACAAGTTTATGTGTGTGTTTGTATGTATGTATTCATATATATTCCCCCTCCCCCGGCCTTTTCTCTCTTGTTATTATTGTTACCTAGTCCATAAATATTAATATTGTTAAGTAAAGGAATTTGTAAATAAATAATAAATATAAAATTTGCATGTATTTATAATATACACATAAAAAAAGAAAGAAAATAAATAGAAAGATCTGTTTTTTAGAATCTTATGGTTAAAATTAGAAAAAGGTTATCAGTACAGCTATCTGATCAACTTGTCTCTAAACAGTTATTGTTTATTTTATTTTATTTATTTATTTTTATTTTATTTAATTTTCATTATTGCTTTAATTCATGTTATCCAGTATTTATTGAGTTATCTAAGATTTTGTTAAAAGTTGAGTTATTGTTGATTTTGTAATAGCTTTTTTATAATATTGTGTAGTTTTTACTATTAGTCAAATTATTTATTTTTGTAAAGGAGGAACTTAGCCGACGGACTATATGTCCAAGGTTAACAACGTTAGATTCAAACCAATCTGTATTTATCTTTTTCTTAAATATACGTTTCTTTCTTCTTCTTCTATATATATATATACATTTTTTGTGCCAATACATTATTTCGACATTTGTCCCTAAAAATAACGATATTCATGTTCACTCTGTATTTTTTTTTAACAAAAAAGTTTATCAAAAATTAAAATAAAATCAGTTATTCTTTGTTAAAAACAACTTTTTTTTAAAAAATATTTTGTAAGAAAATACGCCTCCCCCTTATCCCCCCAAAAAATGTCTTACAAATTTAATATCTTGGGAATGGATTAGGCTAGATACAATTTGACTAGTTTATTTGCGTTTGGGCGATACCAGTTTGTTTCACGTCATTATAATAAATGGATTATGTTATAGCTAAAATAAACAAACTTTTAAATGACCGCCATCTCGGAACGTGGGGCATAAGCTAGGAATCAGTATCTATGTTTCTTGTTATCATTGTCATGTAGGCCAAGCATTTAAATGAAACGCCTAAATAGTTTTGTTTCTAAAGCCTTCGTAGAAATTAATCAGGAATATAGTATACATGATTCATTCCATTATCTAAATATAATTAATAATATGAATAAGATACCCATCGAATCGCAGTTTGAATGCTATTTTTAAAAAGTAAATACAATCATATTAGGTAATTATTTTAAAGAAAACCCCATAATAAAGAAGGAAACAGTATGCTTGTGACAAAGTTACTACTTTAAACGTAAACATAGCAAGTAATATTAATATTAAGTACTAGTTTCGGAAAACATTTCTATTTTATGTAATATTTTCGAAGAAACAAAGTCTACTACAGACGTACATAGAGACAGACATGAAAAAATGTATATGTATAACATAATGGTTGATCGACCTTCATTTTCTAGATATATCGATTTTTCAATTATTACATTTTCTGATGACTTTTTCCCATCAAAAACGTTATAGCGTAAAATCTAATAAAGATATGAAGACGGGGTTTTCACCATTCAAAAGGTGAGAAAAGTTTTGACGGATTTGTTTATAAGAAGGGCATTGACAGCTTTTATTGTTTTTAAATTTTTGGTTTTTTTTCCTTTGCTTCTAAATGTTTTTTTTGACCAGTTCCCCTACTTGGACCAAGTATACTTGGATCGTGTAAACCTGCATCAAAAATTCATTTTTACTTTGACCAAGTAGATTTGATCAAAATTACTTGGTCCAAGTCTACTTGGATCGTGTAAACCCGCCTTTAATAAAAAAATTACAAATTTTAAACCCGTCATAATTAAGATCGTAAAAATATGGGATACGTCAAAACAAATAAAGTAACTTGCGGATTTTTTCCGAACTAACTTTCCATACAGCAAAATTTGCTGAAAATGAATTAATATCTGCTGAAAGATGGGTATAAGTATTAAAATAATGCATTGTCATCGTGTTCTGAGCTATTCTAAAAGTTTCAAGTGCCTAGCTATTCGGGAAGTTAGTTAGAAATCGATTGCCAGATTTTTACCGGACAAACAAACAAGAAAGCAAGCTAATAAAAACGTAGTAATAAAAAGGGTTTGATTAAAAATAAAACAGAAACATAAGAGAGAAATGAGCGAGTGACTACTGGAGCGGTGCGAGAAGAGAAGAGTGGAAGTCGGGGCGCAGAGCCAGTTACGCTCAAGGTGAAGGTGTGGTGGGGGGAGGCTCTTTCTACCACCTCTACTCTGCAATACGTACTACCTCCTTCCTCTTTCTAACACCTTTTTACATGTGTAACGCTTTTTGGGGCTGATTTTTAGTAACGCTTTTCGAGTTTATGTGCTATAGCCAAGACATGAAAATGTCAAAAGAAACTAGGATTTGATAAAAAGTCATACAGAGTGAAGTGAAAAAACTCATGAGCCGAAATAAAGAAAAACTTACGTGGAAAAAGAAAATGAGGTTAAGACATAAGTAGAAAAGACAAAACACAGTAGGTAAACCAAATAAAACACCGGAAAACTAACATAACCAGACTCTGAGCTCGACTAGAGGGATGTGTAGAGAAGTAATTATGACCTGGTTTGACAGCTGGGAGCAGCACAGACGGCGGGAGAAGTAGGTACTTGTAAGAGACAGCAACCAGAAAGAGTGGTGTTCAAATAATAAGCCGATCAAATCGGACAGCTGCCAGAGATGTGAATCAAGATTCGAGAAGATATGTATACATCTCACACTAAGTCCACAAACGCCCGATCTGAAGGTCTTTGCATATTTATTATTCTTGATGTAAAGCATCTCAAGGATGCGCCGTTTCTTGGTGTCATGCTCAATCTTGAGAGTTTTAACATTCTCAGGGGTGAGGTCGGCTTTATTACTCAAGGCAGTACAGTGTGATGCGAGAGCGATGATAGTTCGCTCTTTTTTGTCGATGGAATTTTTGTGGGCGTTCCTTCGTTTAAAAAAGTAGTTTGAGGACTCTCCTATTTAAACCCGATCACAATCCTGGGAACTAATCTCATAAATAAGATTGTTTCATAATTGGTATCCTATCCTTAGTAGGAGTGAAGAGGACACCAACTTTCCGGGAAGTATATTTGGCGAAGGCTTTATCAGGTAGTGAGGTCCTAAGCACTCCCACTAAGTTTTCGGTGAGCCCCCTCACTTATGGCAACTTGAAAAACCCAGTTGGAGGAGGTCGTAGTTCCTGATTTTGGATTTTAGTGGCGTTGCCCGCCCGCATCAGCGAAGCAATAGTACGCGCAGGATACCCATTTCTTCGAAGAATGGATTTGATCTTTACTCTTCCCTCGGCCTTGTGTTCCTCGCTGGATAGTTTAAGAACCCTATTAATAAAATTACTCGCCACATTGAGTTTCATTGACATGGGGTGCTGTGAGTCATAATGTAAGATCCTCCTTCTAGTGGGTTTATGGTACCACTGGCTTGATAGTGAACCATCTTCATTCTTGAGTATTAGCATGTCCAAAAAGGAAATACTATTATCAACAGGGAGTTCCACAGTAAATTTAATCCGTTTATGAAAAGCCGTTGAACACTTCAAGGGCTTCATCGATGCGATGTAAGGGTAGCCTAGGGGTCAAATCATCGACGTAAAGCTTGCATAGTCTAACTTTAATTCTGAGGACAGTGAGAGAAGCAGTTATCGTTTCCTCCATTACCAAGCTGGCTAAGCTATTAGATAGAGGACTACCCAAAGGGCATCCGTGGATTTGACGGTAAATGGACACGGTATATTCATTGTTGGTGATGTTAGATAAAATTTGCTTACATATTGAGCCAAGCTGTATATATGCACAATTTGTGTGTAAGAGGCAGTGCTATCAGAGAAGAGCGTGCTATCATACCGCCATACTTGTTTGGCTGACAAAACACATCAGCAATGTAATACCGTGATTTTACACATTGCAATAAGGTACACAATTTGTGTTAGGGAGAGACACCAAGGGATGTGCCATGCAAGCGCAACACATAGGAATTGTTCCAAAATCAGATACTACGTCAAAAATATGTTGTTTCGGCTTATGCCATGTCCTGCATAGTTTCGTCGCGTCCGACTGATATGGGGCCCGACGATGCCCACCCAACTCTATATATGCACACATGTTTCCCCCTGACGATCCAAATGGATCATGGGGTGAAGAGCATGAGGATTGCTATTTATAAGAAATAAAGAAATTATTATTATTATTATTATTATTATTATATGCACACATGTATTCTAGCATAATATAGTATAATTCCTTACCGACCCTTTGTGTAGTACACATCTTGGCATATTTATTTTTATTTCTTCAACTCACGATTCCCTCTCCATTTTTTTATTAAAATGTTGATGGTGAAAGGAATATAAATTATAAATAAAAAAAATTCAGATAAATATGTAATACTCATATACATGATGGTGTATTTTGATGGACCTCTATTTTTTCCCCTCGTTGTGAAGGTTTTCTGGGATGTTTTTGATGTTTTCGTTTCGTATTCGTTTTTTTCTCCTCTTTTTTCTCGCTTTTTCCCCTTTCCAGCCGTTTTCTCTGCCACTTATATTTGCCTCACCGCTAAGCTTGGCTATTAAAGGGTGCTAGCTCTTTGATCTTACTAATATGGCATTAATCCTTCTGTATACTAATCGGTAAATTTTCTGGGGAATCTTTGTAACATCCCTGCTTATATATTTTTTTTTGAAGAAATAGTTTTTTCTTGAATAAATGTATTCATGAAAGCATGGTTAGAATATGTAAAATGACGCAATTTGCTTATATTTTTCTCTATGGTATGAAACTCCGTAAAAGAGAGAAAAAAAAGTAAAGATTTAAACCAAATTATTTTCTTTTCATCAAGTTTATTAAGATAATATGAATATTAAAACTTTACTTTCAAAATTAAATTGTCAGTAGAGTTATATTTTATGAAAAAATGTTCTATTTTTTACCATTTTATTTCACATAAAACACATCTTGACCCCTCTGACATAACAGCGTTGGGAAATTATTTGCACTGAACTTTAATATATTGATTGAATACTTATTTCTGAATGGTAATTTTATATATTTACATACAGTAGTATGTCCCAAGATAGAGTACTGAAGAACAATCATTTTTATATTTATGAGTTTTCGAGACAAATTCAATCTTTATAAAAACTCCTGCTTGTTCTTAAATCTAAAAATGATAATATTCAAATGTGCTGCCACTGCTACTGCGCAAATTTCTACTCCTTTTATATATAAGTAAGCAAGTAAGTAATTTATTGATTCAATCATATTACAAAAAACAAAAACAATAATTATACATATTTAAATAATTGTATACTACAAGATATACATTTGTTATATACATATACAAAAAAAGGTTTTTTTACAGCATAAAAGTAGGTATTAAACTAATACGTGCAAAATTTATAATTATATAATGCAAGTTAATGTGAATAAAGAAAGACACATTTTTTGTATATGTAACACCATTTATGTTTGGAAAATCAAAGAGCCTCCAAGAGGGAAAACCCGAGGTCTAACATTAAGTAATCTAATAATTTTTGTTGTAAATTAATAAAACTACCTGATAGTTTTATTTATTTATATATATTTTTTTTAAACTACCTTATATATTTGTTTGGCTTTTTATATTTCCGGTAAACATCTTTAACGCGTTCAAGGAGAATATATTGACCTTGTAGCTTTTTTTTGGTTTTAGTCTCGTTCAACAGCCTAGAGGTCATTACAGGACGGGGTTATTATCCGGCCACTTTACACATCTACTCGATGACTAGATGAGTAAATAGTTTTTTAGCTTATTGTTTTTAAAAGATTTTTTAAGTTAATTTAAAAATAATACAATTTATTTGGAATTCATTTTGATCTTCTGATTGTATATTTCTTCAATTCAATGCAGTAGTCGCCAGATAATTAAATTTCCTTTTAACTTTATTACATTGGTCAGGAGTATTTTCAGGGGCGTCCCTTACTTTTTGATTTGATTGCAACTCCACTAATAATTGAAAATTAATTAACGCTTTGTATTATCATCCTCTACGTTTCATGTAGTTGTTCAAAGAGTTTTGAACTTGATATTAAACCAATGTTTGATCCGGTGCTCAGGTCGAAATGTTAAAGCTTTATTATTTATCATTGCTGCTTTATCATTCAATTCCTCGGGAGCATTTCAATAATAATAATTCCATTATGGTAGCAGCATTAACCCCCTTTCTAATGTTGTATCGATAATATCGAAATTGTTTTTTGTCATCTATAAATATAAAATTTAAATACCACTGTCTCATCACGATATCTCTGAAACCACTTGACCTTGGGAATGCAACTTTGAAAGTAGGATCCTCAGCCCTTAGGCCCTAGGAGCTTGCTTAGAAATGTTTTTACGATCCGCCAAATTAATTCAAGATGGCGGCCAGTTATATGCTGAATTCGGTATCACAATATCTCCGGAACCAATTAGTTGTTTTCTATTCTTAACATGAAAAACCTTACGAAAAGGGGTTTTCAAACGGCTATTTTGATTTACAATGGCGTCCATGTGTGCATTTGAAACCAATCCCCCTCACTATACCTCGAAAAATACGTGTGGTGTCGCGGGACAACCGCTAGGAACGAAGTTGCTTACATTTTTCATTAAATATAAATTGTAAAATCACACTGATAAGTGCGTATACGTTGTTAACTACTTATACATGGAGGAGTTAAGAGACAAAATTAAAAGTAACTAACTGTTTGCACCTGAGGGAGTTGAGGCAATATTATAATTATAAGATACAAGAAGCATTATTTGTATCATTAAAGCAAGCGTCATTAAGCGCGAAAAATGTTTATCGTGATGAGTTTACTGTTAAATAGTATGTTTGTAGTATTTAGCCTGATGGAAAAGAACTGTTCTACCTACCCCGCTTCTTAATTTAAAATATTAAAAAATATATCTCTTCCCTACTCAAAACATCTGCTTGTATCAGGTTGAAATTTGATGTGCCTATTTCAATTGTACTTTAGAAGATGTGTTAGAAGTTATATTAAAATCGTTACGTTAGAATGTAAGATATCGGTAAAAACGTTGTTTTCTTCATTTTAAATGTTTAGGTCCGCTTTAATATTAGCGATTTTTATCACTTCATAGCGGTGTCGGTGTTGATTTTACTAAAAACAAATATTTTAAAAAGTGTTTGTCTAATTAAATAGATGAAGTTATAATTTTTTCCCGTCTTAAAATTCCAATTTTAAATTTGAAGCTTACGTTTACGGCAATGCTCGTAAACGCTTGGGCGGATGACGTTGTCCAACAAACTCAGCCTGGGCATTGGTAAAATGAACATGTGTACCAAATTTCAACTCACTCGGTCATCTTTTACTCAAGTTATCGTCATCGGTAGATTTCGTGACGCTTGGTTTTGTGACGGTAATTTTGGTCATTTTTTTCGGATTCATTCCCGGGCTCCAGAACGTGCCATAAGGAACTTCGTTCCAAAAAGTAAATTCATTGCGTTTAGTATGTAATATCTAAAATAATATTAATGTTTGCCAAGAAGTGAATTTCTGAAATTGGATCGATCCTTAAGGGGGGAAATTCGCGAAATGTAAATAAGGAAGAGAAATTAAGCCCCACTGATCTTACTGTTAAGAAGTTAATACTTAGGATATATTTCTCGCTTCTCTTTGGTAATATGTAACTCTTTAGACTTTAGACAATGTGTGTGTGTGTGTGTGAGTGTGTGTGTGTGTATGTATATGTATATATATATATATATATATATATATATATATATATATATATATATATATATATATATATATATATATATATAATATTTGTTTGTCCTAATGTCCTATTAAAGTAACACTTAGCTTTCATGTGTCCTACAACTGAACTGATATGCTTAATTCCTTTCTGGCTCCAATCATCCTGATTTGCTCGAGGAATACTTAAATATAAAATTAACATAATAATATTTTTTCTCATAAATTGACATAATATGCGGTTAACAGTATTTTACTTCTTCTATAATAGTTTTTAACTTTATTTAAATGTGTTTAGTCTATTATTAACATTGATAATAGGGTTTTTTAGGTCTATGCAATAATTGTGTTTCTTTTTTTTTCCTCCAAGTTCTATATCGAAATTTATCGTTCTCAATTTCCTTTTATTTCATTGCTTGTTTAAGCTCCATTAAAAGTACCTTTTGGCTTTAACCACCATTTCCATTGCCCGCCTTTCTACTTTTCCAATTTAAATATACATACTGTTAACTTGATTTACCTATATAGAGCTAGCTCTTTTAGTAAAATACCTTTCTTTATAATACAATACATTTATTTGTGTGGTTTTTTTTTTATTATTATTTAAATTTTTCATTTCTCTATCAGAGCTAAATAGGTTGTAAATTTATTTTTGTATACCTCTTCCTAATGGTTTTCTTTTTGTTACCTCTTTCCATTACAAAGTTATATCTGCAGTGGAAGTATAGTTGAAATATATGTGTTAAATTTGAACAAACGGTAAAGTCTTTTAATTGTAATAGTAGGTACATTAAGCGTCTAGTGCGGAATGTAGCATTTTGCATGCGAGTGTGGAGTTTGCACCCGAGTGACAGCGAGGGTAGTTAACCCACTCGAGCAAAGCAAAATGCAGTTTTCGCACGAGTTGCGTACCGTACTTTATCTAGGATTGTTGGATTTTAATAATAAATACTGAAACAAAATTAACTTCTTGTATGAAAGTTCGTATTTCTCTTTTGATAAAGATGACATTAATTCATTAGTTGTATTTTGTGCCGAATTTATTATTTCGGGAGGAGTATTATTCTCCTCATTTTCGTCATAATCATTTATCATCATTATCACTCATTGTTTTTCACTATAAACTCGATATAAACCGTTACTTTAATTAAACTAACAGCAAATTAGTTTTGTTAAATGTAAACAAACACGCTAATCGTGCGTTAAGGTGAAGAATTCTTCTTTTTTTTCGCACTAGGGCGGTAGAAGAGAAGAAATATGAACGCGTATGCGCAATGAATACAACTACGAATAGAATCACTTTCTATGAATATAAACAGAGATAAAATGTTTTTATTTCTTATCAATCTTAGATAAATTTATATTTATGTAACATGCATATTTTCTGTTGAGGGTAAAGTGGTAAAGGTAGGTAAGAAATAAAACAAACACTGTTACTAGTTCAATTGATCAGTGTATTGTCAAACCATAAGTGATAAAAATATAAGGGTACAGCCCGTTTTCAACTACACAGTCAGTGTACTTACTCATCATATCAGTATACTTATGATGTGTGTGGCGTCTAAACCGTTTTTTACCCTTATATTTTTATTACTTATAGTCTGACGATATACTGTAGCACCAGTGTTTGTTTTATTTATTTCTTTAATACCTTTACCAGATTACCTTTATTATGACTATATACCATAACATCTCAATCAATAATTCTAGTAACTGTATATTGCTTCCGAGCTTACCGAAGGTAACGGAAGCATTGTGTTCACTTTTGAGAACAAAAAAGTTTTATGCCTCCGATTTTAAAAATTCCAAGACAGAAATCCGTTTCAGACATCAGGGAACATTTTTGGTTCCGTTTCTGTCTGTCTGTCTGTCTGTCGGTCTGTGTGTCCGCGAATCGTGAAACGTGCGACGATAACTTGAGTAAATGTTGCCCGATTTTGATGAAATTTGGTAGACATGTTTATTTTACCAATGCTCAGGTCGAGTTCGTTGGACAACGTTATCCGTTCAAGCGTTCACGCGCAACGCGCGCGTAAACGTGAACTTAGAATTTAAAATTGGAATTTTCGGTCGGGAAAAAAATCAAACCTTATCTATTCAATAAGACGAACATTTTTTTCAAATACAATTTTTTAGTAAAACCTACAGCGACACCCCTATAAAGTGTTAAAGATCGCTAAAAAAATGTTAATTGTTCTTACACAATAAACAATATAACAATAAAGTAATAAAACTTTAATGTTAATATAACAATATAGTACATGATAGGATGCGAGGAAGCTATGTGCCACACTAATTGGCAGTGTATTTTTTGTTATTTTTGTTTTAATTATATTTTATTTTTAATAATTTTGTTATAGTATTAATATAAGTAATAGTCGATTTCAATTTAGCTTTTCCTTTAATTAACTTATATGCATTTATATATATGCATATATTATTATTATTATTCGTTATTATTCATTTAGAAATATGGTACTTTTGTTTAACAATAAATCTCTCTCACTTTTTTTTACTCTTAAAAGGCTAATTATTGAGCTCTAGACATTCAAAACTTTTAAAGTCTGTAGTTAAGAACAATTAGTAGAATCTTAACGAAGCTCTTAAAATGGGCTTCAACAGCTTAATTTTCAAATAATTGAGTTTTTAACTTTTCTTCTAATAATCCCTAGTAGGGTTGTCTTAAAAAATAGGACTTTTATATTGTTGCAATAAGCTTTTATACTATTGTGATTTTTAAGTGGTTAATTCTTATTGGGGAACTGTTTTATTTATAAATGAACTATGAAAATTAAATGGATTTGGTTTTGCTCTTGTTCAATTTTTAAATATGTTCGTTATTCATTTAGATTTTAAAGTGAAAGATTTAGGTTAGATAAAGGATTCAAAGCAAAATAGTTTGGTTTAAAGAGGCCGGGATTCAAATGGTCTAAGTTGTGTGAATGTTGTTTTGGTTGGTGAAAGGCCTGCATTGAGAATTCTCTGTGAGGAGACAGGGAATATGGGCTGGGGGAAAGGATCCAGGGTTCGTTAGGGTTAGCTTGGGTCTCTACGCACCACGTCTCCAATCCTATATTGGAAAACTTGCTACTCCTGCTCGCTCTTCCCTTATTCTCCTTCCATCTCTAGTAGCATGTGTGAAAAATGGTTTCCCGAGTTATTTCCAACTTCTTGTACGGCTGCTGCCAACCTCCCATCTGAAAATTTTCGCTTCCACTACACGTAGTAGGTTCTAGATATCCCCAAATTTTCCTTGGTTTCTGTCAAGAAGTTTTTAATTTCTACAAACTAGCTTTTTGCCCCCAACAATATTCTACATAACTAGTAACCAGTAAGTGATTCATAATGAAATAATATATATATACCTATATATATTTTTTTATCCTCTTGACACATAGTATTTCTACCACTCTGTGTCATTTCATTGTTGCTATTTCTAGGAGCATTTTGTGAGCTTAGTTTTGTCAACTCAAAGTATTCCACTTGAAATTTTACATTTACAACATTTTGTGAGCATAATTTTGTCATAACTCAAAGTATCCCGTTGAAATTTTAGTTTGATGAATTTATATATTTATTAAAGTTCAACCAAGAAGTGATGTACTCAGGAAAAACTCTAAACTTAGCTTCGTTGGAAATTAGAACTCCTGCGAGTATTAAAAAATAATGTTTTCCTATCAAAATAATAACTATATTTCCTACATAAATTCTCTAGCTATGATTTTGAGAGAGGTCTATTTGATTAAAAACTGACTATACCTTACACAAAAAAAAAATTTAAAAAAAAAAAGCGCGCTCCTCAGATTGCTATAATTTATTGGTTGACTTTAAGTGCGCCTATGGTAAATTGATCTATGCACTAAATTAATAATCGTGTGAGTAAATTATAATGGTACATTAAATACAGACTAATGAAACAACGGAAGATTCTTGAGAGTATACTTTCAGCATTCAGTTGTTTACGTCTAACATTAGATTGACTGCCTCATAGTAGATAATTCCAACATTATAATGCCTCGTTTAGATTTAGCCCACTTCCGTGGTAGTGAGCAGGGAAGTGGGCCTGAAATATGTAATCACGTGTATGTAAACAGGTTACTTGCGGTGCCCATTGCTCCCCTCGTTGGCGGTTTTTCGTACGGAAGTCGTAGGACCAAGCAGCGCGAAGGGCTGGGGGGAGTGTTGACACTCTCCTCTTCTACTTACTTGCCTAAATCTATTTTGCTGTGTTTGCAAATATTTAAAAAAAATACGTTAAAAATAGAAAAATGTTCTGATTGCGCTGAAAGTTGCAGTAATTGTACCTCTTTATAAGACAAACATTCCCAGTGAATTTCGTTTTGATATCTGCCGCCATTTTGAAAATATAGACTTTTAAACTTTTACGCTAAATAATTTTGTAACTTTTGCGGTAATATCCACAAATAAAGTATCGACAGAAACTGTTTAACATAAAGGAAAAATTGCCATATGTCGCTGAAGCTGCATTCTCTTGGACGTCCTTCATTCTGCGAGGTAAAAGAGAATGTAAAAACTCACTGCCCTCGTTAATGCTACCACAGAAGTATTTTGGGGAGTAAATACTGTAGCGCGAGGAGCAGTGGAAGTGACTGAATGTAAACTAGGTATCAGTGCCGGATCTAAGGGGGGGCTGCGGGGGGCAAGCGCCCCAGGCGGCACGCCCGGGAGGGCGGCAAAACGAGGTGGAAAAATAAAATGATAAATAAAGGAAAAATAATAAAAATTTCACAAAAAAAAAAAAAAAAATAAAAAAAAAAATAGGTGAAATGTAATTTTTAATTATATGTAATATAATTACAGTTATCTAGTCCAATCTGATATACCCACCCTTATTAACTTCGTTTACCCTTTTTTTCTTTACAGTTGATGAGAAAGAAACTTAAGCATATTGAAGTTTTCAAAAAACTATTTAAGAAGTTCGATGTGTCAAGAAATACACAACCCCCCCTCAAACTGTTAACGCAAATAATAATACTATTAATACTTTTTGGAGTCCATTTACAGGTCAAATTTGTGTACCAATTTTTTTTTTCACCCATCCAAATTCTAAACCAAAATTTTTCTATATTATCATAATCCAATAATACGCAGATTTCTTTGAAAATTCGCTCATGAAGTCATGGTGCTGACTGGTCTTTTTTATACGAATTATCTCGCTTCCTATGACCCGGAGACAATAAGGGAAACTTCGGAGCGCATTATTATCCAAACGGTTCGTTGTATGTAAAAAATGAGCATATTGTTTCTTGTGTGAAATTTTAGATTCTTAAATTTTGATCTGATCCTCAATGGTCTCCGAGTCAGAAGAAGCGAGATATTCACAAAATCACGTAAAAAGTCGTGGAAAAACAATTACAATGCAAGTTATAGTAGAACTAGGTTTTTGCTAAACCGTTCTTTGTACGTAAAAAATGAGTGAGACTTTTTTTGTGGGAAATTTAGTTGTTTTGCTTTTTAATAATAATTTTAATTTGTCTCCGAGCCATAGGAAGCGAGATATTCGTAAAAATACGTTGAATTGATATGGCACATCCCTTCCTCGCATCCTATTACGTACTTTAACGATTTTATGCATTTAAAGCCATTCTTGTCTATTTTGTTTCATTGTCTCCCCGTTTTTAATCTGCCAAAATTGTTTGGATTTTTACCCAAATTAAAGTATCAATTTAGCAAAAATTAAAAAACTTTAAAAGTTTCATACAAATCGGAAAAGTACTTCTGAAGCTGTAGGTTTAAATAAATGTATGTTTGTGCGCATGTGGAAGAGAAACAAGTAGGCGCGAAAGGTTGAAACTTATATGGGCCAACAATAGACTAATCATGACCTACCATCCAAACTTCATTAAAAACTGACGAGTAGTTTTTAAGATATGTTGGTTCGCAAAAAAAGTGACAGACACGGACCCAAAAGTGTTCCCTGATGTCTGAATCTGTCTTGGAATTTTTGAAATCGGAGACCTAAAAATTTGTCGTTCTTCAGAACGATCACATAGCTTCAGTTACCTCGGTGAGGTTGGAAGCAAAAAATATCAATAAATAAACAGTAATTTATTGCCAATATTAACAAATTAATAAATATATTACATGATATGTAATAAAATAATAAAACGTAAACATTTTACATTAACTATTTAAATAAGTTATTACATCTATTTGAAGACCAACAAATCAAAACAAACCTATATTATTATTGGAATAAATATGGTTGCCTTAACTATGGAGCAATAGTCAAGTTGATATTAAAATTGCTAACTGGGATTCCCACTTACATTTTTATGTGGGATGCAAATATAAACTATATTTTTATTTTTTTATTTGCATACTTTAATGGATGTTTGTTTATATGCTTAGTTGAGTGTGTATCTACTTGATTCAGTTGCTATATATAGGAAGTTGTGAAGGTATTTCATAATGATACTGGAAGAATTAATAGCATATAGTATAGTGTTAAAGGTAAAAAATAATTTTTTTAAGTCTAAAACCCGATTTAGATAGTAAATGTTTCAAAATTTAGACAATAAATATTTCAAAAATTCTGCAGAAATAATTTTAAACAAACTTTAAGTTGTTGTTTTAGCTGAAAAAGCTCTAAAAAAAAGGTTCTCCAAAACGCCTAAAATACACCATTTTGAACCTAATTTTCTAAAATTTTCCCAAGGGGACCCCCCGAACCCCCCTTTGGGCAGGAGGGTAACCCCTCCTAATGGATCTGTAGAAGAATTAATAGCATAGTATAGTGTTACAGGTTAAATAAAATAGAAATTATCATTATTAATTGGTATTTTAAACGCAATATAGAATAGGTACTGTAGTTTTAGCTGAAAAGGCTCTAAAAAAAGGTTCTACAAAACGCTTAAAATTCACCATTATTGCACCTAATTTTATAAAATTTTCCGGGGAAGGCCCCCCGGACCCCCCTTTGGATTTGAGGCTAAACCAAATTCTACTGCTAGATCTGCCCTTGTGTGGCAAGGGCGGCAAAATCTGCTTTTGCCCCCCCTGAGAAAAAACCTAGATCCGGCACTGCTAGGTATTAAACATCATTTACCTCCGCTTCATATGTATCCTCCAGCCACTCGATAAACGATTCTATTGGAAATACATAAATAAAATCTACTTACTACAAAGCATTTGTTTCTTACGATTATTAATAATTTTTTATAATAAGTCGGCATCTTCCCAATCTTGCCAAAAAGATTACTTAACATTTATTTATTCATTCTATAGAGGGTTTTTAGAATTTTATGAAATTATTCATTTCTGATCGAATTGCAAATGATATTCGAAATGGATTTTTTAGTTTGTTTCCCTTCAATGAGTGAATAGATTGAAACATGCTTCCGACGCGGTTCCCCTCCCTAATTCATATACTTTACAAAAAAGTTTTTACTCTGTTGCTGAATGCATAATGGCTTTTACAGTTAAGCGAAAAATACGTCAATCTAAGATTCATAAAAATAATTTGTAAACTCACTTTTTATACTCCTTCATAACTGAAACATTGAGTTTAGTTCTTTTTTGTACAAATCTTTATTAAAGAGATAACTTACTACATTATTTAATGAATTAAATATTTCATACTGATTTCATACGGTTTTATTTCTTTCTCGTATACGTAGTATATATATATACTACGTAAACGAGAAAGTAAAAAATGAAACAGTACAATAATACCTAATTCTCTTTTCATAAAGAAGAATTATTGTGAAGCGCGATAATTCGATTCTTAAATTTTTACAGATTTACAATTTACTCGTTTTGAGTCCAAAAAAATTGGTTTTTAAATATGTCTGTCTGTCGGGTGTAGTCTCTAATTTGTGCAGATGGGTGAAGCCTATACTACTGAGCAGATTTTAATTAAATATGGTGTAGAAGCCACTGTTCAGAAAAATAATTTTCATGGATGTTCAGAAAAATCATACCCCGAGCCGAAATCGAGAAATGAATTTTAGCTGCAAATTGTAAAAAAAAGTCTAAAAAAGAAACTTTAAAAAAATGATTTATTGAATTTTTTTTCGAAAAACGCTTGAAAGAGCTTTGCACATATTTGCGCATTACGCATGCTAATATTAAATGTTTAACTTTTTAATATTTTTCCTATGTGTGGTCAAAAAGTTATGCCAGTATTTCAAATTTCACATCTCTAGCGTGAATGGTTCGGGGATATAAATCAAAGTACGACGGGCAGACACACATCATCCTAGGCAAGGGTTTCGAGGATGATCAATGTAATGAGATATTGTTGGATTTAAATACAGTATCAATATCTTTATGAGAAGATTTATATATGAGAAAGATTTGTTCGATTTATCGGCCCGACTTATTGTTTTTCAAAATATTTTATTTAATTTTTAAAATCAAAGGAATAAATTAATTTGATTTTATCTTGAGCGTTAACTGCTTTATTATAAAAATTAGTTGTTAAATAGTTTATTAACTATCATTAATTTGAGCTACCTGGTTTGTCTTCTTTACATAGATTCTTTCTTCTTATCTTTTAGACACATGTTTTATACTTTCTATTCTTTCTGCTAACGATTTTTTTTTTTTTTTTTTTTTTCATTCTGTATGAAGGGGCTAGAATTAAAATAGGTTGTCACTCTATATTACATAATCCTAGTTTATATAGGTTGAAAAGTTTCTCTTTATTCTATGTATCAATAGATATTTTTCTTCTACATTAACAAAGTACGAAAGTTTTTAAATTGCCATTAGAATAATTATAATTATTTGTAAATATTTTTATTTTACATCAGTATCCACACTGTGGTATTTCTGCTTGATGTTTTGTGTAGCCTCCATATCCTACTCTATATACTTAATGAAGTTTCTTTGATCCTTTCTCCTTGAAATGTCTTTCTCAAACCCCATTACATTCTGGAAATGTAAGCTTCCACTTCCTTCTTTCTTTTTTTCTCTTTTTTATACATACTTTTGTATTCATATGTATTCAAACGTGGATCGAACTTTGCCTCCGTACTTGGGCATTTTCCTCTATTTTCCTTTAAAGACGATTCAGGCTCCTACTTTTTTTGGTTTTGAAACGGCTTGGAGTTCTTAAGGGCTCGAAATTACCATGGCCAAAGGGCCTGAATTCAAATTCCTTTTTTTCCTAGAGGCCACCTAATTGGGGTTTTACGTCTGACCTCTTTTTTTGTACCTTACTTTGATCTGTTTTTTTTTTTTTTTTTTTTTTTTTCTTTGTATGGTTCTCTTTTTTAACTGGGGTATATTATTAAATTGTTAGCAGTATTATTTTTCAATTTCCATGTATGTTACTTGTAATTTAATTGAAAGAATATTAGAATTATAAAAAAGCCCCTGGCTCGGTATATTATTTACATTTTTTTTTCAATCTTAGATTACTTTTTTTCCTAAATCTCTTTTTTTTTCAAACACTCATGCCTGTCGGTCATGATTCTCATGTGAATTGTTAATTTTATGTACCCGCCATTTCAGTCAGTTCAGCCAGTTCAACAAAAGTTATTTCATAATGTAATAACGTTTATGCTTAATAATCTACGAAACCCTATAAAGAACTTCGTAATTTTTTCACTCACTGATTGACTGACTGACTCATCATAATTCTAAGGCACTTCTAGCAATCCTAGAAACTTGAAATTTTGTTTATGGGTTGAGTTTATTGCACAAATAAAGAAATAATTAAAAAATCCTGAAAAATATAGTTCTTTGTCCCGTTTAAGGCTAATAGAAGAAACCACCTATTCAACAAATTTAAAAATTGTAAACAGCGCCACTAGAGCTACCTAGTGGAGAACTTTAAACCTAAAAAGTGATGTTGAGAACGTTCGTTGAGGTTGATTTAACAGCATTGTTTAACAGTTATCAATAAGTGCAAACATATTTACTCCAGATAATATTATTTAGTTCAATTTGAACACCCACCGACGAAGAAGTTACACGAAAGATTAACAAGAACTAAGAAAGAAAAAAGACCCAAGAACAAAGAAAAAAAAAAAAAACGAAAAATTGTTTGGGGCAATGAAAAATTACTTACAAAAAGAAGTGAAATTCCAAAAAAAAACTAGCGTAAAAAAATGAGCCAAGTCTCGCGTAAAAAGTTGTGAGATCATAGGTTTAGCCAAGTATCCCACTGTCCGAGTAAGTTCTACTAGGTCTAATTTATCCAGTGCAAGTGCATGATGTTTGTCTTTTCCTCTCTATATTCTCTTTCCCAAATCACTCTACACGTTTAAATTTAAAAACATTTTCTGACTTAGCAAATGCACACCAAAAAGAGGCTAAAATTAAATGCAGTGTCGTATATAAATTTGTATCCTTGTGTGCGGCCCTCAAATGAAAAAATAATATTTATTATTTGATTTAAGTTTGTGGTGCCTATTTGCCAAGTCAGAAAATGTTTTTAAATTTAAACGTGTAGAGTAATTTGGGAAAGAGAATAGAGAGAGGGAAAAACAAACATCATGCACTTGCAATGGATAAATTAGACCTTGTAGAACTTACTCGGACAGTAGGATACTTGGCTAAACCTATGATCTCACAACTTTTTACGTGAGACTAGGCTTATTTTTTTTATACTAGTGTTTTTCTTGGGATATACTTCTTCAATTTAAAAAGTTTTTCTTTATTGCACAACAGGTATAATAAGTTTGTTAAGGCTTAATAGAAAAATAGAATTGCTAAAATAGTAATTGTGGCCAAAAAATAACCAGCTCCATGCAAAATTTATTTTTTATTATTTTTTCATAATATCTAGTCATAAAAATTAAAAATATTATCGTGAACTGCATTTTTTTTAAATTTCATTGAAGATTTGCTAAAACGAAGAAGAAAAAACGTTTATTTAATTAAGATAATACTATAAAAACATGCATTTGTAACGTACATACCCTTGGCCAAAGACCGTCAGGGGAGTTTCGTCTTTGACTTTTTATATTCATACAAATTTCTATGAGAGTAAGTAAATAAATATATAAATATTAATGGTAAAAATATAAAATATTTAATAAAACAATAACAATCATTATAGAAGCTTTGTGTGTGATATTTAAATTCACAAGGTGTTTGCAAACAAATAAAAAAATGATGAAAAATTAACGATACACCTTGAAATACTGTATTAAAATTATAGCAACAAGAATATTACCAATAGCAACTCAATCCTTTAAATCTAAAGCCATAATTTTCACTTCCTACAATTACAATATAATTAATTTCTTTTAAAACTAACACTTAATTATAAATTGTTGTTAGTATAGTTAATTATAGTAATAATTAATATATTAGTATATAAAATCAACAACAAAATAAATTAATAAATAACATAAAAACTATGTATAAAAGAATATAACCGTAAGTAAATAACTAAATATAAAAAAAAAACACGGACTCGTATAATTTATTAACAAGTACACCTATATGCACATGCACCTATGCGCAATGCGCACATTCCCCTAATCATGCACTTATAAAGATATAAACTTGCACCCGCTATACACATGCACAATTCATCTATAACTATATAAAACTATATATTAAGCCAGACTAACTACTGACTTATTTTGAAAAATATATATTTATTATATTTTAGCAAGGAATTTTGTTGCTCTCTATGATGGTCTGCCTGGTGTTGGTAGGCTGAAGTTAAGTAGTTCTCAAGTGCTTTCCAGTCAGATCCATTGAGGAAATTTAAGGCCACTTGCGATGTTATAGTAACAACGCCAAAATATCGGCCTCTGGTTTGCGCAAAGGCACTACACTCTGTTAGGAAATTATGGAGATCTTCCCTGACTGGTAAGTTAAATGAGGCACATTGTTGATATTGACTAAAACGAAATGACCATAACTTTGTTGTTTAAAAAAATTATAGTTCGTACTTGTAAATTAAAGAAAATAAAATTATCTTTTAACATTGTAATAATAATTTTTAATGTAAATATTATACTTCACAAAACACAACCGAAAGAAGGGCGTCTCTCGTTTATTTCTTAGTAGTAAGTTAATAACCTTTAGCTTTTTTTTAAATCCTTTATTTTTAACTTCACTTTTGTGCCTGGGGTGCCTGCCTGTCGTCAAAATCTTTGGAAGGCTAGTTAACCCTCTTCCAGTCATCCAATCGAGCTGAAACTATTTGGCCCATGGACTCTCTACCAATACAAAAATATTCTAACAAATTAATTAATAAAAAAATTAAATTAATTTTTAAATTTAATCAATCATTATTTTAAAAAAGAGTGGATAAATTAATTTAATAAAAAAATAAGAAATAAAAATAAAATAAAAATGTAATTAATTAATTAATTAATTGGTAGGTATATAAAATCTTTTGAACGGTGAGTTAACCCTCTTCCAGTCATCCAATCGAGCTGAATCTCGGTACATAGACTCTCTACCAATACAAAAACATTTTAACAAATTAATTTATTAATTTGATTTAATTAATTTTTAAATGTATAAAATATGTAATAAAAATTAAATAAAAATTAATTAATTAAAATTAATTAATTAATTAATTAATTGGTGGGTATATAAAATCTTTGGAGGGCAAGTTAACCCAGTCATCCAATCGATCTGAGACTTGGCTTATCGGCTCTCTACCAATTCAAAAACATTCTAACAAATTAATAATTAAGTTTCACTTATTAATAAATGTTTATTTAATTATTTAAAATTAAAACGAAATAATACCAATATTTACCCTCACAATCAAAATGTAAAAATTTAAGGGTGATTCTCAAACTAGGAGCAATTTTGCTCTAGTTTTAGGAGAAAAAATTCGGGACGTATATACTTTGAGACGCGGTCACCACCAAAAGACCTAGAACTTTATTTTAATTCTATCTGTGGAAGCTTACGAACTTTTTATAACAAAATATAAAATTTGTAATTACCGTATAGAAAAATTAATTACCGTAATTTTATTTACATATACGGTAGTTACAAATTTTTTTGTACGGTAATTACATTTGATCATTGAATGTTAAATTAGAGCCAAATAAATAACACTACACAAATATCCAAGTTATTTTCTTACATAGCAATACAAGGGCTAAAAAATAAGCCTGGTTTCACAAATATAGTATTTTATAATGATTTAAATTCAAATACGGTAACTACACGAATATGTTTGACAACTTTAACTCAAGAAAAATCCGGACAGGCTAAGGACCAAGCCGCCATTTTTTCGCGCCTTTTCTTGTCAATGTTGCCAGCTTTTCAAACTACTCACCGTAAGAAATTTCCCTCGCATTTGAGCAAAGTGAGGGCTCACTTAATTTTTCATTACGGTAATTACAAAAAATCATCGGACAGTTTTTAAAGTCACATACACCAACCGTACATCAGTAAAGGATTTATAAAAACTTATTTTATTTAAGATTAAACTGTCACCTGTGAATAAGCATTAAAAATCTTAAGAAATATATGTTTTAAATTTAGCACGAGACAACTGTTTTGGATAATATATTCTATTTTGGGACAAATACGGTAATTAAATAATTGCATTATGTTTGAATTTTCAATTAACCATATTAGAAAAAATATTACTTTTCTTTTTTTTCTGAGATTTGTTAATTATATAGTAATTTTATGCTAAAACAGAGAAAAACTGGGAAGATAGGAATCATGCTGGTGAAATAATACACTGGGACACAATTATTGCCCCTAGTTTGAGAATCACCCATAAAGCATTTATAATAAAAATTTGGTTTTTATGGGCTAGTATTATTAAGTGTAATTTTTATTTTTTATTGCATAAATCTCATAAAATGTAGAACTTCATCGAGGCCTTTGGGAAAAGGGGGGGTTAACTCTTGAACACGAGCCTGTTCATAGAGTAGGTATTACATATTTAAGGGTTTTTCCATGGTGTTATACACTTGAAAAGGATTGATAATATTAACTGACTCACTCATCATCAAAATTATTAGTGACTTCCAGAATAGCTAGGAACTTTAAGTTTGGCACACTTGTAACTATAGCCGTGTATCTGACGGGAAAATTTCTAAATATTGAAATTTCGTTTCACCCTCTACCCCAAAAACAAAAAATGGCCGGCGCTACGTAAACTATAGTTTTTGGCGAATAACAGCCGTGTCGAAAACTGATTGCACAAACGGCTACTGATTTTGAAGATCTACAAGTTTGATTCTTTAGATTTTTTCGAACCTTCATCGGTTGTACCTTAGTTGGAGCTAGATTAGATAAATATTTTTTAATTTTTTACATTGATCTCTTAGCGTCCGTAATTGGATAGCTTAATTTCCACACTAATGCTCTTTAAATCGAGAATTTATTAATTTATAAAGTCGTTCTATTTGCTGAGAACATGAGAGTAAACTTGTTTCCTAGTGCCGTATCATGTGACCCTATTTTCAAAGTTTATTATTGTGTTGTATATAATTTAAAACGCCTCAATTTGTACTTTAGGGCTGTGTCAGTTTATTATTTGTTGGAACGAAGTTCCTTATGGCACGTTCTGGAGCCCGGGAGTGAATCCAAAAAAAGAACGACCAAAATCACCGTCACAAAATAACCGTCACAAAATCACCGTCACGCAAAATCCGTCACGAAATCTACCGTTGACGATAACTTGAGTAAAACATCACCGACTTAGTTGAAATTTGGTACACATGTTCATTTTACCAATGTCCGGGACAAGTTCGTTGGACAACGTTATCCGCCCAAGCGTTCACGCGCAACGCTCGCGTAAACGTAAGCTTCGAATTTAAAATTGGAATTTTTGGAGGGAAAAAATTCTAACTTCATCTATTTAATAAGACCAACAACTTTTTTAAATAATTTTTTTAGTAAAACGAACACCGACACTACTATGAAGTGATAAAGATCGCTAAATTAATTAAAGCGGACCAAACCGATTAAAATAAAGAAAACAACGTTTTTACCGATATCTTACGTTTGAACGTAAATATTTAAATGAAACTTTGCATACATCACCTACAGTACAATTGAAATAGCATGTAACATTTCAACCTGATACAAGCAGAGGTTTTTGGGAGTTAATGATCTATTTTTTTTATTTTAATATTTAATTGGAGTAATATGCCGACGGGGCCTGGGAGGACAGTTCTTTTTCGTTCTACAACCATCTGCTTTAACTATAAATTTATCATTAACTTTTTTCTCAATATACAATACAATATTTATTGAAAGACGCTCGCTTCAAAGATAATAAAAAGATTTTCATTTAATTTTGCCTTAACTCCGCTAGTACAAATATTAGTTAGTTACTTTTAATTTTGTCTCTTTTCTAACTCCACCATGTATACGTAGTTATTACAGCGATTTTATAATTTATATTTAATGAAAAGCGTAAGGAACTTCGTTCCTACCGGGTGTCCCACTACACCACACGTATTTTTTTTTTTTTTTCTTAGAAGAATGGTACGTGTAATTTTGAACCGATTTGTATCATAATAATGCCCGGATTATTCTTCGTCGATTTATGTATATATGAAAGAAACACCGTGGCCTTCCTCTCTCGAACTTAGTCGATGCCCACGATGCTGAAGCCAGTAGAAAGGAATGATATGAGTGAGGATCTATTTAAACTGTTTGTTTTGGCAATTATGCCTCCCATCAAATGAAGTATTAGTTCAATTACTTTCTCATCTCTAGATTATATTAGAGTGACGCATGTCTCGTCTTTATTGGAGTGGAATGGTCAATTGGACTTTGATTGTTCCTTTTTATTAATCCTGTGTTTAAATGATCCGGTATTACTTTATTTTTAAATAATCGGTTATAACAATAACAATGAGCCGAAATCATTCAATTAAAATAAGGAAATAAAATCAGTGGTTTTTAGTTTTACAAAAAAAATCTTCTAAAGATTATTAATTTTGTTTAAGAATAAATTTAGTTGAGAAGTTGCATAATTTAAACTCTCATAATAATTTTGAAGAAGGAAGCGTTTCTTAGTTTGCCGTTCCGCCGGTGGTTTTATTGCTTTTCTTGCTTCACTATTTGGGTGTGCCGGTCTGGCCGAATCCGTTTTCCTAATTAACTTTCAGCTTGTTGGAAGGGATTGATTAGACTCCGGTCATCCAAACTCTGTATATAATTAAAGCTACCGAGAGTTAAGACGTCGGATGCCCTTTTATTTCTTCTAGAGGCTTTTCCCCGTGTAAAGGGAGTTGAAAGTTTTTGCAGGGAGTTAATCAAAAGGTCTGGAAGTTGGTTCATTTGGGATGCTACGTGACTGTAGGCGACGTGCCCTCCGGCCTCTCCTGCTTCTACTTCTAGAAACACAGGACACGAGGATTTCCAGAATTCTTTTTCGTCTTGTCTCGTCCTGAGGGACGTGAGACCTAATGCTCCTCCCTTTCTCCTCTTTTCGAAAATCCCAATTTCCGAAATTTGGTCTGTCTCTCAAACTCCGCGATAGCTTCCCTTCCCCGCCCCTTATAAATGTAGCTCACGGTTTCGCCGCTTTACGCCCTATAAACCGATGCTCATTACCCCCTCAGTCCGCATTTTCTTTCTTCTTCGCCTGAAAGCTATTTATTGAAATTACTTTCGAGATCCAAATACTGTCGTTAGTGATTCTTGTCGACAGACAGACTTATTTTACGTATTTTTTTTTTATTTCTCACTGAAGAATGTGCATGGAAAGCAGCTCTGCTTATCACCAAGAACGGTATAAAGTATAATGCCCCTCCGTGACCTGCAATTTCTCTTACATAGGAAAATGTTTCTTCTGTAAATCAGTTTAGAATTAGAGCAACGTCTTGAAGTCTCTCCTCTGAAGGGAAATATTTCCTTGAAATGCCCTTTTCCTAATTTATTTATTTCATTATTGGATAAATCAACAACCTTTACATGAATGCCTGTCTTTTTTGGAATAATTAATCTTGTTGGAAAGTCATTTATTTGTTGAACTTTTATATCTCGCTTTGGGATGCTTATATCAAAGTTTGGGTCTAATAGGCTATGGAAATTTGATTTTCCTTTAAATAGTAAAGATTTAAATTTGTCAATGCTGATTCTTAATTTGAAATAGGCTGCCAATTTATGTGGCAGTTAGCTTCCTTGCATCCTACTATTGGACGAATGGTCACATGAGATTATTATCTTTTATTTCTCAGTAGGGTCGCACTCATATTTAATCGGTTGCAATATAATTTTCCCTGTTGTCTGAAACGTACTTCTGACCAGAAAGTTTTGATATCAGAGACGTTAAAATATTTCGCTCTTCAAAAGAATGACAATGCTTCCTTTACCTTTTATAATAGTTGGTGAGATCGAATTTTATGATCATGGGAAGTATGTATAAACATTTGAGGTGGAAAAATGATTTTGCTGCAATTTTAAAATTACATGAGTCAAATTTGTTTTAATTTTTTAATTTTACTCACTAAGGGATGGTTAATATAAATCCTTTGTAAGGATTTGAAGAAAAAATCTCCAAACATGATTTAAATATCTTAGAAAAATCTAGAAGCAAAGATTGGCTGCGGCAATGAGAAAATATCACGGGAATCCCTAGTTTGTGGGATGAATAACATTGGAGAGTTTTATTTATAGCCCATGTTAAGATTTTGACTTCGTAGTATTGGTTGCCAATGAGTCATAAGGTAACATAGCGAGGTGAAGAAGAAGCGCTTTAACATCTCTTATTGACTATACTTTTAAAAAGGGGGTTTTAAGCCCCAAAAGTATAGAAACTAACATTGACTTCCAACAGAAGACAGTAAAGAAGTTACACCAGAGACCAGAGCATGTGCTTAGGCAACGATGGAGAGTAAAATTTGAATTAGAAAGTGTGAGTATCAGATGACTCCTGAAACAGAATTAAAACAAGGGAGCGGATGGGTAATATATTTGTCAAATAGTGATACTTCAACTTATTATAAATTGAGAAGTCCATACAGCTGACCACTAGTTAATAAAGGTAATAATAGAGTTGATGCTGGAAAGGGAGAGAACATTGTCATCTACGATCACTCCTAGATCCTTTACTGAGGAGACACGTGAAATAAGAGAACTAGAGATGATCTAAAAAAATTGAGAAGAGAGAAGGAGCGAGAAAATGAGATGACCTGACATTTGTCAGGATGGAGTTCCATGTTGTTTGATGAAGCCCACTGGTGAACACGATCAATTTCAGACTGGAGGAGAAGGCAGAAAAAGGAATTAGAGATAGGAAGAAATCTTAAGATTGTCAGCGAAGAACTCGACTAAGGCATTATAAGATCAGCAGGGAGATCGTTCATAATAATACTAGTCCATACAAGTTTTTATTATAAATCCTTTATATTTTTACATTTTGGTTGTGAGGGTAAATATTGGTATTATTTCATTTTAATTTTAAATAATTAAAAAAAAAGATTAATTAGTAAAATAATTAAGTTTTGATTTTTATTATTATAATTTTTATATTGATTTGTTATAAGTTTTTGTATTGGTAGAACGTCGATAAGCCAAGTTTCAGCTCGATTGGATGACTGAAAGAAGGTTAACTCACCCTCCAAAGATTTTATATACCTACCAATTAATTAATTAATTAATTAATTAAATTTTCATTTTATTTTAATTAAATTAATTAAATTTATTTGATTAATTAATTTTTTTAGAATATTTTTGTATAGAATATTTTTTAAATTTAATTAATCCATTCATTTTTAAATAATTAATTTAATTTGTTAAAATGTTAATGTATTGGTAGAGAGACTATGTACCAAGTTTCAGCTCGATTGGATGACTGGAAGAGGGTTAACTAGCCTTCCAAAGATTTTGATGGCAGGCACCCAGCCA
The DNA here is from genome assembly GCA_951217055.1 of Gerris lacustris. Lineage (NCBI taxonomy): Eukaryota > Metazoa > Arthropoda > Insecta > Hemiptera > Gerridae > Gerris > Gerris lacustris. Next base: position 48,248,990 of record OX578278.1, read on the forward strand.
CAACAGTGAATTTATATAAAGGATTTAAAAATACTGAATTGCATAGGACCAAGAATGGAGCCCTGATGAAAACTGGAGGAAGCAGGATAATAAGGAGAGTAATAGGCACCATGACGGACGGAACCAGAGGATCAGGGACGGGGACGAATGGAAGGTAAAGGGATTCAAGTTTGGAAAATACCATGGTCAAGACGATCGAATGCTTTGATGAAGTCAAAGTAAACTGCATCAACCTGGGTACCGTTTACAACACAAGAGGATACATGGGAGAGAAATTAAACCAGATTTGTACAAGTAGAACGAGAGGAGTGGAATCGATGTTGAGACGGATGAAAGAGAAGTTCGAGTATGGGATAAAGACGTGTGAATTGCACGTTCAAAAACTTAAGAGACAGTATTGCACAGTGAAATGGGACAATAATTACAAACAGTTATCCACGGCCTTCGGAACTATTATGGCCAAATTCTTAGCTCGGGGGAACTCACCATTTATGATACATTTATTGAAAATGTTGGCCATTTCAGGAGCCAAGCAGGGGGCGCAGCCTTTAACAAAAAAAGAAATAATCTTGTCATCACCAGAAATTTTTAGAAGGTTTTAATTTGTAAATAGTGTTTAGAGCGTCTTTAATTGAAATTGGGGGAATAGAAATGAAGGAGTCAGGATAGGAGCTGGGATCAGGGGGTTTATGAGAAAACGATGAGGAATGAATGAAAAAAGAAGTGATCCGAAAAAGCATTAGCAATTACACCCGGATCAGAAACAATAGGAGGATGTATGTACAGCAGAAGGAACATTGTACATTACGAGAAACGTTGACATGTTTCCAAAAATAGTTCACATTTTTTAATAGAATTTTCGACTTTAGTGAGATTGGTTAGCTTTGTAAATCTTATACTGATACCTAGCAAGCTTTCTAAATATTGAGAAGTAATTGTAGTACATATGTTTGCCGGTTTTAGTTAGTAAACCTTCGTCTGTAAAAACTTTTTTCTTGATGTACGATCTAAGCTTTAGTGAGAACCCTAATGGAAAGGAAGAGATCTTGTAGTTATAACTTAGAACATAGATGTCGAGTAGTGATTTGAGATGTGATGTAAAGAGAACCACACTATTTACCTCAGGACAGTTCATGATGCCCGACCAGTCAAAGGATTCTACGGCATTTTAGTTTTAAATCTGTTCATTTTGGGTTTATATTTCAAGTTAATAAAGCTGCATTGTCTGCTTTTTTAAGTTATTTAAAATTACTTGGGAGTAATGAAATTCTTGGAAGATGTTGAAAGCAAGGAGCGGCTCTTTGCCAAACTTACAGGTTAATAAAAATGGCTAGGTTCTTACAACTGTTGTTTGAAGCTGAGCAAAACTTTTAACCTTAATATCCTCCTTCTCTTTTACTTTCCTTTTCCCCTTGTTTTTAATCTTCCTCTCCAACGCTAAAATTCGTCTTGCTTGAATTAAGTTCTTTGTATAATGTAAAGCAGTAAATATAAATTATGCTTAACGTGAAGTGTTAGGTTGTCAACGTTTTTTCAGCGTATAAATCGAGGTAATTAACTCAGGTTTAATTGTGTAACTTAACCCGCTCCCCCTTCTCACTCACTCTCTCTGGCTCTAGTTTATAATTTATCGTTTCTCTTAGAACAACCTGAGAAGTTTCGCCGGTTCGTGATATATAAGGTTTCTTGTTTGCAATTTAATGGTGTTAGTTTGGAGCTGCATTTAGGTTACTAGAATGTTGCCGTTGCCTGATGTAAGGTGAATCATTAGACTAGCCTAGTACTCTTACTTCGTTAGTTAATGGACCCAAGTACACTTCCATCAGAGTTGTTATGCTTGTTTCATCTTTGTAACTTAGCACAGATTCTGCTTTAGATCTAATCTATTTTCTTTTAACGAGGGAGAGAATTTATTTACTTAAAGTATTCTCAAATATCGTCGTAAAACTATAATACTAGATAATAAAATTGTTAAAGATTACATATCTATACTATAATTAATTAACTAATTATATTACTATACATGGTTCAAGCTGACGCACCAAAACGGACTAATTATAATTTCCAAGGAAAAGCAAAGTTTTTACATTGTAATGTAAAATATAAAATAAATTAAAAATTAAAAAATTATTAAAGTACCCATGTACGTCTATGTATGATCTGGGGGCACGGCAGTGCCCCGACCAAGTCGAGCACAGCCGTACCATCTTTTACTGGATCCATTTCAAGGCATTTTGGACCCCCCTCTATAATCTTATTAATGATACTTAGATATGTTAAATTAATTTTAAGTTAGAGTTCATTACAGACTGAACAGAAATATAAATTTCACAAATTTCAAATGGAAAATACGCAGCACAAACATATTAAACTACAACAAATCAAATAATAAATTTTAATTTTGAATTTTAGTGTCGCAGCACGAGGATACAAAATTGTATAAGACACTGCATCTAATTTTAGCCTCTTTGTGCTGCGTATTTGCTAAGTCAGAAAATGGTTTTAAATTTAAACATGTAGATTAATATGGAAAAGAATTTTTTTTTGTTTGTGAGGGACAAATAATAGAGAGGGGGGCAGTTTCATCATTTACTTGTGCTGGATAAATCTTTGACGAGGGAAACTTGGCTACACCTATGATCTCACAACTTTTTACGCGAGACTTGGCTTATTTTTGTTGGGATTTAGTATATGCGTTGTCTTATTAATTAAGATCAGTAACTAAGTTACTGTGATAGATAAGAAATTAAATGACTATCAGAAGATTCAAAACTGTATCAATATAAATTCCTTAATCAAACTACACACTACTATACTATACTTTATTCTCCAAACTTACATCGTAAAAAATTACCGGGAATCGAAACTATTACTACTTAATACGCGTGGAAAAAATACTTCTTAAAAATTACATTGCTCAACTCAGAAGATCTTAACATCAAACTCCAATCACATCACAATACTGTCACTATGTATACTTCGTAATAAGTGAATCTTCCAAATGACTAATTCAGCATCAAGTTAACTATTTTCAATCGGCAATTGATAGATATTACTGACACAATTTTACCTTAAGGGTAATTTTTTGTGTGTCATCTCAAATTTGGTTTAGTAATTCTATTATTTTTTTTTTTTTTTAATTATATTTTGTTTCTTCCTTTAATTTTTGTTTCCGAGGTTACCGAAGGTAACGAAAGCTTCGTTCTTGAAATGTTAGCGCTAACATGTTGTATTTGAAATGAAATGGTACATTAGTCTGGTTATATTTGATGCAGTGTTTGTTGTAAAGAGAGCTTTGAGTTAGGGAAGTGAATTTTGGTGTAATTAGTCAAGATGGCATCCGTGATGGATTAAGGAGTCACATTATTAGTGATAAATCACGTGATGATGTTGCTAGCTGGGATGCCTTCCCTTACTTTCTCTTCTTCTTCTCCGTTCGCTTCTTCTTCTCCTCCTACTATCAAGTTACTTCTAATTCTCTGACAAATAATCATTCTTAAGAACACGTACGCGTCTTACAAGTATATTGTATTTGCTCAAAAGCTTTCTTCTTCGTAAAGATTTGCTAGCGCGTTATCCATCTTTGAATTTGGTTATGTTTCTTTTTATGTAAGTGTATTGTCTTTTGTATATCTATTTATCTCTCGTTTGTTGACTCAATTGTAAGCAGGTTTACGGGGGGGGGGGGGGGGGGGGGGTAGGAAGGACATATTTAATCCAACGTGTGGAGCGTATCTCTAGATTAAATGCATGATTTAGTTTCGATTTTTGCTTCCGAGCTTACCGAAGGTAACGGAAGCTATGTGATCGTTCTGAAGAACGAAAAAATATTAGGTCTCCGATTTCAAAAATTCCAAGACAGAAATCCGTTTCAGACATCAGGGAACAATTTTGGTTCCGTGTCTGTCTGTCGGGTCTGTCGGTCTGTCGTTCAATTTTTGCGAACCACCATATCTTAAAAACTACAAGTCCAATTTTAATGAAATTTGGATGGTAGGTCATAATTAGCCCATTGTTGGTCCCATATAAGTTTCAACCTTCTGCGCATATTTGTTTGTCATACGCATGCTCACAAACATACATTTATTTACTGCCATATCTTTAAGAGTAATCATCTGATTTTTATGAAATTTTTATGGTTTGTCGAAAGTAGCCTGCAGATAACACCTGATTAATTTCAACCTTCTGCGCACTTTAAATCGTGCTAAATTAATATGTCTTATATTATAAAGCCGCATATCTAACTGACTCACTGACTGACATTAATGTTTACCCACTTCCAGAAGAGCTAGAGACTTGTGGTTTGCGCTATTCGACGCGCAACGTCCATATTGTGGACCAAAATAATCATAAAAAGTTCACTTTTCCCCCTCGTTCCCCCCTTAAAAAAATAAAAATGGGTGACTTGATTTTTAAGCTGGTTTGGGGGCTTATTGCGGCTAAACGGTAAGTCGTATTAGAAAATGGATAGCACAAGTGGTGACTGATTTGAAAAGATCTACAACTTTAGTCCTATGAGTTTTTGTCGTATCATCATCGGTTGTACCCTAGATGGTGATAATTTTGTTATTATTTGGTTTAATTTTTTTCCATTTTTGTCTTTGAATGGCCATAGTTTCTATAATAGTTGGCCAATTTTATTTCTGATTGCGGTGATTGAATCTCACACTAATGCTCTTTAAATTGAGTGTATTTTATTTCATTAGTTCATCCTACTTGCTGAGAACATGAGAGTAAACTTTTTCCCGTGCGCCGTGTCACGTGACCACTTTTGTTTGTTTTTAATATCGTGTCATATATCATTTTAAAGGCCTTGATGTGTACATTAAAGCTATTTTATTTGTTGTTTTTTAAAAAATTTTGTTCATATACTTTTGTACCGATTTATAATTTTGTTGTTGGTTAAAGGGTTTAAATACTTTTTTGATATAAGGTTTTTTATTTATATGTATTTATTAGTTAAATGAATGCCCTTTTGTATTATTTGTTTTTTAAAAATATAACTTTGGTACCTCAGAGTACAGGGGGTACAAATGTTAAAGTTAATCTTTTATAATATGATGCATATCGTTGAAAAGCTCTTGCATAGTAGATTAATTTTTGTTATATTCTATTTTGTGTTATTTTTAGTTTTAAGGGGGGTAAAATAAAAAAAACTGTTTATACAGCGGTTCCTACGATTTGGTTGCAGTTTTATATTTGTTTATTAAATTAATTATATATGCGCTAACGTTTGGTGCTTGTTGGAGGCTTTGTTTCTCCAACAAATGTTTAAGTTTCTTCAACTTTATTAAATATTTACTGGAACAGTGCCGCGCCGTTCCAACTTTTTGATTATGTTTATCGAGGTATTTTTCTTAATTTGGTCTTTTCTTTGCGAGGAAGCTATGTGCCACATTAATTGGCAGAGTATTTTAATAAACTGCTATAAAATTCTTTAAACTTTTTGAAAAACATAGGAAGTTTTAGAATATAAATTAAAAGTGCAGCTTGTTGGTTTTGTTTTAGTTATCTGTTTTAAAAATTACACATTTATGAATTGTTGAATTATATATATAAACTATCATTATTAAGATAAAATACTATTGCAAACCAGAACTGACTTATCGATGATGTGGTTGTACGCGAGTATTTTTGATCTGAGGAAATAGTAAGCAGAAGCCGTTTCATAGCGCTTATATACAGAGAAATAACAAGGGAAATCTAGTGGTTAAGTAAAGGTTTCTGAAAGAGAGATACATATGTGAAATAAAGATATTGCAACAGACTAGACATGAATATTTAGTTTCAAGTTAATAAGTGATTAGGTGTGTATTTTATTTGTGCAGTTGGTGGAATACGTGGAACGTGTCCTTATTACGGCTGTTTTTTCCTTTGTTAGCAGGCTATATCTGCCGAGAAAAACAAGATGAGCAGTAGGGACTTAGTATTTTCCCAACGTTTTCTAAACTCTTATCCCTTCTCTCCGAATCCTCTCATTCCATCCCAACCCCTCTAAAATGCTGAACAAAGAATTCCAAACGAGTCCTTTTTAAACTTTTTTTTTTCCTTTTCGACGGACAATTCACGTAGACAATTTGTTTGTTTCGAAATTATTTGAAAATTGGAAATAAGAGGATGGATGTAGGGGTGTGGAGGTTTTGAAAATGTGTGGTGGCAAGTCCTTTTGAGGGATTGAGGGATGAATACTGGATAAAGCAAGGGGTCCGGGGGGCTGAAGATTTTCGTTTCCAAAGCACGTAGCCCTCTCCTCTTTCCCGTCCCTGCCTCGTTGCCTCCGCCCAGTCCGTCCTATTACCAATTAATAGCTCGTCCTACTAACCTTATCCTCTTCTCTTTACCTAGCCATCACTTCACATATCCTTACCTTCTTATCCCTTTGACTCTTTTCCCATTTATCATTCACTAGGGCCTTTAACTCCCTTTCAAATCTTACTCCGGCTCCGATTCCACCCTTCTAAATGCAAACCCTTTTTAACCGACTTACAGCTTTAAGGATTTTATATAGGAGTTCATTTTACCTTATAACTCTTTACAGAAAGTTCTTTTTTATATCAGAATTCCTTCTCCACTCTCTTTGGAGATTAATTTCTCCAACACTTCAATTTTATTTGGATTGCTTTATAGCATCGTCTTTTCTTGCCATTTAATACAGCACCTTTTATTATTTATAATATTATGATAAGACTTCGATCTTTTTCTCTGGTTAAACAATTTGATCTGAATAAGTAGTTATTGTAGAATAAAGAAATGAGTTTTCCTTACTTTTAAATGGTTTGTATGAACTGGATCTGCTTACTTGTTATTTTAGCGAATTTTCAAAGAAAATTGCGCTATTGCAATGGCTTCAAAATATTTATAATGCGAATTTTTGAAAAATTTTTCCATGGAAATCCGTTTTAGACCATTCTGAATCGTTTCCTCAAATTTAACACTTTTTTTTATGTATGTATGTATATATGTATGTATAATATATGTGTCACTCCAGACGATATCTCACGCTAGGATGCACTTAAAAAATCCAAACAAATTTTAAAATGTCAATAATATCAAAAGAAAGGATGCGAGTTTGTTGGCCAAAATTTATGGAGTTCATTTAGGGGTCAAATTATGACAATTTAGGGTCCAAAATAGCATAAAAACGTGTTTTTCCATTTTACCCCTCTTTTATATGAAAATATGATAAAAGTGTACATAACAACAATTACTGTACTCTATAAGAGCTTTCTTACGACATGCATTTTGAAGGGTAAATACTATTTTGACTTTTGTACCCCGTACCCCTGTGTACCAATTTTTTTTTTCACCCATGCAAATTCTCCCTATATTGTTATTAGCCAATAATACGCAGATTTCTTTGAAAATTCGCTCATTAGGTCATGGTGCATGACTAGACTTTTTTAATTATGCAAAGTTTCTATAATTATAGATTATTTAATATTTGGCCTTGTAAAGACCAAAAGCTTCTTTACAAAAATGATACCTATTCTATACTATGGCTGGAGAGACTGTTTATAAATTCTGAAGTATTGTGATATGGCGAAAATTCGTGTTGAAATATTTATAGATAATCACGTTTTAAGGCCCCTGAGTTCAATAAAGTGGTTTTTAGAAAAGAGTTAATAGCCTGTTGTATGTAGTCTTTCGTCAGTGCAGCTGTAACGGGTGGAGCATAAGTTATTTCACCGATTTCAATCAAATTTGGCATATATATTCAGAAATGTCACACTTTATTAGGCTTCCACTTGTTAAAAAAAATTAAATAATGTATTCGTATGATAATAAATTAATTACATTAATATATTATAGCATTTAAATTCAGTATGAAAATGTAAATAAACAAATTTTTTTCTTGCTATTCGAACCGACTTGTTACTTCTGTGCATCTTGTTCATTGGAGTATTGGAAGTTTATGTTTCATACATTCATTTATAACTTTAACTTGCTATTTCAAAGCATTACCCTTCTATAAGGGTTTGTTATATTCTATAACAAAGCATAAGTTAACAATTATCAAATAATTGTTAACTTTTCAGCTTAGTATTGTATTGATTTTTCATCCAGTTCAAAGTTTTTCATTCAGTCAAACTTAGCTGTAGCTAACTTTGACTATAAGATGTTACAATAAATGATAAGTTAGTTATCAGTAAAACCTCCTTATAGGGGATCCGGAAGAGACCAAACAAAGTGGTCACCGGGCAGGTGGTCAAATTACTTTTGTTTCCTCAGGGACCATTGGTAAGTGGTCAACTTGACCAGGTCAAGTGCCCACGTTACAAAGGTGTTCACAATATCAGATGTTACTGTATTTGTTCTTATTTATGGCTTTTTGTCATTTTGAATCAATTTCAATATACTGTGTTTAAATTAATTTTTTTTTTTTTTTGTTACTAAGATTCAAGGAGGGGAGATTACTTTAGAGTTTTCTTCTTGCACTGATGATATCTTAAATGTACCGTTCTTGCCAGATTATCTCGAAACGTTTAACAAAAACAACTTTAACTTTTAGTATTAACTTTTAAACAGCTATAAAACGTTTAACGACTCCCTTTTAAAACTTTTCTACATTTACCTGCCTTGAAACGTGTATGCGATACTACGATAACAGACCTCTCCCTCTGCTACATTTAACTTAACTTTTAAACTATCAGCTATAATATATAGGGATAATTTATATAGTTTTTTATAGAGTAATATTGTAAAATAGCATACTTCCGACCTATAATTGCAAAAATAAGTTTTCCTTTTTGTTGTAAAGGGTCACTTTTAACTGTATTTTATTTATAAAATATTTCCTGTGCTTATAAAAATGTCTTCTTTTAACAAAAGTATTTACCCCAGCAGCTTTGCATTTAATTTAAAATAACATTAAATTTTCTGATTTAATATTCTGAGCTTACCGAAGGTAAGCTCAGAAGGTAACGGAAGCATTGTAATCATTCTAAAGAACGACATTTATTTATGCCTCCAATTTCAAAAAGTCCTCAAAACAAAAATCTTTTTTAGACATCAAGGAGCATTTACGGTCTCGCGTTGTTCTGTTGGTCTATCTTTCAACTTTTTGTTGAACCACCATATCTTAAAAACTCAAAAAAAAAAAAAAAAAAAAAAAAAAAAAAAAAAAAAAAAAAAAAAAAAAAATACGATGCAATTTTATAGGTCATAATTAGACCATAATTGGTCACAAAATACATGATCTTAATTTTGCTAATACAAATATTTGAAACCAAAATATTCTTAATTTACGCCTCAAGATTTTTCACATAATATATTATGAAAAACAACAAAATAAATGCAATCACGTTAGTTTAGAATTAATCGTTTTGAAAGAAAAACCATGAAAAAGTAATGAGTATACTTATTACGATACTGCGTGCAAACGTAAACAATGCAAGTGATAGAAAATATAAGTTTTATTTTTTTTTTTTTTTTGGATGTAAAAAAATAATAACCGCGATAGATATAGACTTTTTAAAGGAACAAAACTTGTATCTTTTATTTTTAATAACTCAGGCTCTATTCAATATTTTTCAATGACATGAAGCCTGCAACATGCTCCACATGTTAGCGCACGCCACTGAATAAAAATAATATGGATTTCATTGACCCAGTTTGGCGCATATATGACAGGCATACATACAGACAGGAGGGAAAAGTTTAAGGGTAGCTTTGGTTTTCTGAATGTGTGAAATAAGACAGTATCAGGTCAATATTTAGACAAAACTTTATTTAATGTGCATGAGCTAATAATTATTATTTGATGTAAAAATCAATAACCAACATTAGTGTAATCATTTTCTATTTTTTTTTTTATAAAATTGTTAATAATTCTGCTTCTACGCAATAACTAAGCCTACTACAACATGCGCAACATTTTGAGCACAACACTGGTTAAATAATTAAAAAGTAATCACAAAAACTGAGTGGAAACAAGTTATGGCCGGTTTGGTTATTATGAAATTAAAAAGCATATATATATGTACATTTATTTTAATCTCTTTATATTTAATTATTATCTTTATTTTGTTTTAGGTAAGAAGATTTTCTCTTTAACCCAGGTGGTGGTGAGTCAACTTTAATTTTTAACAATTTTAATAATTATAATTTATCTTTGAAATTAGTTTATAAATACTTTGAAAACTTGTACGCGTTGTAGTTTTTACGCTAGGTCAATAAAAATTAGTTAAATAAATTAGAGTTAAATTTATTGGAAAAAACTCATTAGAAAAATAAAAAAATCTTTTATCCCATCTCAGAAGGATAATGTAAAAAGTCCATTCATGCACAATGACTTAATGACGGAATTTTCAAAGAAATCTGAGTTTTATTGGCTTATGGTAATATAGGAAAATATTGGTTTAGAATTTTGATAGGTTAAAACAAATTTGGTACACAAGTGTACGGGGTACAATAGTCAAAATAGTATTTACCCTTCAAGATTCATGTCGTTGGAAAGTTTTTAAGAGTACAGTTATTGTTGTTATGAACACTTTTGTTATATTTTCATATTAGATGTGGGTAAAATGGAAAAACACGTTATGCTATTTTGGACCCTAAATTGTCAATATTTGACCCCTAAATGAACTCCATAAATTTTGGCCAACAAACTTTTTTAAGATTTTTTAAGTGCATCCTAGCGTGAGATATCGTCTGGAGTGACACATATATACATGATATTGTATATGTATGATATTATGTTACTATAATATCCCGCTACATCTACTCCCACTTCTGTAATTTCGTTACGAGAATACTTAAAATTTTGACTTTACTCCAGAAAAAGTTTGAATTTTGTTTTTAATAAAAAAAATCCATTCTCTCTTATTTTTGAGGTAGAATGACCGTCCAGACCTTGTAATAGTGATATAGTATCACTATGATATTCTGCTACAAACGCTATAGCACGAGTTTACAATCGAAGTACGTTGACTTAATATTAGCGATTTGCAAAGTCTTTACAAGTTTTTGCAGTCAATATGAAACTGTTGAAATCCAGTTGTTGGACGTGGTTGATCGACGTGTGAAAGACCGCGTAGCGTACGGAATTGTTTTGATCAGTTGTCCACTATACATAGTATCGCAAATCATACTTCGCATTCAGCTCACGGTGAATGGATCTTCTTCTACCCTTTATTGAAAATTTGTATTCAATCGTAAGGCGTTAATTCAATAATTTACATCTGCTAATAGGGAATAACAAATTCTAAGCTGCTATTGAGAAAATACTCGAATTCGAAGTCTTCTGATGTTGACCACGTTTTCAAGTAGTTCATTTTCTCAGAGTTGTTCCTTTATGGAACATTGCTTAAACAAATTCGTTTATGGAACATAACATAAACAAATTTATGTTCAGTCCAGTAATTTAGGCTCCGCTTCATTAACAGATTTTTTTTTTTTTTTTTTAAATAATCAGAACACTTTTTTGACTTAAAAGACTTAAATCATACAATTTTTTTAAAACACAAAATAAAACGTCTTTATATTGTATATAAAAAATAAAAATAGTAAGTTATTTATGCTTATTTCTCAAGCAACTACATTTAATATAAAATTTATTTATTTCATATTTATTAATAGTTTTGTCCATATTAAAGTGAAAATAATGCCAATTGTATTCCAACTTTAAGTACCGGTGTGGAAATCCCACACATGACTTTCATGAAATGTTGTGGTGCCAATACGTGAGAAAATACGTTTTATCTTATTTTCTTAATTTTATTAATTTAAAAAAAAACAACATTTCAATATGATACTTTTATGTTTCATTTTTTGGTGCTTATACTCGATATTTGGTAATCATGCTAATATTCATTCAAAAGTAGTCTACAAGCTGCGTATTTTAACTTAAGAATTGTTTGGATACGATCAACTGGACGGACACAATTGCCCAAAGATTTTTTTTATAAAAAAAAAAAAAAAAAAAAAAAATACTAAAATGCTAATATCTCCCAAACTGCTTGTTCGATTGTGCTCAAAAAGTATAGGTACAATCTACCATATAGGACACATATATACCCCAAAGGAAATTGAAACCAAATAAAGCCTATTGAAGTTATCGTCGACAGACCGATTTCGTGCTTAAGTGACTGTAGCTCCGAAACGTCGTATGCTACGATGTTCGGGTTTGCGCCATCAGTTTTTCCGACAAAAAGTTCTAAAAAATGCCGCACGCCGCACCTCAATACGATGTCTTGAAGCGACTGTTATAAAGGTTTAAAGTTACGAACAAACGTACTGACATAATGATGTATACGAAACGGATTTTAATAATATCCCCGGGTTCGTAAGACCCCATCCTTCACAGAGATCTCGGAATCACGTTTTGGAGGGTATCACCATACTTCTATTTTCATGGGAGTAAAAATGTGGCCAAAGGTTTATTGGTCTTTCTTTGTAGCCTTGCAATAATAATAGTAAAATATCAAAGTTATAACTATTTTCATTAAATTAGAACTAGCGAAAAAGGGAGACAGAAATAATTATTATAAGCGAAGAGGCACAGCTGAGATTCAATTTCAACAAATATTTTCTTTTGATTGTCACTATCAATGGTTTTTAATTATTATCTTATTTTAAATGTGTTTTATTTTTAATCCTAAAGAAAGAATAGCTTGCTAATTATAGTTATTTACTTGTATGATTTGTTTTCTTCTCTTTTTATTTTCTTTCCTGTTTGTTTTGTATGATTGATTTTATTTCCTAGAATTCAACGTATTTTTCTTTTTTATTTATTTCTTCTATCATACAATAGGATTTGTTAAAAGTTAAACTGTATTAAAAATGAAAACTTTTTTAAATTTATAAAATGTTAATGAGTTGGGTCTGAGTGAAACGTAGTAGATATATTATTAATCTAATCTTTTGTTCCCCGGTTCTCGTATTCGATCTTGTTGAGGTTCAAGTGCGGATATATGTCGGCAGTCAAGTCTGTTCTACATTCAGACGTATAGAGTAGGACGACTAAGGAATCGGCATCGATCTTTCACTCATTATAAAAAAGGAACGAGGATAAATCAGAGCCGAGGAATGCCGTAAAAGAAAGAGGGTTGAAGAATACGAATGAGGAGATGAAAAACCCTGAGGTGAATATTGATTATAAAGTGTAATGAAAATTCGATGAAAGAGTTTTTAATTACGATTGTATTTAAGACAGGGGAAGAAGGAAAAGAGGGGGGACGGAAACTGAGGCTTTAATGAAAGAATGGGCTCAGTATAAGGATGAGGCAATTAGAAAAGCAAAGCACGTCTCTGTGCAGCTCACAGCTTTCCCACACTTTTCTTCTCTTACAACTTTCTTTTTGCCTTTTTTCCTCGTGTTTTTTTCTTTTAAGGTGCTTGCCTACTTTGGATGGTTTTAGCAGAGTTCTTGATCCCATGTTAGAGTAGTTCTGTTTGGTTTCTTGTAGGTGCCTTATTTCGATGGATTTCCTAACGCTTCTTGGTGTTACGAGTGTAGTGGATAAATTTACTATGTTAGCTACCTTAGCTTTCAAGTTGAATTAGATTATAGTTGTTTTACTATTGGATTCACTTTTGCCTTCAAGTGAATGTATGTAAAGGCGGCAACCTCCCGCTTATATTGATTTCTTATCCAATTTGTGTTACTTTTTTTTAATAAAACTAAGAAATATTTATTTTCTCAAACTTTTTGATTGGCATTCATTATATAGGTTTTTTTAAAATGTTTTCATTAAGACAGGGAAACGAAGCAAGAGTAAATTTTGTTTATTGAGTTAAAATAGGTATACACAAATAGACTGCCAATGGGTGTGGCACATTGCTTCCTCGCATTCTATCCCGTATACTTTATTGATTTTATACTTTTACAAGCCATTATTGTCTAATTTGTTTAATAGTTTCCCCTGTTTTTTAATCACAATTAAACAACAGGGATTATACAAATTAAAGTATTCATTTAGCAAAAGCTAAAGAGCGCAGACGGTTCAAATTAATCTAGGGCTATCTGCGGGCTACTTTCGATTAACTATAAAAATTTCATACAAATCAGTTTAGTACTTTTGAAGCTATTGGTGTAAATAAATGTATGTTTGTGTGCATAGTGGAAGAGAAAGAAATACGCGCAGAAGGTTGAAACTTATATGGGACCAACAATGAGCTAATTATGACCTACCATCCAAATTTCATTAAAATCGGACGTGTAGTTTTTTAGTTATGTTAAACGACAGACCGTCAGACAGACACGGAACCATAAATGTTCCCTGATGTCTGAAACGGATTTCGGTCTTGGAATTTTTGAAATTGGAGACCTAAAAATGTTTCGTTCTTCGGAGCGATCACATAGCTTCCGTTACCTTCGGTAAGCTCGGAAGCAAAAAAAAATATAAATTGCAAATTTTGTGTGCGTACATGCGCAGTGGGACAATTTTTTTATTTATTTTTTTTTTATTTCGAGTGGGGTATCAAAAGAAAGCTCCTGAACAGTAGGTTACAAATATATATATTTTATACATTTTGCATTCCTCATTGGTTTTATGAGTTAAAATATAACCAAAAGAAAGAACCACCATATAACGGCTAGCCCTAAAATTATGAAATAATTCATGCAAATATCTTATTATAGGCGATGAAAATTTCACGAAAAAATTTAATTTACCTTGTCATTACTGACAAAAAAACATTGTAACCCCCCGGGGGATCGAACCTGGGACCCTTTAATTTTTATTGATTTTTGGGGCTTTCCGCCTGAATTTGTTTATATGTATTTTTTTTTATATATGCAGTATTTTATATATGAGCAGGATGGGGAAATAAAAAATGTTATTTCTAAATATAATAACGTAGATATGCCTAATAATCTACGAAACCCTAAAAAGTACTTGGTTACAAGTATACCCTGTGATTTGTATGATTTCTTTGCATGCACCGTATAATTGACTAATTATTACCTCTGCCATATTCAATGCACCGTTGATTATATTTTTGTTGCACTTAATAAAAAATACTTTCTTTCGGCGTTAAGGTCATGTGACAAACTAGCGTAGTGCCATAGTGCGATATAAAATATAGAAAATAACCTATTCGCTACAGTTGTTGAGTATTTTTATATTTCAAATATTATTTTCTTAGTAATATTGGATTTTGGAAGGCGTTTTCTTTTTTTCTTAAAGTCATACTAAGTAAATTTAACAAATATACATACTTAAATGGCGATATAAGGGTATCTTCTTTGAATTAAGTATATATTATTTACTATCATATAGAAGAACCCTGTTTTGGCCAGAACTTTTGAGAAACGCTTTACAAGCGTGTATTACGGGTTTAGCGCGTACATTGTATATCATCAAATTATTTTATAAATAGTTTGCCTGAAGTTTGGTTCGTAGCTGCTCGCGTCTTATCGTGTACTTTAATGATATTGTGCTTTTACAAACCATTATTGTTTTTATTTATTAAAATTCCCCCTTTTTGAATAATATTGTTATAAGTAGCTCAGAGATGGTCCCCACGTTGATTTTATCCGTATGCGCACATTTAATATTGAATCAAAATAAATTTGACCCCACTTGACATTGAAAGAGGTCCAAATAACTACTGTTTTAATTTCCTTCTGACCATCTGTCCAATAATATGACGGAAGCAATAATCAACAGACTTACAATACTTACAAAGACTTACTTACAAATATCAGACTTTTTTTATCCTCATCAAATAGATTATTTATTCAGACAAGGTCACAAATGGAGTTTAACTTTATTTTAATTTATATATTTTCAATACATAAAGTAAAGGGAATGTAAAAAGCAAAGAGAACTGTTCCATAATAAGTTATGATAAAAGTATAGACATTCTTAATGTAATCATAGAACTGAAACAAAAGCTTTACAATTAAATTCTCTTTTATATATATTTTGTTTTAATTTAATAGAACCATTTCCTTGTTATTCAACCCTATGAATAAAAGTCAAACGCACGAATTTTATTCGCCCTGATATTATTTGTTATGTTTTTGCCGAGTTGAGCCCCGGGGAGGTGTTGTTTCTTTAGCTTGGGGTTTTTCAGATTCAATTTAATATTTCATTTTCATTCCTCGCTTGTTTTACTTTTTTATCTTCCTTTTTTTGCTTTGTTTTATATATGTATATATATTTCTTTCTTTTTTTTAAATCCGCTTTTAATTGAGTTTTCTCGAAATCTGTTATTTTGGACAATAATTCAAATCTGCCACGGTGTCCTTGTTCCACCCTTTCTGTACCACCTCGTTTTCGTTTCTCGCCTGAAAATGGGAGGAGACTTGTAGAGACACTTCCTCCGACATAGCCAATGAAAAAAAAAAAAAAAAAAAAAAAATACGCTTTTATTTCATAATTCCATAATTTTTAACTTGAAAAAGTAATTTCATAAAGTTTTGAAGTGAAGATTTTTCTTTTCTCACTCGTTCCTTTTCAACTATCCTATTTGAAAGTCTAGGAGGTTATAACGTGTGACATTATATTGTAAGTTGTTATGTACAAGTATATTGAAATAAATAATAGTATTCTTCTTTTTTTACTAAACAAAAGCAAACAGTGCATATTATCTGTAGGTACCTACTATTGTAGATTTGTTAAAGTAAATATTAAAGATTCTTATATATATTTTGCTTCCGAGCTTACCGAAGGTAACGGAAGCTATGTGATCGTTTCGAAGAACGAAACATTTTTAGGTCTCCGATTTTAAAAATTCCAAGACAGAAATCCGTTTCAGACATCAGGGAACATTGTTGGTTCCGTGTCTGTCTGTCGGTCTGTCGTTCAATTTTTGCGAACCAACATATCTTAAAAACTACAGGTTAAATTTTTATGAAATTTGGGTGGTTGGTCATAATTAGCCCATTGTTGGTCCCATATAAGTTTCAACCTTCTGCGCCAATTTGTTTTTCTTCCACATGCGCACAAACATACATTTATTTACACCTATAGCTTCAAAAGTACTCATCTGATTTGAATGAAATTTTTATAGTTTATTGAAAGTAACCCGCAGATGGCCACAGATTAATTTGAACAGTCTACGCTCTTTATCTTTTGCTAAATTGATACTTTAATTCGTGTAAAAAATCTAAACTAATTTGACATATTAAAAAAAAGGGGGGAAACAATTAAACCAATTTGACATTAATGACTTTTAAAAGCATAAAATCAATAAAGTTCGTGGATAGGATGCGAGGAAGCTAAGTGCCACACCAATTGGCAGTCTATTTTTAATTTGATTTAAAATGGTTGTCTGTAATCTATAGCACATCGAATTGGTAATGAAAGTATTTTATAGAAGCAATCGATGCGGGAAAATATCTAAACACCTCCCTAGGGTTCTGCAAAATTATTTTATGCTTACTATAAAAAAATATGTATAATTCACATAAATATTTTATAAAATAATAATTTGTCACCGGATGTTGTTAATTGCAAATAAATAAATGATACATATTTTCGTTTTAATTTTATTCTTAATAGCTACAGTTTTTTTTAATTTTATAAAGAGTAAAGTATTAAAAGTACTAATCGAGTTTTCTTCTTTAGAAAGAAGTGAATTGAGTTCACAATGTTTTAGTAGATAAAAGGTTTTTTTTAAAGTTTCTTCTCACCTGATACTATTTATTACAAAAATAACATTTATTCGGAATAAATAATTGTATGATTAGTTTTTTTTTTTATTTTATGGGTTGTTAACATCTTATTTTGCACCTGGTAATTATTGCTTTCAGTATTTTTGTTTTTAATTTCGGTTTTTGTCTCTTATACTTCCGAGCTCACCGAAGGTAACAGAAGCTTAACATTGAAAAATCGTGATGTCTCCGATTTTAAAAATTTGCTAACAACTTTAAAAATAAAAATAATAAAATTCATCTCCTGAAATAACTAATACAATTAATAAGTGAACCTACATCCTTTGTTACCTTGATTTAATCTATAAATATAATGGCATTTAAGGTTATTTTTTATTTTTATTTGTGTTTATATAAATTTTGCAGAGTGGGCAAAAAACCGCACTTTTTTTTAACACTTATAGCTCAACTTCTGTAATAGATAGAGATATGGGGGATTGCGGGGTCTAAAAACTACATTCTTCTACTTTAAATTTCATATCTATAACTTTAAAAACTATTGGGTAAAAGCCTGCAACGGTGACAGTTTAAAATGACGGTTTAAAATAGGGTCTTAAAAAAAGTCGTTGTCCGAGTAGTAATCGTTGTCTGGTATTATAGTTTTGAGTGAATAAATTACCATGTGAATAAGTGGGAGAAGTCCCTCAGTGTAATAACAAACATTGATGATATGTTAAGCACAATGTTGCCTGAAGTCTGGGCGACTCTCTTGCAAGAATTGAATTGTTTGCAAGGAGCAATGGGACGGGGCACCATCTTGCATAAAAGTGTAATATAGCATTTGATCTTTAATTTCAGGCAAAATTGTTCTTAACACATCTTCAATGTTTGTTATAACACTGGGGGGGGGGAGGGGCTCCTCCCACTTACCTAAAAAGACCCCCCCCCCCCTCCACCATATAGTAATTTATGCTATTTAAACTATAATACCAGACAACGATTACTACCCGGACCACGACTTTTTTTTAAGACCCTATTTCAAACCGTCATAGCAGGCTTTCATAGTTTTCATAGTTTTTAAAGTTATAGATACGAAATTTGTAGAAGAATGTAGTTTTCAGACTCCGTAGACCCCATATCTCTATCTATTACAGAAGCTGAGCTATAAAGGCGTTTACACGATCCAAGTAGACTTAGACCAAGTAATTTTGATCAAATCTACTTGGTTCTAAGTAAAAATGAATTTTTGATGCAGGTTTACACGATCCAAGTATACTTGGTCCAAGTAGGGGAACTTGTCAAAAATACATTTAGAAGCAAAGGAAAAAAAAAACAAAAATTAAAAAACAATAAAAGCTGTCAATACCCTTCTTATAAACAAATCCGTCACAACTTTTCACGTCTTTTCTCATTTTTGACAGCTTTCTTGTCATAATCATATGGTTGACGTTATCCAAGTCTACTTAGATCAAATAACGTCTAACTCAACTTGGATGTCAAAGTTGACTTTGATAACCTGTTTACACGATCCAAGTAGCGTCAAAATAGTGTCAAAACTGATTTGGTCTAAGTCAACTTGGATCGTGTAGACGCGGCTTAAGTGTTCAAAAAAGTACGGTATTGTTTTTGCCCACCCTGTATGTATGTATGCAGGGTGACCCGCGATAAAATGCCATAAAGAAACTGGCGGATTCTATGGGTCAAATGCAAACAAAAATGTCTAGTAAGCATATGCCCATATCTCAATAGTTCTCGAGATATCGATTTTTTATTTTTTTAAAGTGCTTCACGAAAATTTTCAAAAAATGCCTAATATCTCCAAAACTAAATGAGATAGAAAAATTGGTCTAAGAACCAATTTTAAAGAGCATAAAAAAACATTTCAGAATCATTCATTTATTTCCAAATTATCATCTGCTAAGCATCTTTTAAGTTCTGTTACATTTGAAAATTTGGATTTTTTAAAATATATCTTCTGCCGTAAAATTATATTTTTCCGTGGTAGGCTGTGAGATAGTAACTTTAGAGGCTAAAAAACATAGCTAAAATCCATTTTTTGGTTAATATTATTGAAGAAATAATATGACAATATTTACTGTCTCGCTTCGCTTGACAGTAAATGTGATTGCCGCAGTAAAGAAAAAACTACTCCACAGCTTAGTAACATATAATATACTATTTTCCAAATCTCTTGGATGCTTCTTTGTATTAAATAATTCGAGCATTTTTATCTCGGCTGTTTATTTGTTGCAATTTGAACGGTTCGTATAAATATGTAATTTATAGTTGGTTCATATTATTATGCATGGATGGCGTGGTTTAGGCAAGGCCCGGGCTCTGATTAACCCCACAACACTGGCTGCTAAGAAGACGAGTTGAATCTCAAATGAGATCACGCTCGATCCAGCCATCCTTGTGCTTTATGGGCGCTCCAGCCGCATGCTATTGCTTCTTAACCCAAAGACGTGGCCTCTCCCATCCGATCATGGTTAACTTTACCTATTTTTTTAAAAAGATTATTCAAAGCCATTTGTAAGATTTATTATTTAATTTAACTTTAAACCATATTATAATTATCATTAACTACGGGAGATATACAGAGAAAAATAGATCCAACCACGGGCCTCCTATATATCCGTTACAGGCGCTCTTACCAACTGAGCTATACTGGAGAATGTTTTTTCTCTGTCGTTAACGATACAAATTCCCGAATCCAAGCTTTCAATCTTATTCTACAAGTCTAGCCAGCCAAATATTCACGGCAATAGAACTAGACCGAGAATTAACGCTTATAATTATAAAGTACTCAATTAGTACCTGTACCTTGTGCAATCAATTGGAAATTCAAATTTTTAAGTATTAGGTAGTATTCATACTACGGAAAGATTAAATTTTACTTTAAATCAAATTATAATTATTATTAACTACGGGAGACATACATAATTTATCATTATAAGCGTTAATTCTCGGTCTACTTCTCTTGCCGTGAATATTTGGCTTGCTAGACTTGTAGAATAAGAATGAAAGCTTGGATTCGGGAATTCGCATCGGTAACGACAGAGAAAAATCATTCTCCAGTATAGCTCATTGGTAAGAGCGCCTGTAACCGATATATAGGAGGCCCGTGGTTCAAGTCCTGGTGCTGGGGTATATTTTTCTCTGTATGTCTCCCGTAGTTAATGATAATTATAATTTGATTTAAAGTAAAATTTAATCTTTCCGTAGTATGAATACTACCTAAAACTTAAAAATTTTAATATTTAATTTAATGATAACGGATTATAATGGTAGCACGAAGACGAGGAATTGCATAAGATATTGAGAAGATATAAAAATTATTATTTCTTTTTTTTTAATGTATGCCAGCTTGGGGCAATTCAGCCATTTTAGCTCTAGCAGTCCAGTACAAGAAGGATACATGTTTTTCGGAGATATCTTTTTCTCCTTGTCGTATATTTAGATTATCTCGAGCATCGCTGAGAGAGACGCATTCCAGTAGATGCTCGAACGTCATTACTGATGTTCTTACGTTGCAGAGAGGACACAGTAGATCCTTAACTATTCCAATTTTATTTAAATGATTCTGGAGATAGCCATGTCAAGTGTTAACTCTGAAGCAAGCAACTCCTATTTTCCGTGGAAGATCTGATGGGATTCTTCCATTTGGTGTGGTTAAGCATTCATACCTTTTGTTTTTTAAGTTATGTATGTAAATCTGGTCCTGCTGGTTCTGGGTTTTTGGTTTTATTATTTTTTTCCATATTTATAGTGAGTTTTACCTTGGGTTGGGGCATGTGAGATGCTTCTTTAGCCAGATCATCGGTCACTTCGTTTCCATAAATGCCGCAGTGGCTGGGGATCCATTGAAATACTAAGTCAAAACCCTGAAAAATACATGGACATTTGATGACCAGATCAGATTCGGTTTCAAGAGTGCTGGTGATATTATGGCCGCTTGGGAACCAACAAAGATTACAGTCTGCCTTGGGGAGATATGTGTTAGATGCTCCAGTAACAAATAGTTAACATCTAGTTAAACATCGTATTTTATAGAGCCAAATATTGAAAAAAAAAAAAAAATGCTGTTCTTTACTTAAATATGTTCTTTAATTTTATATATATACAAAATATATATTTTGTACAAGTATATATTTTGAATATCTATATATTTTTTTAAAAATAATATTATTTTATATATATTTTTTTCACACATTTCTATGTGAATTTGTAAATATGATTATGTTTAAATTAATATATAAATAAAATAAAAAAAGAAAAACTAATCTCAGGTTTCGGTCACAAAAATCGTCACTATGTTACAATCCCACCACTGGAACTCCCCCTCCCGGTTTTTGTGACCATTACCTGAGATTAGATTGTTTTTGTTTGTATTTACGGACGGCTATTTATATATATATATGTGTATATATATATATATATATAACTGAACTGAGGAATGAACTTTTCCTTGACTACTGATACAATATATTAGTTATTATAATTTTAGGTCAGGCCTTCCTCTCCGGTTATTTATATATATATATATATATATATATATATATATATATAATATGTGTGTGTGTTTTTGTGTGTGCAGAACCCGTATTTATTGTTCAAAGAAATAATATTTAAGATTTAAAGACTTGCAGCCATTTATTATGACATAGATTGGAATAAAGGTTGACATCAAAATCCCCTATAAAATATTTTATAGCAATGGAAGATATCCAATTATATTCCTAGATTTACTATTATTGATAAAGCAGCGGTAACCTAAATTTGATATAATAAATTCTTATGATGGTTTTTATTAGTATTAGTATTTATAAATTAAATAATAATACAAAAGAAACTTTTTTAAGCATCATATTCGATAAAGACGAGACTATTTATGTATTGAAATATAATTTTATCATAAAATATAGTTCTTTATTTCAGAGACTTGGACTCTGAAAAGTTTGTCAGATAACTGGCTTTAAAATTGACTGATTTTTAGGATGTTCGGTAAATTTGGAAATTTCACACTATATATATTTTTAAGATGACTGGCGAATAAACGAAAATGTTTAGTCAGCATGATATGTTATACATTGTTTTGAAGGGCTTGAAGATTAGGAGAAGAATTAGTACCTATTATTATTACAAAAATTCCATTCTTTGCCGGGTTTTTGAAAACAAATAAATGTTGGTGTTTTAAAAGTCGTTCAATTAAACATGCTGTGTCGGGCAAGCCACGTGTAGCGCAGTTGTCATTCTCTGCTCGGCGCCTCAATTAGCGCAGTATCGCATATTTCTGCTGTTCAAAAACATTTTCCGGTCTTGATGTACGCCCGGCTTAAATCTTAATCTCATTTAGCTAAAATTAATATAATTAAATTAACACACTTTAAAAAGTATAAATTAAATTTTGAAATCAATTATAACCTCACTTAGTTGTCAGTGGTCGTAGTCGTTTATAATACTTCGAATTTTACCAACAAAATTGCTCCATCTAAAACCGTAAATTTTTGATTTATCGGTTAATGCTAACGATGTAAAACGTATGACTGATTATTTTATTGTCA
Source organism: Gerris lacustris (assembly GCA_951217055.1). Classification (NCBI taxonomy): domain Eukaryota; kingdom Metazoa; phylum Arthropoda; class Insecta; order Hemiptera; family Gerridae; genus Gerris; species Gerris lacustris. Next base: position 48,272,096 of record OX578278.1, read on the forward strand.
TCGGAAATAGGTAATCCGGGCATGTTTTTGCTTTCTTGGTAGTTGGGAAGTGGTTCAAATTTAAATTACAAGATTTTTTCCCCCGACAGACAAGTGATACTTAATAAAAACGTTAAAATGGACTTCACTTTTATATTTTAAAATGTATTTATTTGCTAGAAGAAATAGTTTGGTTTATATATGTATAATCTACTGAATTTTTATAAAATGTTTTTGACAGTTCCCTGTTATTATGTTTCTTATTTGTCAAACACATAATGTTTTTAGAATATACTCTTCAGAAATCGTATTTAGTGATCTAGTTGTGCATTTAGTAGTTATGCCTCAATAAGGTAACATCAAGTAAATATTGTATTTTTACTACGAATTTGTTCTCTAAAATCAATTTCAAGAAACGCTTGTAGTAAATGTCCTATTTTTTTTTTTTTTTCATTTTATGGGAAAAATTGCTGGGCGTGCTAGGGAAAACATTTTGCAAAGAATAAAAAAAATAGGACACAATGTTCTGAAAAAAAAAAAAAAAAAAAAAAAAAATGGTGGAAAAAATAAATTCAAAGAAGAGTCCAATGAAAAAGATGAAAAGGTATCGGGTGTTGGAGCCGGAGCAAGTTTTGCATATGAATAGAATTGAACGCTGATAGAATATAAGGGCCGTAGAAGAAAAGAAAAGAAGAGAACCCCGCCAGCGGTATAAAGCACTGAATCTGTATAAAAAGCTCTTTGGAAATAAAAGAGAAGTGAAAAAAAGAAGGTTCCTCTTTTTCCCTTGGCCATTACAAGAAATAGTGTTATAATATTTGGCTGCGATAAAAAATAGCAAAGGTTGGGAAGGGAGTACCTAATGGCTCTAGGATTACAAAGTTCAGGGAAAATCGTGAAAATAAAAACTCTTGCATCAAACTCTATACGAGGTGCTAATTTACTCAAGACCAAATCATCGTCTATGTATAAAATGTTGGTAGTTTGTAATTACATTATTATTTTTTTATGTATATGATTGATATGACACTACTGATAAGTAGTCAACTAGTTTATAAACTATTTATGGTATTTTTATGGAATCGAGTTTCGATAGAATTAAATAATACTACGAATGAAGTTTATTTTTAAGCAGCATATTAATCCACTGAGTTAAAAATTCTGTTGCATGAATGAAACGGGGAAGTCAAGCCTAGAATATTCCAGGAAATCAGTACAGCCTTTCAGGCTAGCAAAGGCTCGAATTTCAGTCTAGCGGTGCTTTCCCCAACTAAGAATCTCACCGACTATGCCCTGGCATAGAGTCACACGAGGGGTCTGATCTTAGCTCTGGATCATTTATCAATACCACTCAAATATAAACAGATACCAATAAACACATACCTGATTCATTTTATTCACACGCCAAATCCCCGTTATAGGAACAATTTCCCTAATGAACAACTACTTGTACATTGATCTAATATTCTGTATTTTGTATAGTTTTTTTATATTAAAGGCGTATATAAAGCAAGGTTTAAAGATCACGATCACTTTATTAGTTTTAAGTTTAAATCTATGTTCTTCAAGTCCTTATTTCTATCTCTTATGTAATAAATGTTTCTTTCTGTTTTTGCTGTAATTTAAAAAAAATGAAATAGGATAAAATATTTATGAATGTTAGTAATATTAAAATATGAGCCTCTTATATTACTTTAATTCCAAGAAAACAGTTTCTTTTTTCAATTATACTTAAAGTTTATTGACTTCGTAGAGTAACAAGAGTTTACAGACTAACTTGTTCAAGAGACAAAAAGAAGCATCTCTTTACTACTTTATTGAAGCATAGATGTACCATTAAATAAAAAAGAAGAAAATAAGTGATCAAATCAAATCTTGAATTAAAAGTTTATATACTCATAGATGTAATACTCAACCCAAAATAATATTTTTTTCTCGAGCTCCAACGACTCTACCAAAAGGCAATAAGACTTATTATTAGACAAATTATTAGGCAGTAGTACTAATAATTTTGAAGTAGACACTTTCTATATATTTTTTTGGGATAAATCATTCTTCCAGTTTTCTTTCCTATTTTGCTTATTCTACAGAAATAAACTAGAAGTAGAAGAATGATCCATCCTGGTTATTCTCGCTTTACTCTTTTTTCCACCATTTCATTGCAATTTTTCTTTTTCATTGTTTATGTGTAAGAAATAAAAATAAACACGTTAGTTAAACATTTATACATTTATTACTTTTTTGATAGTTACGTGAAAAACACATTTTAATTAAATATTTTAACTACACTCAACTAATTTAATTAAATTGTTACTATGATATTTTTTTTTCTTATAAGTACCCTGTCGCAAATGCCTCTTTTCATAGTATATTTCTCGAATTTAATTCTTCTTTCTTTCTTTTATTTTTTACTCAAATAAAAATAAATTATTTCTCTGTATAATTTATTGTTTTTTGACTTTTTTTTATTTATTTTATAAACGACTGTCAAGAAGAAGCCAAGTTAAATGCGTTAAAAACGTCTCTTGTCGTTTAAACTTGCAGGCATATTGCCAGATGGCTCTAGTTTATCCCTCAATTCACTACAAAGCCTTCTAAACAAGGACAAAATAAAGTATAAAAAAGGCTTTGTCGGATAGAAAAAAAAGTATAAAAAAATAAACAGGCTTTATTGTTTCTGTATTCTTTATTTGGAGATTACAGGAAAAGAAATTGTGTCGTATAAACACGTAAGTTTTTATAGGGTACCTTGAAGTAAAAAAGTTTATACGTAAGAGTTATCTAAAACTAGAGATACTCTTTAAATACAGTAAAACACATATATACAAGGTATCTATTGACAAATAAATAAATAAGAGGAAATTTCGATTTATAGAAGTTGGTGAGGTTCAGTTTCATTATAAACCAAAAATTAGGTAGTATCTCGCTATGACTATGCGATAGATTTTCATTAGTATCCTATTTCAACATTGCAGCGTGGGAGGGATTTTATTACTCTTTATTTGTTTTTATAAAGTATGAATATATAGGGTTGGTTAAAGGGCCATTCTTTAAAAAATGCTTGGTTGTTTTGACATAGATTTTGTGGTACCACTTCATAATTATGACTAGAGAGGTTAATAAAAAGTAAGACTGCAATATTGTCACCACAATAATAATAATAATAATAATAATAGTTGAAGCGAGCGTAGCGAGCTTCCTACATTCAACGAAATATGCTCCGTGTCTGTCTGTCTGTCTGTCTGTCTGTCTGTCTGTCTGTCTGTCAGTAACGTTTACGCGTGTGACGATAACTTGAGTAAAAGTTGACCGATTTAGTTGAAATTTGGTATACATGTTCCTCTTACTAATACTCAGGCTAAGTTCGTTGGACAGCGTGATCCGTCCAAGAGTTCGCGCGCAACGCTCGCGTAAACGAGAGGTACAAAAATTAAATTGGAATTTCAGGACGGGAAAAGATTCTATCATCATCTACTCGATGAGACGAACTTTTTATTCAAATAACATTTTTTACTAAAACCAACAGCGACACCGCTATGACTTAATAAAGATCGCTAAAACTATTAAAGCGGACCTAAACGTTTATAATAGAGAAAACAACCTTTTTACCGATATCTTACGTTCTAACGAAACGATTTTAATAAAACTTCATATACACCATCTAATGCACAATTGAAACAGGTATGCAAAATTTCAATTTGATACATGCAGTAGTTTGTTTGTAGCAAAGAGATACAAATTATAAATATTGAAATAGAGATGTGTGGTTAGAAGAATAGTAAGAATGCGGGGTGGTTCCCTTACTACTAGCCGCTGCACTACTACCAGACCCATTATCTATCAACTCATCATGATTCACAATAATCTTTTTTTACAATATTCAATACATATTTATTACTATACGCTCGCTTCAATGATAGAGCCACGCGATGCCTAGTAATAATAATAAATACATTAAATTAAAAAATAATAAAATATTTCCTCCGAAATTATCCAATATTCCCTTCCACTAATGCAATTAAAATGCTCCAATCCTTTACAAAATATCAAAACAATTATGAAAGGCACAAACTATCCCCACTTAAAATAACATTATGGCTGCGGTAACACAAAAATGTTTTGTTACTAATTCCAATAAATAACTTGTTAAAAAAAAAAAAAAAATAGATATATATATGTATCAATTAACATACGCGTTTCGACATTTATATCATCTTTAGTGTAAGTGTTAGCATAGTGAGTGAAAGACTACTACATTACTTACATTTCTTATTTATACTGCTACTACATTCTTTCTACGGTCCTTCTTTAATATTGCAAAAAAGTGGAGACTCTTTGGATGAAAATAAGAAAAATAGTTCCTATCAACATGTGTACGGAAACGTTTCATTCCCGTGATACACGGCGTTAATTTTCTTCATTATTTTTTTAGTTAATATTTTAATGGTGCTTTATCTGACTTAATGGAAAATTGGCAGGTGTATTTCTAGCGGTAAGAGCAATTTTTTTGTGTCATTACATGTTGCTTATTTATTCCAGGGGCGTCTCAGCATTTCATTTAATATTAATGAGGAAAAATAGGTTATTTTAGTGCTTTTTATACTTTCTTATATAAGTATCAGGTAAAACAGAGAGAAAGTATGAAGTTGTGATGGTGGATTTACACGGTTTAAGGTGAACTGAGTCCAAAAAAGTAGTTTTTGTTTTAAAAATGTCACTGTAGAGTGCAGTGTGTCTTTTATGCAGACGCATAGAGGTTAAACTAAATCCCAATTAATTTTAACTGTCCCATCGAAAGAAAATATCATATTAATGAAAGCAGAGGCGTTCACTATTTTTACTTATTAATATTAAATGAAATACCTGCTGAGATGTCCCTGGAAGCAAAATGTAATGACACAAAAATGGTTGCTATCCCTGTCAGTAGTCATAAAAGACTTAAAATAGATCGTCCTGCTTTTTCATTTAACACTCCACACTACGCATTTCCGCTTAAAAAAATTCAAATTTTTAAGTTTTAGGTAGTATTCATACTACGGAAAGATTAAATTTAAATTTAAATCAAATTATGATTATTATTAACTACGGGAGACATACAGAGAAAAATAGACCCCAGCTCCGGGACTTGAACCACGGGCCTCCTATATATCCGTTACAGGCGCCACCAACTGAGCTATACTGGAGAATGATTTTCTCTGTCGTTACTGAGTCCCGGTGCTGGGATCTATTTTTCTCTGTATGTCTCCCGTAGTTAATGATAATTATGATTTGATTTAAACAAATTTTAAACCCCTTAAAATCAACGGGGTAATTTTTTACCCCGATAATTTCTGGGACTACCCTATAATTTTCCTGTGTTTGGGTTATTACACATCATAAAACTGCGAAGTTTCAAATTTTTGTTTCAAAAATGTTATTGTGATAAGTACTTCTAGAGATCAGTTGCTTTATAGACTGACAGACAAGCGCAGACATTTAGGGTCCTCGTTTTTGCCTACAGACCCTAAAAAAGAGTAACACTCTCTATCTGGGAAAAAAGCATTTCCTGACACATGTTCGTAGGCACCTTTTTCTTTTTTATCCGAAGATTCTCCCTCTGATTTTTTTTTTTCGTTATAAAAAAATCACGCTGTATATACTCCGCACATGAGAAAGCATATAATATGTTCAACAGGTGATTGTTTACATCTCGTTTTAGGTTTTTAGCAAAAACAGATTTTTTATATCAATACGTAGAAAAAATGGTCATACGTTTAAATATGTATTTAAATGTTCTACATTTAATACCATCACCATTCTCTTATCATTATAAAAATCTGTCTAATTCATAAATTTGCATGTAGTGTAAATACATAACATAACTTTAAATTAAAAAAATTGACAAATCGGGGTCAATTAAAAAAAAATTACATTCTTTGCTACAGTAGATGATTTTGTTTTTAAAATGACGGCGATATTTCAAAGAGGGGGTCCGTAAAGGATTGTTTATTTCAAGTAGTTCTATCCTTTTCACTTGAGCACTAAGTTTAAAGCCCATAGCTTTAGTAGAAGGGGGAGAAATTGGAGGAAGGAAAGTCGAAGATTTGTTGCTTTTTAATAGAACAGCCATAATTCAAAATAGCTTCTTTTAAGCGGAAGATTTTTGTCGATTTAATAAGTTTCTAGTAAAAAGGAAAAATTGAATTGTCATACAAACTCTTGTATGACTTAATTTCCCAACTCTCTTTTTTTTATTTTTATTGTTTAACACAACTGCAAATGTTTACACTGTAACAATTATATCTATAATATTGTTAACATGGCGAGAGCACCGTGAAGAAGAAGTAGTCCAGTGACTACACTTGTGACATTTTATAATAATTATAATACAAAATAATTAAATATTGATAAAATAGATTTATAATGTATATAAGATTTGAAATAGATTATAATAATAATTTAATATAGGATATATTTTATCGGATTAGACCTCTAGGCCACTTCCACTGCTTAGACTGCTTCAGGCTAAGGCCACTGCCTCTTCTGACTCTTGGAGGGTTAACTGGAATATGTTGAGAGAATAGGAGATGTGCAAGAGGATTAGGGGAATAGAATAAGGATTTATGAAATTTTCTATATTGTGGTTTGGATAGATTTTGAATAAAAGGAACATTCAGGTTTTCATGGAGACAAGGGTTGGAAACATAGTAAGCAGCTTCAGTAATTTTATTTTGGGTATTATCAGATGCAAGCAAGTGGTTTTCACGTACAGAAAGGATAGCCTTTTCATTTGTGAAGGGGGCAAGGATTGTTGAGGTATGTCTAAGCGTTTATTCTCTAAATAGGAAGAAATAATTGTTGTGATATAATATGGAAAGTTTAGTTCGATAAGTTTAAGCAAAAGTCCGCTGTGGCAAATGGTGTAGAAGGATGTGGGAGAGAGAATTTCGTATTAGAATCGCACTATTCCCAAGTGCAGTTGGTTTTCTGGTTTGTCTGCTCTGTATGTTGGGTAATTGTGTAGAGGTGTGAAAAAGAAGAGGGTTAATACTAGTTTGGATGTTATGAAGAAAGTTCTGGAGTGCTGTAGTTATTTCTGTAATGGGAGATTGGAATATAGGCTGGAAGGCGTGGACGGGATGTCACACCTCAAGTGAAGTGGTGGCAGCATAAGAAACGCCCGTTACTGTGGTGCTTGGAGATATTTAAGAAACAATGTTTTTCTGAGATCTTGCCGGTGTAGCCTCCTTAGCTGGTTCCTGTAAAACATGTTTGATCATTACAGAAGATGGATTATTGGCTGTTTTCCTGAGATTTTCATCACTCAATATTTCTCGTAGTTAAAAAAAAATCGAGAAATTTGAGACGCTTTTCACATAAATTGGAGGAGGTTGTTTTCGTTCCTGTGCAGCAATTTGTTTTCTTCTCTTTGGCTTAAAACGCCGTAGGGATTTGGCGTTTAAACAAGTCCTGAAATATTGGAGGTGAACCTGTCCCCTACACTCTGATGTCTTGCGGGTTTCACTAATAAATTTATGTCTGATTAATAGGCGACATAACTGTTGGTAATTATGGAATTGATTGGGGAGTGCCTCAGGTAGAGGCGCACGGTCGAAATCCTGGCCTGGTAGTGTAATCTTTTTAGGTTTCGGTGACGTTGGTTGTCTGAGATCTTTGCCCTTTTTCTTACCGCTGAGCTCCCGTCATCATATTTTTGTAATTTAAATAATAAGTTTATATGGCTAGAAATTTATCTTTATTATAATACGATCCGATGAACCCTGATTCGACAACGCCTTTATTAAAATAACTACTATGACTAAAATTATTTACAGTACCAGAATTAAAATAATCTGCCAATTAGTATAGCACATTGCTTCAGTGAAAATCTATTTTCGAGAATATTTCCCAGTGAAGTAGCGTTTCGCTGGCCCATTCCCGAAGAAAAGTTGGAAGACAGTGGCCGCTACTTAGCAAATCTCTGTTTGGGGGTCGTGCAGATCCGAGTAACCACGTTTCTAATATATGGAAACGCGAGTATTGGCGACGCTGGGTTAAGGAGTTAAGTTAGAGATGACTCGCATAGTGTTTAATGTCTGGCGGTATTCCTTGATGTGAGGAAAGCCTTCGACTCTGTAAACCGAACAATACTACTTAGAAAACTCTACCAAATCGGAATCAGAGGCAAAGCGCACAAATTATTTGAGAACTACCTCACCGGTAGGAAACAAAGTCTTAAAGTAAACGGTACTCAGAGTGATTATATAGAATTGTGTCATGGTACGCCCCAGGGTACGAATATTTCACCTGACTTATTTACTTGTTACGTGAATGACTTACTTTTTCTAGGAGGCGTCCATGACATAATTTCTTTTGCTGATGATACAGTTCTTTATTTCAAGGGCGAAAATTGGGAATCTGTTTATAAGAAAGCTAACGAGGGGATACAAAGGGTTAAGGAATGGCTTGACCTGAACTTGTTACAACTTAACACAGACAAAACAAAATATATAGCTTTCTCCTGTGATAGCAGGGGAGAGCCACCGGACCATCTTAAACTTTATATTCCAACCTGTCAACTCACCAATGCTAGTTCTCAATCTTTAAATAATCTTCAAATACAAAAGGTGGGCAATATTAAGTATTTGGGTATTATAATTGATAAGTATTTAAATTGGAAGGATCACATCTCTCACCTATCTAAAGTAATAAGGAAGACGGTTTATAGTTATAAGATCCTTAGAAATTTTCTCAATAAAGCGTCATTACGTACGGTATACTTTGCACTTACTGGATCGATAATAAATTACGGATTATTAGCTTACGGTGCGGCGGGTAAGACTGAATTAAACAGAATAACAGTGTTACAGAAAAGGATAATTAAAATTTGTTTACACAAGCCTATGACGTATTCTAGTAATTTAGTTTATTCGGATTTCTCAATTTTGCCTGTGGATTATAGCTACAGGAGAATAATTTTAATAAAATATTTCAGTAAGGAAAAACATTTGCTTCGCCACCCTTACAATACAAGATCTAGACAGAAATATACAGTACAGTTACCATTATGCAAAACTAGTAAAAGACAACAGTATTTTGAATACTTGGGTCCTAAATTATTTAACCAGCTTACTAAGGAATTAAAATATACAACAAATATAAACGTTTTCAAATCTAAACTTAGTCAACACTTATATGCACTTCTTGACACTGACTCTTTCTAACTCGCAGTACTGATCCAACTTGATTCCTTTCGCAGTTTTTATTCTCTAGACTTCCAAAAAATGTTCGGGCTTCTTAATATGAGCTAAAATAAAACATAATATCGTGCTAACATACTAATATCTACTTATTTAGACTAATTGGCACTTTATTTTTTATTTTATTTTCTTATTAATTTTATATCACCATATCCTAATATAATTTTTATATGTATGTATGTATTTGTGTATATATGTATGTATATATGTGCGTATGTGTGTATGTATGTATGTATGAATATGTGTATTTGTGTATATGTGTATGTATGTATGTATATATATGTATATGTGTGGGTGTGTGTTTATGTATATGTATGTATATATATATAAATATATATATATATATTTTTTTTTTTTTTTTCTATTTCATAATAAATTAATATTACACCATAAACTAATATAATTTCTTTATGCTACTATTATTATTATTTATTGCAATTTACATAATTACAGTACAATTATATTTACTGATTTATTGTGTAAAATTATTTGAACTTATTTAAATTATTTGAAATTATTTAACAATTTAATGAATTGCCTATATGTATATATAAAATAATTTTTTTCTATATCTTTCATAGAATCTCATTAATGTACCTACTGTTATCTCTTTAATATTATATTTTTTGTTATTATTATATTCTGTTAGTTTCCGTAAAGTTATTTATATTTTGTATTATAATCTCTCGGACCAGTCAAGACGGAGCTCTCGCTCTAGCGCTTTTGTGCTATTGAGAGCTCTCACCTTTATACCTTCTTTATTTATATAATTATTTTTGTTATTTTAAGTTAACTTTTTTCTCTATTTTAAGATTTTATAATTATTGTAAAAGGTGGAAATAAATATATATTATTATTATATATTATTATTATTATTATTATCAGTATGACTGGGCCGAAGTCGTAAGAAGTGAATGAGGCATGGAGACGTGCTTTGGCTGCCTCAGCACGATAGTCTAATTGGCGAAAGTTGTTCTTGCACATCTATGAAATCCAGGCATTGACCAGCTATGCAGTCTTCATTTTTATTATCTAAATGTTTATTAATAATACTATATCATTATAACTATTGCACTCTCAAGTCTCCACTTTCCTTGGGGAAGAGGGTGTCCAGATATCCTTAACCTTATTCAGTGAACAGTTTATTATATATCTTTCAAACTGTGCTGCTTGTTTATAAACCAAAAGATAATTACAAAGAAAATATAACACACCACCTGTTGAACGCTTTTTAAGTGTTAAAAAAAAAAAAAATCGGGTACGGGGTACCTCGAAACTGTTCCTCACTTTGGATGCCACTAAAATGGACTCTCCTGGAGTGCTTCAAGGAGGAAGAGGCATTGGGCGTGGTCAGTACTTGGATGGGTGACCGTTTTGAACTAACTGATTTTTTTATTATTATTTTTCAAATAAAATAAAAAAATAAATAAAAATGCACACATTATTTTATTTAATTATTTGAATTTTGGCGGTATTTTCATAGATGTAAACAAACTTTGACGTTTAACAAAAGAATCGCAGTAATTAATAATTATGTTCGCTTATAACTTTTAAACTAATTAATGGAATTTCATCGGGTTTTTAATATTTTTTACCGGTTCCACGTTTTTGCTATGTGTCAAAAACGTGTTTATAATTTTTTGGTATTATTAACCGTCAAAGTTTCAAAATTCAAAAATCGATAATTTCAAAATGGCGACCAATATTAAAATTAAATTTGATGGATTTATTTGACATAGAGAGAGTTCGTGCCGAATTTCAACTCAATCGGTCCGCTTTTTGAGTTTTTACAAATTTAAAGAATATTAGCTGACTCAGCAAAGTGGTTTCAAGATGGCGGAAAACGTTGATTTTCCGGGCGGCACAACATAGAAGTATAAGGAATGATTTTTCTGCCAAATTTCAACTCTCTAGGTTAAATACCCTGGGCGCTACGATGATAACACACATAAAGACGTCATGCTGAAAACTACTCAGGAAGTCTTAAAAACACCCAAAACGGATAATTCAGTTGAAATCTCTAAAAAAAAAAAAAAAATGGGTGAAAACATTACTTTTCTTACCAGAGGTAAGGAAAAGTAAAAAAAAAAATCAATTGAATGAGATATTATGGAATTTAGACAGTCTCTAAGAGTAGAGTTGTCTCGGATCGATTTTTTTTTTTAAATTACTACTCTCTATCACTTACTTTCTTTACATTTGCACTGTTATGTCTTCATATATATATATATTATACTGTTTACGTTTTAAGGGCAATTTAAAAATTTGATTTCATTTATTATTATTTGTTTTTTGAATGAATGAATCATATTTATATTTTTTTTTTTTTTTTTTTTTTTTTTAGTTTATTTTATTTTAGGCACTGAACAACAAGGTTATATGCGCCTATGCAAGATTTAAATTAAACAGTAGTTAAACAATGTGTATAAATAATAACCAATAAATAACAATTAAATTCAGATATCAGTATAGTAATTAGCGTCCTGTAAGTAATGCATCAGTTTAGTTATATGAGTCTAGTTGTTTGCTAAAATGTCTGCTAAGTTGTCTGATATGTCGTGTGTAATTCTAAGTTGGTCAAGTTGTTGGCAATCAGTCAGTATATGAGCTACAGTCAGAATTATTAATATAAAATTATTAATATAAAAATGCCATTTTTCAAAACTGGTCTTATTTTCAACTTTTTTTTTTTTGTTTTTGGTTTCTGTATTCTTCACCTTAGTTGTATCTATGTGCAAAATGTGGGGACGATTAAACGACGGTAAGTGGTTCAAAATTGGGGTAATAGGTGTGCGATGAAACTTAAAAAGCAAATAAATTTGACGCCATTTTTTTTTTTTTTTTTTTTTTTTTTTTGTTTCTGTATTCTTCACCTTAGTTGTATATATTTGCAAAATTTGGGGAAGATTGAATGACGATAAGTGGTTCAAAATTGGGGTAATAGGTGTGCGATGAAACTTAAAAAGCAAATAAATTTGACGCCATTTTGTTTTTGTTTTTACTTTTTTTTTGGCTTCTGTATCCTTTACCTTAGTTGTATATATGTGCAAAATTTGGGGAAGATTGAATCACGGGAAGTGGTTCAAAATTGGGGAAACGGAAATGTGCGATGAAACTTACAAAGCAAAGTAATGTAAGACCAGTAAAAATATATATTAATATTAAACATATTTTTATTTTACTACGTTTTTATTAGCTTCTTTCTTGTTTGTTTGTTTGTTTGTCCGGTACAAATCTGGCAATCGATTTCTAACTAACTTCCCGAATAGCCAGACATTTGAAACTTTTAGCATAGCTCTGAACACGATGACAATGCATTATTTTAATACTTTTAGCCATCTTTCAACAGAATTTAATTGGTTTTCAACAGATTTTGCGGTATGGAAAGTTAATTCGGAAAAGTTATTTTATTTGTTTTGCCATGTCCCATATTTACGCAATCTTCATTTTGACGGGTTTCAAATTTGTGATTTTTATAAATACGAGATAAACATTTAATGCCAGCAAAACAGGAAATATATCGATTATATTATTTATCGATTATATTATTTATATTCTTCCAAATATATCGATGGCACGGTTTAGATTTGGTGTTGGGGAGATCCGTTGTACAAAGATTTGTCCTTTTATAGGTTTAAGATCAGTTCTCTAGATGGTTGTCATTTATGTGGAGTAAATAAATTCGGAACTATTTTTTTTTCACTAACATTATACAGGGTGGTCCAAAAGTCTCCCCCCCCCCTCTTAACTTTTGAACGCTTTGAGATATATTAATGAAACTTGGGGGATCTCTACCATGCAAAGGGAAGTTTGTTTTCATGCAATCACCCACTAGGGGCAACAACCCACTTTGCCCCCAGGCCACACAACTTCAAAATTTCAAATTGGAGTGTATATTTTTGATAGCATATTTGGATTCTACAGTGAAAAATAATAAACTTTTACTTGAAACTATTTTTTCTATCTCCAATATTTTGCCCCCCGCAGGGGGGCAAAGATAGCAAAATAACCCTTCCGATAATACGTTGTAAAATCTAAACGGTTAGAGATAAATTAATGAAACTTAGAAGATCTTTCCCATGTAAAGGGGAGTTTGTTTTCATGCAATCGCGCAGTAGAGGCAACCTCCCATTTTGCCCCCAGACCACCTAACTTCAAAATTGTAACCTGGAATGTATATTTTTGATAGAAGATTTAGATTCTACGGTAAAAAATAAAAATATTTTACTTCAAACTTTTTTTTCTATCTCAAATATTTTGCCCCCTATAGGGGGGCAAACGTATAAAAATGGTAGATTTCAGCGCCTGGGGGCAAAATAGTGGTTGCCCCTAGTACGCGAGTGGATGATTACACACTTCCCTTTACATGGTGCAGATCCCCCAAGTTCCATTACTTTATTTCAAACCGTTTAGATTTTATAACGATCTAAGTGTTATTTTTTTACTATTTTGGAAGGGTTATTTTGCTATCTTTGCCCCCCTGTAGGGGGCAAAATATTAGAGATAGAAAAAATAGTTTTCAGTAAAAGTTTATTATTTTTCACTGTAGAATCCAAATATGCTATCAAAAATATACATTCCAATTTGAAATTCTGAAGTTCGGTGGTCTGGGGGCAAAGTGGGTGGTTGCCCCTAGTGGGTGATTGCATGAAAACAAACTTCCCTTTGCATGGTAGAGATCCCCCAAGTTTCATTAATTTATCTCAAACTGTTCAAAAGTTAAGAGGGGGGGGGGGGGACTTTTGGACCACCCTGTATATTATATAACAATAACAATTATATTATCAACATTACATACGATTCAACAGAAAATTTAAAAAGGTAGTATATAAAAAGTTCTATCTTGAAATTATTTCTATTTTGCTTTTTAATCTGCTATATCTTTTTTCCTTCCTTCCTTCCTTTTCGACATACCGGCGCGATCTAACGAGCAAATGTTTTAAGCTCCCGTGTGGCTGCCCCACCCACCGGTATCTTATCTCCCGCGGATGCCGGACACCTGCGAGAGGAGAACGAGAGGTCAGTCCCGGGCTAGACTCCACTGAGACCAGCGTCAATATCTCATCAAACGATAGTGCCAGTTGGCTTCCCTTACTTTATTATTCCTATTTTTTCCTTCTAACTTATTCCCCCTCAAAGATACAGTCCAAAACTCCCAGAGGAACGTACAATAGCTCTTACAAGAATTTTAGGTTTTCAACAGTTTTATATTCTCAATTAAGTTGATTATGAGATTAAATTCAATCTTGATTAAATAATGGTTATTTTTCGTGCCTAATAATAAAATAGAGGAATTTTTGCATGTAATTATTTAGCCTCCAAACTGCGATTAGGAAGGTATTTTATTCTTAATAATGGAATGAGTGATGAATAGGCCTGAAGATGAATGCTTGAATTCAAGGCATTGAAAACGAAACTATTTAGGCATTATACATAATCGCTTGACCTATATGATAAGTACAGGAAACATCCACTTGATTCCTAGCAAGAGCCCTGCGTGGAAAGCTGAGTGAAGACTAGAGAAAAGATTTATTATTAGTCGTAACGAGAAGGATATCTTTAGTAATTGCAGCTTTCATGTCAGATTAAATAACTTCCACGATCTGAAAGTACTTGAAAATAAAATTAGATATCAATTTCACAGTTTTTTTTGTTTATGTTTATAACTTAGGGGCAGGATTTTTGTCGTGAAAAATAGCAAGAATGCATTTATAGGCTAATATAAGGGGAAGACGATGTGGATTTTAAGGCAAAATATAGTCTGAGAATATTATAATAAATGACAAGGTAGGGGTGGAAAGTTAGGGGAGGTTTAAATGAAAGGAAAGCTAACAAGCCCAAGGGGGCATTGCATATTCAACGAACCTAATGGATTCCCCAGCCTCGGCCCAAAGTGAGCCACTTAACTACAAAAACCAAAGGCAGCTACTTAATCGACAAAGATGACTCAATTCACTCTTTTATTCTACATATATATATATATATATATATATATATGTGTGTGTGTGTGTGTGTGTATATATGTATACGAAAAAAGTGAAGGAGACTGGTTGAAATTAATTATTCAGCTGACACCCGATGTAAATATTCGTCAGAGGAAAATGTTATAAACTTTTCATCATAATCAACGCATAATATAACAGATAAATTGTTGTCTTAAGAGTGATGGAATATTAACAGCGGAATTTTAAAGATATAACATATATACGGACTCCAGATGCTTTATAACAACGAAGCATTTTGGAAAATGAATTTTTGAAGGATAATGTTGAAGGTTTTTTTAAGCTTTATTATTCAGTAAAAGGTTAAAGGTTTAATGTAATTAGATGAGAAATACATCTGTTTCTTTTTAGATTGACTTAAAAGCAAAGGATAAAATAAAAATAAAATTATATATATATATATACTATGCAGATATTTATTTATTTATTCCTTTTATATATATATATATATATATATATATATATATATATATATATATATATATATATATATATATATATATATATATATAAAGATTACAATAGATAGATTACAAAAACCTAGTTTATTCGTTATGTAATTACAACAAAATAATGTATAAATATTAATTTTATATATATATATATATATATATATATATATATAAAATTAATATTTATACATTATTTTGTTGTAATTACATAACGAATAAACTAGGTTTTTGTAATCTCTCCTCGAACAGAGTCTAATCTAATTCAGGGTTGTAAAATTGTCTGCGAATAGTTACCCTTCGATTTATTGTACTATCCAGCCTTGTCATATGTTTGGCCCCCGAGTTTTTCTCTTTCTTGTTTGACATCTTTTTTGGTAGGTGGATGGAAGATTCAAAGGAAGTACTAAAGAGAACGGAGACAAATTCCACTACAGGGAAGGGCTAAGATTCGAAAATTAGCCCTTCAGATTCTGTTTAGTAACATTTTACGCTAATTTTTGTAAAACCGTTACATTAAATGATATTTGTCTTAGTTAGTGGTTTATTGTTGTTACGAAATGTGACCGTGGAACGTAAGAAAATGTAGAGTGATCCATTCTACTGAAGAGAGATTGGCTGAGATTTTAAAGTCTACAATACTTGGAACTGTTTTTTAACTCTTTCATTCCTCTTGCGTTTTTAATGAGTTGTTTCCTTTAGAGACACTTTGAAATCAACTTATTATTCAGAAAGTTTGTTTGTTGTTTTTGTGTTGACAACTTTGAATGACACCTTGTTTGCAAAGAGCTTTTATTTATTACAAAGTTGTTACAAAGAGCCTTTTACATTTACTCGTCTATTCTACTACAGATATATTTGTTGTAGATGCACCATGTACATCTGCACACTATTCCTAACCAACTGTAAACTCTTAATTAATGAATATTTAAAAAAAATACATTTTTTAATACTTGATTATTTATTTATAATATCGAGCAAGAAAAAATAACTTCTGAAGAGAGGATTTGATGTTTTATTTGAAGTCTGGTTATAACTTAAATGATAATTACTTTAGTTTACTTGGAAATATTAAATTTTGACTAATTCAACTGAAATATTTACTTAGCAGAAGTCTCGAGTTTAAGCCATTTATAGGTATTAAATACCAGTATCATTAAAATATAAGGTATTTCAACTTCTGGAAAATCAAATATAATTAGTCTAAATTTCACAAATATATTATTTATTCGACAAATACGTTGACTACAATTTTGTTTTAAAATATTAATCTATGGTTAATATAAATATAATTATAATATAATATTAAATATAAAAATTATTATAGTGTGTATAAATTAAATATTTAAAGTACTACGAATAAATTATAAAAAGAAAAAAATAATTTTGGTTAAAAATTTATAGTTGTTAAGTTAAAACTCCCAAATATATAATTTAACTATATTTAACCTTTTAAGAGCTAAGCCATCAAATGATCGTAGTCGCTCATACCTTGTTTTTGTTAGAAGCAACCAAGAAACTAATCCTAAATGACCAAGATATTATTTTGTTCTAGGAATTGGGAAAGCGCAATATTTCGATTTCGAGATTATGATGAATCCAACGCTTTGTCGAGTCCAAAATTGTAGTTTTTAAAACATTTCTGTCTGTCTGATGTCTGTGCGAAAGCTTTGAGCCTTAACTTCTCGACTGATTTAGATAACATTCTGTAAATATGTTGAGGTAAAACCCTACCCCGAGGCCAAATCGAGTTATTAATGTTAGCTATACATTTGGGGGCGCTACCCCCCATAGACGGATTTATTTTTATTGGCTCTGAACTGTACTTTATTGTAGAAAAATTTCAACAAAAGTATTCGCTAAAGTCTAAATACCAGAAAAATCTTTTTATTGTACGAGTAATTCCTAATCCGTCACTTCTTGGGCTCATCGTAATTCTAATTCATCATTTAATAATAAATTGTAACATTTCTCTTTTTGCAAAATGCCAGGATTTATTCTTTCTTAATCCGTAGCATGGACCTCACACAGGCACACTCTCACACACACACACACACACACACACACACACATATATATATATATATTTATATATTTATATATATATATATATATATATATATATATATATATATATATATATATAATAAAACTATTTCATATATATATATTATATATATATGAAATAGTTTGGCCTAGTATCTTCAATCTAACTGTTGTTGTGGGGATAAGTTGTTAGGTTGGTTACTCGCTCTGGATTCTCCATCTTTCTTCAGTTCTCTTCCTTCCTGTAACCCGTTCTTCTTGCTTTTGTTCTCTCCTCCACTTAGCGCTTCCCCTTGTTGCTTCCTTTGTGCCGCCGTAGCTTTTCCCTTTCCTCTCTGCTCTAAGACCAATAATAAACTTTCATTTTAACTGGGGACGCCCTCCTCCTCCGTCTCTCCATTCACATAGTGTTGCTAGAGTTTCGACTCTTGAGTCCCATCTTCCCTCTTGAAATACCTGCCTTTTCATTGACAAAACTGCTTCTTTGTATCCACCTCCTCCTCTTTCCACCTTTCTGCTTCTCGTACTTCCCTTCTTTCAAAAACTTTATGGTTAGGGAACGGAATATAAGTTATATCAACTTCTTTGTGACAAAAATTTCCGCAAATCTAGTTCCAAGAGCCAATGAATCCACATTATTATCCTGGTTATTTGAAGTCCTCTAAGAGGTTTATCAGATTAAAGGATTATTAAAGTATATTAAGGTTATTAGAAAGTTTTTGTTTTTTTTAATGCGCAGTAAATATAATGATTGGACACCAATAATAAGGAGCTATTAAATTCATATAGCACAGTAAATCTGTAAATTTGTGCGGAAAATATTCGAGGCTGATTTTTTTTTTTTTTTTTCGTGAATCGCTTGGGCCACATAAGAAATGCTTACCTCCAACTTTTCGGAAACATCCGGAAAGCGGATGTACGGGGTACAAAAGTCAAAATAGTGCCCTTAATAGTACCCTTCTTGATGCATGTCGTTGGAAAGCTCTTTAAGAGAACAGTACTTGTTTTTATGAACACTTTTGCCATATTTTATTTAAGAGGGGGGTAAAATATACCCCGGTACCATTTATACCCAAAGTACTAAATTTACACAAATGATTACATAATCGTGTTTCTGACATCAAATAAAGCACGTTTACCAATTTTCAGTCATATTGGATCAAAAATACTAATATTTTTATTTTTAACTAAAACTATTTTTCCCTGTTTTTCCATTTTATCCCTGTCATAGATAAAAATATGACAAAAGTGTTCATATCAACTATTAGTGTACTCTTAAAGAGTTTTCCAACGACATGCATCATGAAGGGTATACACTATTTTGACTTTTATACTCCGTACCCCGTACTTCCGCCGTCTGGATGTTCCCGAAAAGTTGGAGTTAAGCTTTTCTCTTGTGTCCCAAGCAATTCACGCAAAAAAAATTAGCCCCGAATTTTTTCCGCAGCCAGCCTTTTATCTCGACAGATTGACTGTACCTTATATTAAGAATATGCTATTAACAAAAGTTCTTGCAAAATCCTTATCAAACTGATTTCGATTTGATAAGCTTATTGAAAAAAAAAAAAAAAAACGAATAACTAATGGAAATGTATTTTATATACGCCGTCTTTCTCTTCAGTCGTATGTCATGGTAGTGGAACGTCAAACTTCAAACCTTGGTGACGCGGATTTCACCGGAAAACCAAGCTATTTATTAATAACTAATATTTAATACATACCTGCTACTAGAGCTTCAGATGACCTACTAATTATTTAAGGTTTATATCTCTGCGATTTTAACCACTTAGCATGAAAAAAGTCCTTAAAACAGTTGAGTAGAAGGTGTATAGTTATATGAAAAGAGTTGCATCTATTTTTAATGTAAAGACCCAGGACAGAGGTTCTAGTGGGGGATTGGCTAGAGAACCATCTCAATTTACAAGCGGTAAAACGTTCTTTTCGAATGAACGGGCTTGGCCAATAACACTCAATATAAAATTTTAACTATTACGACTGTCTTCAAATGATATTTGGCCTAAACCATAAAGTTGAAAGGCAGGTAATGTGTCTGGCAATATCAACTATTCTGTGTATTTGCCCCCCACAAGTGAGATCTTCTTATCCCAACATTTTTCAAAGACCGAAATTCAATAAAACAGATTTACTTAGGTTTTTTCTATCTTTATATTAAGGTATAGCCATGAATATTATTACTGTATTTGTTATTAATGTAATTGATTTACTATCATTATAGGGCTGGTTCTTAAATGACGATAAGCGATCTTAATATCGGGATAAACGCTAAACATTGATTCCAAACTCTTACAATTCTCGACTCTCCCAATTTGGCTAATCAAAAATTTATTTAAAATGATGGTTTTCAAATATAAATTATGAAACAGAAGTAAACCATTTATATTGCAGTTTGAATGTCTTTCTAAGTATGGATGCATGTAATGTACGTTTTAAATTGACCTAGGATTGTTGGGCGTAAGCACAAAGATATTGTTATTCTTACATGTGAGATGGTTATCTATTTGCATGTCCATAGCTCTTACTGTTATTTACCAAGCCACCTTAGAATGAATGTTCTATTGTTGGGCTGTAATTGTTTATTAAGTCCGTATGATCTTTCTATGAAAGGTTTCTGCTGCAAACGGGATTTTCCTGTGAATTCCATGACTATTAGAGCTGTTTTGTTACCAAAATTTATTTACAAACCTTGGTTCTAGGTTTCGTCCTACTCTTCTATGATTTGTAACTTTTCTTTTTAAATTTAGCGGTTTCGGTATCGATATGTGATATCGACCCTAACTAACCATCTCGTCAGACCTCGCAGTCTCGCGTCCCTGGACGAGAGTCCAGACTTTGGTTTAGTCATTCTCTCCCGACTCTATATTTAATTCTAAATTACTTATTAATTATTAGTACAGTGGAAAGTGACCTGGTGCCTTATACATAATTACACCCACTCTTTCACCGCCTGAGTGTCGAGGAAACGTTACAGTTAATAGTCTGACTTATCGCTTCCTCTACTTTGTATATTGCGTATATTGCTGAGAATTGTGATGTTGCTGATAGCAAATCTCTTTTAAATTTGTTCTTTTTACGGAAATCTAAATTATTTAATGAAACTCGAAGTTTTTTTCACTTTCTAAATACTTCTGTCATCTACTGCTATAAAAGGTTCTTTTTAAAAATTTTACAGTGTGGAACTCCCTTAACATTGATAACAGTCGAGGATGAGTGTCAGTTATGTAACAATAAGGGAGTAGGTTTTGGAAATTAGTGAAGTGGTAATATAGAAATGGTAAAGGAATCCCTTTTCTTTCGCTATTTTTTTCTCAACTCTAACTTAATGTATACATTTAATGTTTGACAGTAAATGTAAACATTTAACGGTAGTAAGAAGTATTACTATTTTATTCGTTGTAATAGTATTTTTTGTATTTTTCTACAAGTGTTTTTTTTACACCAGTATATTTAATTTGTTCTAAATAAATATGTAAGCAGAATAGCCTGTTAGAGGTTGTGTAAAGCTTCAGGATTTTAGTTAAAATCTAACTGCATGTTAGACAAATGAAACACTCGACTAAGTTAAGAGAGAGAGGTGATTGTAGGATATCACCTCTTCATGTTGTGCTGAAGTGACATGGTAAAAGCTTTATAACTGATCGGATTTCGTCCGTTTTGTCACACTTATTGTGACATATTAGTCTGTGGGGATTGGCCTCTGTGAAATAGTGTGGTAAATATCGTATTGGTTTTCGGGTTTTGTGATATGTGAACCGTTTGACTGGTGATGTAAAACGGTGGGCGAGAGTGACATAGAGCCCTTTACCCCTATCCATTAATGGGTGTCTACAGGGAGAAGGGTGCCCTCTCCGAGCCGCTAAACACTCCCTAGAGCCCTGTAGGGCCGCCCTCCACACCCACCCTTCCCTTAAGCATCCAGAGACCTAATCTTTATCCTCCTAATTCGGCTTCATTATTAGCCAATTTCCTTCTGGTGGAAGTGTGACACCCCTTCCATCGACTTATCCTTCAAAATCGTTTTTAAAATGGTAAATTTCCCTCCCACTTTTAACCGCGTATCTTGAAATCATTTAGTTAAAATGTGAATAAAATCATTCCTGGGTCCTTCAGTGGGATTCCTCTTTTATAATAATATTTTGACCTACTAAAATAAACACTAAGAGTAAGTTATCAGGTAAATTTTATATGTGGCATTTAATTTGAATATTTAAAGAAATTAAAATATTGTAAATTAATTTTATGTAGTCTTATACTTTTTTGAAAGAATTATTTATTTATGTATTTTAAATAATATAATTGACAAACTTGCTACCTTAATTCATAAATATAAGTAATAAATAAAAATATAATAAATAATAGTAAATATAATTTTTACTATTTTTACTTCGTTTTTATTAGCTTGCTTTCTTGTTTGTTTGTCCGGTACAAATCTGGCAATCGATTTCGAACTAACTTCCCGAATAGCCAGACATTTGAAACTTTTAGCATAACTCAGAACACGATGACAATGCATTATGTTAATACTTTTAGCCATCTTTCAGCAGAATTTAATTGGTTTTCAGCAAATTTTGCGGTATGGAAAGTTAGTTCGGAAAAGTTATTTTATTTGTTTTGCCATGTCCCATATTTACGCAATCTTCATTTTGACGGGTTTCAAATTTGTGGTTTTTATAAATACGAGATAAGCATTTAATGCCAGCAAAACACGACTAGGACTGCAAAACTGCGATTAGGAAGGTATTTTATTCTTAATAATGGAATGAGTGATGAATAGGCCTGAATTTTTTCTATGAAGGCATTGAAAACGAAACTATTTAGGCATTATACATAATCGCTATGTATAATGCCTATCGCTAATCGGCATTATACATAATTTACAATCTTCATTTTGACGGGTTTCAAATTTGTGATTTTTATAAATACGAGATAAACATTGAATGACAGCAAAACAGGAAATATATCGATTATATTATTTATCTTTTATATTCTTCCAAATATATCGATGGCACGGTTTAGATTTGGTGTTGGGGAGATCCGTTGTACAAAGATTTGTCCTTTTATAGGTTTAAGATCAGCTCTCTAGATGGCTGTCATTTATGTGAAGTAAATAAATTCGAAACTTTTTTTTTCACTAACATTATATATTATATAACAATAACAATTATATTATCAACATTACATACGATTCAACAGAAAATTTAAAAACGTAGTATATAAAAAGTTATTTTTTCCGTGGTAGGCTGTAAAATAGTAACTTTAGAACCTAAAAAACAAAGCTAAAATCTATCAAGCAAAAGCTAAAAAATATTTTCTTTAATCCTAGCTGTAAAGAAATAGTTATTTATGTAACTAGGCAGCAAAATGGAATTTTGCTGACAAGTTTTAAGTTTTAGTTCCGAGCCAAAGGCGAGGATAGGCTAAAAAAATTTACTGCAGAGGCGAAGCCGAGGCAGGAAATTTACTATTTCACTGACGAGGCGAAGCCGAGTCAGGAAAATTACATGTTGACTAACGAGGCGAAGCCGAGGCAGGCAAATGTTAATTACCTGCTGAGGTGTAACCGAAGCAGGTAATATTTTAACGAGTCTGGAATGTTTCCTTTGCTGCATAGTTACATACAATATTTTATCTATTAACGGCAGAAAATTTACACTAATTATTATATTCCCTTTTTAATATATAAAAGATTTAAAGAAATTAAATTTGTAAAAAAACGAAAGTTTGAGTCATCAAGAAATCAAAACAATTCAGGGTTGCCACTTTTTTTATTAACAACTGTTTTTTATCTCAATTTTTAGTGATATTTTAAAAATAATCATTGTAAAATAGTAAAATTTGTTTGTCACTATAATTATTTAAGTTATTTTCAAAAAAATATAACTATTTAGCAGTATATTACGGTTAAATATATAAAAATAATCAATGTGGTAGTGTTTATAACCTTCGATGAAGTAACCTTTTTTTAGTAAAATTTTCTTACAATGTGACAGCCTGTTTGTTATTTTGCTGACACTTTGATCTTTTGCTGACACTTTGAACTTTTGCTGACACTTTGATATTTTGCTGACACTTTATTCAAAAGAATCAAGAAAAATGACATTTTGCAGACTGAAAACAGTACAACAATGCTTAATTTTGCTGCCGTGAGTAGATAAAAATCTTTTATCTACGATTGATACGAAATATAAACATTATATCTCTGTTTAGATGCGTAGAAAGTAATTATTTACGTACTTGTATTCATTGCGCATATGCGTCTCATAGTTCTGAAGAATTCCTCTTCTTTACCACGCTAGCGCGGTAAAGAAGAGGAATTCTTCAGCTTTACGCACAAAAAAATTCGTGCTGGTAGTTATCAAAACTTCCGTTTAGCGCTGCAATCTTTGCAGAAATGCTTCTTAGTACGATTAAAATCCGCTAGATGTCAATGCGTTTTCTTTATCTTTTGTTATAGTATAACCTCTTTTTAAGGTTTCTTTTTTTAAATCATAAAGTATGTACTAATATTATTTATTATTACATTGATTATTGATTAATATTTAATGTTTTTTCATTGTCTACCACGGAAAAAATAGCATATGCCACACGACTGTGAAGTGTTTTTTCTTTACCTTGGCAATATTTACTGTGTCGCTTCGCTCGACAAAGAAAATACTCACTTCACAGCCTAGTAACATAATATACTATTTATCTTGAAATTATTCTCTCTTAAATAGAAGTACTTCTTTTGAGGGGAATTTTGTCACTTTAGAGTCTTCTTATCAATCGGCCCAACTGTTTTTATCTGGTTGTAACCCAATCTCCTCCATGTCATCTTTCGTATCTGTTTCGGCCAATAGAGGCATGTCCAGTAATTCTTCATAATTTCTTATTTGGAATGTCCGGTGTTTCCGAGTTGCGTCCGCACTTTTTTAATCCCATTTCCGAATCTCTTAGATATACGGATTACGTTCAGGATATATATAAATATTATTTTTACCTGTTTTTTCCAGGTAAACATATATATTTTAACCTTAAAGTTGTAAGTTAAAGTTTAATTAAAAAAACACTAAATATAAGAAAAAAACGTTGCTTCTTAATTAACATAAAATTAAATTTTTTGAGGTAAAATTTTTAGTGATACACAATTTACGTACTGCAACCTAGATAGTTGACCTCGTTGTAATTTTATCATTTTTTTAGGGTCCGTAGGCAAAACCAAGGACCCTTATATTTTCCTGCGTGTGTCTGTCCGTCCGGTCGCCTGCTCTCACGGCTACACCTTTCGTCCTATCACTTTGAAATTTAGCATGTATGTGTCTTGTACATACCCACATATTTTAAAAATATAGCAACTTAAAAAAAATATTTTTCAAAAAAATTAGAGTAAAAAAACTTAAGGGTTAACATTTTTTTATTTCTTTTTCCAACACCCTGAGGGGTATCATATGAAAGGGTACGTCGAGCTGATTACAAAAATATATAATTCTTTGGTTATAACTTTGATAGGGCGAGCGTAGGCAAGTTTGAAGTGGGTGTAAAACGTGTCCACCCACTCTATCTCGCTAATGTGAAGTGCAAAAAATCTGAAAAAAATCCTGATCATTCTTAGATCAAAAATAAAGATAGCAATTTTTGGAAATTTGGAAAAAATATTATTTTATTTTTTATTGACAAAATACGTTATTTTATTACTATGGTCTTTTCGATGTATTTATATGGTTGTAGTCCGGTTCAGTGGCAAAAAATGCTTTATCGGAAGTTTGTTTTTATGTTTTGAGAATATCAGACCCATAGGATAGTTCAAAGTAAGCTTTTTAGCATTTTAGAAAACACCATTAATAGGGTACTACTTAAACTATACAGGGTTGCCTACGGACCCTCGCTGTGTGCTGAAATTAAAAAATGAAAGCTTTTTGTTCTGATTTGCTTCTTTTTACATTAGCACTATTCATTTTTAAGTAATTATTGCTTTGTACTTCATTCACACAGAGCTTCTATTGATTGGTAAATATTTGGGTGTGAATGGTAGAACATGCTATTTAATTTAGAGTGAAAACTTTCACATGCGTTTGTAGTACGTGTTACAGAGCTGGAAAATGCTGCCCATAAAACAGGGGGAAATTGAGCATCCCCTTGAATGTAATAATCAAAAATTTGATTATTAAAACTCTCTGTACAACCCTTCTGACCTTTTTGGATTATCTTGTACCCGGACGCAATTCAGATAAAGGATTAAAAATGTGCGGACGCAACTGTTATATCTCACTAATCGGATTTGCATAACCAGACGCAACTTGTATGCAGCCGGAATGTCTGGCCGACATGCGTTCATAATTCGCCGTCAACATGTATTTACAAATCCTGGTTTTTAAGAAGTTTAGAGATGAAGCAGTTTTATTAGAGCTTTTATTCTAGGAACCTGGGTACCATTTATGTTAAATAAAAAGTCTTTATAAAGAATTAAAATTAACAAATTTCATTTGGGCAATGCAAGATTGATTGCCGAAAAAATAAATTATGATAAAAAAAATACGAGAAATATATTTAATTGATTGTTCACAGGAACAGTAATAAGAATGTATCTTTATTTTGAGCCCATGCATACAGCATGAGCACATGCTATTATATTATATTAATTTAAATGATTAATTGTAAATATAAATACTTCAAAATAAAATCATTCTAGTACTTCGTGAAACAAAACAAATGATGCTTCATTTGTAAAGTAAATATACATGTGTTAATGGAATAATTTATATACACACAAAAATAATATATAGAAACTGTGAGTATCACACCCCTCTTCACATTAATCACTTCCATTAATTATATCGCTAATTAAAAAGGGGATAACATTTTTGTAGATATGGAAACCTTTAATTGCGTTAAAAATTAATTTTGATTTAAAAAAATGTTGTTTTTTTCTCTTGTTTAGTTTGTTATATCAGATTTATAATTAAAAGTACAACTACATTATGTCCTTTTTTACGTGATACTGATTCTTATCATATGCCTGAGGGGGGTGTTTTGTGTCGTCCCTACTTTTATTTTGACTTTGCGTGTCTTCGTTTTGAAGATTGTTTTTAATTTCCGTTTTTTTAATTTGTTATCGTCCACGTAGTAGATTACGAAAGTTCGATTAGGGAAGTGAGAATGAGGTATATTTTTTCCGAGTCAAGTTTTACAAGTGATTATGACACGGAATTGTTTGCTGGATTTGTCAGGGGTTTGGTTTACCACCTGTTGACCCCCTCAAATGTTTGTCTTTCTTTTTTTCTCTTTTTTTAAGAGGATGCCTCATAATATTATTTTAGCTTGTCTGCTGGCCTGTCAGTACCTTCTTGGCTAAAACCATCCAGCCTGTATCTGCTTGTATTATATTATTTCTTCTTGGGATCTTTTTTTCTTTCCACTCCTCCTTTAACCCCATGGTTCTGCTCAAATATTTGGTGAAACTGTGAGACTTTTATTTACTTTATCATTACTTTTTGACTTACTTCGTCTTTTTCTCTTATTAAATTTGAAACTTGTTGGGAAATATAAAGTAGTTGATGTATTAAAGAAAGATTTTCCCCTACTCCCTGTACATTTATTGAGTTGCTAGTTCTCATCGAGAATAAGACAAATCTTACAACATTTTCTCTGCAATACGTCCCAATTCTCCAAATAGAAAGATATAATTGAGTTTTTTCGTTATTGAAATCTTGAACGTTCGTTACTGTATCTTTCTACGAGTTTGTTTGAAAAGTTTTCTTTATTCTTGTTTAAAGTACATTTATTTTGCTCATGGATAAAATGAACAACCTTTCTTGTTAATTTTTATCAACAAGGTTATTATTAAAACTTCTTAAACTTATTATTATATCCGATATTTACTGCATTAAGTATATACATTGCTTATATATATATATATATATATATATATATATATATATATATATATATATATATATATATATATATATATATATATATATATATATATATATTTTTTTTTTTTTTTTTTTTTTCTAAGACGGAGTTTGAAAGAGAGATAAGAAAAGTTTCGGCATAAATCTGCTTGACTAGGAGTATTAAAATCGAATTGTGAGTTGATACCGCAAGTTCGTATGTTATCAATTGAAGATATCCCTACCGTCGATACTTGCTTGATCTGCAAGTATCTCTCAAGCAAGTATCGACGGTAGGGATATCCTCAATTGATAACATACGAACTTGCGGTATCAACTCACAATTCGATATATATTATACGTATATATATAGTGTTTGTGTAGTGACAGCTCGTTGTCAATGTTTTGATGTATTGTTATATATACTGTTTTGTTCTCAAATATAAAGATAGTATTCCGTCTCTTTAGTGGTAACTCCGAACTAGAAGTGGATTCAAAAGAACATCATCAGATGTACACAGGTTCACTCAAATTACCACCATTCAGGTTCATGGATCCAGAAATGTGGTTTGACACAGTCGCTGCACATTTTGCTAATTCGGGAGTAACATCAGAGAAAACCATGTATAATTGCATCGTAACTTTCATCGATTGCTCGGCCCTTACGAAAATCAGAGATATAATTCATTCCGCGCTAACCGGCGGTAAGTAAAACATAATTGAAGATGCGAAGAGAGTTGTTAAAAGGCCCTAAGAGAAATTGTTAAAAGGCCCAGAGGTGGGAGATGGATAACCCTCCGAAACGTTAGCTAAAATGAAAAGTTTTGCTAGTGGCATAAGTATGTATATTGATACATTGCAAACATTATGGTTAGAGTCTCTGCCACGGCGAATTCGGATCATCTTGGCAGTGAGAAGAGTATCACTTAACTGATACTAAGTGGATAAAGTTGCGTTTAGACAAATTAAGTCAGTGCGCCGGTCGAACAAGTCTGACTTTGTCTCGTTGTTTTATTAACCACTTCAATTTATATTATATGTGTGAGGTACTTATAAATTTTGATAACCCCGATGTGATTGTTCTCGATCGAGTCTCGGAATCCAACATCACAAACTTTAGGATTATTTTTGTAAGCAATTTTTGTGTTTTGTTTGTTTATTTACAGGAAACAATTCTAATTATTCCAAAGATGAAAAAGTTCATCCAGTAGCACTTAAATTACCATAATTTTTGACAAATTACCCTGTGGTTTAATTTATCGCCATCGAGTGTTAGTTTAACATTCAAAATATAACAAATCAGAGAACAAAATATGATTACGTTGTTGCGGCTTTACTTCAAGAAATAGCTAACAATATATTATTATGTTTTTGACATTTTACAATCCCCTTCTGATATCCCGTATTTAACTCTAAAAGAAGTACTCATTGAGCTTAGTTCTCTTAGTGAAACGTGTCAGAATATGGGCGATAAAAACCCCTTCTAATTTTTAACGTTCTCATAAACTCTTGGTTGGAACTTCAACTCTTCCTTCCGTAAATAACCTATTGTTGTCCAAGGTCCAAGCTGCTAGTAAACCTTTACAAACAATTATCTTTCCGAAATACTAACTATGGCTGACAACATTTTCGATGTTTGTCGGGAAAATCAACCTTAATCTTCTGTTTTTTCTCGAACGACGGATATTATTATTCAACACTATTATTGATAAAGTTAACTTACGAATGGATCAGATCCCAGCGTGTGAAGTCACTTAATTTGCATGTATTTTTGTTTAGAGGTTTGTTTTGCTTTTGACTAATTAATTCTGAAATTATAATTGTTTTAAAATTTATTTGACTGTTTGTAGAACTCCTGCATTTTTATTTATTTTTTAAAAATTTTCTCCAAAAAGGTTTTTTTTTTTTCTTTCTAAGAGATCCATATGTCCCAATAATTATCACATATGTTAGCTATCATTTTAAAGATTAATATAACTATAATTTAAATGTTTAAATAATAAAATGGTTTAAATATGGGGCAATTAAATATGATATGTTCCCAAGTTTGTGGAGATCCCTGTCGCAGCTGCATGAAGGATCTGGAATGATGTTAGAACGGTGGAAGTATGCTTTGTTCAAGCCATGTCCATAGTGAGTGCTTGCGTCATCCTAAGGTAATGTTCAAATTCGTTTTCGCTCTGCACTCAACTGTTGGAAAGAACTTTTTGGTTCACAATCCTTTCTCTTAATTTCTCCATAGTTCTTTCCATTTCTCCATACGTATGTTATTACTCATCCGTTTTAACACCGATTTGGGAATCCTTTCATGCACTAGACAGCCACTGAAGGAGTTTAATGAGGCTTCTTTAGCTAATTCGTCAGCTTTTTTATTAACTTCGACACCAGAATGACCTTTTACCCATTTCATTTTTATACTTGTACCTTGTCTCAAAAGTTATAAGAGTAATGTTCTGCAAGACTCGGCCAAGACAAAGTGTCAGTCTTGGTTTTGAATGCAGCTAATTGACTCCTGGCTGTCTGAGTGGATAATAATTTTGTCTTTCAATGAACTATTTGATGTTAGCCAAAGAAGTGTTATCTAAATTGCCAGAAGCTGAGCTTGATTGTTGGAACAATCTATTAATAAATTAAATTTTTCTTGATGGATAATTTTAAAATTTTTATAGATTATAAAAGCAGCACCAACTCCTTCTTCATGTTTACTTCCATCTGTTTATATGTTGATATCTGCATTCATTTTGTTTTCCGAAAATGCTTTAGCGGGATAGTCAGCAGGGTGTAGCCATTTCGCATGTGGTACAGGTTTGTCATATTTTAGGGGACAATCAATATTCTCAATCCAGTTGTATAATCGAGCTAGGTATTGAAGCTCTTATTCGATTGGTAGGATATCTGCTATTAGAACAGTTGCTTCAAACGATATGGTTCCATAGCCTTTGATTATCCGCAAAGAGAGTCTAGGTACCATGGAGGAAGCAAAAAGAATGGTGCACTCAAACCAACAGGCGAGTGTTGGATTTAAACCTCTATGATACTCTATCCACCAAATTACAAACCAAGTAGAAAGGGTAAAATTGACTTTAAAAAAACATTAAGTAAGTTAACATAAGAACTGTTTAGACTGCCATTTACGCCAGTCCGGAAATTACAGCAATTTTCTGTCTTCTTAATGAGAATCATCTCCATCCTAAATTTCTTTTCACCAAATATGATGATATTATCCAGGTCAAAACTGTGCTTTCTTTCCAAGGCTATTTAGCTGGGGCTGTTACTTTTTTCTCTCTACTAATAGAATGATAATGCTGGTTAGCTCGTGATTTCAGATAACGGGTTCAGCTACCCATATAAACCTAATTGCAACCTTTGCATTGGACCTGATAAATAATGTTGGACCGGAGAGGTTTTGGAACCGCGTCTTTTAAAGGCTCAAATAGGCTAGGAATACTATGCTTGGAATAATAATCACAATTTTCATCGAATTCAGTGGCTGGTTTAGTGGTCGCATTCAGTGGTGTTTGGAATTCAGTGGTTGCCTCTTTCACACAGGACGCCTAGTGTCCCGTGTGATAGAGGCCTAAAGTGCGATAGTGGTTCTATTCGACGGGGTCTCTATTCACAGGTTTACATGCTGATTCAAAATTGACAGACTAGGGTACAAATAAAGCAGCTGGTAATCAATTAAGCTGTTGATAATCAGCGAGGGAATATTGAAGCGCAATGTCAGTGAATGATATCGTGCCCCACTTACTAGAGAAAAAATAACCTAATGAAATCCACATGATAGCTTGAGCTATGGTAACGGTAATGAATCTAATAGAAATGCATAAGCCATGGTAACGGTAATGATAAAACAACAATTTTGTGAAGTTTTTTAAAATAACGATGATATTTGAGCTCTTGAACAGGTCATATCAATTGTGGTTTTATTTCGACCATAATTTGGTTAAATTTATTTGAAGTTTTGTTCCGAATTTCAAATTTCAAATGTGGGAAAATTTATTGTTATTGTAATTTATTGTTACTATAAATTATTAAAATTATATAGAAAAATCTTAAAAGAATAAAGAAAATCTTATTGAATTTCTTAGTTGAATAATTTATAAAGGTATTTTAAATTTTATTTTATTTTTTAAATATGTATCTCCAAAATCCTGTATGATTTCGTGAAACCTACATGACAGATTTTAAATTACCAAGCTCTGTTATTTATTTTTAGGATATTTACCAATATTTGCACGTTTCTCTTTTAAATTCTATGTTAATTAAATATAATCATAAATCAAATCGTACATAATTTAATTATTGTTTTATGTTTCGTAAATATTATATTTTATATACTACCTTAACCTTTGAAGATAAATTGACGAAGATATGAATATTAAAATTGAAAAAAATTAACCTTAACATTTAAAAAGTTTAGTATATCATAATTTTTTTCTTTTATTCTCACATTCTCAAGCTTTTTACTCGATGGGTTGAGAGGCTGATATATTTGCGGGAATACATTAAGATATATTTAGACCGCTAGAGCAGCTGTTACTTTATTTTTGACCTAATGAAATGCGATACCTTTTTTTATTAGTTATATTCATTTTTATTTTATTAGTTATATTTTATCACCTCTAACCACCTCTAACCACCTCTAACCACCTCTAACCACCTTTTTAGAAGCAAAAAAATATATATTATGTTTATTATCATTAATTATTTGATCTTCGGTTATTATAAAGTCTTAATGAAACATTTCCTCTTTTTCTTTTTTTTACTGTCTTTCACGATGTTAGGTTATCGAAGAACAGGGATTGGCCACTTTACACATTTTGATATGTGATTAAGGGTCTAAAACAGGTCTCCCCTCTTTGGAATATAACCATCACCAAATATGTTGGTGTTTTAACTTTTATTTCAGGCTAATTGCGAATAATACTTGGCCGATCCCTTCTCGAATTATTATTATACATTAGAACCTCATTTTATCTTTTTAACAAATAATTATCTTTAATATATCATAGGACAAATCTCTGTACTAAGGATCTCGCCAAAACCGAATCTAAACCATGCCATCGATATGCCCCCGTGTAGGGGACGGCGAGAGAAAAAAAAAATGAGTCCAAGATCGAGGGGGATGCGGTTTTTTGTCTTCCTTTCGAGTGCCATGGGCACTGGGCACTCGATCATCGGTTCTTTCAAATAATAATGCAAAAGGGTGTACATCAATGAAAGTGCAGTAGTTAGATATAAAAGTATATATTATCACAGCAAGTAATTGGTAGCCCTAAACTTAGGTTCAATAAGCAATTTTCGACGAATATTAACAAAATAGAGTCGGATGCAGGGGTGTTGGTTCGGGCGGAAAATCGTTCAATTAAAAGTAAGGAAAGTAAAATGTAAAGCATAAATATTTGTCAAAAAAGTGTATTCATAAACAGCTTGGGTTTCCTTTGAAATCCGCGTCACGAAGGGGTTGAAATCCGACGTTTCGCTTCCACTACCGGAAGAATCTTCAGGGGTGTGGTGCATCGTGGTGTTGACTCGAAGCAAACACAGGATATACCGAGGACATTGCACAGGATATTGCTTCGAGTCAACACCACGATGCACCACACCCCTGAATATGCTACCAGTAGTGGAAGCGAAAAGTCGTATTTCAACCCCTTCGTGACGCGGATTTCATCGGAAACCCAAGCTGTTTATGACGAATCTACCCGCGGAGGCCTACGGACCAAGTTAAGAAAGTATATTGCCTTTATACAAAGCAATATGGTGTACATAAGTAACGGAAAATTCTCCAACTCATATCTAAATATACATTATAAATCAATACAAAAAACACAAATATTAGCTTAGTTTAATTTTTTTTTGTAAATTATATTTATCTAATATTTAATTATTTATTGGTTTAATATTATTCATTAATTAAAAATGATCTCTTTTTCAGCATTATTTACAATAAAATAATAGTATATTATGTTACTAGACTGTGAAGTTAGTTTATTCTTTACCGCGGCAATTATAGTCTCGGTTCGCTCGACAGTAAATATTGCCGCGGTAAAGAAAAAAACACTTCACTGTCGTGTAGCACATGCTATTTTTCCGAGGTAGTTGACAATAAAAAAAATCATTAAATATTAATCAATATAATTATAACAAATATGTATTAGTATAGACTTTTGCGAAAAAGAAACCTTAAAGAGGTTGCACTATAAAAAAAGATAAAACGCATTGACATCTAGTGGATTTTAAGAAGAATGTCTACTTGATTGCAGAAAACGGCACTTTTGATAACTACTACTAGGATGTAAAAAAAAAAAAATCTATACAGGTTTGGAGTAATGACAAGATTTTTTAAGTCCACGTAATGAAAAAATAGATTTTAGCTATGTATTTTAGGCTCTTAAGTTACTATTTCACAGCCTAAAAAACATTAACTGTCTGTTTACTAGTTAGTTTATGTTTTCTGACCATTCCTCTCAGATAAAGTTAAGAGGTAAGTGATCTTTCCTGAGCGACTTATATATCGAGTATCTTAACATGATATGATCCAGTGTTTCCACTTCTTGCAAAGTACAAATTGTACATAGTTGATTTGTATGTATTACTTATAAATTTCTTTAGAACAAGAGTTCCCTCCGCTCAAACGTAATTGCGCCATTAACCTCCTTTGTGCAAAATTTAATTTAAAATTATTGTTTAGGTAATCATCCTCTCTATTTTTAGGCCTGTAAAATTTTAAATAAACAAGCATAGCTCGAGTTTTTAATGCGGGTAAAATGTTCCGTCGTTAATTTAGTAGTGTAAGCGGTGATTATATTCCTGATAACTGCCGGTTTAAACTTGGATTAAAAAATGCCGTCTGTGTACCTCAATGTTTGCGATGATTTGTTTACCCTGCGAGACCCAGTTATATTTTATAGTATTCCCCTTAACTCGGTCCAAGTAAAGCAGCCTCTTGAAGGCTAATTTAACTAGATTGTTTTCCTCGAGAGAATGTATATTATTTAAATAAATTAAGGTTTGCTTAAGATCTGAAACTTCTATATGAGGGTAGTGAAATTCTTATCTAAGTAAGTAAGGTGGGGTGTTTTGCTTATGCGAGAAAAATAGGATTTTAAGAAGTAATTTTGTACCGATTCCATTTTATCCAAATACCGTAATGACTACACAGGCGCTGCAATTAACAAAGTGCCTAAAGGCGCGTCCACACTATGCCGATCTGCATCATTCGGTGTGGTCGTGCCGGTCGGCTTTGCCGATGTGCCGAAAGCCGAACCGAATCGTGCCGAATCCAACCCGAATTTGCTCGGTCCCGATCAAAGAAAACCGAACCGAAGTTTGTAGTGTAACGTGCCGATCGGCCTCAGGCGACAGATAGTTTTCATATAGTGAGTTTCGCAGACTATTTTCTTGGTTTTTTATTTAAGTTTTAGTTGAACATATATTATTCTTCCTTTTTTTCACAACTATGGCTCGGACTGATGAACAAACCTTGGAATTTTAGAAATGTATCGCGCCCCTCATGTATTGTGGGACAGTTCGAGTTCCGAATATAAAAATAAAAACCAGAGACATGACAGTCTTATTAAAATTTGGGTTTAATTTGGATTAGATAAGCAAGAAGTTGAATGCAAAATAAAAAAAAATTGCAAAGCCATTTTTCGAGGGAAAGGAAAAAGGCTTCACTTGCAGAATAGCTTCTCTGAAGGAGGTATTTTTTTTTAGAGATTGTCGGTCCAATAATATTGAACAACTCTCGAAATCAAAACTTTTCATTCTCAAAATGTTGCTGAATACCACGTTGTTCCTATACTCCAAATTCAAATCATCTACTTCATTAAATAATTGGTCTTTCATAAATTCGCTGGCTCTGTATTTTCTTCTACCATTGAGGATACTTAGACGAATCCAAACTATCCGACGGCGAAGAAAAAAACGACGTTCCATAGCTACTCTAATCATAATTCCAGCAGCAACTGCTAGAACTGCATCGTCGTCGTCACTCATCATGAATACACTTATTCACTAAACAGAAGAAAACTACCGTGCACCCTACTCGGATCGGACATCCACGATGGGGACGTCATGCCGACCCGAACGTACTGTGCCGACCGGCCCCATTCGGCATAGTGTGGACGCGCCTTAATATACAACGAATTTAATATTGTTGTAGCCGCCTCAAACGAGTTCGCCGCTCTAGCCAGGGTTTCCTCCACTACTGCAGTCACGGATTCAGCTCTGCTAACCAACTGTTTTTTCGCCTCCTCAAATAAAATTATAAAATTTAGTTTGTCCCCCGTTTCATAAATTAATTTTGTGATGGCCTGTGACCATTCTACAGGGGGATTACCCTCTAACAAGATCTCATTAAAAAAGTGTAATATATTCAATTTAACTCTCCAGGAGGTTTTTAAGAATATTATTTACTTGATCCGACCTAGGGGCCGAACCGCTTTTAGCTTTATGCAGAGCCCAACTTACTTCCGCCTTCGTTATCTCTTTGTCAAGGTTGGGGTCATAGACCCCGGCCTCACCTACGTTAAACTTGCATCCTTATCTTATATTTGTTTTGGTTCTGAATATAGTTGATTATAGTTTCGATGTTGTTATTAAAGTGGCGATGTTTTTAAAGTGGCATTTGAAGCTATTAACTGTCGTCCAAAATTGTTTAGGGTTCTTAGTATCTGATAATTTATTAATGATATTTGAATAGGACTTCTTTTTATTTATTTTAGTTAGTTTTCTCTACTCTTTTAAAGAATTAACTGAATCTGATATAAAAGTAGAGAGGTGTGGTGGACTTCTTTAGAATTTCAAACTCAGAAGAGGGTATTTATTTGGAATAAAAGTCCTTTTTAAAAATATTTTTTATTACATCAAAGCTTTCGCCAAGGGAACCTGAGCTTCTTCAGTGATAACCTACAAATACATAAAATGATACAAATATATAAAGATAGACAGTAAATTAAGAATTTTGTTGTTCTATACAAACAGAAAATAACAAAAAGAGTGTTACATAGGTTCTTACCTAGTGGTGAAGATCTAAGAATTAAGAAATTAAATTAAAATCAAAAAGTATTTAGGTTGAGGTTTAAATATAAATATAATATGATAAAAACTAAAAAAATTTGCACATAATGTCCCAACGGTTTGGATGGAAGTGGACATGTAAGTGGAAACAAACACAAGAGACTACGAATGCAAGACATATTATGGTGGGGATTGTTTAAGGGATCTACATGAAGAAAAAATAAAGTAATAAATTCAGGGTCCTATTCAATGTCCAAACTTAAAAATCTAAAAAACAAGACTATAGGTTTGACGCGTGGTACGGTGCAGTAATAAAAAAATATAAAAGTTAATTTCTTCGTTTGTTTATATTGAAGATAATATTAGTATATATATGTTACTAAGTTTATTAGTGTCTTGTTTAGGGCTGATATTGTTGCTGTTTGATTTTATATACAACATTTCAAGAGTATGGCGTTTATTGTAGTGTTTCTCAGTGTGTAAAATATTATATTTATCTATGTCTAATGTGTGTTTGGTGTTATAGGCGTGTTCTGATATCGCTGTATTTGTGTTGTTATTGGTGATGTCTGTTAAATGTTGGTGAAATCTATTCTTGAACAGTTGTGACGTTTCTCCAATATATGTAGCAGGGCATTGTTTGCAATGCATTTGGTATATAACATTGCTTTGTTGTTTTGGAGGGACTGGATCTTTAGTTTTTGAATAAATCGCGGATTTTAAGGTGGTGGAGTTTTTTTGGGCTATTTTTATGTTATTGTACGGTTGAAATAGTTTTTTTTATTTGTTCGTTAGTGTGTTTGATATAAGGTAGGGTATAAAATTCAAAGAAGGTGTATTGTTGGAATTGTTATAGTTTTGATTAGAATTGTTGTGGCTGGTGTTGTTATTAATATTAAAGCTATTAATAAGTAGATTATCAATTATCCTTTTAGGGCAACAG
The DNA here is from genome assembly GCA_951217055.1 of Gerris lacustris. Lineage (NCBI taxonomy): Eukaryota > Metazoa > Arthropoda > Insecta > Hemiptera > Gerridae > Gerris > Gerris lacustris. Next base: position 48,309,671 of record OX578278.1, read on the forward strand.
TTTTTGTTAAGTGTATCATTATTAAATCTAAGTTTTTCGTTGTGGAAATGTTTATCGGAAAGAGTAAGGGTTTGGTAAATAAAATTACTTGCATAATTTATTTTGTATGGGTAAGGTTGGTGGGAATAATATTGAAGGAGTCTGGCTGAATATGTGGGTTTGGTGTAATGTTTATAAGTGAGTTTGTTGTCAATAGTTTTCATTATTTTTATGTTAAGAAAAGGAAGGGCAATGTTTTCTTCAAATTCGATGGTGAACTAGCTTTGATGTAATAAAAAATCTTTTTAAAAAGGACTTTAATTCAAAATAAATACCCTATTCTGTGTCTGATTTAAAATGTTCCTGAAACCTTCCCTCTTACATATTCTTGCCCCGCTTTTAGCTTCTTTCTTTTTTATCCAGCAGTCACTACAAACCAAGGTTTTTTTTAAGGCTCAGGTTTATTAGCGGTGTTTTTGTGTACGTTTTTACCATTTCTAAACTATTTGCTGTTTCTTTAATAGTATGAACTATAAAAGAATTATTCTCTAGGGAATATGAGTTTATTGTGAAATTCGAAACTGCGCACATTGTTCCAATGAAATTTGTGTATATTGGCATGTGTTTTCAACACGACTTCACTTCTTGGGAGATTAAACTCTAGTATAATATTAATAAGTTCTAGTATAATAATATTATTATGAGGGAGAAGATCGGATCCATAACTAAAATCCAAGACGCTTATATCTAGAACTTGCGACAGACCTTGCACCACAACACGTCCATCGTGATAGCACCTTTATTTTTTACAAGTGAAGCAGCCCTCCCTGTCAGAATTAGTTTGTCCATTAATAATTACAAATCCTAATTCTTCTAGGATTTCGCATAACTCCCTACCTCTTTTGACTTGTTTCTCATCCTCAGTTTTTCTAATTTCGTATAGATTTCCTTGATCCTTAACATCTGGAAATTCGATTTTTAATTTAGCAAACCTAACATTTCCGTCCCCTCCTATTAAAAAAAAAAAAATCAAATAATAATTGTTCCTTACTTATATTATTATCTAAAGTAGTCTCAAGAATATTATGCAAACTTTTAATCTCTAGATTTGGTTTAAAATGAACCTTGCCTTCCCCAATTTGTAAATAATAAATTTCTATATGATTCAATTCCTATTTGTCGTGTGATCACGATTTGACTTAAAGAAATCAGCTAAACCACCACTGGCTCGTCCACGGGACTTTTCCTTTACCGCTGCTAAAGAAATAACTTGATAATTGTTCCAAGGATCTCCAAGCTGTAGCTTTAGTTCAGTTGGTTTCCACGTCTCTCAGAGGCAAAAGGTCGAAAATGTCCTCTTTGTGTTCCATAAAGTTAGAGTATCCGTTATAATTTGATTTTTCTTAATGATCTTCTCCCTCATTCACTTCCGTCTAGCACCTTAACTTTGAAAATACGTAACAATGTTTAAAATATTAATACCGAATAAATCATTCACATTAGCATGCCACATTCCTTTTTAAATCTCAGTTTGAAATCATCTGCCATATCAAGTCTATAATTGTCAATTATGATCTGATACATAACTATGCTTTAACTTAGGATTGAAGGTTAGAGTTCTGTTTAATTTTTTTTTAACAGCAAAGAGTCTCCGCCTTTTCTCTCTCCCTGTTTTCAGAAATCTCTCTGCACACTAAAATGCGATCCAGCTTGATTTTGACAGTGGGATACAATTTTATTTACATCGCTGCCTCGCGGAAAGTGGGCTTTTATCGGTGTACTGCTGCTTCCGAGAGATACCGATGGATGGGCCCTATTAATGCAGATGTCGTCAACAATTGTTAGTTTCTCTGTGCAGAATTTTTTAACGGACTCTGACCATGATAAGCCATTTTTACTGTCAAAACCTCAAAAGTTGAGGTTGTTTCTTCTCCCCCGATTTTCTAAATCGTCAATGCGCTTAAACAATTCCAGACTTTCGTTTTTAAGCTGGCTTATCTCCTCTTTAATAATCCTGTTTCCTCCAAACAGCCTCCATTTTACTCTTTATCAAAGCTACATCTTCTTTAGTCTCTAAAGATTGTAGTTTATTATCCAGTAGTTTTTCTAAAAAGACCATTATAACCTCCATTGTTACTTTTTTTTACGAGTTGGCGAATTCGATGGAATGTCTTTTTTTGGAGTGCCTTCAGGTCTTAGTCGTTTTTGGTTTTCTGTCGCCTCTGATTGTCTTAGGTTCATACGTACTACAGACCCCCTGTCGTAATCTATCGGCGAGCAGTAAATAAACTCTGGTGGTTCAAACTGTTGCTGCCTATCGGAGATTTCTGGAATGAATGAATCTTTGTCAAGGTCAACAGTGGCGGTATCCCCATAGACATAGCGACTAAGCTATGCTATCGATAAATAAACTGATTGTTATTTATATAATGGAGTAATGTCCCGACGAGTCACCTTGAAGCTAAGGCAACCACATTTATTCTAATAGAAATATTTTTTATTTTTATTTCTTGGTCCTGAAATAGATATAATAACTTATCTAGAATAACTTCTCTAAATTATCTTAATTTTTTTTTCAAAATATAAAATTAAGCCCATTGCCACGGACCTAAGGGCTCCTATCTATTAAATCAACTTACTAAATTCATAAAAACAGGTAAGAGAAATAGGTAAATTTAAAGTACCTTGGTTAGCAAATCCATGGACACCACTAGCTGTAGCACTTAATTGCACAGTTTCAAGCAAAATAGTAATGTTTAACTTAGTAAAAACCATGATAAAATGGAGCACGATCTAAACGTTTCTTGGCCAAGATGGCTACCCCCTAATTCGTGCAATTACATAGAAATATATATATATATATATATATATATATATATATATATATATATATATATATATATATATATATATAAATATATAAATATATATATATATATATATATATATATATATATATATATATATATATATATATATATATATATTATGTGTGTGTGTGTTTGTGTGTGTGTAGAACCCGTATTTATTGTTCAAAGAAATAATATTTAAGATTTAAAGACTTGCAGCCATTTATTATGACATAGATTGGAATAAAGGTTGACATCAAAATCCCCTATAAAATATTTTATAGCAATGGAAGATATCCAATTATATTCCTAGATTTACTATTATTGATAAAGCAGCGGTACCCTAAATTTGATATAATAAATTCTTATGATGGTTTTTATTAGTATTAGTATTTATAAATTAAATAATAATACAAAAGAAACTTTTTTAAGCATCATTTAAGCATATATATATTATATATATAAATATATATATATATATATATATATATATATATATATATATATATATATATATATATTTATATTTAGTTGAGCAACTTTAATTTATATTTAATACAGTTTAAATTATATTAGACATTTATAAAGTAATTTTATGTTAGTTATTTTTTTCTCTCTCTATATATCTCATTTTATTTATTTGAACTACTATTGATACTTTTGCTATTAATACCATCATTAATTTAATTTTATAAAAAATTGTTTAATTAAAATGAAATAATATTTTAATTAATAAACGGATTAAACATACCTAATTTATTTAAATTAAAAAAAAATATGAAATATTCTTCGAAGCTTATTCTTGTAATGAAAAACAACCAGTGTCTTGACTCTAACTTAGGTAAAGGGGTTAGCGTTAAATTGCTCTCTTGCGTGCCTGGGACTTACTGGCTCGCTTACCTTTGACAGACAAATCAGAAAATGTCATTCCTCTAGTTTTCTTTCTATATTAACCTTTTTAATAAACGTGTAAGTTCATGTAAGGGGCAATTTTAATTCACGGTTAATGATGATAACAAAATTTATTGATAAAAATATAATTTCTGTTATTAAACTGTTGGTGCAAACTTAATATTCTTAGTTATTTGTATACAGCATATATAATAGTTCTGTGTTTTTGTGGGAGATAATAAAATGAATTCTAAAACATTGATTTTTTCTCTTAAGTTTTTTAGATAGATGTAGAGGAAAAAACATATCTGAATTCTCAATGTATAAACAAATCTCCCAAAAATAAAAAGAGGCCTTGGGAGTAATTCTCCCAATCCTTTAGTCAGTTTTAACTGCCTTATATGTTTTAATTGATAATTATAGTTTATAATAAACAAGCTGGTATTACTTTCACGCTATACCAGTGATCTGTGATTGTGATAAGGTAAGATGTAAATCGTCTTACGGTTGAGTAGAATATGCTATCCCTTATCCCTTTTGGAGGGTTCCCATTGGGGAGGTGTGGGGGTATAACATTAGGGGGAGGTGGGGTTTAAAACAAAAACAAGTAAGGCGCGCACATAAGTACGTGAGGCAATAATCGCCGGTTTCTGTACAATCGTTTTCTTTATGTAAAATTGCATATCACTGAGGTCAGTGAATGCCTTTAGGATTAAAATTGGAGCAATAACGTTTACAAGTTGTTTTTTTCATTCTATCTTTTTTTTAAATAATATTTATTCACATTATTATCAACGATATCATATTTGAAGTACCTGATCAGAAAAATATCCTACTGCTCCATAAGTTAAGCTTTAATAAAAAAATGATTAATATGATTTTATAACACCTATTTGTGGAGGATACGTTAGGGAAAATAAATAATATTTTCTCGATTTCATGGAATAATATTGAATCCACATATTAACTTTTCAATGCTTTTCCGTGGTGTGGAGAAAACCAGTATACATTTCTCTAATTGTTATTGTAGATGCATCTTAAGGTGCGAAATTACGAAAAATCAATTCCATTTTATTACCATTTGGTCCGCTAGGAGCTCTGATATAATTTTATATAAAATTTAAAGCTTCTATCGGTAAAACATGGTACTACAATGAATACCAATCTACCTCCTATCATATTCTAACTTTCACAGTTGAAAGTTTTAACAAATCTTTCCACTTGTCCATTCAACTTGAGATGATAATATCGTCCTGGTAGTGTAACTTGGCACTGAATTTATGAGCGTCACATTCTTCATGTCGTTTTTTAGAGCTTAAACATATCCATGTTAAAACGCAGCTTTTTAATAATATTAAATTATTTATGAAAATCTTAAGGTTTGTAGATGCATTTAGAGTAGAGGGTGTTAGATTACAGGGTATGCTAAACCTAATGATGATATTTACATTTTAGTTCTTTCTCATTTATATCTTTTTTAAGAAACTACTAATTTAAATAATTTCCTTTTTTTAGGTAAGACATATCTCGTTTAATTCTACTCAAGTAGAGTGCTAGTATCAAAATACCCATTATTAAGTATTCCTTATTCACAGAACTTATAATGGTTTTTTAAAGGATAGCTCTTATATATATTCCGAGATTATGTTTTTCACATCAGGAGATTGATTTTTTTTTAATCTCATTTTTATAAATAATATATTTATGATTCAAAATAGCACAGTATTGTTTTAATATTTAACGATTTGTTAAAGGCTCAGCTCTAGTGCTTTCACGCTCGTAAAATTTTACGAGCGTATAATATCAGGAAAAGGCTAGTTTTACTTCAGTTCGTTCATAACTTTAAATGCAAATTTCAATGATTTTTAAATGAACCTGTATGTTGATTATTGTTCTTGCTTCCGAGCTTACTTAATGAAGTTAACGGAGGAATTTTGATATTCTGAAGAGCGATTTTTTTGTCACTCTGCTCTGCTTTTTCGCTTTATTTTATCATAATATTAGAATTTATATAAATTAATAATAATACTAAATAATTTTATATTTATACACATTTCCTTAAGTATAAGAACAAAAATACTTGAAGATATTTTGCTTCTACGATGTGCTCATGCCTTTTTTTTATCCATTATTGTAGCTATAATGGTAGCTATTATGTCTCTGAAACTCCAGTAAAGCGAAGTTATAAAAATAATATTTGTTTAAAAAAATAATGTATTTCAACTACACCACCAGGATGATATATCATCTTAAGTCGAATGGACAAGTGGAAAGATTTGTTAGAACTTTCAAAGACAGGTTAAAGCCTGCGAAGCAAGGCAAAAGTGACATAAAATTTAAGATATAGGAACACACCGAACAGAATGACAGGAAAGGCATCCTCAGAATTATTGATAAGAAGAAGGTTTAGTACAAGATTGGACAATTTGATAATTAATTATACTATTAGAGTTGAAAATTATCAATTTAAAATGAAAGAAGATCAAGATAAGAAGGTAAAAGCAAGAGAATTTAAAAAAAAATTATTTTGTTTTGGAAAATGTCAGCGCTTAATCGCAATATTGGTGGTAAAAAGAATACTCATATGTTGTGTCTATTTTTAATCTACTCTTAGTTAGCTTTCATTGATGCCTCACTCGAAAATTAAAAAAAATATATAAAAATGTTTGAGCGTACCACATCTGTACGAATTTCACTTGCACATATTGCATTTTTAACTCTATATTTTTCCTATGTGTGGGTCAAAAAGTTGCGCCAGTGTATTAAATTTCAACTCTCTAGTTTTAACGGTTCAGGAGATATGACAGAAGTGAATCAGGACACCCCTTCAACATCCCCCAGGATCATCCATCCTTCCAGGAGACGCTTCAATCTAAGAGGGAAGGAGTTACCACGACCGATATTGAAGACATCAGCAGTCTCGGCATCAGCAGTTTTCATCCTAATAACAGTCAAGACTGCACGCGCCCGCCAGTCTTAGTAATTAAATAAATTGTTTTTTAAAAATCATTTAAGATATTATTACTTATAACCTATATATACAGGGTGACAGGCGATGTATGAGAAAAAATGAAGTAGCTTGTCTTATGGGCTACAAAAAAACGCTACAAGACCCATGAGTCAAATCTTAACCGTTTTCCCACAAGGTCAAATTTTATTATTTGTTTTTAAGATCGCATACCTTTGCTCATAAAAACACTTATTGCTCTAAAAGTATAAAAACTAGAACAAACTTTTTGGTATCATTGTAAAGCTGACAAAAATTCCAACAAGAAAAGTGTTAATTTAATTTTCATGCACTCAAAAATGTGAAAAACAACTCGAAAACGGTCCTGACGATTTTGATTAAAAAATTCTAAAATGTATTCCGCGGACGGAGAGAGCCCGGGTTTGATTCCCCGCCGAGGAGAAGTTATTTTTAATATATTTGATGAAATGTTCAATAATAATTCATTTTTTCTTCGAAAACACGAAAACTAATATATTAAAAACACTGGGCTAAGTAATTATGAACTCGCTTATGAGAAAGTTTGTCTGAGTTGTCTCTGATCGATTTTTTTTAACCATTTTCATAAAATATGTTTAAATCAAATTATAATTATTATTAACTACGGGAAACAGACAGAGAAAAATAGACTCCAGCGCGGGGATTTGAACCACCGGCCTCTATATTTCCAGTATAGCGCTCTAACCAACTAAGCTACGCAGTAGAATGAATTTCTCTGACGTTAATGATACCTTGACCCGAATTTAAAGCTTTCAATTTTTCCAGAAGTCTGAGAAGTCAACATTAATGACAAAGAACTAGACCGAGAAATAACGCTTATAATTATAAAGTACCCAATTAGTACCTGTACCTCGTACAATCAATTAGAAATTCATATTTTACGATTTTGGTAGTATTCATACTACGGAACGATTAAATGTTAATTTAAATCAAATTATAATCATTATTAACTACGGGAAACAGACAGAGAAAAATAGACTCCAGCGGGGGGATTTGAACCACCGGCCTCTATATATAGAGGAGTCTATTTTCCTCTGTCTGTTTCCCGTAGTTAATAATAATTATAATTTGATTTAAATTAAAATTTAATCGTTCCGTAGTATGAATACTACCAAAATCGTAAAATATGAATAAAATATGTTTTTAATTGTAAATGGGTTTAACTATTAATTTTTATATTTATCTACTTTGCAGTTATTATTTAGATTATGCATTTTGTTTAACAGTATAATATATTTTGAAATTGAGCTAATATAGATTCATAATAGCTAAAATTGATCAAAGAATTAAAAGAATCTTTTCAAGACTTCATTACTCTATTTACCATATTTCAAAATTCTGAGTCCACTGGAAGCTGAGGTAATATAACGTAATAAATTCAAGATGGGGCTATAATTCAAAATATCTGTCGAAATAAATTTAACTTCATTTTTTTATTTTATAATTTTCAATTTTTCTATTGCTTCCGAGCTTACCGAAGGTAAACGGAAGCATTGCGTTCACTTTTGAAAACGAAAAAATTTGATATATCTGATTTTAAAAATTCCAAGACTGAAATCCGTTTCAGACATCAGGGAACATTTTCGGTCTCGTGTCTGTCTGTCTATCTGTCGGTCTGTGTGTCCGCAAATCCTTGAATCGTGCAACAATAACGAGTAAATTTCGACCGATTTTGTTTAAATTTAGCCCAGTGTTTTTAATATATTAGTTTTCGTGTTTTCGTAGAAAAAATTCATTATTATTGAACATTTCATCAAATATATGATAAAAATAACTTCTCCTCGGCGGGGAATCAAACCCGGACTCTCTCCGTTCGCGTTTAAGAGCTGTACCGACCATTGCTAATGACTTGCTGATTATATTATGTTGTTAATCTTATCTATTTCCTCTCAAATTACTTTAGTTAAGTTATTTTCATTAGGGTTAGTATTACATATATTAATTTTAGACAAAATATTAACTTATTAATAGTTCTGTGTTTTATTACGCTTATTGTGTGTTCATTGTTTAGTCTAAGCTCAATGTTGTATAATCTACTTTGTGTGTATTTCCTAATTGTTAAGGAGAGAGGAGTATCTTCTTATCAAAACATTTGATATTGTTTGAATCGAGTTATCTAACGGCAATTAATTAACCTTTGATAGAGATGGGGATGACAGTTTAGAGTATGAGAGGCATGGTGGAAGGATTCATCTCGTGCCTGTTTTGGGCTCGGTTCTGTTTGGAGCCGAAGCGAGATACCTACCTTACCCCTTCCTTCCTGTCTTCTCCTTGTCTCTACTAATTATTAAAATTATAATGAGCAATGGAAAATTCTTTAATGGATTAATCAGATATCAACTCTAAATTTAAACTGTTCTAAAAGTATCTGTCTTATATTATATTATTTAGTTAAGAAATAAGTTCTTTTTTTCATATTTTTGCAAAGAAGAATAATTTTGTAGCTTTCATATTTTTTTTTTTTTTTGTAATCTTCTTCTTAACCTTTTGACGTTAAATTAATTGGTGGAGGACTTTTAATATTTTCATTAAAAGTTTAAAAATGAAAAATATATTATGATAATAGACTTTTATAACATCCTCCTTTGATGTATCAACTTTGTGTTTAAGGATATTTTCTATAACTATGAACTGGCTTCTTCTTCTTTTTTGTATTTCGTGAGACCAATAATTTTATGACCGCTTATCCAGGAAGTCTATGTTGATTTTGTGAAGCTATAAATAGTGTATGTAAGTTACTTTGAAAAAGCTTGGCCTTACGATCATAGTCTGAATTACCAAAACAACTTTTATTTAAAAAATAGTATTAGTTAATTGGTTTTCGTTGGGTGTTGCTAAATAGATCTTATTATGGTTTGTGTAAGTGGACTGGATTGAATTGAAATATTGTTGCTTTGTTAATGGCTAGAGAAATAGTAATGTTTTCCGTCACAGCGAGATTAAGGGAATAGATTTAACTTTGCAGTTATTCATTTCTTTAATAATAATTTATTATATATATATATATATATATATATATATATATATATATATATATATATATATATATATATATATAATATATATATATATACACAATTTGTGTTAGTGTACCTTATTGCAGTGTGCAAAAACACGGTATTTCATTGCTGATATATATATATATATATATATATATATATATATATATATATATATATATATATATATATATATATATATATATTTATATATATATAATAGTGCATTACGCGTTGAGTGCGGAAAGTAGCATTTTGCATGCGAGTGTGGAGTTTGCACCCGAGCGATAGCGAGGGTGGTAAAACCACACGAGTATGCAAAATGCCGTTTTCGCACGAGTTGCGTACCGTACTTTATCTACGATTGTTAGATTTAAATAATAAATACAGAAAAAAATAAACTTGCTGTATGTAAGTTCGTATCTCTCTCTTGATAAAGATGCCATTAATTCATTAGTTGTATTTTTTGCCGAATTAATTATTTCTGGAGGAGTATTATTCTCCATATTTTCGTCAAAGTCACTTGATTCACTCATTGTTTTTCACTAAAAACTCGATATAAACTAGTTACTTTAATAAAAGAACAGCAAATTAGTTTTGTTAAATATAAACACACTTGCTAATCGTGCGTAAAGCTGAAGAATTCCTCTTCTTTACCGCACTAGTGTGGTAAAGAAGAGGAATTATTCAGAACTATGAGCCGCGCATGCGCAATGAATACAAGTACGTATATAATCACTTTCTACGGATCTAAACAAAGATATAATGTTTATATTTCGTATCAATCGTAGATAAATATATTTTGTCGTACGATCAACGGTTCTACCTTAAATCGGGTAAATTTGTTAATTTTTAGTAATTTTTTTGACTTTGAGCTCTCCTAGCGTTTACGATTATTTTATTATAGCGGCCGATTTAGTTTCGATTGGAGTATTTAAACCCCACACTAATGCTCTTTAAAACGAGTATTTATTTTTCAAATTATTTGCATGTTTTGCCGAGAAAAAATGAGTATTTATAAAGAAAAGACGGATTTAAAATTCCGCAAATAACGTCATGTTTACGTTTTTTATAAATAATAATTTTATAAGCTTATGTATATTATTATGTTATAGTTAAAAACAAGAATAAATAAATATAAACAAATATGTAATAATAAAGTATGTTGTTCCATAGAATAATAAATAATAAATACACGATAAGATAATAAATACATTAGTTTCCGCGTAACCACACTTTGTAAACAAATGCCCCTCTCTTTCTCCGTCAATCTCCCTGACATCAGTCTTACGTGTCCAGCCGTGGTGCGCACCTTACTCGCCACATCTTTTGTTATACTACCGACATTTATTAAGGTATAATTTTATTCTTATTTATTTAATTGTTTTTATTACCATATTATTGTTACTAGAATTGTTTTTAATAGGTTGTTAAATTCTATATTAAGAAAATGTTTTAGTTTATTTAAATGAATATTTTAGTCTATTTAAATGAATTTTTTACTTTATTTTAATGAATATTTTACTTCATTTAAATGAATATTTTACTTTATTTAAATGTATGTTTTATTTTATTTAAATGAATGTTTGTTTATTTAAATGATTTTTTTTTACTTTATCTAAATAAATGTTTTACTTTTTTTTAAATTGTTTTATTATCTTATTATTACTAGAATGAATTGATTTATAGTTTGTTAAATTCTATATAAAGTTAATATTTCAGTTTATTTAAACGAATGTTTTACTTAATTTAAATGAATCTTTTACTATATTTAAAAGAACGTTTAAGTTTATTTAGGACAATTTATAGTTTAGTTGTGTGTATGGCAAATTATTTCGACGACATTATTTTCTTTTTTATATGATGTAGCTAAATTTATATATACAATTATTATTTCTCCTTGACTTTAACTACTTATGTTTCAATTAATCTCGAGTACTAATAAATAATAAAATAAATTGATAAAGGTTCTTTCTTTATTTTTATTATTCTGTAATATAACTAATCAAATATAATGAAATTTATTTCATGACAGGGCCTATAATTTACTCTAATATATTAACACTGTGACACAGCCAGTGATTCCTAGCATGAACCTCACGGTTACGACCATCGATTCTACCTGAAATAAAGTTAATTTGATCAATGTTTGTTAAATTTTTGACTTGGGGCTCTCATTGCGTGAGCAATAATTATTGTCCGATTTAATTTTCGATTCGGGTGCTTGAACCTCACACTAATGCTATTAAATCGGGTCTTTATTAATCCAATGATTCTATTAATTTGTTGTTTTTGCTGGAAGGAGGAAGCTATGTGCTATTTTTTCTAGGTTTATATTGTAAAATTTTATTTACTGTATTATTTACTTTGCTGTTTTCCTAGTATTCAGAAAAAAATGTAGTTTTAACACTGAGGATTTATAATTTATAGGATATATACATATGTGAAACCCTCATATATGCGTACAAACGTGTTTAGTATACCCTGCGCGCCTTCTTTTGATTTAGAATCGGCAAATTGTTTATTTATCATAGGAAGTTTTCAGTTTGTGTAAGGCCGTTATTTGTGCCGTTTATTGGAGAAATGAAGTTACATCTATAGTTATATTGAAGTTAAGATTTCATTATGTCGGAGACCATTATCATGATGATGGAGAGCTGCTTTGATCTCAACGATGCTTGAATTTCTGTTTTAAGGCCAAAGAGCTACATTTTACTGTTTTATTAGAAATAACATATCTTCTACTTTAACCATTTGATTTTCAATACGAAATGTAAATAGATTTACACTCATGTTTTTGAAATATGATTGTTTTCTTTGATATCTTTTCGTTTTACAATTTTATTTTATACATGAATATATATTAAGATTTCATTTGATTTTCTGTTAACTTTTATCTTTTTTATTTTTTCACCTTTTAATTTTATAATTGATAAATTTTAACTTTTAATAAGTTTTAAACCAATATTTGTTTTCAAACTTAAATCCCCTTGAGGGACGGTTAAAATGAAAACTTAATTTTAAAGGAATATTGCTTTTTTGCAGAATTTTGCTTAACAAAAGAAATATTGCTTTTTTTTCTTTTTTTTTGTATTCTTTATTATCATTAAATTTTCGTCAACGTCAAAAAAATGTCATCATATGTAACCTAAAATGTTGTCTTACTCTATGGATATAAAAGAATGTGAAAAAGTAATTGAAAACCAATTATATAACATTTTTAACTTTTTAATATAAGGTTGCGTATTTTTTTTTTTTTATTTGAAAACTATGGGAGAATTATTATTAAACTTATGATTGATTATTAATTAAAATTAAAAAAAGTGATCACGTAATAAGATTACCTCTTTCCTTATCTGTAACTCTGTGAAGCATCTATCATTATCTACCTATTGTTATTATTTTATTTTATCTTAGAAGTTAAATATTATCCATTTTTTCTTTAATGTATTTTAACTGGGGTCTTCAAGGGTTATAAAAACACATTTTTTATATGTATAAAAAGGTGATATTTCATCCCTTAATTGGGATATCTTCAAACCTGCAAAACGTTTATTTAGTTATTAGCTATAGTAATTTTTTAACAAATATTAATTACTTATAATATAAAATTAAAAATATTTTATGCAAAAATTAATAGTTAATTCAAATTAAAAATATTTTATGTGTAGTATTATTCATGTCTTTAAAGTAATTTTTTATAAACTTTTTAATAATTTTATAAATTAACAATTAACAAATAACCTTATAAATTAAACTATAAATTATTATTTACAATCAATATTATAAATTAATAAAAATAATTATAAATGATTTTATCCTATTTCCGCTTTCACATAATTTCATAAATTGATGGCAACAATGAAAATAAACTTTAATAATTGATAATAATATTAAGCCATGACATAATCCATAACATAGTTATGCCAATGAATCTTTAATTAATACTTAAATTACTTAAACATAAATTTATAATAAAAAAAAAATAATTTGATGAAAATAACCTTTAATATTTAATTTGGGTAACAATAGTAATAATAATAATAATCAGTCAAAATTAAAAATAAAGTCAATAACAAAAAAAGTGCTATTCAATTCTAATAACATATTTATGGTAACCAAATGTATATATATATATATATACATTTATTGTAAAATTACAAGATGTACTATGTAGCAAAATCAATTGTATTCAGATACATTAAACTTTAAGGTTAATACAAAATAATATACATTTAAAAAAAAAAAAAACTTAAAAGATTAGTTATATCATTATAGTAAAACTAATCAACTTGTGATAAAATTATTTTTTATTGAAAAAAAAAAAATATATATATAAATATATATATATATATATATATATATATATATATATATATATATATATATATATATATATATATATATATATATATATATATATTGAATTAAAATTAGGGTAAAATAATATTTTAATTTGGTCTCAAGATTAAGTGATCTGAAAATGCTTGAATAAAATTTGTTTTTATAACCCCTAAAGACCAAAGTTAAAATATATGTTACTTATTATATTATTATTAATGTTTGAAGTTGTGGCTAAATTAAGAATAAAAGAAGAGGTGAAGGCACTTGCCCCGTACAAAAAAACTTACTTAGGTTCCAAAGAGATTTCACTATTGGTTTTAATCATGTGAGAAGACAGAGCAAACTAGTATTCTTTTAAAATAAATCTTCTTTTTTTTATTTTTGAGTATAATTAGAGTAGCTACAAAAAAGTGAAGTAAATAATAATAATTACAAGATAAAAAGAACTTTTTATATACTTCGTTTTCAAATTTTCTGTTGAATCATATGTAATTGTTATAATATAATGTTAGTGAAAAAAAATAGTTCCGAATTTATTTACTTCACATAAAAGACAACCATCTAGAGAGCTGATCTTAACCCTATAAAAGGACAAATCTTTCTCTACAACGGATCTCGCCAACCGTGCCATTGATATGCCCCCGTGTAGGGACATTAGGAGAAGAAAAAGAAAAATGTGTACAAGTAAAGAAGTTCAGATGCATAAAAATTAAACCGATACATAGGACACAAGTGTAAACAAACCTGGTTGACCCACGTCAGTTAATTTATTTCTTTGTTTACTTTTCCTTTTTCGCTGTCATTTAATGTTTATCTCTATAATAAATAATTCATATAAAAATGCCATTTTTCAAAACTGGTCTTATTTTCAACCATTTTTTTTTTTTTTTTTTTTTTTTTTTGGTTTCTGTATTCTCATTTAAGTTGTATCTATGCGCAAAATTTGGGGAAGATTAAATGACGGTAAGTGGTTTAAAATTGGGGTAATAGGTGTGCGATGGAAATTTAAAAGCAAATAAATTATACGGCATTTTGTTTTTGTTTTTATTTTTTTTTGGTTTCTATATTCTTCACCTTAGTTTTATTTTTGTGCAAAATTTGGGGAAGATTAAATGACGGTAAGTGGTTCAAAATTGGGGTAATAGGTGTGCGATGAAACTTAAAAAGCAAATAAATTTGACGCCATTTTTTTTTCACGGGAAGTGGTTCAAAATTGGGGAAACGGAAATGTGCGATGAAACTTACAAAGCAAAGTAATATAAGACCAGCAAAAATCACAAATTTGAAACACGTCCAAATGAAGATTGTAAATATGAGACATGTCAAAACAAATAAAATAACTTTTCATACAGCAAAATTTGCTGAAGACGAATTAAATTCTGCTGAAAGATGGCTATAAGTATTAAAATATTGCATTGTCATCGTGTTCTGAGCTATTCTAAAAGTTTCAAATGTCTAGCTACTCGGGAAGTTAGTTAAAAATCGATTGCAAGATTTGTACTGGACAAACAAACAAACAAGAAAGCAAGCTAATAAAAACGTAGTAAAATACCGACAGTTTATAATAATTGTACCATATAAGGCTCTTCTCCGACAATAATATTATAGTTTCTGATAAAAATTGACCTTAATTGATAAAGGCTAAAGGTGTTCATAAGGATTTCGACTGATTGTTAGTGAAATGATTGATAAAATGTTTAATAATTCTATCTTACTCACTCATTGAAAACTCTAAACAACATTGACGAAGTAATAATGCGTAAATGGTAAAGTTTAGTGTAAAGGTGATTTTTGACGGTCATCTAAGTCTTTTCATTTGGACTGTCCGTTTTTGTGTAAAAACGTAAAACTGAGACTCAGACGGAAACCTGACGGGTACCGATAGGTTGGATCTATTTGTTTCATTTCAGTTCTTAGAATTCCTATGTGTAAATAGACGCATCATGCCGTCGTCAGTGCTCATTTAACACTTAAACAGTTTACCTGTTGTATAAACCCATTTTTAAAATTATAAAACTTTCCTTAGTTAATACTTAATAAGTAATTATTATTAATTAAATTAAATATAATTTTTAAATTTATAAGAACCTTTTAAAAATAACATTTTAGTAATATTATTTTACCTAAAGTTTTAATACTCTCGATGTAACCAACAAAAAGGATCATTAGTTTTGTAATGGAATTTATAACATTATACCATGTTTGTGGAAAAAAACGGACCTTAATTACGACAACACTAACATTAGGGAGGCTGCCTACACTTTAATATTAGAGAATTACTAGACATCGACAACCAAGTGACAAAGGCGATGGTGAAATCAAAAATGAATACTTGAACCTTTTCATTTCTTATTCTTCATCTATAGGGTTTTGTACACTTTAAAAATGATGTGCTCGCATAGCACACTTTCACTTTGAAATCGCAACTCGGACGTAGAACTGGGAGCAGAACGGATAGTGTAAATATAAACCTTAGTCCGGACTGAAATTAAACCAAAAATTAATCTGAACTGAAGACTGACATGACCGTCTATAAACACCTTTAATAGTGTTGGACTGATTGTTTATTCGTGTTACCATAGTTATTAGACAGTTTTAAATATCAATTGAATTGCGCAAAGATTTGCATTTATTATGTTTTTCAGGTAGATATAACTGTTGTCACGGACATTAAATTGTATAGATTGTAGAAGCATTATAACTAAATTCAGACCTATCAACTAATTTTTAAATTGATAAATTATTTTACAATAGTCAATTATTTTCCCACATTAGTCAAATAATTAATATATCATTAATTTAAAATTTAACTGAAAATTGAATGAAACCGGGTTTAATTTTTTAGTTGTCTATTTTTTTGTAACTAATAATGTATGTATAATAATGTATGTATAATAATGTATATATAATATGTATAAATAATGTTTTCACATTCGCATTACGGGCTGGCCCCCGAGAGGGGGTGGCAGGTACGGCTGATGCCGGGGGGCCCGCACCTCCCCTAAAGGGCCCCGCTTCTCAAGCCCCGAACACCCAATCACGCCAATATTTATGATTGAAATATTAAATAATTATATTCGTAATAATAATTAAAAATAGTATTAGTTAATATTAAAGTTGTCAGCCAAGTGTGGTGATTAAGTTTGCGAGAGAATTTCCCGGTACCAAGACTGAGAAGCGAAAAATTACTAAACCTTATCCCGAAGGGTTTCAAGAAAAATCCGCAAAGAACCCAGAAAATCGCTTCAAAGTTGAAGTTTTTTATGTTTTAATTGATAGTGTGATTGAAAACTTGAGTGATCCATACCAAGCAGTCAACAAAATCAATGATTAATGATTTGTTCAGTTTTATTTGGACATATCCAAAGTTGAAAAAATATTAAATACACCACCATTCATTTTCAACCATGTATGGATGAAAAATCCGGCATGCTAGCCTGAAAGACACTACAATGGTTTCTTCAGTCATAAAAATTCATATTTCCTACTAGTAGGTTTTGGAGGCCCCTGGAAACTTTTAGGGGCCCCTCAATTTCCCTTCCAAGGGCCCCCCGCGCGGAGGGGTCTGCGGGTCCCTTATTGCCACTACGTTTTCTTCTAGATTCTATCCCTCCCACTTATTTCTATATCCCCTCCTCTTTGATAAGATAATTTGCAAATATCCCAAATTTACCCCCTCCTAAATGACAATATGACAAAACTGTAGATAACAACAATTACTGTACTCTTAAAGAGCTTTTTAACGATATGCATCATGAAGTTCATTACTTTGACCCCATATTCATCACTTGAGTTGTACCCCGTACCCCTGAGTGCCAAAATTTAAATTTCGAAAATTCATGTAGACTGTGACCTTCCCATTGCTTTGAAGGTCAAGTGTAAAAATTTTCATCGAGATCATACAAAAAGTGTAGATTTTTATAAAGAACATACACGCATACGTTGACTTTTAGATGTATTTTTACATTTTACCCCCTTAAATGTATATAACAACAATTACTGTACTCTTAAAGAGCTTTTGAATGATATGCATCATGAAGGGTATTCATTACTTTGACCCCGTATTCATCACTTGTGTTTACCCCATACCAAAATTTAAATTTCTAAATTCTATGTAGACAGTGAGTTTCTTCTTGCTTTGATGATCAAATATGCAAATTTTCATCGAGATCGGACCAAAACTGTAGATTTGTATATAGAATATGCACATATTCCTTGACGGCTGAACTACAGTATATGGGGCTCTTTCTGATAACACGTTATCTCACTATCGACCACTTTCAAGACTTAATATATTGATATATCTTGTCTGTTAAACTCTTTTATATTTCGATTTGAAACTCTACCTGGTCTATATGCAGGATGGTTTTTTTTTTTTTAGAAATAAGCGCTCCGCGAAGCGGTGTGGTGCGGTGATTCAAAATTATAGGGCAAAAAATTAAGGTTAACAAAATTAAATTCAAACCCGAAACTAACACATTTTCGTTAAAACGTGTAAAATTACGCAAATCACACATTATTTCGATATATTGAAATATGACGTCAATATAACAATCGATTGTAGCGATTTGCGATGTATAGTAGGGGCTCCATATACTGTAATTCTACTTTCAACTTAAAATACCATTTGATTTAACTTGTTTTAACAAACAAAGTCTTTTTATTAAACATTTATTCATTTAAACAAAATATTTTTTTATTTACCACAGTACTATGAGGTTAAACCAATAATGCAAACAAAATTATTAAAAAATAAAATAACTTAAACATATTTTGTTTCGGTTAAACTAAAAACATATTTAAAATATAATATTACCATGAAGAATAATTATTATTCATAATATTTTTATTTTAAATAATTTTTTATAATAAATTTTAGATTATTTAATTTTGATACGATGGTAGTGTGGTAGCCCTGAAAGAGGCGAGTCACTGGGACGTGTCGGTTTCCCATAGTTTTAATGCGTCGGCCATATTGTTTTTACTTCTCTAATTAGGTCAACAGTAATTTTAGTTGAATCTTACTTTAAATTCACTTCTTAATCGAGGAAAAGTATTTTAAATCGGGTAGCGGGTCTTTATATTTGTAATGTGTGTTATAATTCAAATGTTTCTTTTTTATTTCTATACGTTTTTCTTTCGAAAAGTACATCTTTCGTGTATGTAGTTTATATTTTATTCATTGTTTGTTGTTCTGTGTTGAAATCTTGTTTTTGGAGATAGATCGATTTGTTATTCAGTGTAATATCGACGGTAATATCTTTCAAAGTTAATTCTACGTATATTTATAACAGCATTTAGAGAATATAAGGGAATATGAAGATATACATAGGATGGATTGAAAAAACGAAGCGAAGCTATAAAGGTAGATTGATTCTTTCTATTTACCTATTAAGTTAAATTGAATAATTTATGTTTAGTTATAATAAACAATCTTATTACACAACGATTATGGTAAGAGATAATTTTATTTTAATTCTTAAACTATTGTTGTTGTTTTTTATAGTTATTTCCTTAGAATTAAAAGCTATTCAAAAAGTTAAGATTTTTGTTTTATTTATTTATTTTTTTTAATGTAGGAGGGAATTATCTTATAGACTACGTAACATTAACGGGGGTGGGAACCCCGTTAATCTTCCTTCTCGCATATTTTCTGTTACATTCTTTGTTTGTTTTACTTTTTCTTCGAAATCATTATTTTATGTTTTACTAGCTGGATCCCGTTCTTTGCTACGGAGTGCTATTTTAATTTGATAAGTTTGTAAACTATCATCAAGAAACATTTAAATTATTTTACTATGAGAGAATATCTAGATTTTATCCCTTCCACTGATTTCTATACCCCCTCTTCTTTGATAAGATAATTTGCATATATCCTAAATTTAGCCTCCTCCTAAAAAAAACAAGGGATTCTACTGTACTCGTACTCTATTCTAGGCAGCGGCCGCGCTGCGGCCCTTTTTGGGGATTTGTCGAGTGAAGCGAGTAGGGAGCAGAGCCCCCTTGTAATATATTAAATAAAATTGTATAAAACGTAAATCAACGTAAACAACATTTTACAGTTATAGGACTTTTTTTAGTCCAGATAGTGTTTTAGTTGAGGACTAAGAAATTATAAATGTTTTCAAACAATTTTGTCTAA
Organism: Gerris lacustris; assembly: GCA_951217055.1. Taxonomy (NCBI): domain Eukaryota; kingdom Metazoa; phylum Arthropoda; class Insecta; order Hemiptera; family Gerridae; genus Gerris; species Gerris lacustris. Next base: position 48,329,882 of record OX578278.1, read on the forward strand.
TTTTAGGTCATAATTATTACTCATATACCCATATTAATTTAAGTCATAATTGATTTTTTAACATTACTGCGGTAAAATAGTTGTATTCTTCAAAATGAGTTTGTTTTACTTTGGTTTATCAGTAGTATGTCTGCAGTTATCAGTATAATAGGAGTTTATTAGTAGTACATACAATAAATATAAAATAGAACTTATTATAAGAGTTGAAAAATTCAATACACAAGTTATTAGTGTAAAGTCCCAAAATGGCGAATAAAAACGAGTAAAAAGAGGGGGCCCATATAGGTCTAGCCGTGGGGCCCGCTACGGCTCTCGACGGGCCTGATTACGGGACTTTTATTCATCGTAACTGCTTAACATTTACAATACTAAAAAACACCTCATTTTCACTCGTCGTATCATCTTAACACTTCGTATATATACAATATATAACTTATTTATTTCCATTTGCATTGAATTTAAGCATTTTTTTAACCAAAATAATATATTATCCTATTACATTTACCTTTATATAATGTTTCTATTGTCCTAGAATACTCTAATATTCCTTTCAATTTACTTTATTTAATGATCATTGATTTATTCTATTTATATATATATATATATATATATATATATATATATATATATATATATATATATATATATATATATATATATATATATATATATATATATATATTCAAAATAGACCCTTAGTTTCTCTTCAATTGAATTGCTTTTCAAATTATACCTTATTAGACCTATATTATTATCAATATTACTCTTTTCTTCAATTTCTTTTAACCTTAAATTGATCACAATTTACAGAAACGGTCACTTTCTTTAAATAATATATGTCCACAGAACACTTTTGGCTTTATATAAAGCCACTATCAGTTTCCAATAAAAGAGAAAATAGATATTTATAGAGATTGAGTTGTAGAGAAAATAAAATGACCATAATAATCAGTTTAAAAATACTCAGTAATTGTTTACTTATATCAATTTATTACTTTATTTTAGAGGTAGTACGTAATATTCTACATTTTAATAATAATAATAATATATGTGTGTATAGATTTAAACTAACAATATTTTTTATAAATAGTAACTTTGAACAATCTTTAGAAATATACAAAAAATAGTATACCTAAACTTATCTTAAAATGTTGAAATCCCGTTTATTAAAAACTAACATTATTTGTTCTTTATAATTTTCTTTCGATATTTTTCATAATGTTATGTTTATATAATTTTACAAACTTATTTAATTTTGTATCATTATACATTGATTAAATAAATAATAATATAAATATACTATTTTATACATTTATCCAAGTATAATTCAATACTTTAAGGGAATACTCCTAGGCCGTGTTGTAAACATTAATACATTTACAAAAATATATTTTCATATTCCTCATAATATACAAATTATATATTACATAATTTTGTTATATATATACCTATTTGTTATAATATAATTTATTACTCTATTTTCATATGCCCTTACGATAATTTTTTTATTTATTTATAAATTTTATTAATATATATTTTTCCATTTTATTGTTCCTGGTTTTAATCTTAGGTGTAACTGTTTCATGTTAGAACGAATTAGTTTTTATTATATATTAAATATTTTCGGTTTTATTGTGAAACTGTAATTAATTATTCCAAAAAAGTAAAAAAAAATTATTTCTCTCAAGTCTCATACGAATTTAAATAACATGTTATGTTTTTTTATTTGAAAAAATAATGGGGTTACTTTATTTTTTTATTTCCTACTGGGTCTCTATTTTATTACTTATACATGTATACAGTTATTTTTATACTTTTGAAAAAAAATAAAAAATAAAATAAAATAGAGAAGTTGTTTTCTATAATTCAATTACAACATAAAAATTTAGTAACAATATGTCTAATATATAATTACTGGTACTATATATTTTTTTATTTTAATTCTATAGCTCTTTAAATTGGGGGAAAGAAGCAAAATCAAATAAATTAGTTTAATTAGTCACTTGACTTCTTTATATTTACTTTGTTGAGTCGCTGTGTGCGTATATTTAAGGTATTTTTAATTAAGAAATTTGCCTAATTTAGTATTTATTTAAATTATATACTCGTGTTATATATTCCTGAATTTACTTAATTCTTCAAGTATAAAAAATATAAATATGTAGGTATTTATTTAAATTATCTTATATTATGATATGGTTTTATAAATTATTATTATTTTTCATGACGATAGTATTTTTCTTTATCCTAAGTTTTTATTTTCTATTTTCAAATTTATTTCACCAAATAAAAAGGTAACATAGAGGGTAGGATTATAAATACCTATTATTCAATTTTAATTTATCAATATATTCTATATATTTATTTGACAGTTTTATATGATATATGCAATAATTGTCTTTGACTAATTAATTAAAAAAATTAATTATAACTTAGTCACAGATCTTTATTTTATTATTCTGTTGATATATTTATTAAAAAAGTAATTATAATATAAATTGTTAGTTGAAGAGCAAAAATATTTGTTAAATTCATTTGAAATGAGTTCTTTAATGATAATATAATATTAGTTTTTTTTATCATTTAGTAGTCAATGCATTACTTTATTTTTTACTTGCGCACTACTTATAATTTTTATGATAAATTGTTTTATAAAACATTGAACCAAGTTTAAAAATTTATATGTTGAGCCAGTAATATATTATCCTGCAAATGATTTTTTCCCCGAATTTTAACTTTTTCACCTTACATGTAATTAATTTGTCAAATATTTAGAAAGGTTCATGTTTAAGATAAAATGTATCATAATGGAAAATAAATTACATTAATTGTTTAATTTTTAACAAATGCATACAAATCTACTCTCAATTATTAATTTACCTCTCAATCAATATTAGCGAACGTTAATTTGCTTCTTTTTTTTTAAATAAAAATAGAATAATTTATTTTCTACCTGTTCGAAAGATTTGATAAATTATTGTTTGTCTTTTAATGTTTCTAGTTCCAAAAATTTATATTTAATATAATTATTATCGACTTCTACTCTACTGTCTCTTAGTAAGTCTATTTTAATGTATTAAACAAATAGTTTTACCTATGTATGATGGCTTGATTATTAATTTCTTTAAGCGATTGTAAATAATCTTATAATATTTTTTTTTTCCTATTAATTACTCTATTAGTGTATATAGTTGTTTACTCTCAAATAATTAGGATTCATGTTTAATGAATGGACTTTATTACCAATTATTTTATTTGTAATGCACTTTTTCCTTTTTAATTAAGGTTCTCTTTTTGACCAGATTGTAGATTTGTGTAACTTGTGTCAATTTTATATTTTTCATGTAACTTATTTTCTTCTTATTATATTTTCGATAATTCTCATTGACTAACTTATTTTTATAACATTTTTTTAAATCCTTAATTTAAAGAAAAAAAAAAAAAAATCAAAAGTTATCTGCAGGTCTTTGAAATATATATATATATATTTTTTTTAATAAAAGAAAACACCCCTTTTTAATTTCTCCTCGTGCCTTTTATAATGTTGGTTTTTGGGTTACAAAGATGTTTGGCTACTAATTTGCATAAAATTAATTCTTGAATTAATAAAGTTTAAAATATCATGAATTTTCATGTCTTTTTAGTAGCATAATTTATAAGTTTAAAAACTGAGAGAGAAGGGTTTTTCCCTATTGAACAAGAGGATTTTTTGAATTCTTTATTTTGAGCTCAAGCTTTTATATATTTACTTAATGTAATTAAACTTATGTATGTAGCGTATCTAGAGTTTTGTTTTTGTTTTGCGCAAGAGGATTTTTTGAGTTCTTTATTTGGAATGAGCTTTTTTGTGCAATTATTTACTTGTTTAATGTTTTTATAGTAATGTATGGAGAAGTTTTTTTGTTTTACTTTTTATATGAAGAGTTTTTTTAATTCTTTATTGAGAGCTTTAGCATATTTTTTGTTTAATACACTATTAAGAAAACATATTTTATATGTGTATAATCATATACTTAATGTTTTTTATGGTATGCAAGAGGATTTTGTAGCTCTTTAAATTAGGGCTTTTTTACATTGCTATGTAGAGCTAACAGACTAATGTATTCTTTTAGTTGGACTAGTGATGCTTCGTCTTCTTTATTTGGAATTATTTTTTATTTATATTCTTAGTACCTACATATAGAAATTGTACATGTATAAAATATGCACTTTCATACTTATAATTAAATTTTACTATTAGAATATTGGAGCATAATAAGTTGGATTTCTTCTCCATTCTTAAAACTAATTAGTTAAATATTTGCGAAATTAATTATTGCATAATTTGAACTTGAAATTTTCTTTTTTAAATGTATCGAAGTTAGGTGTTATAGTGAATCATTTAAACTTAAATTGATTATTCTTATTTTTTCAATGCATTATGAAGAAAAAAAATCGATTATATTTGTAAGTTTTATATGGCAATTTATTAATATAGACCCTGATCAAAGTATGTATTTTATCTTTATTCAGTAATTTTATTCGCGGATAATTTTGATGTTCTAAAATTAATCAAAACATATGAATACAATTTATTATGTGATTAAATTTACAATATAATGAGTAATGACTAGCATTATCCCTCTTAATTTTTTTTTAAATTTCTCCCTTGAATGATGGTAATACCTCAACAACAATTTTAGGATCAAATATTTTAATTTTTTTATCTTAAGCTTATTATAACGAAATTCAATTTATTATTATTTAAATTAAATGTTTACTTTTTTATATCACTTTGTCCTAAGTATCGAAATGTAAAGAAATATTAATATAAATTATAATATTTTAATTAAATCATTTATATTTTTATTAATATAGTTAGAATGACTGAATTTACTAAGTACCCCTGAATTTTATTTTGCTTCTTCCAAAATAATAATATTAGCTTTATGTGTACATAGTATAAATTAATAGGTAATTAGTAAGGCTTAGATAATGTTTTTAATAATCACATACTTCTTATTAGTATATAATTGTGACCACACTTACTTAATTTACAACGTAGTCTTTGTAATTTGATATCGTTACTTTAAAATAGTAAGATAGAATTCTTAATTAATTACATAACAGTAGTGTTACTTCAAGGGATGGGAAATATACCAAAAACCCATTTTCGTAAATGTACTCAAAACCCTGCTTAATTTATTAGTTCTTTGAATTATTTATTTTGTACTCTCCAAAATAATAAGTATAATATCTATTAAATTATTAATTTTCTGCTTGCATAATTTGTATTTTTAAACGTATTGGAAAAATAAATTACTTATATTTTAACGTTTCATAAGTATGTGTGGTTATCCTACTCATTATACATACATACTTCATTCACAATGTATTATTGGAATATTATATTGTCACCTCAATAGTATTTAAAAATATATTGTATAATTTGTGTATGTATAAATTAAAGTTACGGTGAAAATGTTAGCATTTACTAAGGTGTATTTAGTTTTTATGGTGTCATAAAATGTTTTTATGGTGTTATAGGATAACTAATATTATGTATACATTTGGTAGTTAATGTGGATGTACAGAAAGTGAGTAGGTATTATGTATTTAAATATAGTTGGATTTTAAAATAGTAAGTTATTTCTATCGTAATTGTCTTATGACAAATTTCATGAGCGAATAAAATAGCAATTTTTTAATTAAAAGAAGATTGTGCTAAAATGTATGAATGGATTGACATATTTAGTAGATCAAATAAAAATAAGAATAAACCAAAATTTGATAGTTAAGACAATAAAATACGATTCCTTTTTCAATTTTTTTTATTTAAGAATATGTTATAAATAGAATGACTACTTTTAGAACATGCACAATTTTGATCAAGTATAATGGTAACAATATGTTAAATCATGTGGTTATAGTTAGCTCAGAGCTGTAAAATTTGTGGACTAAAAAATATTGCAATTAACCAACTACACTTGGTTGAAAAATAACGATGTTGTTACAATTTGTTTATATTTTTATTATTTATTTATTAATATTAAATTGAAAAAATAAGAACATTACTTAAATAGTAAAATAGATCAACATTGAAACATTTTTGACGATTAAAAAAAATTATTGAAAATACAATTTTTATTTTAAAAAAATAATTAATACACAAAAAAAATATATATTTTTGGAAAACTTGTAAGTACAAAGGGTGCAAATAATTTCATGATTACACATTTTCATAAGGGGTACAATTTTTTGGTGTTCAGGTAATACAAGTGAGAAAATATTTTTGTGGTATTTAAAATAAATAGTCGAGGTGAGGTGTCGAGTGGCGAATTAATCTAATGAGCTATTTGGTGGGCCGGAGATGCCGGTAGGAGATGAAGGTTCTGTTACCTGTGACGCCGTTGAAATATCGTGCCAACTACAGCTGGTTGAAGGGGACCAAACCAACAAATACAAATTTGACCCTTATTCAACCAGCTAAAGCCTAGCACCACTATTATTAAGAACGTGATTTTTGATTTTTTTTGTTTCGAATTTTGAACGCGAGTTGAGGCGTAAGTCAATCGACGGTTATAGGGCGGTCGGGGGATAATTTATTTATTTACGGTTTGTTTGTTTTTGCGCGGGAGGGTAAGTGACGGTCCGCGGGTGGTGGGGCCTCGAGTGGAGGGGACGAGGGACGGATTTAGTCGAGGCCGCTCTGCCGACACTTCTATTTAAGTCCGGTGTGGGACGGAGCGCGGTGCCCGGTTACAGAGACGCGGTTAGCGGGCCGGGCAGGGTCGGACTGAGGGGTGGTTCGGGTGGGGGGGCGGTAAGCTTTGGTTTCTCCGGCAGGGGGAGGCTGTGTACCGCGGAGACGCGACTCTCGAGACTCCCGGGCGGCGACTGAGGGTGGGGCTGGTAGGGCGGCCCCCACCACTACACTATAACCCCTCGTCCTCTCACCGCCGCCCCAGGCTCGGGGCCCGCCGCCACCGCCACCACCACCACCACGTGGCTCTCTACTCACCCCCTTCTGACTTACTGACACACAGCTTTCTCTCCCCTCACCCCCTTTTCATTCTGTAACGCGGGTTTAGTCGCCTCCCTACCCCGTACTATTTCATTATGATTTCATTTTACGAGTCTATCCGGCTCCCTCAGACTTTCTACCCTTACCCCCTTCTCTATTCCTTACCTGTTCCTTTGTTTCTCTTCTTCTTATTCATTGTTCTCATTAATTGATTCGATACGTAAGTTCTATTCCAATTGTAGCATTCCTAAACTCCTTTAATTACGTTGCAGAATAATTATGCATCTATATAATAGGTAGAAAGTCATTCCCATCTTATTCAAAGTTTTAAATGCGTATAATTTACTGCATTATCATTCTAGAGTACAGCATCGTTTAAAGTTTATTCAGCTTAAGAAATTATTTGTTAGAATAGCCAATCGCTTTTTCATCAATAGGCTAACTCGTACCTCTTCCACTTGCTATTTTAATTTTAACATTATCCTAAATTTTACTATTGAATAATATTATTAAAGACTATGTATCCAATAACCAGTGTTACTTCACTTTTAGTGATTCACATGACTAGGTAATGCGTAATATACAGTTAATGTTTATTAAAGGAACCAATAACAAACAATAAATTCCTTGGGGGTAGAGGGATGGGAAATTAATATTAATATTAGGAATTTAATATTAATATTGTGATCCTGCTTGGCTTCCTTAAATTTAAAAAAATATAGTCAGCTAAAATTTGTTAGCAATTAAATTTAAGATAATAAAAATAAAACAACTTGAGGTTTTGGGCTTCTGGTAACTGAGTTAAATGCGCCGTATGCTACATCGTGATTATTAATTGCGTTTAGTCTACTAATCTGTCTTATATACACATACTTACGCTTTATATATATATATATATATATATATATATATATATATATATATATAAAATAAACGAAACAACACACGACCGCGAATAGTTATTAAAACAGTGTTTTAATATATATATATATATATATATATATATATATATATATATATATATATATATATATATATATATATATATATTTATACACATGAGTGCGTGTGTGTATCTATAATTAATAATTTAGTTTTCCTGAAGTTTTACTTCCCTGTCTAAAGAAAATAAATAAAGGTTGAAGAAATAAATGAAAATACAGAAAAAATAAATCTGTCCTTTTTAATTTGTAAGATAAGTCGGTGGGATGGTATTTCTTTATCCGACAAGATAAATTGATTTGTCCAAGATTCTTTTTAGTATCCCTTAATGTTGTTCCTTGACTGGTTCTGAAAGTTGCAAGTACCCACAACTGTCTAAAAACTGTCGGAAATTTTGTCAAAAGTTTTTCAACTAACACTACGGGTTTAATATTGTTGAGAACCTCCGCTCCTTTTCATTCATTTTTCCGGCCTCTCGGAAAAATCCGACAAAATCAATTTCAGAGTTTAGGGGGGAAAAGATATTTTCTGTCCGAGAGTGTCTTTTTTAATTTGGATCAATTCCGATTATTTTTATATCCGCATTGAAATTGAAATTTTTCAAGAAACAAAAGGTATCATTTGTGTTGTTTAATTAACTAGATCACGCAACGTAATCATCAAAGTTATATCAAAGTTTTGATAATGACATATTTATTTATTAAAATGAAAATAAAAATATAAAAATATCTGAGAATAATTATGGCCACCATCTTGAAAATAAGCCTACTTTTCGGTTTTTGGCTAATATCTCAAATAGGACTAATTTACCAAAGAAGTTAATATGTAAATAATGTCATAACTTTTTTTTTTTTTTTTTTTTTTTTTTTTTACAAGAAAGGCCCTTATAAATTTCAACAAGTTCCAATGGTTTCCGAGATATTTGTATTATTCAGTTCCCTGTGAGGTCCACAGGGAACCTTGTCCTCGGTAGTTTAAAAACATATTTTTTTTTTTTTTTTTGCTATTTTATTTAATAAGTACGCAGCTTACGAAACAGTTGTATTAAACTCAAGTTAAAGCTCTAAAAACATCCTTTAAGATTTAAACTGCTTCTAGAATGTCCATTTATTCAGGCGTATTGATAGAGAGAGAATATCCTTTTTGTTTCAATCGATTCCAACCTTAAATTTATAAACCTTAAATTTATTAATGATAAATTCTATATCTATAAATTCTATATCTCAAAACTTGCAAAATATATTAATAGGAATCTAAGGGAATATATGAAAGGTTTTGCTTCCGAGCTTACCGAAGGTAACGGAAGCTATGTCACCGTTCCGAAGAACGAACATTTTTTTTAGTCTCTAAATTTCTTCATTAACATCACTATTGGCATACATTTAAGAAATCCGTTTCAGACACCAGGAAACATTTTTGGTTCCGTGTCTGTGTAACGGTGTCGCTCATTATTGGGTGATTCAACATATCTTAAAAACTTCTTCTCCGATATAAATGAAATTTGTATGGTAGGTCATAATTAACCCATTGTTTCTCCCATATATAAGTTTCAACCTTATTCAAACTTATTTCTCCTATATCCTCAGAAGTACTCTTATGATTTTTAAGAAAGTTTGCTTGTTTGTCTAAAGTAGCCCCCAGATAGTCCTAGATTAATTTCAACCGTCTGCACTTTTTAAATTTTGCTAAATTAATGCTTTAATTCATGTAAAAAATCAAAACAATTTGGACAGATTTAAAGAACGGAAGAAAAATTAAATAAATTTAACAATAATTGGTTGAAAAAGTAGAAAATCATAAAGGTATGTGAAATTGGACGCGAGGATGCTATGTGCGCCACACTCATTGGCAAACTTTTTTCTTTTATATCCCTACTATTTTCATCCTATTTTCCTAATTCTATATTATTTTTATTCTCCTATTAGTTATAGTTTATTTCCTTCAAATTCCTACTGTTTTACTATATCTTTCTACATACTGTTTTACTATATTGTACAATATTTTACTTTACTATCAGTTTTTTTCTTTTACTCCTGCTACTATTTTCTTGCGATACTTGCTGTCAAGAAAAATCCAACAAATATGAATCGTAATTTTCCTACAACAAAATAGGCCCCGATGTTTCACTTATATCTATAAGTGAAAAAGTATTTTCTCTCCTTTAGTGAGTTCTTTATTATTTATTTTTTTTTTATTTTTTGGTATCACCAGTTCTTTTCATTTCGATGATTCACTGAAGTTTCATTTGATCCGATTAATTAAATTTGAGTTGAATGTGAAAGCATTTTGAAGGTAGACGGTTGTTGAACACAAATGGTTTAGTTATATAATACTGCCTTTTGAATTTGTGATGCAAGAAAATTTTAGTCTTCTCAGGTTCCAAATCCTTATTAACTTTTAGAGAGGGAAACGTGTAAAAACAAATATAGTTTTATTTAAAAATTTTCTTTTGAATAAAATATATATTTTTCAACAGCTATCGGCTTTATTGTATAACAGATCTATTTTTAGAATCCCTTCCAATTATACTTTCTAATCAAAGTTGTTTTCTTTTTAAAGAAAAATGTGAATTCTTTTTGTTTTTACACTTTAAGTTTTAACACAAAAAGAAGTTTAATTAATTAATAAATTTGTATTCCTCATTATTGACTAAAAGGCGAGTTAAATCTGTCGTGGGAAGCCACGTCGAATTTTAAATCTATTTCGGTTGAGGGACTAATTGGGACTTGTTATTTTTAGTGTGGCTGCATTCTCGCTCTGCGGGTCTTTTCTTTCCTCTTGTTTCGTCCCCTTTTCAGTCTACGTTAACTTTATCGAAGAAGTATTTTTTTTTTATCTTTTCTGTTAAAGTCTCAGGTGAAGCTCTATACCTTGTTGGTTGAGAATCTCAGAAGGTTAGAGTCTCGCCGAGGAGATAAAGGGTAGGAAGGAAGTAAGAGTTAGTATTTGTTGTCACCCATTATTCCTTTCACTCCTACTTTATCTCGTGTTCCTTTTTCAAGCTTGTTCTCTTTTAAACTTACTTTCGTCTCACCTTTCTTTTTATCCACACCTCCTCTTTCTGATCAAATTCCTTCTATTGACCTTTATAATTGTGTATCCCCTTCTGTGCCTTTGTGTTAAGTCCATTTCCCCTTATTCTTGACATTCTTTTTTCTTCCTTCCGGCTTTATTTTCTCCTTTTTTTTTATTTTTGCTTTAATCTGAAAATGTCATTTTCATTATCAAGCCTTTTTTGAAATTAATTAAAGCCCCTATTCTTTCTCTTTAATAAATAAAAGGACTATTTTACTAATTTGATGCGAAAAGTAGCTTCGTTTTTCTCACTCAATCTCTTTTTAGGACTCTAAGACTACCATTATAACTTTTTTTTAGAGTATTTATTCTTAGTTTAATGTTAAGATTATTACTTTATTTTATGTTTTTTTTCTATCATTAAGACAAATAAAATCTTCTGTTTGTGAGGGTAATTTTAAGGGTTAAAACTTCGATAAATAACTAGGTTATTAACATTTGACTAAATTTCAATTATCTCCTTGTCGTTGATTTTAAACAAGCATTTGACAGTGTCAATAGGAAGGTACTTTACAGGGTATTGGACGAACAAAGAATACCAAGAAAGCTAATTCGATTGGTCAAGATGACAATGAATGGGACTCAGACTAGAATAAAAATAGGCAGCAAGCTTAGCGAACCCTTCCTATTCAATACAGGAGTCAAACAAGGAGACGGACTTTCTGCGACTCTATTTAACCTGGCTCTTCACCACGCCGTTAGAGCAGTTGATAATCAAGGCACTATATTTAACAAAACCACTCAAATATGTGCCTACGCCGATGATATTGTCATTGAATGCTATCTTGCGATGGAGCAGTGTGCCTTGCAGGTGGGGCTATTAGTAAATCAGAGTAAAACAAAATATATGGTTATGTCCAACTCAGAGATAAGGAGAACCCCCAAAATCTTCAGGTGGAAGAAAAGTGTTTTTGGGGAGTGAGCAACTTCAACTATTTGGGAGCTAGAGTTGCTAGTGATAACGGCATGAGTGCCGCCATCGCAGAGAGAATTCAAGCAGGACGCAGAGCGTATTTCGCTAACTGCAAACTATTTACAAATAAATACCTGTCCAGAAATAGTAAATTTAGAATTTATAAGACACTAGTCCGCCCAATAGTCACATATGGAGCTGAAACATGGACTCTCACAGCAGCAGACAGCAATGCTCTAAGAATATTTGAAAGAAGAGTAATGAGAAGGATTTATGGAGCAGTGAGAGAAGGAAATGTTTGGAGGTGGCGTACTAACCAGGAGCTCAACCAGATAATTCAGGGACAGGACATCGTACGATTTGTAAAAGCACAGCGACTGAGGTGGTTGGGACACGTTCAGCGCATGGGCGAGAATAGGATGCCTGCTAGGATTGCCAGATCAAGATTACACTCGAGGAGGAGGACAGGACGGCCCCGTAACAGATGGATAGACGGAGTTCTGGAGGACTTAGCTATTATGGGCGTTAGAGGCTGGAAATCCAAAGCAGACGACCGGGTCGAATGGAGGCGAATTGTAACGGAGGCCAAATCCCACCGCGGGCTGTAGCGCCGGATAAAGAAAGAAGAAGAAGAATAAAGAATCTCCTTGTCATGTGACAAGGAACATCGATAAAAATGTGTTTTTACAATTTTCTTTACATATATGAAACATGATTAAAATTAAATTTATTCCAGAATTTAAAAATCAGTAAATAACATGGATTTAAAATATTAATATTCACTTATTTTTACATTTAAATTTGAAAAGCCTACCTTGTCATAAAGAGTTATTTTTTATTCATTCTTTTCTACTAATTATTTATCCATTTTTTTGGACTCATGGGACCCAAAATCGATTAAATCCATCAAAATCGTATGTTCGCGCTATCAAAATACTTTCTCATCTGTGCACGGTAGTGCTCCCGCCAAGTCGAGCACAGCCGTACCATCCTTTACTGAACCAACAACCCGAAAATTTGGACCCCCTCTATTATCCTATTGAAGATACTTAGATATATAAAATTAATTTTAATTTAAAGTTCATGACAGAAACCAGAAATAAAAAATTTCACACCTCTACCCATAGTAGTTCATAAGATATGAGTCTAAAGTTTTGTTTTTTGTCCCTCACTGACTGACTGACTCATCATAATTCTAAGGCACTTCTAACAATCCTAGAAACTCGAAATTTTGTATGTAGGTAGAAATTATTGTACAAATAAAGCAAACATTCAAATATCCGCAAAAATTTGGTTCTTTGAACCTTTCAAGGCTAATAGAAAAATCACCTATTCAAAATATTGTAAAATAAAATTGTAAAAAGCGCCACAAGAGCTACCTAGTAGAGAACTTTAAAACTAAAAAGTGATTTTGAGAACGTTCGTTGAGGTTGATTTGACAGTATTGATTGGTAGTTAGTTGCTTAAAGTGCAAGCATATTTACTCCAGATAATTTTATTCAAGTTCAATTTGAACACCCACCGATGAAGAAAATACACGAAAGATAAGAAAAAAAAGACCCAAGAACAATCAAACAAGAACAAAGAAGGAAAAACGAAAAATTGTTTGGGGCAATGAAAAATTACTTACAAAATGAAGTGAAATCCCAACAAAAACACTAGTGTAAAAAGTAAGCCAAGTCTCGCGTAAAAAGTAGTGAGATCATAGGTTTAACCAAGTCTCCCACTGTCCGAGTAAGTTCCACTAGGTCTAATTTTTCCAGTGCTAGTACACGATGTTTGTCTGTCCCTCTCTCTCTATGCTCTTTCTCAAATCACTCTACACGTTTAAATTTAAGAACATTTCCTGACTTGGCAAATACACTCCCCAAAGAGGCTAAAATTAAATGCAGCGTCGTATACAAATTTGTATCTTTGTGCTGCGACGCTCAAATAAAAAAAATAATTTTTATTATTTGATTTAAGTTTGTGGTGTGTATTTGCCAAGTCAGAAAATGTACTCAAATTTAAACGTGTAGAGTGATTTGAGAAAGAGAATAGAGAGAGGGACAGACAATCATCATGTACTTGCACTGGATAAATTTGACCTAGTGGAACTTACTCGGACAGTGGGAGACTTAGTTAAACCTACGATCTCACAACTTTTTACGCGAGACTTGGCTTATTTGTTATAAGCTTTTATTTAACTTGCAATGTTTGTATGTATGTATGTTCGGGTCAAATCTTGCAACTGAACTTTGAAGCAGTTATCCTCAACTGATTGAATTGAAATTTTCCATACACGTTTAGTTTGCATGACACTGCGTGGTTAGCTAAGTGATGTAATTCTAAATCCAATATGGCTGGCAGCCCAAGATGGTGAACCTAGTTATTTTTTAAGCACGCCCATGATATGGGTATCAAATTAATGAAAGGGTTTAGTGAAAAGAATAAGAATAAAAGCTTGTATTTAAAAATATTTTTTTATAATTCAACTTATTACACTAGTGTTTTTGTTAGGTATATACAACGTATATATATATATATATATATATTTTAAATATACATCTACGATCGAGCTGAGTGGTATGGGGCTTTTATATATATATAATTATATATATATATATATATATATATATATATATATATATATATATATATATATATATATATATAAACAAGACTTGTAACTAAGCTAAGTAATAAGATTCATTACCATAAATCTGGTTTCGACAAAGTATTTCGTGTGGTGGTAGAAAGTTACCTATTTTAAGCTTATATTTCTGTTTTATTGATCGCATTTCTTTTTTTGCAATTAATTAATGGAGTTTTTGTTTTCTGTTACAGGTGAGCTCTTTGATTTAATTAATGCTTCCAATTACTGAGTATTACGTAAGTTATTTTAAGTACATAATATATGCTGAGTACTTTGCCTTTTTATACATTAAGTTAATCACATATCCAATACTAATATCTAATATTTTCGAATCAAACCGTCTATGTAATATATATATATATATATATATATATATATATATATATATATATATATATGTATGGGATACCTCGGAACTTTTCCTTTAACTAATGTTTATACATTATTTTTATTTATTTTATTTAATTTATTTAATTATTTATTTAATTTATTAACTTTGAGGTCATCAAAATTGTCGCACTAATAAATAATTATATTCGCTTATAACTTTTAAACTAATTAATGGGATTTCATCGGGGTTTTTTTTATATTATATTTGTTCATTAATTTTTCCGGTTCCAACGATATGCTATCTATCAAAAACGTATTTATACTTTCGGTATTATTAACCGTCAAAGTTTCAAAAATCAAAAATTGATAACTTCAAAATGTCGGCCAATATCAAAATAAAATTTGGTGGGCTTGTTTGTCATACAGAGAGGTACAGTCGTGCCAAATTTCAACTCGATCAAGACCATTTTTCGATTTTTTAAAATGTTTGCTGACTCAGCAAACTGGGATCAAGATGGCGGAAAAAGTTAATTTTCCGGGCGGCACCACTACAGGTAAGGACAGATTTTTCTGCCAATTTTCAACTCTCTAGGTTAAATACCTTGGGCGCTACGATGATAACATATACACACACATACATACACACATACATACACACATACATATATACATACATGCAGACGTCATGCTGAAAACCACTCAGGTGGTGTTAAAAACACCCAAAATGGTTAATTCCGTTGAAATCTCGAAAAAAAAATATTTGGGTGAATACAATACTTTTTTCCTACCATAGGTAGTGAGGAAAAGTAAAAACATAAATATACATCTTTGTGGTCCTATGATATTTACGGGAGTTAATATAAAAAAGTCAAATTTTAGTAACTTTAGGTGGTCGTAACTATGGTGACCCAAAATTTTTATTTTTTGAAATTTTTATATGTGATATCATTTTAAAGGTATTGAAATGTCAATAAAGAATAAATATTGCGTTTCCAAAGTGGCGGCCATTACCTTTAAAAGGATCAAATAAGTGCATACCTAAAATGCTAAAGGGTAATTAGTTAAAAAAAAATAATATAAATCTGTACCTCATAGGCAAACTGTCGTAACTATATTTTTTGTGATTTTCGGATTATTGCGATGAGTTATGGGTAAAAAATAAAATTTAATATGGAGTCAAATAGCCAGACATGTATTAAGAAAAATGTCTCAACATAAAATACAATTGATGTCTGGCTATTTGACCCCATATTAAATTTTATTTTTTACCCATAACTCATCGCAATAATCTGAAAATCACAAAAAATGTAGTTACGACAGTTTACCTCTGAGGTACAGAAATACTGTTGAATTATGAAATTTTATGACCGAAGAAACCATTTTAGTAGCTTCCTGGCAAGTACTTGACGGGATTTTTTAACTTACTTAATCACGAATTCTACTAATGTAAGGTTTAGAGTTTTAGTGGTTTGACGAAGAGATCTCCATTTAGATTTATCTTCCTTCAGGCACCGTGCCCGGTTCCTGGTCACACCTTGCTCTTGAATTTATAGCATGATGTTGTCCTCCCATGACATCCTGCGTCTACCACGGGGATTCTTATCTGGCCTAGCTTTATTGGCTTGTTTAGGAAAGATTTCATTTTGGCTATGTTTCTATACTATTGCATTTGGTTGCAGCTCATAAGTTGTTTAACACCTCATAATCTCAGAGCGAGCAAAATATCACAAAAATAAATAACTGTATTTAATACTCTATAGACCATAAATATGGAAATTTAAGTAAAATTAAGTAATGAGGGTTAATCTAATACTAATATCTAATATATTCGAATCAAACCCAGTCTATGTATATATATATATATATATATATATATATACATAGGGTGACTGGCGTTATATGTGAAAAAATGAAGTAGGTTGTTATACGCCTCAGGGGTTACAAAAAACACTATATAAACCATGGGTCAAATATTAACCATTCTCCCATAAGTTCAAATTTTAAGATTGCATGCCTTTGCTCATAAATACACTAATTGCTCCAAAAGTATAAAAGCTGGAACAAAATTTTTGGTTTCGTTGTATAGCTGACAAAATTTCCTATAAGAAAAGTGTAATTTTCATTTTCATTCCCTCAAATTACAGACCAAACACATTTACACATTTTTTTTTTATTTATTTATTTATTTGATTATGTGTTTTATTTATTTTATTTTAAGTGTTTATCTGTGAATGTTCCGTGTTATTATTTGTAAGGTATTTGTTGAGGTATGCAAAACAAAGTGAATATGTTAAAAAATAAATACAGATAATTGATATTAAAAATAATTGCTTACCTTATTATTTAACCCTTTGTCCGGTTGTTGACGTTGATTGTTTGTTTTTTTTGTTCAGTGCACTCGCGTCTCTGAAGGGGTGTTTTGTTTTTATGTTTTATAAAAAAAAATTGAAAATTTGGGGAAAAAATTAAATGTATGATGTGATATTAATTGTGTGGGGTGAATCCTTCGCTGCCACCAATGTAACGGGGATTTGGTGAGTGGAATAAAGTGAACTGGTTATATGGTTGATAGATATTTATTTGGGTATATGATTGTGTATGTGTATGATTGTTTGTAAGATGTGTACACCTCCAGAGCTAAGATCGGACTCCCCGTGTGACTCTGTGCTAGGGCTTAGTCTGTTAGATTCTTGGTGGGGGAAAGCACCACTAGACAGAAATTCGAGCCTTTGCTAGCCTAAGGTCTACACTGCTTTCCTAGAATATTCTGGACTTGGCTTCCCCGTTACACATGACAAAAAATGTATACAAATGTTGTTTTTAAGAAAAATTAAAAAAATATTTATTCTTTGTGGTTCCATAACTTAGAATAGAACCAAGCTTAAGCTGTTCGGATTTCAGGAAAAACTTCCTTATTCCCTTTTCCTTTTCCAGCTTTTATACTTTTGGAGCAATTAGTGTTTTTATGAGTGAAGGCATGCGATCTCAAAACAAACATACAATTTGAACTTATGGGAGAACGTTTAATATTTGACCCATGGTTTATATAGTGTTTTTTGTAGTAGCCCCTGAGACGTAGAACAACCTACTTCATTTTTTCACATATAACGCCAGTCACCTTGTATATATATAAACAAAATAAATTACTTATAAATCAAATAAGATAATGTAATAAATAAATTTAAAAAAATCATCACAACGAGTAATTAATAATTCTAATCTCTAACATCTATTTAAGCATCACAAAAAAATAAAATAAAAGAAATGATCATTTCAATGTATTGCCCCCTACTTCTGCGCAAATTTCGATTCTATTTATCTAACATATATACAACCCCCTGTGAAACTCACTGACTCACTCACTCACTCACTCACTCATGTATACAAATGTTTACCCACTTCCGCTATAGCTAGAGAGTTGGGGTTTTCGCCATTCGATGCGCAATGTCCGCTTTGTGAACTCGAAAAATTGCCATAAGTTTACTTTTCCTTCGTCTTCCCCCCCTAAGATGAGAAAAACCGTCGTAGCTGTGTTGGAATTTTTTAAAAATTAACGGTTAATTGTAGCTAAAAACTGATTTAACAAACATGTACTAATTTTGCAAGATCTAAAATTTTGTTCATAGGTCATTTTGTCGTACCTTTATTGTTTGTAGGCTAAATGGGGCTATTTTGGTTTTGTTTTTTTCAATTTTTGTCTTTGGGGTCTTATATCTTTGGTAATAATTGACCGATTTTAATTCTGACTTTTAGGTTCAAATCTCACACTAATGCCCTTTAAAACAAGACCTTGATATGTTTATAATTCGTCCTATTTGCTGAGAAATTGAGAGTAAACTTTTTCCCGACCGTGCCGTGGTTACGTGACGTCACGAGACAACTTTTTTTCGATTAAAATATTCGTTCGCATATCATTTGAAAGCTCTTGACTTGTACATTAAAGCTCTTTTATTTGTTTATTTTTAAAAAAATTGGTACATGTACTTTTGTACTGATTTGTATAATTGTCAATTGTGTCATTTTTATTTTTTATCGAGATAAATTGAAAATAATTATTTTTTAGTTATTTCTTGGATTTGCTAGATTAGTTTATGGATTAAATGGATGAACAACCCTCCCCCCCCCCCCCCTGAACATCTTGGTGTGTACTCAATTGTTTTATTAATATTTTTTTTTGAAATAAATTGAAAAAACTGTTTTCTTTAGGGTTTATGGTTTTCTTTCTGTTAGTTTATGGTTTCAAATAAATGACCCCCCCCCCCCCCCCCCTGCACAACCCCTCTCTAGCAATCCTGCTCATATACTTAGATGCTCTCCCCCCCTTCATTGGAATCGTAAACTCACATATCATTTATAATTTTTTTAAACCCTATACCAAGTGACCACTTTTATCCGATTTAAATATTGGTTCGTATATAATTTGAAAGCCCTTGATTTGTACATTTAAACTATATTATTTATTTATTTTTAAAAAAATTGGTACACGTACTTTTGTACCGATTTGTATGTTTGTTGTTATATAATATTTTTTAAATTTTAAAAGTGGTTTATTATTCTTTATTTGGTTATTTAAAGCCTTTTTGAATTGTTTGTTTATTGAAATATAATTTTGGTACCCCCGGGTACAATGGTACAAATGCCAAAATTAATATTTTAAATAATGATGTATATCGTAGAAAAGCTCTTGAAAAGTGTAGTAAATATTGTTATGTACTGAATTTTTTTAGTTCTTTTTTCTTGAGATAAATTGAAAAAACTGTTTTCTTTAGTGTTTTTTCGGATTTCTATGATTAGGTTATGGTTTAAATGGATGAACACCCCCCCCCCCCCCTCTGAACACCCCCTCTCTAGCAATTCTGCTCATATTCCTAGACACACTCCCCCCCCCCCGCTTCATTGGAATTAGTAAACTCCCGTATCTTTTATGATTTTCTTTAACCCTAAACCAACAATTATAAGTAGTACCACATTGTTAGCTCTATTATCCCCCCCCCCCTCTTCTATCATTTCTTATTACACCATCACTAGGAAACCCCTTTGAACTCCCTATTTCTTACATATAAGTTGTAACATATTGTTAGCTCTATCCCCCCCCCCCCTCTCCTATAATTTCTTATTACACCATCACTAGGAAACCCCTTTGTACTCCCAATTTCTTACATATAAGTAGAAACATATTGTTAGCTCTATTCCACCCCCCCCCCCCCCCCCCCTCTCCTATAATTTCTTATTACATCATCACTAGGAAACCCCTTTGTACTCTCTATTTCTTACTTATAAATAGTGACATATTGTTAGCTATATTCCCCCCCCCCCTCTCCTATAATTTCTTATTACACCATTACTAGGAAACCCCTTTGTACTCCCTATTTCTATTGAACTCCGTTGTTGAAATTTTCATAATTTCATAATTACTAAACCTAGTGTTTTCCATTTACTACTTTTGGTGGATACATTCAATTACTATTGATTATTTGATTAAAATATATCATAAAATTGACTTCTCCTCGGCGGGGAATCGAACCCGGCCTTTCTCCATCCGCAATAAAAAATATTTTCCTTTTTTTTTAAAGCAATCTATACTCTCTATTTCTATTGAACTTCGTTGTTGAAATTTCCATAATTTCATAATTACTAAGCCCAGTGTTTTCCATTTACTACTTTTGGTGGATACATTCAATTACTATTGATTATTTGATTAAAATATATCATAAAATTGACTTCTCCTCGGCGGGGAATCGAACCCGGCCTTTCTCCATCCGCAATAAAAAATGTTCCTTTTTTTTAAAGCAATCTATAACATCTTAGAATGTCGTAGAACCTTCACTTAAGATCATTAAATTTTCTCCCTAGCAAAAATACAGATATAATACATATTTTTACTTGCTAAATCCTACTCAGCCTTAGATCTTCTTAGCTTTCCCGTATACCACATCTCACAGCATATTTCTAGAAGCTAAAGCTATGTACCCCCCCCCCCCCCCCCCCCTTCTAATCAATATGAATTATTCAAGTTCTTTGTAAGAGTGCACTTATTATATTATATCATATCATATCATATTATATCATATCATATTTTATTATATCAAATCATATTATATTATATCATATTCTTAAAAACCACAGAGCATATTCCTAGACACTATGTACCCCCCCCCCCCCCCTGTTCCAATCTATAGGAGTTATTCCAGTTCTCTGTAAGAGTGCACTTGAAATTTTTTACCCTAATTTTGTACCAGCTCCTATACAAAAACCAAACCCTATACAAGTACCAACTCTTATAAGTACCAGACCTATACAAGTACCTGGCCACTCGTCGGGCGGAGTTCGGCCGTAGGCCGAACGACGACCCGGCGAGTATGAATTTTATACAAGCCTTATGAACTTGCTCAAGGGGAATATTGGCATTCCATTAACTTTTCCAAGCTATTATCCACTTGTTTCTTATCACACTTGTTTATTATAAAAATCCAAAGAGAACTATTTGTTGTGCCCATTGTTTATTTTTAGAAAACAAACAAACTTATATTTAATATTTTAGAAAAATAACTAAAATTTAATAATTCATAAAATAAATTCATATTTAATATTTATACGTTTTTAGGGTTTTGTAGATTCTTCTCAAAACCCTTATGCCGAGGGTGATGTGTCCGTCTGTCCGTCGCTCTTTGGTTCATAGGGCCCGAACCGTTTAAGCTATAGAGCTGAAATTTGAAATACTGGTGTAACTTTTTGACCCAACCACAGGAAAAATATACAGAAGTTCAAAATTAAATATGCGCATGCGCAATTCGCAAAAATGTTGTAAACTCAAAAATTTATATTTTTTTTAATTTTCGAGTGGGGTATCAAATGAAAGCTGCTGAAGAGTAGGACGCAAAGATATATATGCTTTTGTAAATTTTGCATTCCTTATTGGGTAAAAAAATCAAAATATACCCCAAAAAAAATTTCCCCCCCCCCAACCACTATACTTCGGCTGGTCCTAAAATTTCGAAATAATTCATGCTAATGCCTTCTTGTGGGGCGATGAAAATTCCGGGAGTTCATCCCAAATTTTAAAAAATTGCCAATTTTGGGCGCGAAAATTTG
Organism: Gerris lacustris; assembly: GCA_951217055.1. Lineage (NCBI taxonomy): Eukaryota > Metazoa > Arthropoda > Insecta > Hemiptera > Gerridae > Gerris > Gerris lacustris. The sequence goes on from OX578278.1 coordinate 48,351,872, forward strand.
AAGTGCGCCAAAAATTTTATTTTTTTAAAATTTTGAGTTGGGTATCAAATGAAAGCTGCTGAAGAGTAGGACGCAAAGATATATATACATTTTTAAATTTTGCATTCCTTATTGGGTAAAAAAATCAAAATATACCCCAAAAAAAATTTCCCCCCCCCCAACCACTATACTTCGGCTGGTCCTAAAATTTCGAAATAATTCATGCTAATGCCTTATTGTGGGGCGATGAAAATTCCGGGAGTTCACTCCAAATTTTAAAAAATTGCCAATTTTGGGCGCGAAAATTTGAAGTGCGCCAAAAATTTTATTTTTTTAAAATTTTGAGTTGGGTATCAAATGAAAGCTGGTGAAAAGTAGGATTCAAATATATATTTGCTTTTTTAAATTTTTCATTAATCATTAATTTTATCAGTCAAAATATACCCCAAAAATTTCCCCCCTCCCCAACCACTATATAACGGGTGGTCCTAAAATTTCGAAATAATTCATGGTTATACCTTATGGTAAAGCGATGGAAATGGTCTAAAAAAAAAGAATTTTTCTAGTCGTTATTACCGATGAAAAACATTGTGACCCCCCGGGGGATCGAACCCGGACCCTTGAGATCGAAGAATAAAATCATAATTACATAACGGGCATGCTTAATCTTCTACAAAACCCTAAAAAGTACTTGGACGCAAGTACTTCCCTGAGATTTTTTTTCAATTCTGAACAACTTTTCTAAATAATATTTTTGGATACCATCAAAAATAAGGGTAGTTTACTCTTAGTCATATTTTAAAGTTTTCAAAAAACAGAACCCTGTGCAAAAAATCAAGAAAATTTTAGCATTTTTTAGAGCTTTAAGAACAAGCAGGAGTTTTTATAAAAAAAAATACTTTTTTTCGGAAACCCAAAAATAAGAAATTTTTTCCTCTTGGATGCTCTCTCTCTCTCTCTCTCTCTCTCTCTCTATATATATATATATATATGTATATATATATATATATATATATATATATATATATATATATATATATATATATATATATATATATATATATATATATATATATATATATATATATATATATATATATATATATATATATATATATATATATATATATATATATATATATATATATATATATATATATATATATATATATATATACACACACACACATACATGTATGTATTAGTGTTTGGAACTATGGAATGAGGTATCAAGAGACTACCTTAAGCCTCTACTCTATTCTCTCTTCTATTTTAACTTAGTAGCTTATACTAATCGTTATTCAGTCAAGTTTTATAAATAATAGATTTTATTGAAGTAATATTACCTATAATTATTTAAATTTCTATTACAAGAATTCATTTTTACACGTGTAATCATTCATATATTCTTAACAAACAATGTTAAGTTTATCCTATATATACAGTTTTAAATAAAACTTAATATATTTTTTATTACATACTATTTTATAATTTAATGTTAACTTTTTATATGAGTGTATAGTGTATAAGTATATTTATAATATAGAATATGATTTCTTTAAACTTTAACTAGTCTTACATTAAGAATTTAACAGCAATACTTATTAAAAAAATAGTTTTTATTAAACTTATTTTGCTCGTATATTCTCAAAATATTATATGGACTTATTTGTACTTCTAAAATTTTAATGGTTTTTTGTTTTCCGTTATACGTGCTAAAATAAAATTAATTTTTTATATCAAATTGTTTGTCAGTCAGTGTGTGCCCCTATTTTATAAATTCCCTTTCTTTGTATGTAGTTCTTGTAATGAAACAATTTTTGTTGGTTTTATTTCATTGGTCGTTATATACGTGTACAAGTGTTTGTGTATTTATGTATTTATATATATATATATATATGTATGTGTGTGTGTGTGTGTGTGTGTGTGTGAGAGAGAGAGAGAGAGAGAGAGAGATGAAGACAATGTTTTTAGGAGGAATTGTATGGGAAAGGGTATTATTAATTTTTTATTTATTTTTCTTTATAATTAATTTATGGAAAAAATAGCTTGAGAGTGAGGAAAAGAGATTAGGGGTAAGGGGAACAAAAATATAGAGGAGACAAAAAATGGCATATAAAAAAGGAAGACTATTCTCTCGTTTTGTGTCATTCCTGTGTATATAGAGTGGGAGGGGATAACCTCGCAGATTTTTTGAAACCAGAAAAAAAACCACTAACCTTTTAAAAATTGCTATGTAGAAAAGTGAGATAGAAGATTTACACAGAGAATGAAATAGTATGTGCGACAAGAAAGAAAGCTGGAGAGATGAGAGAGAAATTTTCGGAGGCCTTTTTTTCAGTAGGCCCTCAAAAAAAGTAGTAATTTGGTGATGAAAGTGCGGCTTGGGGAGGATGTGTTTTTGCTGGGTTTGGAATTATAGCGCATGTGTCATTGCCAGCACTCGGTTGGAGCCTCGCCTGTAGTATGCTTGGCTTACTTCTAATTTCCTTCCCCTATCTCTCTTACTTTCTCATTCCTTACTCCTCACTGTTACTTTACTTTATCTCTGATGTGTTTTTTTCCTTTACACCTTTCCACATACTAACATAAATCATCTTAAACTCGCCTTTCTCCTGTATTTTTTTTTTTTTTTTTTTTTTTTTCTTTCATTTTATTTAAATATTGAAATAAATAAAAAGGCTACGTTTTCCTTAAAGTAATAAGGCACCGACTTTTCTGAGGAAATAAAAAATATGAAAGTAAATTCACCTTACTTTTACAATTCCATGTATGTTGCCGCTGGCTGAAAACTCTAACTTTAGCTAAAACTATTATGTAGAAATGCCCTTATTATTAATAATAGTGACTAAAACTAACAGACCAAAACTCAAATGTTGTCCCTTGATCAAACTATTGGAATAATTTCCTATTAAATTAAATGCCAACTATCAGAATTTTGCTTAAAATAATTATTGAGTCCGAGCTAACCGAAGGTTGCGAATCATTCAAGATAGAAATCCGTTTCAGATATCTGGGAACATTTTTGGTCTCGTTACTTTCTGCGTCTGTTGTTCAAAATGTTTGCGAACTACTAAATCTTAAAAACTACTTGTCAGATTTAGATGGTAGCTCAATTAGGCCATTGTTGGTCTCATTTAATTTTTAACTTGCTGCGCTCAATCCTTTCTCTTCTGCATGCGCACAAACTCTTTTTATAACCCACCTATATTTATTATACCCACGAATCGTCCTATATTAATTTCAGCCGTCTGAGCAACCTACAAATTGCTTAATTGGTGTAACGAAACTTTTATTCATCTGATGAAACTTAAATAATTATGACAGATTAAAAAAGAATAAAAAAAACAACTGGAAAATTTAAATTAATGGATCAACGAAAATGGATCAATCCGGTGTTGACTGAGGTAGTGGTTTCTTGAACTAATGTAGAAGAGGTGTAGTTCAATAACCAAACAACGTCTTCACACAAAATAATTGTATTTGTAACAATTGACCGGTTTCGGCTGTTCTAATGCAGCCTTCTTCAGATAAACTGTGTAGGTTATAAGAAGACTTCAAAAATGCAAGTTAAAAAATTATTTGACCACAAGGCTCAAGCACAGGTGTGAAAGGATTAGACTAAGAGGAGAGGGAAGGATTAGTACCTGCTGGGAGGTAGCTACTCTACCCTAGACATTTTCAACTACACAAAAACTAACTATTGCAAATATTCTAACAACAAAAACTATTACGTACAAACTATTACTAAAATGTCTTAAAAACCTATTACTAACAATATCAAAATAGAGAAAAAAATTACAAAAAAAAAACTTAGTAATACAAAAATAATGCAATAAATATAGAAATATCTGGTCACACATATCACAAAAATAAATAAATCAATCAAAGCTAAGAAATATTACACTATAGTGATTGATAAAATTCAAAAATAAAATTACAATAAAAAGACTAGATAACAATATACAATAAAGATGTGAAACCATGGAATACGGAAAAAACAAATGGTAAAATAAAAATACGACAATCAAATAATAAAAAAATAAAATAATAATACTAACAATATACACAAATAAGATATTAAAAAAAAAAAAAAAAAAAAAAAAAAAAAAAAAAAAAAAAAAAAAAATATATATATATATATATATATATATATATATATATATATATATAAATATATAAAACTATTTGCTAGATACAGTGACTGAGGTGAAAATTAAAATAAGCACTTACTATTCCAAAAATACTTTGAGTATAGGAGACAGAGAGGGGATCTGGTCATTAAGGCAATTATAAGGACAAGACTTTAACTGCTTGGAAATTTCAAAGGTTTTCCAGGACCGTGGTTTTGTGCTTTTATCGCAAAATTGTAATAATTCAATGTCGGTATTGGAATCAAAATTATGATTGTTACTAATAAGGTGAGCAGCAAAATGAGACTTGATGGGTTTATCTGTAGGGTTTTGGATATGTTTGATCCATTCTTTGACATGCTCATTAAGAATGGGAGTACTGAAAGCACGACCTGTTTGTCCTACATAATATGATTTGCAGGTAGAACAATTTAATTTGTAAACACCGTTTTTAGAGAGAGGGTCTTGTTTTTTTTAAATCTGGATTTTTAAATTTTAAAAGTTGTTTTAGAGAGCTGGGTGACTTATAGGATACTCTGAAATCTTTCTTCTCTAGAATTTTGGCAACTTTATAGGAGGCATTACCAGTCAATAAATTGTCACAAACCAACCTTTCCCCTAACTCCTATCTAGTCTCCTTTGACATAGTCAACTTATTTCCTAGAGTGCCTATCAGTGATACCAAGAATCTAGTCTCTCAATTAATATCCAGAGAAATCACTGATCCCAATTTAATTCATTCATACCTTGATCTTTCTAACCTTTGCTTGGATAACACTTATTTTAAGAATTTAGATAAATTCTATAAACAATCTGAAGGTTCCGTCGTTGCCCCTAAAGTTTTCAGCACCGACTTTAGTTAGATTGTTTTTCAACTGGGTGTACCAGTTATAATCGTGTTTATTCGTTCTTTATCTATTTTAACGAGAGCTGAGAGACAGAGCCTTGAGATTTCATCTTGTAGTTTGTCTAAAACAATCCGGAGCCAAGTAGGGGCGCGTTTATAACTATCGTGCTTAATGATAAGGTTGATCACAATGCTTCCGATACCTTCAGTTAGCTTGGAAGCTAAAATGAAGATATTTTTAAGGTTTTTTTCTTTTGATGAATACATTATTAGATTATTACGTTAAATAGATGGGGGATCCGGCCACTTTACTCATCAATAAGATCATCAGTGTAAAACATGTCTCACCTCTCTGATATTCGAACTCACCAGTTATTTCGGTGTTTTGACCTTGGTGTTTCAGGTGGAGTTGCGCTAGTAGGCTGCCACTCGGCTGCGCCGGTCCCTGATACATTATTATTTTCTATTATTAAATGGAAAATTGAGGTTTTTTGGTATTTGCAAAAGTCCTTTGGGTGCTTTAAAATCAACTAGAATTGGAAAATAATAATAATTCAATGCTGTTCGGAGCATATTAATTCTAATTTATGTACATATATGCATCTATAATGAACCATTATAGAGTATTAGGGGTAGTAATATAATCCTTATACATATATATATATATATCAGCATTAATAGACGTAAAGATCACGGTTCACAACCTACCATAGCAACATTACAAGCGAGAGATATGCCTGAAATATTCTACTACTTCTTCGAACAATAATATTTACCTTTTCAGTCATCCAACAAATTATAATAAACTAATTTAGAAAGTAAATTGAAAATTTCAAAGTAAAAAGACAGAATTTCTAAGATTTTAGTATGATCAAAAATACGAGTAGGTATAACAACACAACTGTTCTCCAGTAACGTTTAAATAAAATTAAGTGAAAAATATATCATTCTTATAAACTTGGGGGGAGTAAACAAAACTATCATATCTTGTTGTGGGACTCTATTTTGTGATTGTAGAAATTTGAATCCTCTAAAACGTGTTCTTAAAGCCTTGTCCACACTAGTAGACATGTTGCGCGATTTTGGTCTCAGAGACATGTCTAGCGATTTGTCTATAGACATCGGCTAGACAAACGGCGTCTACGGTCTCGTTGCTAGACCAAAAATCGTATGTCTATGGTTTTCCATTCTAAATGGTGGACATGGTGCAACGTTAGGCATGTTCCGCAACGTGTCTACAAGTGTGGACGCTAGACCTAGACCATAGACGGTCTCAGCGGATGTCTATAGACACGTTGCGAGACATTTCTATAGACGGTCTATGAGACCGTCTACAGAAATGTCTCGCAACGAGTCTACTGGTGTGGACTAGGCTTAACGTAGTACATTAATTTAAAATTAATGTGTATGCAAACTAGAGTAACAAAAAGTACACAACACCACTAATACTATATTACAAAATATTTACTATTACTATATTTTCTTAATGTTTTTGCAATGTTAAGTATTTATATCGACATACATTTATATTATTGCTTCCGGGCTTACCGAAGGTAACAGAAGTATTGTGTTAGTTTTAAAGTTCGAACTTTGTTTACTATAAACTAATTACAACATACTATCCGAATTTAATTAAAATCAGACGAGTGGTTTTTATTTATGGAAACCGGAGACAAAGGAAATTTTCATTCTTTAGAGCGATCACATAGCTTCCATTACCTTGAGTAATAGTAGAAACAAAAAGGGGGGGGGGGGGTAATTAAACGAAAGAATAATGGGTTGTACGCGAGGAAGGTATGTGCCAAACTAATTGGCAGACTATAATTTTCAATTGATCTGATTTAACTATTATCATGGAAAAATCACTCAGTAAAATGAAGTGCAGTATTTTTAGTGCGGTGATCCGTTTTAGGTTTAGTTTATTTCCTATTGAAAACCGGTATAATGATAATTAAAAAACTTTATCTAAGTTCATAATTATTCACTTTAGAAACAGTTTTCTGTGAAAAAGAATACGATTAAGTCAGAAGCAATTAAAGAAAAATAATCCCGACTTATATAGACTAAATCATTATTATGAAAGTTGTCTCACCTAGAGTACACTACTCGCCTACGTCAATTTCCGTTGTTGTGTCTTATTTTAGTTTTTTTTTTTATCTGAGAGCCTTCATTTACATAAGTTATAAATTTGATAAATTTTAAAACATTAATAAAATAAAAGATGAAATCATATAATATGTAACAAGGTGAGCGCTTTAGACCTTTGACAGCTCTACTATCTAGTATAATGATTATATTTCAATGTTAAATCTTAATAGATCCAGATGTTTATATTTTCACTTTAGTTTGTTTTCTTTTTATACGTTTGCTTTTATAAAAATCCCTTCTTGTCTTTTAACTTCGGAAACGATACAACGGGTCGACGATGCGTTACTAGTCATAATGAATGGAAACGGCTCGTAGCTGTACTCGTATACCGACCGGAAGCCTGAGCTAAAGGGGAAGAGACGGAGTTGTCTGCCGGATTTAGACTGAAGAATTCATTGTCATCGGGAATGGTGTATACAGTGTGCTACGGGTGAATCAGAAATAGTCTTGCCTGCTTGCCCGTGTTAGGGTGGGACGTTCACCTCGTTCTCATCCCCTTGACATTAAGGCCTCTTTGTTTATTTTTGTCTTCGACTCAGTCGACTCTGAGGGTGAAAAAAGTGTCCAACTGATTCCTCTCTTGTATCTCTCTGTTTACGATGTAATTGTCACTTCCTTGACAATTATCATTATTTCTATTTATTTACTCACCCTTCGTTATTTTTGTAGTGCCTATAAAAAAGGTATACTTACAGGAGGAGTCTTTACATGAGGTTGATAAACACTTTACAAGAATCATCTGTATATCACTTGCAGTATTTCGTATTCCTCCGTTAATTTCTTAATTATAACGAAAATATACATGAAATTTTCTTTTATTCGTAACTTTCTTAGTGACATTTTTGATTCGTCACATCGAGTTATTGACCTATTTAATGCGATAAACATTAATCATAGTCGAATTTTCATATTTTCATTAGCTATCAATTTTAATAACTAATTTTGCTTTATGCATTTAATAGCAATGCTTTCCAAGTATTATTTTCCTTTACAGCCGTAGATCGCCTTTCATTACTATGAATCATGGATAAACCAACAACGCAAATTTATATTTTTATAGTACACAGTAAGGAAGTGATAAAATAAATCAATACGCAAAATAAATCATAATACATAGTAAGGAAGAGCATTGTTTATTGGAGCATTCACTATAAAAATGTCAAATTATGTGGTTATAACTAAAAAGGCGAGTAATGCTAACCTCGGCTAGCAAGCATGTAAATCCTTTAATTCACGGTAAAAAAATATGGTTTATGTTATCTATACGTACTAGGAATTAAAGAAGATATTTTGGAATCCTTAATTATTGATCTTTATTGCTTAATAAATATATTTTAATAAGTAATTTAACACGATTTTTTTTTATTAATTTGCCATTTAGAATATTTATCTGTTTTCCACTTAGTTTTTTCTTAAATAAAAATATTCTATTTGCTAATAAGAAGTAGGTATACTGATCGATTTTGGCTTTACTTTTGGATTCAGGGGGGTTTAGTCTGCAAATACAGTCTTCGGGCCATTAGTTATTCTACGCGACCGCCTCCTCCCCTTTTTTCTCCAAATTTATTGGTTTATTTTAGCATTTATTTATTCCTTTTCTTGGCTGACTCTTTGCACTTTTTTATGTCCTTTTTTTGTTGAGCTAAATTTAATTATAATGGCTTTTAAATTACTTTTACGATAAGTGATTAAAGGAAAAGGTTATTTAATTTCGATCGTGGTTTTAGGTTTTTATGGCTTTTAAAGTAAATTTTAATCTACGTGTGTATATTTTAATGGATACACAATTTTCGCATCTTTCATTGCTATATATTGTTATTTAAAACAATTATATATTGAGATATGTATTTTAGACATATGGAAGAGCTCATGATTTGCTGACATTGTAACTTTCCTTAATATGTCTTTCTGTAAATTTTTAAAGTTTCCTTGCCAGGAGATTTTATAAGGCAATGTTTAGTGGAGATATTTGGTTTTATTCTTAGTTATATCGGTTTTGGGACCTTTTAATATTCACTCGTTGACTTGATGGTTGGAGAATGGATTTCGGATTCCAGAATATTTCCATTTTTGAGTTGAATTTCTCTCGAATTTCCATAGGTTATTTTATTATTCCGATCCCGAGTCAGTGAGAAGACCTCCTTCCTCCCCTGTCCTCACCCTTGATTTCACAGAATAAACGCCCCGTCCCGATAATCTGAATAAATTTCTTCCTCGATTCGCCGCCAATCTCGGGAGCCCAAGAATTTCCAATTTGTAAAATAACGTGCTTCAATTCCTCTCCCCTTTTCCCCGTCCTTTTGATGTTGTGCCTACCCCGGTAGACGGACCTCTCTCCCTTCTTATTTCTATCTATAAAAGATTTACTGTTTTTCTCCGGAGCAAAATGAGCCGGAATATCTCATCTCTTTTTTCTCTCCGTCTTTTTTTCTCCTTTAACAAATAAATTACATTCCGTTCCGACGGAGCCGGACTATTTTCCTATTGAATGAAATTTATGATTGTTTACCGGCCTCTTCGCTTTATAACTTTCAGCTCTTCTTCTTTCTATCTACAATAATTTGTCGATGTATTGAAAAATAAAAGTTTATCGCTGAAATATATGTGTTTATGCTTGGTATAATGTTTATATGAATTAACTTAGTTTATCCGTTTTTGTAAATGATATTTAAGCAGTTATTAGACTGTGTTATGCAGATTTTAACCCCTTCCCAAACACCTATGCTCTCTCACGTGAGAAAGGTGAAGTTAATTATTATATCTGGCGGTAAGATAATGTAGGTTAGAACAGGCCGCGTGTATAGGCAATCTCGCAGCCACCCTCTCTCTGTTTGTTCCATTAGGAGCCAACTTTAGGAAAACTTAACAATTGACTAAGCGCTCGAGGTTGTAAATCTTGTCTGGAATCGTTGCAAGTTTATAACTTAAACCCCTTTTCCAACTCCCCCTCCTTCTCAACCTAACTTGCTAAAACGAAATTCCAATTAAAACTTTAAAATCGAATTTGTTTTCGCTTCAGGGCTATCGATACGCTTTCGACCTTTGATTCTTTCTTTTTTTGCGCTGGGTTTAATCTCTTGATTCTTGTGATGCATGAGAAAAATAGACTGCCCTCTCTTGTATAAGGGACAATGAACTTTCTAGGCCAATGGAATAATAAAATCCTGGATTCCCCTATTATGTTAAACTAAAAATAAATATAATGGAAATGATTTTGTTTTACATGACATAGCTTCTTCATGGGTAAAACGGAGCTTATACTGTGAAACCTCAAATTTTTATTTTATAATTATTTTATAGTGGTACTCATAACAGTTCCAGTTTTACTTGACCCGTAAAGGATTTTTATTTCTTCAAAAATGTTCGCTTAAAAGAAAATAAAGTAGCTAAGTATGAACTTTCAGTACAGTCAAAGGGTCCGCAGGCAATTTAACAAATCGGAGTAGTTCGTAAACTAGTATAATTGGCCCAGCTGTTTCATGATGGCTGCCATTTAAAAGTTTGTTTTAGGTAGGTATATCTTTTAACACTTTATTATAATGACGTGAAACTAATTCATTTAAATGTAGTTTTATTGTCCAAACTCAATGAAATAACTACTTGGTCTTAAAAAGATAATATTTTTTATATTTTATGGGTGGGAGGGGGGCATTTGACGTATGAAAATTGCTTGACCTTTTTTTATCAGATGTTTTCGTCGATTTGTTTTGGGAGAACGAAAAACGAAAAAAAAAAAAAATACGAAACTAAATTTACACACACCACATGACGCATTATCATTAAAAAATGTTAACCCCATAAACTGCAACTCATTGTTGATAAAGGGATAATATTTGGGGCTTCCCTGTGTTTTTACTTTTTCGGGTGGGTATATGACATAACTACAAAGTTTCAATTTTATTTGTTAGGTACTTTCGGAGATGCAGGTCTGTTAACGACCTCCAAACTGACAGATAAACGAAGGAAATTAATGGGATCCTAAAAATCATTACTTTGATAAATATTTTAGTTTTTAAATGTAGTGGAAGAAACTGTTCTTTGCATAAACATGTTTTATTTTTAGTTTCTGGTTTTATAGAAGAAATGTTGAGAAGATAATAATAAAGAGAATAAATAAATAGTTGCTCGACTCAAGACACTTTTGTTATTGAAAATGTTAAAAACTTTCCGTATAAATTGTTTAAAATGAATTGTCTCGTCTTCGAAGTTTGAAAATTATGAAAATGAGAAAATGCTTCTTAAAGATTTGCTCGGCTTAAGAGAAAAGCATTCTAAAGTTTCGAAGGATCTTCTGAGGGTCGGTTGCATTATGACATAAGTTAGGGACCACTTCATGAAAACTTGATGTTAGAATTTCGAGTTTAGTTGCTGTTTAGAGCTGTGGCTGAGATCGGAGAAGGAGCTTTAGAAAGGGCTCATGTATTCGAATAATTTCCTGCTTGCTGACAGGCTCGCCTGAATTGTTGCAGACCCCTCGAGCCCCGGGTATATTCCTTCTACTAGTATATTGTACGACTTAATTTGCTATGCTTCATACGTTCAGTACCACAAATCAATGCTCGAATTCCTCTTCTGAACGTCTCTATACACTAATATGCATTTTGAATATTAACTTAATGCCATGCTCGGCTGATTCTTGTTTAGTCCTTTAGATCATAAGTAATATTTGTTATGCATAGTATGATTATTCAAAACGATTTTTGTTATATCCTATAACTTAATATTAATGTACTAGATATACTTATTCTTTCAATCTCATGTTTAACACTATATCCGTATTTTATACAAATTTAATTTTTACTGTAAAGACCGTCTCGGTTAATGTGAATTCAAACTTTTCGCTTGTCCTACTGAGAGATTGATACTGAATATGATATACATTTTGTCATATTTGCGCAAAACGTTCATTTTTATTTTTGGAAAACCTAGATTGTTATAACGTAAAATTATTGTTTACTACTTGGTTAATTTACAATGAGGTTCCCCTGCCTCTGAAAACATAAGTAATATACATTTTTCCTTCTCTTTTTTACTGTCCCCTTTATATTTTTATGTTAATTAGTACAGTATTATATATTACACAATAGTTCACTTTAGGTTATATTTCTATTGTCATTTATTTAATTGTGTAAATCAAGTATGAATGAGAGAGTGTGAATATGTTTCATTTTTATTAATTGTTATCTTTAATTCATTTAAAAATATATTGCTTCATAAATATGCGACATATTTTTAAGATTGTTAGTTGTTATTAGTATACACTTTATGTTCTATTTCTATTGTTATTTATTTAATTGTGTAAATTAAGTATGAATGATAGAGTGTGAATATGTTTAATTTTTATTAATTGTTGTCTTTATTTCATTACTGTTTTGAAATGTAAATGAACTTTTGCCTTGTCAGTCAGTTGCTAGAGCTCAAGGACTCATATCCGACTGTCCCTATTTCGACCTTACTATTTTTGACAACTCTACTTTATAGTAAAGAAGTAACTTTTAATTTTTTGAATTTTAACTTTTTATTATGAGAGGAATAGCAGGCAACTCAAGGAGGTAATAATTTATTTATATATTATTATCATTGGTTGTTATTTACAATTAAAAATATTTTATAAAAAAAAAAATTATATTTAATAATATTTTACGTTTAAATTAATAGACCATATATCACAATCTGTTATACAATTGAATCTAATTGTAAAAAATAAAATTTAAGGTTTGAGAATATCCCAAACAAGGAATGAAATATCACATTTTTAAAGAATTTAAACATCGTTTTATTACCCCTGAAGACACCTTTCGAAATTATATTATTATTATTTTATTTTTTATATATTTAAAGTGGCTAATCAGCTGATCGGATTATCAAAATGTTTGGGCACTTCCAGACCACTTAGAGACTTGCGGTGTTTTGCATTTGGTCCCAAATCGGCCCAAACCGACTAGAAAAATCCGAAAAGTTAAAAAAAAATGTTTTACCCCCTTAAAAAAAATAAAAATAGCGGACGTAAATTGAAGGTTTTCTTCGAAGGGCTATAGCGGCTAAACGGTAAGTCCTATCGAAAAGCGGATAGCACCAACGGTAACTGATTTTAAAAGATCTACAACTTTGTTCCTATGACTGTTTGTCGTACGACCATCGGTTCTACCTTAAATCGAGTAAATTTGGTCATTTTTTGTCAAATTTTGACTTTGAGCTCTCATGGCGTCCGTGATTATTGGCCGATTTAATTTTCGATTGGGGTATTTAAACCCCACACTAATGCTCTTTAAAACGAGTATTTATTATTTAAATTATTTGTATTTTCTGCCGAGAAAAATGAGTATTTATAAAGCAAAATCGAGTTTAAAACTCCGTAAATAACGTCATGTTTACGTTTTTAACAAATAATCATTTTTATAAGCCCATGTTTATTATTATATAGTTATATTGTATAGTTAAAAACATTAATAAAAAAATATTGAATAATAAAGTTTGGTTTTCGCAAGGTTAAAGATAAATACATAGATTAGTTTCCACATAATCACACCTCGGACTCAAGATGTAAACAATGAATTCTCCTTCCCCTTGACTTTAGTATATTGTCAATATCGGAGCGGAGCACAGTTCATCCCGTAATCTTTTCCTTCACTACCGACATTTGTTAAGGTAAAATTTTATTCTTATGTTGACTATTTATTTAATTGATTTTATTATCATATTATTATTACTATAATTTTTATTTATAGTTAGTTAAATTCTATATTAAGTTAATGTTTTAGTTTATTTAAATTATTTTTTTTTACTTTATTTAAATGAATGTTTTACTTTAATTAAACGAATGTTTTACTTTATTTAAATGAATATTTCACTTTATTTAAATGAATGATTTACTTTATTTAAATTGTTTTTATTAAATTATTATTACTAGAATTTTTATTTATAGTTTGTTAAATTCTATATTACGTTAATGTTTTAGTTTATTTAAATGAATGTTTTAGTTTATTTAAATGAATGTTTTACTTTATTTAAATGAATGTTTTAATTTATTTAAATGAATGAATTACTTTATTTAAATGAATGTTTTTTCTTTATTTAAATGAATATTTTAGTTTATTTAAATGAATGTTTTACTTTATTTAAATGAAGGTTTTACTTTATTTAAATGAAAATTTTACTTTATATAAATGAATGAATGAACTCTTTATGTTTCAATTAATTTAGAGTTCTAATAAATAATAAAATAAATTGACTGAGGTTCTATCTTTATTATTATTATTATTCTGTAATAAAACTAATAAAATATAAGGAAATTTATTTCACGACAGGGCCTACAATTTACCCTAATTATAGATTTATATTTGAGTTTGATCCATGTTGGAAAGTACTTATAGCGTGCTTATGTGAGATCTTAGTAAAATTTTGAAAATATAGGTTATTATTATTTGCATATTTCTGTATAGTGTAAAAGTAAATGTGTTTGATTGTAGAGTAGTAAATATATTTATTTTACACGTTTTAGTTTATTTAGCAAAATAAAGAATAAAGTAATAAAAAAAATTAAAGATGGTGGCTCAATCTTAAAAAGAGTGAGACATTTTTTAAAAAGTGGCGAATTAACACCTCTCATGGAGTTGCATAATATGTAACACATTTAAATGACCTTATTGATTTCGTGTCTCCTCCTGAAGTTCTTTTTAATAGTGAGCGCAAGCAGCCAATGAGGGATATTAGTAGGCACAAATGAAAATGTAAATAAAATAAGTAAATAAATAGGATCACAAAGTGTATGTTACAGTTCGGATACAGAAGTTAATAGCGAAATTAACCCTGGGGGGGGGGGGGGGGGGGGTCAATACCTAGATGTGTCAATAATGAATTGTGTAAGCCATTTAGGTTTACCAGATCATAGGTTAACTTTTAAAGAGGGTGCAGATGTCATATTAATGAGAAATTTTAATTCCACTGATCAATTCATTAGTTAATGGAAAGAAACATATTATAGTTAAGATATCTAAATATTTTTTTCAAGTTAGAAAACCGTCTTCGCAGGAAACAATATTAATTCCAAGAATAATTTTAAATTTTAAGTTGGAAATAGAGGTGTGGAAACTATGCGTAGACAGTTCCCTCTGAAATTAGCTTACTCGATGACAATAAATAAATCCCAGAGTCAAAAATTATCTTTAGTTGGTGTGGATCTCAAAGTGTGTAGTATTATATTTGATGAAATGGCCTTCTCAATTAACCAATATGATAGTAATAGGTATAATAAAGTAATAATACAGCCACTGATTGAAAATTAAAGATGGTTGCTCTTGCTCAATCTTAAGAAAGAGTAAGAAATTGTATACGAAGTGACGTATTAATACCTCATAATGGAATTGCATATGTAACAGATTTAAATGACCTTATTGATTTCGTGTATCCTCCTGAAGTACTTTTTAATAGCGAGCAATATCTCTAATATTTTAAGGTATGTCTCTAATATGTATCTAAATATTTTATTCAAGTTAGAAAACCATCTTTGTTATATTATTAGAGTTCATTAGAAATATATCCCAGGGTAGAACATTATCTTTTATTGGTGTGGATCTCAGAAAAATATCTTTAGCCCCGGCCAATTTTACGTCATAGTAAGAAGTAGCTTCTTCATACAAGAGTTGGTACCATGTGAGAGGGTTACAGGTGGTGAAATGCTTATACACGGAACATTCTTTACTATTCATTGCTACATATTTAAAGTATTTTGTGTAATTATATTATAATTTTGGGTGTAGCCTAGCTATATGTTTCCTCCGGTTGGCGAGGAAATTCCTATTAAGGGAGGCGGAGTTAAATGTTATCCTTATTTTATAATCATTTTGGAAAACGTCCTGCGATATTGTGGGAGGACCCATTTTCAAGTAATTTATTTTATTTTAATATTTAAGCCATTTTCATTTTCTATATTAAGCTAAACAAATAATGAAGTTTAAAGTATTATATTCAATGAAATGGCCTACTCAATTAACCAATATGATAGTAATAGATATAAAATAGTAATAATACAACCACTGATTGCAAGCATGAACCCCGAATGCTTGTAAGAAATATAATTACTACAACAATATAAAGTTGCTGTTAGTAGTTATATGTTTTTATCAAGACTTGGTTATTTTGTCATTGAGTCTAAAGTTTTGTTATTTTGTCACTCACTGACTGACTGACTCATCATAATTCTAAGGCACTTCTAACAATCCTAGAAACTTGAAATTTTGTATGTAGGCAGAGTTTATTGAACCAATAAAGCAAAAATTAAAAAATCCGCAAACTTTGATTCTCAAGGCTAATAGAAAAACCACCTATTCAAAATATTGTAAAAAAAATTGTAAACAGCGCCACAAGACCTACCTAGTTTTTTTTTTTTTTTTTTTTTTTTTTTTAACAGCCCGTTGACACTTTCGTAAGCAAAGGCCTCCCCGTGAGCGGGTGTATTGGTTATTATTTTTTTTTTTTTCCTTCCTTCTAATTGTCCTCTAAAAAATGTTTTGTTGTTCTCTTCCACGCTTGCCATACATCGCAGTTCTGTGCCATAACTTAACTATTCTTTCATCAAACTAGCTAATAGAAAAACCACCTATTTAAAATATTGTAAAAAAAATTGTAAACAGCGCCACAAGAGCTACCTAGTAGCTTAATATAATTACTACAACAAAATAAAGTTGCTGTTAGAAGTTATATGTTTTTATCAAAACTTGGTTATTTTGTCATTTGACTCTCGCTGTGTTTTTTCCCATTATTATATTCTTATACATGATTGCTGATTTGATATCAATCAGCACTACTGATTTAGAAGCAACTAAAATAAATTAGATCAGTTTATTGTCGGTTTCAGCTGATTATTTTAGGTTTACTGTTAATAAACTGATAATGATCAATCAAATTAGTCGAATTCGATTTATATTAAATCATGGCTATTTTATTTGACAGCCAATTTTCCCTCCTGAGATTTTATTACCTCTAAATATATTGTTTGACAAAATTTCAACTATAATATCGTGAAGATCAAAACAATTTCACAATCCTTTCAAGGATCTCTTGAGCTAACTATAATTGCTAATCAAAAATTTTATTAAAGACTAGCTTTCACCCCGCGCTCCGCGCGGGGCTCGTGCTAGGTATTAGTGGCTATGTTTCCTATAATCATGTAGGCCTAGCAATTAAATTAAATTCCTAAATAGTTTTGGTTTCCAAAGCCTTCCTGAATAAAATTAGGACTATATTACACATAATTAATTCCATTACTAGGAATATAATACTCTCCAAATCGTAGTTTGGAGTCTATCTGTACATTTAAAAAATAGCCAATGGAAACTAAGTAATATAGCAATAAAAAAAAACAATGCTAAATAAATATAATAAATAAGAAAATAAAAGTAGACAAAACCAATTAGACTGGGAAGTCATTGAACAATCATCAACCATGATGGTGCATAATTAATCGATATCGCTTAGCCAGTTTTGCGCCTATAAAGTTTGACTGAGGCGACAGACATACATACATCCACACATACACGAAAAATGTTAAGGCCGGATTCGGTTTTCAGAATGTATAAAACGAAAAAGTATCCAACAATTTTTCAATTCTGACCAATGTACAGACAAAACTTTAATTTTATTTATATAGATAACATGGGTTATTCACTATATAGTATTTTCTATATACAATCAATGTGATCACTCTTTAGTCACAGTCACTAATGCTGACAGCGTTAGCTATTCAATTCTACTTAAAAAATACTCTGTCAATTAGTGTGGCACAAAGCTCGCGTCCTACTTTATAAAATTTAATGAATATTTTGATTTTTTACATATATTAAAGTATCAACTATGCACAATTTTCACCACTTTTGGTAATATCCGTCTAATATACGGAGACAATGATTTTTTTATTATTTAAATCTCTTAAAAATAAAAGCAATTGCATTCTCTGATTACTGATTAATTTTGTTTGTTTTATTGTTGAAAAATGCCTCGGAGGCACCCATCTTTTTAGAGGTGTATGTATATTTCTTTGAACATTTAAGATTCTAAGGATAAACAAATTAAATAGAATTTTATAAAAAAAAATATTTTATTCAAACATTAGGATATATTTAAAATTTAAGATTTCTAGTATAATCACAAAATAATATAAAATATCATGTAGTCAGACTTATTATGAACAAATATATATCTAATAAAATTTATATATGTACGCGTAATTTACATAAGTAATTTACGTTTGTAAATTTATATATATATACGTATAAAATTTACATATATATGTATATGTATGTACGTATATGTATATTATACATACAGAACGTATATAAGTACTACGTTGTAAGTCATTTTTTGGAAGTACATCCGTCTTAGAGACGGGTATATTTTTATACACTTACAGTAATATCCGTCTAATAGACGGGGACTTTACTTTAAAGAAAAAATATTGCACTACGTATGTCAAAAAAAAAAAAAAAAAATAAAATAAATAAATAGGAGCGCTTACCAGGTTGACGTTCAAGGTTCGATTAAAGCATATCTCGCCGCATAGAGCGCTCGCGCAATTACTAACGCACTTAAGCGTAAGAATACAAATCCTATCCGTCTAGGAGACGAATATTATCATCTAAGGGTTAAGAGCGCAGACGCAGACGGTTCAAGTTAATCTGGGGCTACTTTTGACGAACTATTAAAATTACATAAAAACCAGATGAGTACTTTTGAAGATGAAGGTGTATAAAATGTACGTACGTGTGCTTGTGGAAGATAAGCAAATGTGCGCTAAGGTTGAAACATGTATAGGACCTACAATGGGCTAATTATAACCTTCCATTTAAATTTCAATAAAATCGGATGAGTAGTTTTTAAGATATGTTGGTTCGCAAAACTTGAGCGACAGGCCCATAGACAGACAGACTGACAGACGGACACGGAACCAAAAATGTTCCCTGAATCTGAAACGGATTTCTGTCTTGGAATTTTTGAAATCGGAGACCTAAACATTTCTTGTTTTTCAGAACGATCACATAGCTTCCGTTACCTTCGGTAAGCTCGAAGCAAAACGTTACATTATCATTGACTTTCTGCTATTTTGTAGAGCAAATTTTATGTCATCATTTTAATTATTTCTAACCTATTACATTTATTAATTTTACTGTATACTCTCTAACATTTAAAAACGTAAACCTTTAAGCTATTTTTGTACAGGAAATGACATATAAATTTGGTGTTTTCTCAAATTGGCATATCTGTCTGTGATATCTTTAATAGTTTCAATAATGAAAACTGCAGGCAATTATTTTTAATAGAGAAAAATAGTAAGCAGGTGTGTAATATTTAATCTTTTATTGCCGCTAAAATCTTTAATTAATTATTATTGAATCTATTTATAATTCTAAATTACTTTTTCAGAGATGCAAATTGAGTTTAATGAGGAATAAAAACGTGGGAGAGAGAAACTTTATCATTAGATTTATTCGAATAACTGAAGGATATTTAATAAATTTAAGAATCAGATTAGTAATTAAAAAAATTTAATTAAATTATATATTGAAAGAATTATTAGACGTCGGTAAATGACAGAAACAATATTAAAAGAATTTGTTTTATTAATACTAGGAGATGAAATCTTGAAGATGATTGATACAAAATTATATCACCGTGAAATCATTACGCTTTTTAATTTTTTATTGCTTCCGAGCTTATCGAAGGTAACGGAAGCTAAGTAATCGTTAAAAGAACGAAATTTTTTTTATCTCCGACTTCAAAAATTTCATGACAAATCGGTTTCACGCATCAGGGAACATTTTTGGTTCCGTGCCTGTCTGTCGTTCAATTTTTTTTATTAATTTATTTACACCTATATATTCAAAAGTACTCATCTGATATTTACGAAATTTAGATGGTTTGTCGGTAGTAAGTAGCCCGCAGATAGTCCCAGATTAACTTCAACCGTCTGCGCTCCTAAATTTTCTCAAATTGATACTTTAATTCATGTACAAAATAAAAACAATATGACAGATGTAAAAAACGGATGGAAAATTAAATAAATTTGACAATAATTGGTTGTAAATGCATAAAATCATTAAAGAATACGAAATAGGACGCGAGGAAGCTATTTGCCTCACTAATTGGCAGATTATGTTTAGTGTTAGAGCATATTGTTGAAGGAATATTTGGGAGTGATGGTATATTACAGGTTTGTATGATAATTCTGGGCTGGCATCTGATTTCCAATTAAAATTCAACATTATTGTATATGAAAGACATTATGGTAATAGTATTAAAGAACAAATCCTATATTCCTAAATCTTTCCTTGGAATAGTTTAGAGAAAACTAAAATGTCTAGTTAAAGTAATCAGAAGAAAGGCTTAAAGGGTTAATTGGTAGAATTAGAATTCTCAGCTGTTGTCAGCAAATTCCTTAGGTGGAGAGAGGTAATGCATCTAGTTAAAAATAAAAATTCATAAATGCAATGTATCATTTTACCAGACAGAGGAATTACAGCAGAGAGTCGTTGCTAGTAAAGTTTTAAAAGAATAGAGATTTGCAAAGGGCGAGAGGTTGGGTTCGATTCTCTGCCAGAATGGAATTATTGTTATAGTTAATTTTGATAAAATGTCGAATAATGAATAAATGTAACGGTGAAATGCCGAAACAACTAACAAAGGGAAAACACTTGAACTAACAAGGGAACGAATAAATGGGGTATAAGAGAATGTTTTGTATGAGTTGCATCGGACGTATATTTTTGTATTTAAGTTTTGTTCTTGAACATATTTTTTTTACTGGATATAATAAATAATCTTAAGATTTATTTCTCAATACATCTTGGACATAATTTCTAACCGTGCCTTTATGTATTTCCTATATTATATACCTATTCATTCTAAAGTGAAACAATCATTTTTATAGTCAAATATAACTCTAGTACTCACCTATTGCTCTCAAGATCCCACAAAAGCAAATCTCATTAAACAAATACTTTTAACACTAACCCATCCGAAGAATAAGAGCGCAAGTGGAGTTAATGTCAATGAAATAATAAAAACGAAAGCATCTCCAAAAAAAGTATCCTCAAAACTAGCTTTCGGCCTTTCGGCCATCATCAGTACCGCTAAAAGGTAAAAATATTGACATTTTCATGTTTAGGCTATGGCACATAATTCAAAAAGCGTTACCGTTACTAAAAGTAACGCTTAAAAACTCAGAAAAGTGTGACATGGAGTTAGAAAGTTATAGGAGGTGTGCAATCCAGTCTACAGCTGTAGGGCCTTCTCCTACCGCGGACTCGAAGGTAACCGAGGACGCGACGTGTAGTTCGGCTATTTTCGAGTCTCCCCCCACTCTATAGCCCTATAGCCCAGCGCTCTTCTACTACACTTAGTAAAGTCTTGTCTAGAGGGTTGCAGAGAGAGCCTTCAGCCTTCTACCTGCGGGCTCGCCATCTTAGGGGCTACATTTTCACTTTGCGCGGTAACTGGCTCTACGCCCCGACTCTCTCTCCCAGCGGCGCCCCTGCCCCCCCCCCCCCCCCCCCCTCAACTACAACTTCTGTTCTACTACTCCGATTTGAACCATTAACCATTAAAATTTTATTCCTAATAAACTTACATACATATATTTTTTTTTTTTTTTATACTCTAACTTTTTGAATTTATTATAAAAATATGGGTGAAGAAGCTAAAATATTACTTCTTAATAAACTGGAGAAGAAGAAATGTACTTTCTTTCTTCGTGCACAAAATATGTTCGATTTAATTCCTAATATAAAAACGCAAAAATTTGCACGCTCAATTTTTTGACATTTTCATCTCTTTACTTACGCACATAAACTCGAAAAACCTTACTAAACAAAAACGACACCAAAAAGTGTTACATGGATATGTCTTGCAGACTCGTATGCAAGCAATTTTTTTGTATTCAGCTTGACGTGCCTTTTCATATGATACCTTACACGGTGTCCAAAAAAAAATTGACCCTTTACCCTAAGTTACTTTACCCCAATTTTTTGAAGTCGGTATATTTTTAAACTGTGTGGGTAGGTGCTATACACATATATGCCAAATTTCAAAGTGATCGCAAAAGTGACTTCAAAGTGAGAGCAGGCGACAGACGGACGGACAGACAGACACTCGCAGGAAAATATAAGGGTCCTTGGTTTTGCCTACGGACCCCTAAATAAAAACCCGTCATAGAGTCAGATGAGAGACAAAACTGATGATGGCAACTTTTACCGTCACTGATGATGGCCGAGAGGACGAAATCTAGTTTTGAAGATTAAATACTTACTTTGTACAGAGGCTTTCGTTTTTATAATTCCATTAACCCATCTCTCTAAAACTGAATATTAATTAATTTTTATTCCTTATTAAAAGATTATCTGAATATTACAGCTATACCGGAAACAGAAATTTTAGTTTATGTGTTCTTGTATATACTTTATGTAAAATGATAAAAAATATATAACTTTTTATACAGCTAACATCTCGTAAACTTTTTTCCGTCTCTTGCCAAACGTGCCTATACAAAAATTTCTTTCTCTTTTTTCCCAACAGAGTATGATTGGACTCGATGATTGTTGGAATAATCTATGGGGCTGATGGGTTGAGATTGCTCATGATTATTTGACAACCAGTTTGCCTCCTGCACCGTGGAGTCGTTTCCTCCAGGGGGGAATTCCTGGTCGAATATAAAATAGCAAGCCTGTAAATTATAACACCTCCCCAAACCCCCATGTCCCCCTTGAAAATTCGATTCTGCATTATAGCCTTCCATTCTTTTATTTATGATTTTATTGTTCCTCTTTTTTTACCATTCTCTCTTTCTCACGACAATTCTTGCATTCACTTTTTTATATTCATTCTCTTCCTTACAACTCGTTATTTATGAATGCAAAATATATTTTTGTGTGTGTTATTTATGAACCTTTTTTAGATTAGCGATCTTTCTTTTTTTTCTTTCAATATTTTCGCTCTTCTTTTGTTACTTTAAATTTATATTAAAACGTAGATTTCTATGAAGTATTATGACTGTTAGTTTTAAGTATATTTCTAATCGTATCATTGGAAACTAGCTACAGCGATATATAGAAAAATATTTAATATTTGGATTAAAAATGTGATAGTTAAGCTTGCAATTGTGGGAGGATAACATGTTCTTCTGGAGGACGCCAAAAATATGAAGATATAGGTGTAAATAGATGTATGTTTGTCCGCGTGTGAAAGAGAAACAAATGAGCTCAAATGTTTGAAACTTATATGGGACCAACAATGGGCTAATTATGACCTACTATCTACATTTCATTTAGCTCGGACGAGTAGTTTCTATGAAATGTGTACTCGCAAAAATTCAGCGACTGACTGACAGACAGACACGAAACCAAAAATGTTCTCTGATGTCTGAAACGGATTTCAGTCCTGGGATTTTTGATATCTGGGACCTAAAAATTGTTTGTTCTTCAAAACGATCACATAGCTTCCATTTCCTTCGGTTAGCTTGGAAGCAAAAATTGTGCCTATATATATATATATATATATCTGTGTGTGTGTGTGTATGTATGTATAGGTTATTAAATTTAATTAATTTTACCACAACTCATTAATTAGTGTATTATTTTGTTTCAATTTTATTATTGTTTTAACAGAATATATTTATATTAAATTCTGTCTCGCTGAAATGTATTCTGTTTAACGATAAATAACGTCTCTTGTTCTCCTTTCTGCATTAATAATTGCCTTTTACATTTACACGGTTTGACGTTGTGTTGTTCTGAAAACACGCTTGGACCCCCTGTTCTCTCGGCTAAAAAGAATATAAATATTAATTTATATTTAGTCTGAGCGCTCGACGCAATCTAATATCCTTTTATCTAGGTCAGCTTTTCTCATTTTCGTTTTCCTTGGTTTTTTCTTTTTTTAAATAATTGAAATGAGTAAAGCAAGCTTTTATGGGGAAAGACCCTCCTGCATGAGCTCTAGTTACTTTTTTCTTAAGTAGACGCGATCTCTTAACTCGCATTATCTTCCTTCTATTATTAATTCTAAGGCTTTATTTTAAGTCGTTGGTTGAGTACCCATCGCCTCTACCAAGAATAGAATATCCTTTGTATTATAAAAAGTTAAAATCCGTAAATTGAGTTTAATGACCTCTTACATTATTTAAATTCTTATGAACATATAAAAATTATGATTTTAAATGGTTGAAACTCACATTTCTATTATCTCATATACGTAGTATATTAATAGAACAAGTATTGTGATGAGCTGAAAATTTTGAATATTTTTACATGTTTTAAGGTCCCTTGAGTCCAAAAGGTGGTTGTTATTATTATCTGTATATTGTCTTTCGTCTGTGCAGACGGGTGAAGCTTAAATTTAACATCCTCAGTCATACTTTATTATTTATTAAGAGTATTTAAGATTTCGCAGTTTTCTTTTCTCATTTCCATAAAAATAAAATCATTAATTTTAATATAAATATTGTATATAAATACATTAATAAAACTTAATAAAAAATGTAACAAATGTGTAAATAAAAAAACAATAACACCAAATTAACATTAATATCACAATCACCCCAGTCAGGTGGTTATTATCAAATTGTAACAATTAAACAATAAAAATGCATCCTGTTATCACTGGTAATGATGAGGACTAGACTTCATATTCTGCTATCTGATTTGGTATCAACATTGATTAAGATAAAAATTGAAATTTGAGGGTTAAAATGTTTAACAAATAAACTGAATAATTAAATTATATTTTTGATGTTGGCTGCTTTCACCAATATACCTTTTAGGACACTGTCTACACGGAATCTGATAGATTGTACCTATTGTATTGCCGATGGGAATCTTATCTTTAAGATTATGGTAAAGTTTATCGGTTTTATTGTTAGGTTTATGTCCGACAATGACGCCTCTGATTGATGTAAGATAAACGAATGAATTTTTTTATTTAAATTTGTTGTCTCTAATATTCCAGGAGATGGCGTGCAAAAAAGTGTCTGACTAACATCATGCTAGAATTTTGTGTATAAGTAAATCTTTTGGTGCCATTTAAGAATATGTGGTCGGCTAAGTTCGTCTGCGGGACATAACTTGGCAATAGGCATTTGAAATAAAACAAACCGGTGAAAGCGGCCGCAAGTCCCGCCCTTTTTTGTGGACAATGTCATGTTCATGATCCTGAGCACAAAATTAGTTAGTAGACCAATAATCAAGTTGATGGTAGTTTGTCACTTAATAGGTTAGTTAGTCAAATATTACTCCAAATCAAAGAGGCCATCTTGATGTTAGTCAGACACTTTTTTGCACGCTATCTCCTGGACTATATGTAATCGGGATTTGACTTGGTTTTAAGGTTGACATTTTTTAATAATATGACCAGGGAATCTTTCAATTTATTGAAAATTTTGGAACGGGTATTACTTGAATTTTTACCTTCTCATATTGAATTGTGGTACTTTTCCGGTTAAAAATACTAGACACTATGAATGATATATCCTTGTACACTGAAAATATTTTCCGGAGGTAATTCAAAATTTTATATTCTGTTTAAAATAAATATCTGTTAATTAGGTGAATAATTTCTTCCATTAGTTTGATTATTTTTTATTTAAAAAAAATCCTTTTTTTTTATAGAGCTAAATGCTAAATTATACTTTTATTCAAGATAATGTCTCTGGTGCATAAAATCCGTATAATTATCGTTTTTATTTTAATGAAGAATTTGTCTTTGTCAGACATTTATTTTGGGTTTCGCTTTTATTTATGAAACCGTTGTGCGCAAAGTGTTTAATGATCCGTTCGAGATAACTCGAGAGAGGTTTCTTGTAGCAGACGATCAGACACGATAAAATTAAGATGTTTGCATGCAGCTTACCCTCTCCCTTCTAACTTATTATTACATCCAGACTTGCTAGAATAATAACAAGATATTAAACATTTCTTCTACCTTGAAATATTATTCGAAAGAAAAAAAAGTTCAATATTATTTATAAATGTTTAAAAATCGAAAACGATTTAATTTTCTTTTATAAAAATGTATAATTTTCATTTTTTAGGAAACATTATTTTACTTTTTCACATGTGTAATATATATATATATATATATATATATATATATATATATATATATATATATATATATATATATATATATATATATATATATATATATATATATAGTTATATATATATATATACCGTTTAGTGTTTTCCTTTTTACCAAACATCTTTGGAGGTCGAATTATTTGACTTTACCGATTTGATCAATTTCACTTAATCGATTTGACTCAAGATAGTGATCGACTTATACACATTGCACACTCCTGCCTGAAGAGTTTCGAAAGAACTCATGAAAAAAAGACTTGATAGAATCATGAAAAAAACTTGAGTCCTAAAGAAAATGTTTGTGGAACCAGTCCTTCTTGTTATAATCAACCTTTTGCAAACTCATTAATTACAGAAATCGCTTTTGGAATCAACCTTTGGTACTCAAAAGAATTGAGAGCAGAAACTAAAAATGAGGTTTGCATTGATGGAATATTGTTTCATAATCGTTTTTAAACTTAATGGTTCCTCATCAGGTTAATAATGGTTCCTCATAAGGTCATGGTTAATCATGACCACTTCTTTAAAATTCTAAAGAAAATCTACGAGTGTATACGTAGTATAATAATTTCTAAATTATATTGATAACTGCCAATAGAGATTTTCTAAAATTTTATCCCTAAGGGGAACATAAGGACAGAGTAAGAAAAGAAGGGGAATTAAGCCCAGACCGATCTCCTAAAGTTAGGAAGTTAATACTTGAGAAAGAGCTCATATTTTGGATGTAAGTATGTATATTAATAAAAGATAATTCCAATTTCAACCAAGGGATGTAAAATGACACGGGGAGGGGGGGGGGGGGGGGGGTACAGAAGGAAAATACCACTGCTTCTCCTTTTTAAAAATTTAGTTGGAATGAATTACTAATTTGGGATATTAGCAAATTATCGAAGGGGAGGGATAGAATCTATATATTCTCGCTTTGTAAAATAATTTAAATGTTTCTTGATGGTAGTTTATAAATCCATTAAATTGAAAATAAAACACCCCGTAGCGAAGCACGGGTATTCAGCTAGTATATATATATATATTTATATATATATATATATATATATATATATATATATATATATATATATATATATATATATATATATATATATATATATACGGTAAAATTTTATTTTAGAGGCCATACTTAAGCGGACCACAAATGTAGAGATCTTAATAGTTGAGCACTCGTAGTCTAAAATAAAAGACTGCTAATTAGTGTGGCACATAGCTTCCTCGCATCTTATCACGTACTTTATTGATTTTATGCACTTACAAGCCATTATTGTCTAAATTATTTAATTTTTCCCCCTTTTTATTAATATTTCAAAATTGTTTTGATTTTTTACATGAGTTAAAGTATCAATTAAGCAAATGTTAAGAGAGCAGACGGTTGAAATTAATCTGGTGCTGTCTGTGATCTATTTTCGACTAACCAGCCAAATTTCATAAAAATCACATGAGTACTTTTGAATATATAGGTGTAAATAAATGTTTGTTTATGGGCATGTTGATGAAAGACAATGAACGCAGAAGGTTGAAACTTAGGGACCAACAATGGGCTAATTATGACCTACCATACAAATTTAATTAAAATCGGACGTGTAGTTTTTAAGTTTGTTGGTTCGCAAAAATTGAGCGACAGAAAGACACTGAACCTAAAATGTTCCCTGATGTCTGAAATTTTTGAAATTGGAGACATATAATAATTTCATTCTGCAGGACGATCACATAGCTACCGTTACCTTGGGTGAGCTCGGAAGCAAAATGTAAAAATAAATCGTCATCTGTAAGTTAAAAATAACCCTTCCCAGTTTTGTATAACTTTATTTCAACTCACATTGTAATTTAATCTCTGTTCCATATCAAGGAAAGACACATAATTGCATTTACGGTTTTGCATACTTTGTTAAAAGTTTGAGACAAGGGATAATTAAAATAGTACATGAGACAGTTAATAATCCTATTAAACGCTTGAGAAAACCACATTTCAGCCATGTCACTGTTTTTTTTGTTTTTTTAACGAGCGCGAAATTAATTATTTTTGTTTGTTTGTTTACCTAGTTTCTTCGAGTTACTCTTTATGCTCATTAAATTATAATTTTTTTATAAATTAATGAAGGCCGTAAAAGTTTATTCCGCACTTTAAAAGAATACTGTTTGTACAACCGTTATTCTTATTTATCTATAACTACCCCCTTAAATTAAACATAAAAGCTATGGATTGGTGAATTTGTTACGTTTGCTTAAGAGAGCGGTGCGGAATGGCAGTGTAAAATTTTATATGCCTTTACAAACAATGTTTAAATTTATATTATTATTAGATATTTGTTTTAACCAATATCATGTTGGACTTACTTATACTGATCTTAACGTGAAAATGCAACAAACAATCTAGTTTCTGAGATTGGATGAAAATAGCTTTAATAAGAACAATGATACGCTGGGTTTGATTCCCCGCCCCAGAGAAGTTATTTTTATCGTAAATTTTGACAAAATGTTCTATAAAAATAAAATTCAACTACGAAAACTCGAAACAACTAATACATGGAAAACACTGGACCAAGTAATAATGTATTCATATATGAGAAAGTTTGTCAGGGTAACTTTTGTAATAATTTCCTAAGGTATGCCGTGCTCCTAGCCTAGATATTACTAAGCCTATTTTCTCTTTGATTGCTTCACTAATAATTGTCTTGTTAGAAGACCCTGTCAAGACAAGTATTATGGTTAAAACAAATGGTTTCAAATAATATCTGGAATTTTGAATAGGTCCGGATAAAATCTGATTTTATTCTTTGGACTTAATATGCATGAAATATAAACTCGGACATTAGGCAAAATTAAAATATACCCTTTGATTGCTTTTTGTTAATTTTAATTTCAAATATTTATATTTATTTATTCATACGTTTAGTCCATAGAAAACCAGAAATGTTGAATTAACTTACTCTTTATCAAATGATTAGTTATAAAATTTTATACCATGAATATATTCATTTTTATACCTGTCGATGATTGATTAAGGGCTTTTTCACGTTTTTTTTTACTACTAAAAGATTTAGTACATTATTTTTGAAATGAAGCTTTTCTTTAAGTTACATTTGCTCATTCGAAAATGACTATGTTTAAATTTCTTATCTAATTTTTTTAAAAAAAACTTTTGTATATTTACTACTTATTACTTTGTATATTTTAGTTTCTTCTTTAGTACTGTTAGTTATAATCTTATTCAGAATGATACTATTTAAAAGAGTTACTTCTATATTTTTATATTAACTTCTATATTTTTCTATATTTTATTATTAATATTTATTAACTTCTATATTTTTATTTTTATTTTTTGAGCTGAGCGAAGCGAAGCTCTCATACTACACTTTGCATTTGTTTGGACGCATACTCGTCCTGCGGCTGAACTGATCCGCACAAAATTTGGCACGGTCAATGTGACCAACCACAGGAAGGTATAAATCTGAAATGGTCCAAATTGGTACGCAGGGGTACGGGGTACAAAAGTTTCCTCCTGAACGGCTGAACCGATCTGCACAATATTTGGCACGGTCAATGTGACCAACCACAGGAAGTTATAAATCTGAAATTGTCCAAATTGGTACGCAGGGGTACTGGGTATGGGGTAAAAAAGTTTCCTCCTGAACGACTGAACCGATCTGCACAAAATTCGTCACGGTTAATGTGACTAACCACAGGAAATTATAAGTCTTAAAAAAAGTCCAAATTGATTAACAATTGAAATTAAGTCCAAATTGGTAGACTGGGGTACAAAAGTTAAAATAGTATATCGCCTTTATGATGCATGTCGTTGGAAACTCTTAGTAAAGCTAAGAGTACAGTTATTGTTGTTATGTTCACTTTTGATAAATATTTTTTTAAGACAAGGGTGAAATAGAAAAACAGGAAAAAAAAAATGCTGTTTAGTTAAAAATTAGAAATTATACTATTTTTGATCCGATTTCAGCTGGTTATAAATAAAAATGTTTATTGTTTAAGATTTAAATGCTCGCTCAGCTCATTATTGCAAGCAGGCAACTGCATTGCACACCTAGAATTTTTTTTATTCTATATTTATATCTGTATGCTGAAAAATTGTGGTCATATTTACTTTTATATAGCCTGATGTATATCTGGATAATATTTCAGCAAAAAGCAGTTGTTTCTTCAAAGTATTTGTTGGACTAATGAAAGGTGAGAGGAAGCGAGGCATCAACTCGCTTTTCTAAATCTAATATTAGTCCAACCCTTTACTCGGTGGAAACAATCTCCACTTCAAGACTCTATATATATCCTGTCAGGCTTCCCCCGGGCCCCTTACACACTATTATTGGACAACGCCTCCTCATCTGACCTTCCCATGCGAAAAAAAAGAAACTTATTATTATTAGATTCGGATTTCACGATGGGTGGTTGGGCCCAATTTGTAAAATATTTTTAGTTTGAAGAGGCAAAGGTGGGGTTTATACTATCTCAGCTGATCAGAGAGATGGATTACCTTTTTATTTTGACAAAAAAGAATGAGAAAAGAAGATTTATGTACGATTATGGATACCTTCTCTGTTTCATTCAGTAGCACCTTTTCATTTTTTTTTTTTTTTTTTTTTTTTAAATTTATAGTATGTTATTATACATTGGATTTAATGTTTTGTACTCTTGAATTACCAACATCTTGATTTATTAAAAATTGATTATGAACAGCACTCGATGATTGATGTAAGCTATCATTATTCGCAACACTACATTTTTTTTTTTTTTTTTTCAGACAGGTTTCAATAAATATAGCGTAATTGGCGTACTAATGGCCTAACCAAATTGAGTGGTCATAAATATCTCTCAAAGAGCATAATTTTTAAAGTTATAAAAAACTGCAACACTTCATATTTTAATTCAGACCCGTTTCATCCAGTACAGCTTAATCGGCTGATGGCCATCCAAGTTCAGCAGTCATTAAACAGCTCTCAAAGAGCATAATTAGAAAAGTTATCTTAAACTGGAACAGTTCATATTTCAATTCAGACCGGTATTGATCACTCCTCTTAGTCCATAATTAGTGAACTTATGATCTGACGACTGACGAAGTTTTCAGAACTATTCTATAATAAAAAAAGCAATAGAGTGGTTGTCGAAAATGAACTTATCGATCGAGGGTTGTGAGTTCTTCATGAAAGAGATCTGCGATTATGAAAGTTGGTTTGTTTGTCTAACGATAAATGGCGTAAAACTTGACCGATTTGAACGAAATTCGGCCATTTCAGCATTTTTGACAACTGTATAGTTTTTGAAAATTTCACGCTTCTATTGTTCTAAAAAAATAGGTTTTAGTCAGCATGAAATGTTGTACATTAAGTTTTTACTCGAAAAATGTCCCCAGGTAGGCTACTAATGCGATTAATTTAATGTGATAGGCAATAGGTTTGTTCCAACCCTCTTATTTGTACCTTCCTTTTAATCCCACGGAACGTTCGGGAATAGTTTAGGACAAGTTCTATGCGCAGGTGATTACTTTGTAGTGTTGTAAAAAAATAATGGTTAGGATGGAAGGGGTTTGTGACTTACTGACCGTTAAAAACATTGTGACTTACTGACCGTAAAAACATTCAAAGAAACCTTAGATATAAGAAAGCACAATTAGAACATATAATAAGAAAGGTTACTGTTTACATGTGGACAATTGAGTTTACTGCGCATGTCGTTCAAACTGGAACTTGGTTTTGGCTGAGGATCGAAAAATAACTGAAGAATAAATAAAAGTCTGAGAATCGTTTGGTTCCTACGATAAACGATTGGCAAACGATCCATGCGTAGGTTTCCGGTCAATGCGTATCGTTCTCCAAATAGTTAGGAGGACGATACAAAATACGGTCCCTATACAAAGTCGGATTTGAACGGCTTTTATCCATTGCGCATGCCCTTGACTTTTGGAACAAACATAATAAATATATAAGAGGAGTGAAGGAGTTTTTTGGAATAAAAGTCCGTGAGTTGTTAACTTTTTTATTTAAAGCTTACTTTTTTATTTACGCGCTTTTTTATTTTAGCTTTTTATTACAAAGCTTTTGCTCAGGGAGCTTTGTTATTTGGTAAGACTTTTAGTGCTATTTTTTTTTTTTTTTTTTAAATTTGTTGTACTCTTATCATTTTAAAATCTATCATTTTCGTTCTTATCATTGTTCTTATCACTGATGAAGCTCAGGCTCCCTGAGCGAAAGCTTTGTGCATGAAATAAAAAAGTGAACAACTCACGGACTTTTATTCCAACAATTCACTCTTCTTATACGTTCTACACTACAAGTCCACATAAGAAAACCTCTTTAATAATAAATATACTTTGTTAATTCCAAGCATACTGGTTTAGCAAAGTTTAACAATCATCTATTGTCTATTTTGTAAGTAGTTAAATTTATAATTGAATATTTCTTGTCTTGTAATATTATTGAGCTCATACTTAAAAAGGAAGAGGTGTAAGATTCAAAAAATAAAACCTCTATATTTAGCTGCGGATAGTCTATTTTTTCCTTTTATCATTTAAATTCTACTTCTCGCCCTTTTTTATAAATGTATAAAAAATAATAATAAGATATAATAAATCACGTAGAAGTTATATACATTTTATTGCCATGTAATAAAGATTTTTTATCTTTAATTACTCAAAGAAGAAAAAAAATGTAATCTAACTAATCAAGTTTATCCCTTGACCTTTCTAGCGTCTTTATTCCTTAGTCCTTTTAATTAGTAGTTAGTATTTTTTTTTATTCACCCTAATTTAAAACTTAATTACACGTTTTCTGCATTAGTAGTAATTTTTTCTTCTTTTTTTTTAATCGCTGTATCTTAGATGTAATTAGTTTTTTCTCCCCCCCCCCCTCAGTATTGATTCTAATTTGCATTTTGCATGGTTTTTTTCTTATCTGGAGATTGACTGACAGCGCAATCTGTTACAGTTTTTTTAGTTACATTTGAATAACACTTACTATACGGGATAAAAACATGCAGGATTTACGTTCATATAATAAGTGACAGATGTATTTGTTTCTTCTTCTTCCCTTTTCTGTTTTCTTTTTCTTCTGTAATCTTTTTCTTTTATACATGTTTAGTGGTTTATAATAGTTAAGGGAGATAACATAAAATATTTAATGTTAAATGGGAATATATTTTTTAAAAATAAACTGCAATGAATGGTAATATATTTTTATAAATAAACTGCAATGAATTTCATTCAACAGTATTTATTTGCTTTAAATGAGTGAAATAACTAAATAAACTATAAGATGAAATAGATAAAGCTTATACACCATTAGTTAAATCCCTTTTACCCTGTGATATTACTGGGTTCAAGAAAACAAATAAAATGCAGATGTTTATAGTGTGCATGTGCTTATGGAAAATTTTATTTGACGGCAGAAAAGGAAGAGTACTGTGTTGTACCGCCCTTACTGAGAATGTCGAGGAAGTTGACACGTTTTTATTATCCCTTATTTCGTTTTAACACAACGCCTATTATTACCTGACATTTCTCTTGTCTCATGACATTTTCTTCTCATTCTAACGAACTAATAATGGGTGTTTCTCTCCTAAAGGGCTCTCAATCAACCATCTTAATAAAATTAATCACGTGGAAATATGTAGGGGAGCTTCATTTACCTTGGACAGTTATGTACATTGGATACACTTGTCCTGTGTACAATTCTAGGAAGAGACTTAATTTTTATCAGTAATACTTCATTTTTGCCAAATGTTTGAGGTAAGAGAACCTCCTCCCGCCTAGTTCTATATAAAATAGTAAAAATATGCACTGAAAATAAAAAATGTTTTAAGATTATAAAGTCCAGGTCTCGAACCCATCATTTAGTCTGAAGGGTGGGGTCGTCATGACAAAAAAAATCTGGTTTTATCCATTTCATGATGAAACATTGACTCATGGATATACTTTTGGGCATTGAATCCACGTATCAACATTTCAATGTGTTTCCATGATGTGGAGAAAATTAGCATACATTTGACTAATTGATATCTGACCAAAAACTACTTGTGTAGTAAAAAGAACACCCCGCTAAGTCTGTGGTCCAAAAAATTTATGAAATCAACTTTCAGTCCCGCCTGTGGATGTGGCACTTGAGTGATGTTGGCACTTTCTCCTGACCCAAAACTGTCAACTTAGATACTTATCAGCTTCTTCTCCTTGGTGGTGTGCCTTGCCATTTCCAGAAACTGGAATTTTAATATTCTTCAAACACCACTACAATTTCTTGTTTCTCCTTCACAGATGGTTGTTCACCTCATAGTCTTAGTTCTAGACAACTAGTACTAATATATGCAGGCGCACATTGGAGAGGAAAGCCTTTTCAGTGTTGTTGAAGGCTCTTTTCGATGACACAATGATTATTACTGTAAATATTTCCCATTATCAAAAAGCAAATAAAATAGAAATAAGTAATATACAAATTAAGCTTTCAAGGAATGACCCCATTCAACTACTACTTTCTTTGCTGAGGATGCGTGGAATACAACCAGTTAACTTTGGGTTGTACTGCAGGCACACTGCCAAGGAGAAGAAGCTGATAAGTATCTAAGTTGACAGTGTTGGGTCAGGAGAAAGTGCCCATCACTTGGCGGGACAGAAAGTTGATTTCACAACTTTTTTGGCCCACAGTCTTGGCGGGTTTTTTTTTTTTTTTTTACCACACAAGTGGTTTTTGGTCAGATTTCATGACTTTTTGTACGGTTCCTAAGGAAGGATTCTCTAAACTGTTTATTCCCACACAATAGAGTCAAATAAAAGTGAAGTTAAGAGCTCGACAAGGTCTATGGAGATTGGAGAACTACGAGACCTATGACATTGAAAGAACTTAACATTCTGATAGAAGGAGCATATAAAGATTTTCAGCAGCATTTGGCCACCTAGATACACTAACATTGCTATCATTTGCGCATATCCAGCTAGATCCTGACCTTATATAAGTAACGAAGTGACACCTTAATATTGTCTCACCATGATGGAAAATTGTAGCGTTAGCTTTGTATGTCTTATTGGAGATAGTTATATTGTATACACACTATGGTTCCTGTGTTTCAACATTAGTAGCTCAGTATAATTTTCCCCCGACCACTGGAATAAGAATCTAAGGGCCTACCACTACACCACGAGAGTAGTTGATTTATTCTGAATTGGTATATAAGGGTATTATTATAAAAATTAATATATAATATATATATATATATATTGTTAATAATCATTTCCTTATTTATATATTATATTAATAATATTATAATATGTTGTTTTCTTTTTCTTCTTCGTTATTCGCTAACATTTTATGAAAATATTTTATTAATTGAAATTATGTTTTTGAGATGTTATCTGACTGTGGTGGCATTATTCTTGTTTATAAATATGTATGTTGCGTATTTAATAAATGATTTATATAATATGCATTACTTAAATAAGGGTTATTGTACTATTTCATACCCATATTTCATAAGTTTATTCTGTTTCTAGAACTTAAGTTTTACTTCTAATGCGTGAGAGTCTCACACATATTTTTTTCTTTTAAACGATCAAATCCACGATAGTAAACCTACGGGTGCCAAATAAAATTGAAAAAAATTAAGAAATAAATAATTTGGAATTTTTATTGATTTTGGTATTTTCATGCAGTTTGGTTATGTGAATTATCAGAAAATTAATTTGTTAATTATTAAAGGAATTATTTAATTAATAAAATGTTTTTATATTATTATTAATTAGTATTACTTTTAATTAATTTAAGAAATGCCATAGTTACATTGCTAACTTATTTTATACGCATTTGACTTACAATATCAAATTAATATCATTTCTTTAAGATTTTTTTTCTTCTTTTTTATTGACTTTTACCCTTCTGCATAACTTAATAAAAATATAGGTGGTATATTTCACATTTCACTTAACATGGTATAAATTTGTGTGCCTCGGGGCTATTGAAATTACAGGGAAATGAGGGTCGAGGCAAGATGAAGGTTCATCGTACATTTCCTTATCACTCTTTCTCAGAGTCATATCTAACCTTTGCTTTACTTCTGCTCGGTAATTTGGCTTCGAGACGTGGCTAGGGTAATTGTAATGGCGTGATGGCTTTAGACTTTCGTGACCTTACTATTTTTGTTGGGAGGGCACCTCAAGACAATAAAAAACCTCTGATACAAATTTATTAATTACCCTCCAATGCAAAATTGATCCTGATAATAAATACTTGCAAAGGTTTTTTTCTCCTTTCTTTAAAATTAGAACATTTTTTAAGTTATTTTATTTTGTGTGTTTAATTAGGAAAAACTTATCTGTCTAGTATGGTCACGATACTTCCTGATTGTGAAAAAATGTATTCACACCAAAAAACACATTTTTCTAAGTTTACTCATTATACGTAAATTTAGTTGCTTGAGACTGTGATTTCTTATTTTCCTTGAAATTTTACGTGTATTTTTATTTTATTCTTTTTTCCTCCTTATTTTTACCCTACTTTTTACTTTCTCATACACGCAGTGTATATGAAGAGAGAGTATTGTGGTGGTGCGATAATTTGATTTTGATTGATTTAGACGTTTTGATGTCCCCTGAGTCAAAAAAAGAAAAAATAAAAGTCTGTATGTTCAAACAATTTAAACTACGGGAGACCGAAACAGAGAATAAAATGCACTGGCTCCGGGATTTGAACCACTGGCCTCGATATTTCCAGTTTGGCGCTCTAACCCACTAAGCTAAGCCAGATACAAACTTTTCCCTGCGCGAAACGTTAGAAAAATCCCATTATTTAGCGTGGAATGTATTCTCAAATCTAGGAACCGAAATTTTTACGGCGAGAGAACTAGACAAGAGAAAGTTAGGCTAGAATCTCGCCATTTTGCAACATCCACTTTTAGTAGAGAAATTGAAAACTCATCCTTCGGGGAGCGACATATAATTCAAACAATTTAAACTACAGGAGACAGAAACACATATATATATATACACACACACACACACACATATATATCTGTGTATGGGAGGTAAAGGGCACTATCTCCATTTTTTTTACGAAATTGAGGTTTTAACAGTTTCCTATTCATTTTTTCCCCCTTTTTAGGGTTTCGTTGGTAAAACCAAAAAAAAAAGAAACCCTTATAGTTTCGTTCCTGTGTCTGTCTGTCACTCTGTACGGTTCCAATAACTTTTGAACCAAAAGAGATAAAAACATGAAACTTTCTAGTATAAAAGATCTTTTTGACGCGCACACAGGAAAAATATAGCGAACTCAATATTATCAGCTGTTCAAATTCAAAATGGTGGATAATTCACGTCGCGAAAAAAATTTTTTTTTTTTGAGTGGGTATCAAATGAAAGGTATTGAAGAGTAGAATAGAAATATATATACCACTTAGGGATAGTGCTTAATTTTGAGCGCCATTTTGTCAAAAAACATCGAAATTTTGCGTGCCCCCCCCCCCCTAAAATCGTATTTCCGCTATTACTAAAAATATAGAAAAACATGCAAAATGTGTGGTCTGCTGGGCCATAGAAAAAATAAGATTAGCAATTTGATCTGATTTACTGGAAATCCAAGATGGCGGATAATTCATGTCACTCGAAAAAAAATATTTTTTATAAATTTTGAGTGGGGTATTAAATGAAAGGTATTGAAGAGTAGAATAGAAATATATATACAACTTAGGGATAGTGCTTAATTTTCGGCGCCATTTTGTAAAAAAAAATCAATGGAGTAATGAAAAATAAGAGAATCATGAACTCTCATGATTCCCTCCAGTGTAGCCCTAGATAAAGCACAAGTAAATAAGGTTGGTGCTAATACACATTTCATTTACTAACTTTTGTTTAATGTCGAAATCTATAATCATGTAACCTCCACAACGGTTGCCATAGTGATTCATCAGTAAAAGAAACAAACAAGTTAAAAGTGGAAACATAATTTCTAAATGTAGATTAACTAATTCATATTTAAATACATCAATTGTCAACACCATTCAATACACGACTCAGCTTCCAGCTGATTCTCCCATTTAATTTTAGCATTGAAATTCAAATAATTATTATCTATATGTTAATTTTTACGTGATTAAACTTATTTAGAGAATTGTTAATATTAGATCTAACTATATTTTTTTTTAAATAAATATAAACCTATGTATTTTTTGTTGAATAACGTAATTTAAAATTAAAATCTTTCCATATTTTTTTCTCCCTTCTGGAGGTAAAATCTTGTACGTACCTTGGGAGTAAAAATCACTTGCACCCTCGCGATAATTAACTGATAACATTCACTCCTGAGGCGAAGCCGAGGGAACCAACTTCATCGCTCAGGGTGCAATCACTTACTTTCCTCCCTTGGTGCGTAAATAACTATTACCTACTTTTCAGGAGGAGTATCGTTCTATATCTTTTCTATGGCGCTGAATATAAAATAATCCTGCCGCGGGGTTCCGCAAGCCGAGAGAATTTCCGTTGGAAAGATGTAGTTCAATGTTATGTTGTTTAAACTTCCTTCATAACTACTACCATTGTGTGTGTTATTTTAAGTTAAAGAAAATTTTAAAGAAATATTTTAGTTGGATTAGGGTTTTTAGATTGTTGCTTTGTTAAATATAATCGTAGTAGTTATGAAAGAAGTTTAAACTACACAACATTGAACTACAAATTTCCAATGGAAATTCGCTCGACTTGCGGAACCCCGCGGCAGGATTTTTTTTAAAAAAAAAATAAATCAATTAAATAAGATATTGAATACAGTATCTTTAAATATTTAGGAAAGTGTTTGTTTGATTAATCAGACCTATTATTTATATAGTTAATTTAAAAAAAAAGAAAATGAAATAAATTTATAAATTTGTTCTAAATTATTTCAAAATGCTTAAGGGGACAATTATGTCTATTATTTCTTTATGTTCAATTTATTTTTAATTTTTTATGTTTGGTGAATGCAGTAATTATTTTATTTCACTAGAAATAATTTGTTGTTGTTTTTTTGTTTTTTTCAGGTAAGAAACTCTATCTTTAACCCATACTTATACTGTAAGTTAAAATCATTACTATTTTTTTGTCAAAGGAAAGTTTATGTAGTAAATTTTTAGTGATAAGAAAAAAAGGAAATATTTACTTATAACGTACTGTCGGAACGCCGAGAGAATGTGCGTGGATAAATCGATCTTGGGTCGGAGTTTTAAACTAACTATCGACCGACTTCACTTCTAGATACATCGATGTCCTCTAGGCAGAGTCCCCTCTAGAAGTTACGACCTTTTCTACCTTCTAATATTATACTATACACTCAAAAAGGCCTACTGTCAATAAAAAAATTCTAGATCCTCGAGTTTCAACCCTTATAACTTCTAAACGGGAAGTCGTATTTAGATGAAACAAGTTTATTTTTTAAGACAATTTAATAAAATTGTATAAGGCTGACTAAAAAATTACTGTTGTTTTTATATTCATTTTGTGCGGGACAGTTTGTTGAAAGTAAAGCGGCTTGCATTATGAGATTATTGTCCTGCAAATATTTAAAAAAAATTACAATTTGCCATGAAAAATAACACTTCATTAAATAAAAATAAAGTGTTTATCCCATTCCAAGCTGAGGTCAATCACCACCCAAAGCTAAGTAATCCCATTCATTCATCCGTTCGCTTTTTATAATCCTCAGTTACCTGCCCTTTCAGTAGCTCATGCCCTACCACTATTTAGTATACATATTCAGAAAAAGATTACTCTACAGCTTGAAACTAGTAAGACGTTAAGCGTTTTAAAATATTTCTTTGTTACCAAACGTAAAAAATAATAGGACTGAAAACAATTATCTTAAGACGAAACCTTAACAGAAAAATCAAGAAAAAATATATACTAAATATATTTTTTTAAATTTTATATATTTTTTTTATTTAATATGATTTTTTTTATTAAACAAATTCAAATTTGTATGCTTATTTTTGAGTTCATTTCTTTGAAACGTAATTTTTTCTTGTTTTTTCTGTGAAGGTTTCGTGTTTCTATCTATAGCGGTTCAAAAGATATCTGATGCCATTAAATTCGTTAATAACTTTTTGACTTGAAACTTCGCAGGCTTCTACATTTATATGCGTTCTTCTAAAAGTTCTGTGAATTTGGTTTGATTTGGTTTAGAACTTTTTAAGCAGTGAGATGTTAAAGTTGGGCATTGTGAAAATGTGCCGAAAAAAGGCACTTTTTTTAGTTATCCTGCAATAAAGTAAATAGTGAAATATAAATTGGTAGTGCGTGAAGTCTCACGTAAAAAGGGTTTCGTTGGTGTTGTAAACATGAAATTAGTAGTTGGGGGGGGGGGGGGGATTTGGATGTTTTTGACAAAATGGCGTAGAAAATTAAAAGCTTTCCACAAGTGTTATATATTTTTGTAATCTACTCTTCAATACCTTTCACTTGATACCCCACTCAAAATTTTGAAAAAATATTTTTTTCCCCGTGACAGCAATTAGCCGCCATCTTGGATTCCCAGTTAATCCGACCAAGTTGCTATTCTTATTTTTTCTTTGGCCCATCAGACCGCACATTTTGCATATTTTTCTATATTTTTAGTAAGAGCGGAAATACGATTTTAGGGGGGGGGGGGACACGCAAAATTTCGATGTTTTTTGACAAAATGGCGCCGAAAATTGAACACTTTCCCTAAGTGATATATATATATATTTGTAATCTACTCTTTAATACCTTTCATTTGATACCCCACTTAAAATAAAAAAAAAATATTTTTTTCGCATGACGTGAGTTATCCGCCATTTTGGATTTGAACAGCTCATAATTTTGAGTTCGCTATATTTTTCCTGTGTGCGCGTCAAAACGATCTTTAATATTGGAAAGTTTCACGTTTCTATCTCTTTTTATTCAAAAGTTATTGGAACCGTACAGAGTGACAGATAGACAGACAGACAGACACATGAACGAAACTATAAGGGTTTCTTTTTTTGGTTTTACAAACGAAACCCTAAGGTTAAAAAAAGTTATTACAAAGGTAGTAACAA
The DNA here is from genome assembly GCA_951217055.1 of Gerris lacustris. Classification (NCBI taxonomy): domain Eukaryota; kingdom Metazoa; phylum Arthropoda; class Insecta; order Hemiptera; family Gerridae; genus Gerris; species Gerris lacustris. The sequence continues at coordinate 48,393,118 of OX578278.1, forward strand.
TGAAATCGGTAGATGTCCGAAGTCATTTTTTGGTTTGTCACTCCTCCCGCCAAATGAAATAGAATACGCATTTTTATTTAATTACGGAATATTTATTTAATATAGGAAAAACAACTTCAACAAATACTTCTCTCTTAAAAGTCTCTCTTTTGCTCGTTTTTTTTATTTAATGACATTATTGAATATTTTCATTATTGTAAGATTGATTTTTTTTTTAAAAAATGTATTTTGTTTACCTTTTTTAAAAGTTTTAGTACCTGAGGTACTGGCGCCAAAATGGTCCAACCAGTGCTGGTGCAAAATTGAGTTACGATCTTTTTTAGGGTACAATGGGGTCCCGGTGCCGAAACGGGATTCGCCCGAGCAGACGTGGTAAGTAATTTAATCCACACGGCCACGCTCGCCGGGTCTCTGGGAAAAATATGTAAGACATACAAAATATACGGTGAGAGGCGGAGGTGGTATTGGAAGGACCGTTGCGACCGGTGTATTTACTTACCAGGGAACCAGACAGGTTCCATAGTGACTTTTTTAAATACACATAAACTCCCCGTCAAAATTAACGCACCACTTTTATATTTTTTTGGAGGTCTATTCATTTTGACACAAACAAACAGCTGTATTAATGAATAACTACGTGAGAGCTCTCATTTAATCAACTGCAAATAACAGTGAATCATTAATGAGGATGATTAAATATAATTAATTTATGATGATTAAATATAATTAATGATGATTATTAAATATTATTAACAATGATGATTACCTATGAGATGATGATAAATTATGATGATTAATGAATCATTAAACATCAGTATAAATTAGAGATAGTCGAAACAGAGAAATATAAAGGTGGTGCGTTAATTTTGACGGGGAGTGTAGTTCCTAGCTATAAACTACTTTTCCGATTTACAGATAAATAGAATTGGCCTCAGCCGTATAGAGAATCGATTTACAAAAGTTACCTATAATTTCAACCCACAATTGCTTTTTCTTTCGCAACCTTTTTAAATGATATGTATACGAGTCGCTTAACAAGCCGTTAAGCCCATGGCAACGGGCTTAATTTTATATTTAAAAACAAAGTAAATTATTTATCTACTTGCGGCAGCAAAATGAGGCATTATTGAACTGATTTCGAGCAGAGAAATGTGATTTTACTGCTTAGGCGGTAAAATGAGGAAAAATGTTGATGCCTAGGCCTAGGTAGCAAATTTAATTTTGATGCCTAGGCAGCAAACATTTTATTGTTATAATGTTAGCAATAACAGTTTATACTATTATCTCTATCTTATAACATTATATATTATAGTTTAATAAGTAAAATTTAATAAATAAACGTTTTAATATTTAAATAATTTGTTTATATTTGTTAATTCTGTTAAGTAAGTACAATGAATAGTAGATCTTTAATTAAAAAAAATAGCGGAGTCACTGGCCTCTCTGAAGCTTCATGTAAACATCCAACATCCATATTATTATTATTCTAGATTAGACGCTACTTTTCTTGATTTATCCTAGTTACTTCTTTTCTTTTAAGCAGTAGAAGATATCTTTAATACTTTCAGTAATTTGTAAGTAAAAATATAAAAAAATATTTTATATTGCGTGCATTATTCATTCAGAAGTTATGTATGTTATAAACGTGTGTTTTGTATTTTGTTGTTATAGCTTCAGTTTGCTATTCACAATTGTTATTATTCCCAAGCTTCATATTTGATTTATTTATCAACATTAATTCTAGTTAATGCTTATGTTATTATCTTATTAATATGACACATAGTAATTAAGTATTTATATTAATAAAGATGGTATTTTAGCAGGTTGATAAAATATTGTATGCAACAAGGCAAAAAAGGAAACATTTCTGCCTCGTGTATTCATTGCCAACAAACATTTATTTTTATTGGAATAAATTTGGTTGCCTTCGCTTAGCAATAATCATTTCAATTCATCATAATAAATCATCGATAATCATCAATTCAAATCATTTCGAGGGGAGTCGTTGACGTCGGGACTACACTATATGTAAATGATTTTTAAAAATTACCCTTGTTGATTTTAAATGAATTTAAATTGATTTTAAATTGATTTTAAATAAATTTAGGTGGTTCTTAAAAGTAACCTATAGATTGTACTATTTTAATTTGGACTTTCTGCGCTCATTAAATATTGACTTGGTATAGAACGTGGGGAAGCTATGAGCCTTTTCTGTTATATATATTTATTTAATTTAAATTTATGCGTAAAAAGTTTTTTTTTAGTTTATTAACGAACGAAACAGATATTATGTTTTAAAGGGTTTTTATGTTTTATTAAATGTTTCCCCCTTTTTTAAAAAATATATATCTTGTTAAAATATTGTTGGTAATAATGCCTGTTAGCCATGTATTAAGAGTTGTTAGAATCGTAACATGTTACAAATACTCGTGTATTTATGGTTGTTAGATTGTTGTAAGGTTGTTGTTTCATCATTTTATTCCTGTTTCCCTTGGCTAGAAACAAGTTTTTGTTTCACAAACAGCACTTTCCTCTCATCTCCCCTACTATTAAATCTATTTGTTTGTACAGTTAAACTGTTCTCGCTCTTCTCCACCCCTCCCAAAGGGGTACAAGTTTCTCCCTGCGGCATAGTTTTATATTATTTCGTTGTTTGCTTTTGAAACTGGGATTGATCGATTGGAGAGTCTGGTTTTGTGCTTTATTTTATTTCAAAACATAATTTTATTCTTTATAACGAAGTGATTTATGTCAAGTTGAGTTTTTTAATGAATTCATACATTCATTCTATCTATGTGCGAGATTACTTTTTACAAGCTTTTTTTTATTATTTAACTTGTTTGTTTGTATGTATGTATGTATGTTTCTTCGGGTTAAATCTTGCAATTGAATTTTAAGCAGTTATCCTCTACCGATTGAATTGAAGTTTTGCATACACGTTTAGTTTGGATGACAATGCAAGGTTAGCTAAGTGACGTCCTTCTAAATCCAATATGGTGGGCAGCCCAAGATGGCGGCTTAGTTATTTTTTCATTACTTCCATGATATGGGTATCAAATGAAAGGGTTTGCTGAAAAGAATACGAATAAAAGCTTGTTTTTAAGAATTATTTTTTATAATCAACTTATTTATTTTGTACAAGCTTTTATTTAACTTGCAATGTATGTATGGATGTATGTTCGGGTCAAATCTTGCAACTGAAACTAAGCCGTTATCGTCAACCGATTGAATTGAAATTTTGCATTCACGTTTAGTTTGGATGACAATGCACGGTTAGCGCTAAGTGACGTCATTCTAAATCCAAGATGGTGGACTAGTTATTTTATAAGCACGCCCATGATATGGATATCAAATGAAATGGTTTGCAGAGAAGAATAGAAAAGTAAAATTCCTTCAGTCTTAATCCAATATGGCGGATGGCCCAAGATAAAAGCTTGTTTTAAAACAATTTTTTTACTTTTTATTTATTTATTTTTATATATTTGTCAAATAATATCATTAAAAAACCAGTCCGTTCCATTTTTCATATATCCATCGTTTATAAAGTTTTGCTTCTAAAAATGATTGGTAATTTAGTATTTCGCTCGTTGAAATTATTATATTTGATTAATAAAAGGCTAATTTTGTTTATGCTCCTGACAAACATTTAATTCTATCTATGATTTTTTAAGAGATTAAATCAAGTTGTTATTTACTGAAGCACTCACAGTTCAAGATGAAGATATTATCAACAAATTATCCCTGCAATAGATTTGATTTAAAGAAGATCTAAATTGATATTATATGTTGCAATATGTTCAAAAACTATATTGCATTTATACTCTCTTTTATTTGATCTTTTTTTCCTATGGGTTATAGGTTATATTATTACAGAAGTTGTATAGTTTTTACAACAGGCTAGAATGTGAGGTGTAGGTTGGAGTTGGTCCTTATCTCATACTGATCAGGTTATGGCTGAAGGTGTTCGTTAAGCATAACTTGTCTGTTGTCGGCTCTTCCCTAGAGATGTAGAAAAGAAATAAGGATGTCACCTGAGGATTCAGGTCTTGCCGATCTCATGAATATCGGGTCGATTTCCTTTGGTTCTTAGTGCTCTAGGCTAGGCCGGTACATTTGCTCAGTGCCGTTTTCCATAACCCCTCTGTCCCTGAGCCTTCTTGACCTCTTGCAATTGGTTGACTCAGGGGATCAAGTGTCCTTCCCCTATAAGCTCAGCCCATATCTATAGCTATTGCTTATAAATTAAAGCTGATCCCTTTTTTCCGGCTCCTATACAAGTATACTTTCATCCACACACCTCATCTTTGTTTTTTGTTTTCACCGATATATATTCCCCTCTAATATATAAAAAATATTTATTGGGAAAGAGTAAATCTACTTTATAGTAATTAATCTTCTCTGAATTTTTTTTGCCGGTGATTGTTTAATTTTATCATTATTACCTACTCTATAAAGGTTCTAACACCTTAATGGGGTTGAACAAGTATATTATAGAAAACCTGGTCCCCCGGCCAACTGTATCGATCCTTGGGAGATAAAATCCGAAATCATTTATGCTCAATTTTTCCAAATATCCCATTTAAAGTGTCCCCTTTACCTTAAGTGCGAGTTAGGGCTTTAGCTCTTCAATATGCGTAGATGATTTGTGTAGAAATGTCGGACCATCAGTGTACATTTTTTCGTGTGTGTCAACATGTTTGTCCATCAGTCAACATTTTTAGTCTTGGGCATGTCAACGTTTCGGTCCATCCGTCAACAGTTTTGCGAACCACCATGTCTTAAACACTACTTATCCATTTTTTTTTTAAATTTAGATGTTGCACCTAAATTAGCTCGCAGATGTCATGTAAGTTTATAAGCCCATTTAACGTTAAATAAAAATAAATAACACATCGCTAAATATCGAAATAGCCAAAGAACCAATTTCAATTCTGTGTGGGGTTACATTATAATTATGGATTGTTTTTAATGCTCACATTCTAAGTTTGAGTAACTTCTGTTTTAAATCTATGCCCTTATACTTTATTCACACTCATGTGACCATTCGTCCATTGATAGGATGCGACGAAGCTATATAGTAATTGCCAAACTTTATTCTATAGTGAAATAGTAATTTTTTACAGTTACATATAACCATATTCGATTTTATATATATATAAAATAAACTATTAAATTAAGGCTGTAATCTGGAGTAATTATGTTTACATTTTTTAAATTTAATTTCAAGTTAATTTTATGTGAAAAGAAAAACACTTAATTTCAAGTATTGTATGGTATGTATTATTTAAACGTAATCTTCCATTTACGGATTATGGTCAAAATTAAAATAGAATATCCCTGATACACACACAGATTATATATATATATATATATATATATATATATATATATATATATATATATATATATATATATATATGTATAATAAAGATTCTAATATTCAGAGGAATTAAAAAAAATGAATTCCATGGAAAATAACTTTATCCCCTACATTATTTTGGCTTTTTTAAAAATATTATATATATATATATATATATATATATATATATATATATATATATATATATATATCCATTTTTACTCGCTTTCAGTTAAAAGTATTAAATGAATAACAGCTTAGTGAAAATAGGTCCTTCTTGAAAGAGAGAAAGAAATTCACCAGAGATAGGATGGAAAGAGAGGGAGAGGTATAGAGAATGTAAAATTTAAAAATCTTAATCGATTCCCCCTCCTAACTCCCACCATCCCGCTCTGAAAAGAAACATTTTACCAAGGGCTCGTCTGAAAAGGAGTAAGGGGGGGGGGGGTAAAAAAGTGGCAGTGGTCCCTTTAAGGCATGATATATTATGAAATTAGCGGGAAGTGATATCGATTGAACTGACGTTAAGACCCGCGTCCAATAGGGGGAAAAGCATAAAGAAGACACGGCCGCTTATTCCGGTAATGGGCCCTCTATCACCAATAGACATTTTTAGGATTACAGGGCTCTCTTTCTATAGCTACCCTATAGATTTATTTAGGACGCCTCCTCCTACTAGAGCATAGCCACAATAGACTTTGTCCTTACAATCTCACCCGCCCCTTCCTCCATACTGCTCGTTTTACCAAACTATCTCTTATCTAGATATCACAAGATTCATTTGATTATTTTTTGAAACATAGAGGTAACTGTATTTTTTAGCTCATTTGATAACCACCCGCTTACATTTTATTGAAGTGGTTGCCTTACGTTGAAAATATTTTCAACTCTAAGGGTTTATGAATTTGTCTCTAATATTTTTAATATTCGATGATAACTTTAGCGATTTTACTGATTCGACCTCAATCAAATGTATCCCTTATTTTGGCACATTCTAATATTTTATCTAATATAATATGGTTTGTACTTTAACCACAATTTGTTTTATCCTCATGCAGTTTTATTTTCGTTAGCAATTTTACTACTATCAGGATTGTGTGTTGTTCTTATCCGTTTCTGTGATGTAATACCTAAAATACTCAATGTTTATCAGGATTGTTAAGATGATACATTTCATTTTATTTAAATACAAGTACTTGTATAGATAAAGACCAGCGTAGCCTAGATTATAAATAATGACCTGCTAATTTATATTATCTTCTTAATCATTGTGCTGTTATTTATAGCTTTAACCTTCATTCTTTAACTGGCATTTATTTGTTGAATTATGGGCCATTGTTATTAGAACTACAGTTCGAAATGAAATTGTTTGGAATAAATGGATTTATATACTTTAGGTTAGGTTTCAATCAATATAATTTTTGAAATATTCCTCAAGCGACGAGGATGAATTATGTTTAGCCATTTTAATGGATGTTCTCTTGCGTCACGTGTAATTTCAAAGTATCAATAAAGCTAAAATATTTGTCTTAAAGAGATTTACCGAGGAGACACTGCAGTAAATTTAGGGATATGATTGATGTTATAGTACATTGTATAATTTAATACATGATTTATATTATGTTTCCTGCCTTGTTCGCTTAAGCTTTATTCACGGCCAAGTATTATGCATTTTTTTTAAAAATTATATGACTTAAAACAAATGTCTCATAACCTTTTTATAACTCTCCTCACCTTATTAGTATACTTAGTAAGAATCTAATTGTAGATATTTTTCACGCTTTTAATTAGCTTCACATGTTTTTCCGGTACAAATCTTGTAACCTAATTTTGACCCACTTCCCGACTACCTTGAAAACTGAAACTTGCACGGATTATGTATTTCCCATGACAATGCAATAATCAGTCATTAGTTTTACAAAATTATTAGTATTAGACGATAACAAATCAATTTCATTGAATCAACGAACATGAAAAACATTGCAGACAACGACGACCAGTAAAGAGGCAAGGGAGGTTATTTCCGTTTAAATAATTTATTTTTAAGCGGCAAAGATTTCGCATTAGGGTAGAGCAAGCTCGGTTGGAACCCTACTCCGGACTTGGGGCTTTCGCTATCGCTCGCGCCTTCTGCCTTAAGTCGTCGATTGCCGTCCGCGTGCCTCGTGCCTATCAACGGTTCTACTGGACCAATTTTCCTCTGACACCCTTATTATAAATATATTATACGTCTCTACAAGAAGTCATCACCTCAACTATTTTCGACGCATCAATTATTTACACGCTCTTATTAAGTTTCCATGGGACAAATATTTTAATCTATATAAAAAAAATCAGCAATCGCTCTGAAATTTGACAAATATGTCTTAAATTTGATAAATTAATTTAGCTCCAAATTTATATGGAGAAATGTTGGGGGTAAAATTCAGGAATTCAACAACGGTGACCGCTGACATCTAAGTTAAGTTAGTATAGATTGCAAGATGCAATGAAGTCGAAAAAGTAAAAAATTGTATTAAATTTAAAAAATAAAAATCACACTTTTATACATCCTCTAAAAGTTAAACAAATATATTTTTAGGAGCAGTATTGCTACGAACTATCACAGTACATGCGTATGTCTCTTAAGATATAAGCGTGGGGCGCTATCAACAAATTTCGAAAACTATCTTATCAAAATCCAATAAATTTTTCTTTAACATAACAATTTACAATATTTTTAGTACAGTATATTTACAAGGAAGACCATAGGAAAAGTGTACCGACTGAAACGATACAACGAGGATACATTTGCATAATTTACGTTAAACCTTACAATTTTTAAGTTTTTGGTAGTATTCATACTACGGAAAGTTTAATTTAAATCAAATTATAATTATTATTAACAACGGGAGGCAGACAGAGAAAAATAGATTCCAGCGCCGGGATTCGAACCACGGGCCTCCTATATTTCCAGTACAGATGCTCTAACCAACTTAGACTAAACCTAAGACAAATCTTTATGGAACGTAACTCGACGGCTCCTCTCCTATTAATCTACTCCTTCCCACTCCAATATCCTAACAACTCTTGGGCAAAGTCGGAAACCCAGAAGGTGGAAGCCTTGCTCAGCACCTAACTGTAATGTTTTCCTCACATCCTGATGTAATGGACCCAGTCCATGTTAATCAAATAATCAGTGACCTTCATTTATCTCTCCGTTCATAAGTCTTCACGCTTTTCGTCACACCCCATGTCCTTCAGTCACTCTTAATCAAGCTCCAATTCCTCAGTCTGACTCCGTCCAATACCTTGGCCTTACCCTCGACCGTCGATTAACATGGCAACTACACACTAAAACAAAACGTACTGACATCACACAAAAATTTAAGTTTATGGATCGGTCTACTTGATCGCAGGTTTAAGATTTCTCTAAATAAAAAATATTTTGTATCTACAATGTTTGGACCTACGGTCCTAGCTCAAACCTCTCAACATATTCCAGGTAACCCTCCAAGACGTCTGAAGAGGCAGTGGTCTAGAGATTTACTTCTATAAATCTTATTTTAAATAATAATTATTATTATCGTAATCTATTATACTTTAAATCAAATTATAATTATCATTAACTGCGGGACAGAGAAAAATTGACCCCAGCAACGGGACTTGAACCAGGGCTCCTATATATCCGTTACAGGCGCTCTTACCAACTGAGCTATATTGGAGAATGATTTTTCTCTTTCGTTACCTGTACAAATAGGATATATTGGAGGCTCGTGGTTCAAGTCCCGGTGCTGGGATCTATTTTTCTCTATATGTCTCCCGTAGTTAATGATAATTATAATTTGATTTAAAGTAAAATTTAATCTTTCCGTAGTATGAATACTACCTAAAACTTAAAAATTTGAATTTCTAATTGATTGCACTAGGTACTGGTATTGATTGAGTACTTTTTAATTATAAGCGTTAATTCTCGGTCTAGTTCTATTGCCGTGAATATTTGGCTTGCTAGACTTGTTGAAAAGATTGAAAGCTTGGATTCGGGACTTTGAATCGGTAATGACAGAGAAAAATCATTCTCCAGTGTAGCTCAGTTGGTAAGAGCGCCTGTAAGGGATATATAGGAGGACCGTGGTTCAAGTCCCGGTGCTGGGGTCTATTTTTCTCTGTATGTCTCCCGTAGTTAATGAAATTATAATTTGATTTAAAGTAAAATTTAATCTTTTCGTAGTATGAATACTACCTAAAACTTAAAAATTTGGTAATCTATTATTATAATCTATTTCTCAAATCTTATGTACATTATTGTTCAACTTGATCATTATTTTAATATTTTGTATTATAATTATTATTATTGTATATACATTGCCAAGGAAGTTTAGTCACTGAACTTCTTCTTCACGTTGCTCCCGTTTTGTTGAACAATAATCATCGATATCACTTGTTACAATGTAATCATTTGTAGTTGAGTTAAACAATAAAATTTAAAATTAAAAGAAGGTTATTGGTTTTTATGCAGGTTCGAATTGTCCATAATTAAAAAAAGAAAAGTTTTTAAATATGGACTGTTTGAACCTGCATTACTAGGGTGCAAGTATGGTTTAGCGTTCTATATTACCTATTTTTATCTAGGTACACTAAGTTTAGGTTAAGTTATTTTAGAAATTCCTTTGCGAGCAATAGGCTTAGATCATAATATTCGTCGCCCCTAATAAAAAATATATTGAGCTTTATGCCTTCGTTGTTACATTTTATTGTTAGAAACATTATCAAAAGAAATAGTTCTACTTCGGAATTTTCGAGGAAACAACTGGCGCTTGAATTTCAAAACGGTTTGGCTTAGCGAAGCAAAAAAAAGTCAATTGAGAGTAAGTTGATCCTTCTTTCCACATTATTGACTCTTTACTCGGTTTATCCCGTAGATTTCTAGGTCTAAACTCTTCAATTCTATTACGTAAAATCCCCTCAGGCAATTTAGTCCCGTTGCCAGTCTCGGGAAGATATCGTAGAAAACAGTCGGTGTAATCCCGGGGATAAAGTAAAACATAGTTTCTGCTGGTGTAGGTTCTTAGAGTCCGGTACTTCATGTCTCTCAGTTTCACGGCTGGAAGCATAAACTAAAGAATTAGTGTTTCCATCTCAAGATAAAAGCCGGCCTTGTAATTCCGAGCTGAAGGGGAACGGCCCAGGACTGAGCCCTGCTGCCGTTAATGGAGAATTACTAGTACTGGCTGCTTGCTTAGCCTCCTCGCTAGTATACAAACTATCTTATTTATGCGCCCCTTGCTGGCGTCGAGGCTTTTTACGCCCTCATCCTTCCTTGCTTGGATAGTGCTTTGGCTTGCAACCTTTCTTGCTTCTCTTGGAATCTTACGTGTTATCTCCCTCCTGAGATCACTCAAACAGAACAAATTCCCTACTTCTTTCTATTTCATTTAATACTCTCACACACTTATATATATTTTTTAACTTGTGTGCCTGGTCTAGAAGGACCAAGACTTCTCTACTGCTGTATTGTAAGGTGGTTGACTATGTTATTTCGATTATAAATGTTAAACATGTTATCTTCTATTAGCTTTATACATTTTGTGCATGTCTTCTCGAAACGTCTGTAAAAGTTAAACACGAATTTAATATATTAATTAAATATTTGCTAAGTTATCGAAGGTAGAAAGTCTAAAACGACCTTTTTTCTGCTTACCATTATATCAGATGTACAGTACCACCAACATCAGATTATGTTTTAATGTGAAAAATACTTTTTCACCTTCTTGAATAATATCTTCAAATTTTCCATTTTTAAATTTATGTGTAATAATAATTGTCTATGATATATATCTTGTGTATCTGCACCATGATATTAATATTTTCTTTGTCTTTTATGCGTATAAATCAAGTAGAATGTGTCTAAGTAACCCGCAATTGCTTTTTTTAATACTAATAATACGTAATGGCATAAAACGCTTTCTGCTTTAAATTTATGAGGGTAATCTTTGAAGATGATTGCCTTTACCCTCTGTTCAATGATTTTCCATAGATATAAATGTATAATAGGTTCTAAATTTATAGCCCTTAATACGTAGCATTTAATGCCCTCACAGCATCATAATAACCAATAGAGCCATTTATCTGTCTCTTGCCACATCCTTATACATAAGTTTTAAAATGCTTTTGTCTTCTACAAACCCGTTAATTTATTATTAAATAAGAGAATCAATATTGTTTTAAACAATAATTTAATTATTGATATCAATTCCTTTACACTCAACTTGAAAACTAATTGCGTTAAGATTATGATTGGTCAAATAAATTAGCATGATGTCAAAAAGTAGAAAATGTACGTTTCAATAAAGGGTGAGTTCGAAATAAAATTTAAATATCGATTATGTCCGGAAAATGTTTGAGTCGAAATTAATTAATCGGGAAGCAACGTTGTCCTTTTTTATAAGTTCACGTTGTTACTATCTGGTCAATTCTATTTCGTTCTTTTTGCTCTCGTCGCCTTATCAGTTTGAGTTTACTTTATCAGTTAATTATCGCGCATGCGCTACTAAGACCAAGCCCTCAGTATTGCTTTTCTGAAATCGTTCCATTGTGAAACGACTTCCGCAAGTTCATGTCTTATTGTGAAGATTTTATTTCATGCCGCTTATTATTAATTCGTATGAATCCATTCTCTGCCGTTTAACCGCCATTTACCGCTGAGCATCTACTACCAACTTCATTAGAAATCAACCCGCCGTACGGTCCATTTTATATACCATTGCGGTAACGCGCAAGTTGGAGAACGGGCCGGATAATATTTTATCTAAGATTGATACGAAATATAAACATGGTATCTCTATTTAGATGCGTAGAAAGTGATTCTTTACGTACTTGTATTCATTGCGCATGCGCGTCTCATAGTTCTGAAGAATTACGCACGATTAGCAAGTTAGTTTACATTTAACAAAACTAATTTGCTGTTTGTTTAATAAAAATAACTGTTTATATCGAGTTTTTTGTGAAAATCAATGAGTGGTTTAAATGATTATGACGAATATGAGGAGAATAATACGCCTCCCAAAATAATTAATTCGGCACAAAGTACAATTAATAAATTAATGAATTATGTCATCTTTAACAAGAAAGAAATTCGAACTTGCATACAGGAAGTTTATTTTTTTCTGTATTTATTATTTAAATCGAACAATCGTAGATAATATACGGTACGCCGCTCGTGCGAAAAAGGCATTTTGCATTGCTCGTGTGGTTTTGCTACCCTCGCTGTCGCTCGGGTGCAAACTCCACCCTTGCATGCAAAATGCTACTTTCCGCACTCGACGCGTAATGTACTATTATCGCCCTCCACTTGTAAACATTCCTATCCTGAGCGGCCGGTAAAGTTCCATTTTACAGCCCTGGGGCCTGTAAAAATGCATGCTTTATCTTTACAGGGCCGCCAGTAGTTCGAGAAGCGGCCGCTTCCTGGCCGGGCCATGGCGTGCAGGAAGCGCTAGTAGTTCTCAGTGTCATCTGTTCAATTAGTAACTATCAATATTTTTACTGGTCTTATATTACTTTGCTTTGTAAGTTTCATCCCACGTTTCCGTTACCCGATTTTGAACCACTTCCCGTATTTCAATCTTCCCCAAATTTTGCACATGGAAACAACTAAGGTTAAGAATACAGAAACAAAAAAAAAATACTCTGCCAATTAATGTGGCACATAGCTTCCTCGCAAAGAAAAGACCAAATTTAGAAAAATACCTCGATAATCATAATCAAAAAGTTGGCACTGTTCCAGTAAATATTTAATAAAGTTGAAGAAATTTAAACATTTGTTGGAGAAAAAAAGCCTCCAACAAGCACCAAAAGTTAGCGCACATATAATTAATTTAATAAACAAATATAAAACAACAACCAAATCGTAGGAACCGCTGTATAAACAGTTTTTTTTATTTTACCCCCCTCAAAACTAAAAATAACACAAAATAGAATATAACAAAAATTAATCTACTATGCAAGAGCTTTTATACGATATACATCATATTATAAAAGATTAACTTTAACATTTGTACCCCTGTACTCTGAGGTACCAAAGTAAAATTTTTAAAAAACAAACAATTCAAAGGGGCATTCATTTAAATAATAAATACATATAAATAAAAAACCTAATATCAAAAAAGGATTTAAACCCTTTAACCTTCAACAAAATTATAAATCGGTACAAAAGTATTCGTACAAAATTTTTAAAAAATCAACAAATAAAATAGCTTTAATGTACATATTAAGGCCTTTAAAATGATATACGACACAATATTAAAAACAAAAAAAAGTGGTCACGTGACACGGCGCACGGGAAAAAGTTTACTCTCATGTTCTCAGGAAGTAAGATGAACTAATGAAATAAAATATACTCAATTTAAAGAGCATTAGTGTGAGATTCAATCGCCGCAATCAGAAATAAAATCGGCCAACTATTATAGAAAATATGGTCATTCAAAGACAAAAATGGAAAAAAATAAAACCAAAAAATAACAAAATTATCACCATCTAGGGTACAACCGACGATGATACGACAAAAACTCATAGGACTAAAGTTGTAGATCTTTTAAAACAGTCACCACTTGTGCTATCCATTTTCTAATACGACTTACTGTTTAGCCGCAATAAGCCCCCAAACCAGCTTAAAAATCAAGTCACCCATTTTTATTTTTTTAAGGGTGGAAGGAGGGGGAAAAGTGAACTTTGTATAATTATTTTGGTTCACAATATGGACGTTGCGCGTCGAATGGCGCAAACCACAAGTCTCTAGCTCTTCTGGAAGTGGGTAAACATTAATGTCAGTCAGTGAGTCAGTTAGCCATGCGGCTTTATAATATAAAAAAACATATTAATTTAGCACGATTTAAAGTGCGCAGAAGGTTGAAATTAGGCAGGTGCAATTTGCAGGCTACTTTCGACAAACCATAAAAATTTCATAAAAATCAGATGATTACTCTTAAAGATATGGCTGTAAATAAATGTATGTTTGTGAGCATGTGGATGACAAACAAATAAGCGCTGAAGGTTGAAACTTATATGGGACCAACAATGGGCTAATTATGACCTACCATCCAAATTTCATTAAAATTGGACGTGTAGTTTTTAAGATATGGTGGTTCGCAAAAATTGAACGACAGACCGACAGACCGACAGACCGACAGACCGACAGACAGACACGGAACCAAAAATGTTCCCTGATGTCTGAAACGGATTTCTGTCTTGGAATTTTTGAAATCGGAGACCTAAAATTATTTCGTTCTTCAGAACGATCACATAGCTTCCGTTACCTTCGGTAAGCTCGGAAGCAAAAATGTTGAAAATAAGACCAGTTTTCAAAAATGGTATTTTTATATTAATTATTTATAACTGTGGTTTGTTTTGGTACTGATGTAACCTTAATATGCATTTATTGTTTTGAAGATTACGGAAAAATAGTTTGCATGTTTAGTAATTAGTTTACATGTGGTGGGCGATAAAATAGTGTACGCACCACGAGCAGTAAGGGCGTTATTACGGGCCGAGGGCTAAGTTTGAAAGCAAGAGTGCGTTTAACGCCCGAGGCCTGTCATGTCGCTTACTGCTCGTGGTGCGTACACTATTTTATCGCCCACCACATGTAAACTAATTACTTTTGGAGGGCGATAATAGCTATAATATCTCCTACTATATTCAACACTTTTTGATCCAATGGTCTAGATAATCTTTATTTTTGCTAAAATCAGTTTTTTTTAAGGACATCTTTGTCCTTAATGGAGTAGATATCAATAGAATGATGAACAACTGGAAAGCCTCTCCACAGAATAATGTTTATTTATCAAAACTATATAGCTTTCGGCCTCTCGGCCATCATCAGTGCCGGTAAAAGGTAAAGGGAAAACCCGACGTGGAGTCCCTTGAAAGAGAAAATTGGACCCAAAAACCGGAGTCCGAATAAAAGCTTGTTTTTAAAAATGTTTTTTTAAATAAAATTATTAGCAAATTATTTTAACCTTGCTAATTTTTACAACTTGTTAATTCTTGCCTATCTGCTCTGAGGTACAATTTTAATAATTTTTTACTACTTATTCGTTTAAAAGATTTGTACCATGGATTCGGTAAAAGAGAAAACTATGCAAAATAATCTAAGTAAATTAAATAATAAAATATAACCATATTTTCGCCGTGTTCAACAAATAGTAGATTTTATTCCTTCTTTAATAAATATTATTTTGACCATAAAAAGTTTATGAATAATGATTTCTTTAAGTTGATTAGTACTTTTATTAATTCATACTGGTTAAATTTTAAACATTTAACTTTAATATAAGTTAAAAAAAATTATAATATGGTTAAATTAAAAACGAGAAGTTACTGTAATACCAATTTTCAAACTTAGGTATCATTTTTATGTGTTACAATAAAATATTGTAGTTTACTAAAAGTCTAATAGATTTTTCTTTCTTTTATAGTTTGTAGTAAGACATCTTCTTATTCTCTTTTTATTACAACTTGTTTATTTCGAAGTGGTTATATTATGGTTTAGAGGATTCAGTTGAGAAGAAAGTTTGAAGAGGATAGCAAATATGTATAAATCTGAGCTAGGCAGTTTCACGCAGTAAATAATTCCTTGCTTATCTGGTTCTTCTGCTTCAAGTTGTCCGAGTAGTAGGGTTAGGGATCTTATGGACCAGTTCTTCTAAACTTGCTGCCCACAACCTCGAGCCACAGCCCTTCTTGTTCCCTCTTATCTTCTTCAAAAATCCCTTTTTAACTCCTTTTTTTACGCTTTTTTGATATATGTCCGCATAATATTTGAATAATGAGATAACTTTTTTCCTTTTATTTTTTGTTTTAGACTTATCGTTATTTTTGCATGACTAACTCAAAAGATAGTGTAAAAGATACTATTATATCTAAGAGTGTCAAAACTTTGTTTCCTACCTTTTTTGAAACTTTATAATTAAAACCTTTCCTCTTTTATTTTATTTTTTTTTTAGATTTTTAATATGTAGGTGAAACATATGTACGAATTTCTTTTATACGCATTTAACTTTGCTTTTTTAAGTTTAATTTTTTAAAAATCTATTTCACTATTATTTATAACAATAAAGGTCTTTAAATTTGAATATAAATTTTAACATAAAAATAAAAATTAAACTTAAGCAAACTGAGATACAAATCATTTTTTTCTCTTAGGCTTTACTAAAAAGAGTTGCAGTTGATAACTAATTAAAATTATATTAGTTCTTTCCCATTAGGAATTCTCCGCTTTCTGAAAAGTCTCTATACAGGTCACCTTTAAAGGTGTATTTGATTTAAGGTAAAGGGAATTAGGACTTCCAAAGGGTCAGACTAAAAGGAGAAAGTATGAAATAATTCAAAATTAATTGGAATTTAATGTGATGACAAGTACCTTATTCATATATGGCTTACTTAGAAGGTATGTAGATGTAAATGTAACCAGATTTAATTAAAATTGTAACTTTTTTTCTCACATATATAGAGAGAAAGTATTGCGGTAGCGTGGTAATTTGTTTTGAGATTTTAAATTTTTAGCTCTAATTTAGAAAAAAGCTCTAAATGTGGGGGGACGTTACCCCTTAAAAACCCAGAAAAGCCGTGAAGATAAAAATATACTCGACAAGGGTTCCGACAATTTTTATTTAAAAATGAAAAAAAAAAAAAACTAGGGGATCTGCCTCCTATACTCGCTTCGCTCGTCAACCCCTAAAAGGATGCCGCCGCGCGGCCGCTATAGAATTTACAGCTAAGTGTTACAGGGCAGACCTATGTAAGTCTTTATAGTATCACGAAAACTTCGCTACGAAGTGAAGGCCTCGGTCTGATTGCGGCCCCTGATCATATATGTTATAGGACAGCCTTAAGCCCACAGACAGACTGGGCCAAAATATCCTCTTCGAGGATTTATTAGGAGTCAAATCCATCGAATTAATGCGATTGACCGTACCGTGATTGGCCGTCCCTATAGCTTAAAGCAGCCTTAATACGGTTATAAATGATTTCATTAATATTTAAACAACTGTATTACCTATGTATTAAAGACGTTCATTATACCAACATACAAACATAATTTATATAATAGCATTTTTAGGCATTATACTAAAGTTTTGATTTATAATGTTAGTCCAAACTCTTTCCAATGTTTCTTCCTAGCTTGCCGAAGTTAACGGAAGCTATGTGATCTTTCTGAAGAACGAAACATTATTATTTCATCGATTTCAAAAATCCGTTTCGACATCAAGGAACATTTTCGGTCTCGTGTCTGTCTGTCGGTCTGTCCTTAGTGTAAAAAACAAATCAATTTTTACAGATTTATATAATGGGGGAACAATTAAATAAATTAAACAGTAATGGGTTGTAAAAGCATAACATCCATATAGTACGTGATGGGATTCGAGGAAGCAGACTTATTTATATATTTTTATTATAAAAATAAATTTTATCTGGTTATTTATCGGGACCAATTTTTACGTGGTAGAAAAATATAAAATCTAATTTTCGTTGAAAATTGATCTCATAATAATGAATGAATGTTGAGGATACTCTTAATGGAAAAACCCATTTATATATCTGTTTGAAATGTGGGTTTGAACTGGTTTATTCCAATGTTTTATTGCTTTTATGCCATTTCATATCGTAACCCTGTAAGTTATAAAGTGAGTCCCCTCAATTCAGTGATCAGTTTTAAACTGATTTATTATATCCTGTCATTAAGGTGGCCCATGAATAATTTACTCTTGGAAACTGGTATCGGGGACGAAACTACGATTTTGGCTCTTCTATTACAATGAATTACCGGGAAAAGGTTGTTTTTTTTTTTTTTTTTTTTTTTTTTTTTTTTTTTTTTTTATAATGAAAGCACATAATTTCTCCTTTTATTCGAGTTAGTGATTGGAATTGTTCTGTGATGAATGGAGCAGGTAGAGAACATAAGAATAAAATTTCAGTTAATGGATAGAATTAAAATAAAAAGTTAAAGAATTTTTAGGTTTTAGTATTTACGGTAACTATTTCTACCTATGTGATAAATTTGAACAGGGAAGCCAAATATAGAATTATTCTAGGAATGCTGTGTACACCTTAGGCTACAAAGGCTCAAATTTATACTCTAAAGTAAAGTAGTAAGGCACTTGATCTTTTCTCTTTAGTACTCAAGTGATTAATTTGGGTTCTCGATGAAAATTGTTTAATTTCCTTAAGATTGTTGTATTACATAACTTTCTCCTGGCGGTATGCATTTAGTTGTAGGAAATTTCTTTTATAAGACACTTACACACTCTTAGTGTTATTTTAGTGAATTTTCTATGTCTATTAAAGAATATCATGTAATATGTCGTATATGAAAGCCCTTCTTCATCTAGAGATTCTTTTATCAAAACTTAAATCAAAAGATCTTTCTGCTGTTTCAAGGGAAAAAGTAATATGTGTGCTACGTATGAAAAGTCAGGAGGTTTGTTTGTTGTCTGCCTGTGTTTAATGTTTTTTAGGCATAAAGAAATCAATATTGTTGGTGCTCGCAAGCATTGAAGTTTCCTTTTTTTAACTACAATCCTTTCTTGATTGGTTTTTCGTTATATTGTGTTTGCTTTCGGTTTTTCTCTCCACGCCTTCTTTTTTGTGTGTACAGGGCAACTGGCAATAACTGGGGGTTGTTTTGGCCACTTGTCGACATCGTTTGAAAAGGTAGATGAGGTTTTTTTTCGGGAGTGTTTTCAGCGGAACAGGAGGGAAAAGGAAGAGAGGAAAAAAGCCATCTGTAAGCAATCTCGAGAAACAAATGGGTTTTGGAATCAGAAACATTTGCGAGGTAGGGTTAAAATGAGGGCAACTCGAGGACCTATCCATCAATGTTCCCTAACAAAGTGGCTGCCCGGGTCCCCTCGCCCTCAACCGTGGACTTTTTTCTTACCTCTTTCGCATTTGTTGCCTTGAACTTCCACCTTGCAAACTGTCCATTTTCTTCTTCTTTTTCACCCGAATTTTTTATTTACTTTTCCCTTCCACTGCTCTGTTTCTTCAGCTAAAAGTAATTTCTGTTTCTTTATTTATTTTTTTATTTTTATTTTTTTTGTATAACATCATTCGTTTAACAATTCAATACTATATGTTTATAAAGACGTCTTCCCTCAATGCTTTTCCTGCTGCATCTTCACTTTTCCCTTTTTTAGTGTAGCAGCAATTTCCTCGCATGAAAAAACATTTTAGAGAGACTTAGTCCAAATTTCAAATTTTAGAGAGAAATAACATTTAAAATCACCTATAAATGTATTACTGCAAATTTATATACACACAATTATTTATTTGGTCACAATTATCTCTAAATTACAATAATAATATACATATTATTGTAATTTAGAGATAATTGTGACCAATGTTCAAACACCAACTGTAATGTGGGTTCGATTTCTAGATAGTTGAGACATGTTTTATTCCAAATTATTAAATTATTATTAGTGTTAAACGACTGATCTTACTGTCTAACATTAATCCACGACAATATTACCGAATGTATATGATACTATAATATGGAAACGAATCTTTTGCTTTTGAGCTTTCCGAAGGTAGCGGACGCTATGTGATCGTTCTTGACAACGAAACCTTTTTTATGTCTCCAATTTCTAAAATTCCAAGATAGAAATCCGTTTCAGACACCAGAGAACATTTTTGGTCCCGTGTCTGTCTGTCGTTCAATTTTTGCGAGCTAAAATATCTTTAAAACTATTCGTCTGATTTTAATGAAATTTGGATGGTAGGATATAATTAGTTATTCCTATATTAGTTCCTACCTTCTGCGCCCTTTTTTCTCTTCCACGTGCGAACAAACACATTTATTTACACCTCTACCTTCAAAAATAGGGGAGACCAAGGTTAGTTGGCATAAGGGGTAAGTTGGCATAAGGGGTAAGTTGGCATACAGCTTCTATTTGTCTCCATACTAGAGTGATCGCGCTTTCGTTTAGGAAAGGAAAGGGAACTTGTTATGATCTACCAGCCATATTATCGTCAGTTCGTTTGAAAAGCATTGACGGAAGAGGATACGCATTATTGTTTTCTTATAGTTAAATAGATTTTTTTATCAAATGTTTTTTTGGTCTGGTGACTTAGCAGAATAAAATTAGGCGTTCCAAATAGCTGTTTGGAACAGAGTGGTTAACTGTGGTTGCTTTCATCTGTAATTTTTTTTGTTTCTGTTGTGTAGAATTATGTGTTAGGCATCTTGTTCTTAAAATTTTATGTGGGGCTAGTTGGCATAGACAATGTGGCTTATGCAAACATACCCCGCGCCTTTCAGACGTAATTTGAGATCATAAATAATTTTTTTTTTTTTTTTTTTTTTTTTACATATTGTCGATACTGTCATTTTTTACATATTTTCAGATACTCTCATGTTTAAATAAACTTTTTTCTTGACTATTATTGTGTTCTGCCAACTTACCCCTAGGGGTATGCCCACATACCCTGGGTGTGGGGTAGGTTGGCATAGTTGTAAGTCTATAAAAAAACGTGTTTTAAGGATGCCTGAACCTGAACATGGTACAAATTAATGGGTCAAAAAGGAAATTAAAAGTACTAACGAAAGGAATTAGGTAATCGGCAGAATTCACCAAACACAGGAAAAATGGGGGGGGGGGGGGGTGATTAAATAAATGCGACCATAATGGATTTTAAAAGCACAACATCCTTAAAGTATACGTGATAGGACACGAGGAAGCTATGTGCATGCTATCTTTTGTCCCGTTCGTTAGCTGTTGTTCTTTTTTTTTGTCCTTAAAATTTTGCTTCCGAGCTTAACGAAGGTAACGGAAGCTACCGATCTCTCTGTCGCTCAATTTTTGCGAACCAAAATCTCTTAAAAACTACTCGTCCGATATTAATGAAATTTGTATGGTATGTCATAATTAGCCCATTGTTGGTCCCATGTGAGTTTATATCTTCTGCGCCCATTTGCTTCTCTTAAACATGCGCACAAACATACGTTTATTTACACCTATATCTTCAAAAGTACTTATCTGATTTTTATGAAATTTGGTTGGTTTGTCGAAAGTAGACCACGGGTAACACCAGATAAATTTCAAGTGTCTACACCTTTTAAATTTTGCTTAATTGATACTTTAGTTTCTGTCAAAACAATTTTGGCATATTAAAAGAAAGGGGGGGGGGGGGCAATTAAATAAATTAGATAATCAATAAAATCAATAAAGTACGTGATAGGATGTGAGGAATTTATGTGCCACACTAATTGGCAGTCTATTTTATTTGATGTTATTAATAAATCTAAATTCTGCTTTAAATGTTTTACGGTACATCTCTTTTTACTGTAAAGTAATTGAATTTAACCATAGGAAACAGTTGTTAAATCAAGTATACTTAATGATGAATCAAATTTGTTCCTCTCCCCCCTACACAGAGGTTTTTCTGTAGGGAATGTAATATTCCCTTTTCCAACCTGTTCTCTTCGTGGTCCTCTTCCTCCCTGAAGTGAAGCTTAACGTGCTTTTAATAAAAGTTTTTTAAAAAGCAACCCCACTTCTACGCAACGTTGGAAAAAACCGACTGCGGTCCACCTCTGTGTAAACCGGCTTACTCCCTTGCAACGGTAAAATCTCTCAAATCCTGGACCTAGGTTTAATCCTTTCCTGCTTTTTTGTGCTTGCTCCGAGTTTTCTGTTTTCTCCTGCTGTTCCAAATCTCCCCCTTCTTTATCTGATTATTTATTTAAACACACTTTCTCTATCTCTTTCTCTTTTGGAAAAGTTGTCGAGAGGAACAGATTCGGTCTGTGCCGCGGCGAAGGAGGCCCTGCCCCAAAGTTTTTAATCGAATGAGGGCCCTCGGGATGGATCCTTGTAATCCAGTTAAACCAACTGTTGAAAACACGGTCGCCATATCCTCTCCCCTTTAGTTTCCCTCCGTCATCCTTATTTTTCTGAAGGGAAGGAAGAACAAGAGAGAAAACGCTAAAGATTAACGTTATCCTTAACTTAATGGAGCTCCGTCCCCATTCTTTCTCATTAAAAAGTTCTGTAAGAATATTTTCCTTAAATAATGCTTTTCCCTTGCTCAATAACTTTGCTGTAAATGTAACCATTGATGGAACGAGGAGCAAAATTACCAGTTTTTTTAAGTCCCATAAACATTCATTTTAAACCCGATCCCTTAAGATGCACATATCTATATTAAAACCATTATAGAGAATATCTAGATAACACTGCTCTATAGTACCATAACTGAGGCCATCACCTTAACTGACTTTAGGTTGCTCTTAGTTTTCTTATTTTAGATAATATTTAAATTTATAAATTAACTTTTTATATAATTTGGTTTACTCTCGCGTTTGTTAAACTTCGATAATTCTAATGATAAAACTAGACAAAAGCCCGCCCTTCCTCCGAAAATAACCAAACTTAAGGCTGCTTGGTGTGCTTGCGCGTGGATATATACTATCCTAATTTGTCCACTAAATTATTTGTGCTTTCAAAGACATTGAAATTTATGTACATCTTTAACGTTTTGAATGGTTTTTTTAGGGTCCAAAACCGAGGTCCCTTGTAATTTCATGTGTTTGTCTGTCTGTCTGTCAGTAATGCACCTGACCTCCAAAAGTACTTAACAAATTTGAAACTGCTCATACTTGCATAGTCTCAATATTGGGAAGCCCCTCGAAAAAGGAATTGAAATTTTAAGCGCTTAAAATTTTTAGTAACGGAATGCGTCATGGGGGGGGGGGGGGGTGTTAAATGAAAGAGGAGGACGCCCTGAGTACAAATATATATTTGGTTTCGTTATGTACCAAGTCATAATTAAGCCATGTATCCTTGAAAAGTGCGTTTTTGTGTTCCCTCTATTTATGGTTATGCTCCCTCTATTTTTTTTTAACAAATCATAGTTATTTTTGTCAAAAAGAAACGAATCGTTTTAAGGAATTTTTCATATTTCGCCTATTTTGTAACAAGTAATACCCCCCTCTCACCAAAATTTCTTGGGAACGGGTTGAGCTAGAGATAGAGACTTCGGGGTAGGTTCATTGCGTTTGGACAGTAAAAATGCATTTAACGGTTCTTAAATTATTAAATTGCACTTATTTTTAAATGTAACGACTTGAGAGGTGATAACTCTAATTCTACACCGTACCAAAGCCTTTAGTCCATCGGATAAATTGTTTAACTCAATCTTGCTTAGTAAAGATATTTGATTAATCATTTGCTTATAAATGAAGTTTTTTAAGAAATAGTTAAATTACAACATTTTAATGTATACTTTGTTTATATATTTCCTCTTTCAATCCCATTCGGCAAGTATATTCCTTGAGATAAAACTGTTTTACCACTCTTGAAATTAAACCTACTATATTTTTGGTGTCTGAACTTAGACATGAGGCCTCTCGGACACTATTCTTGATTATAATTATATAAAACTTGTATAATAAATATTTATTGTTTAGTGTAGCTTTATATTCTCAATGTAGTTTACGTTATATAATAAGAAATTGATATTATATAGGCATCTAAGCCCCACTATCGCACTAAGAAATTATTTTCAAATTTGAAATATAAAAGAATATAACATAAAATATTAATATATTTCATTGTTTTCGTATTTGTAAAATAAGTCTTTATCTTTATGAAGTATTAATTATCAGATTTCTTTATAATTGTAAAGGCAACATCTGGCTTGTAGAAAGGGTTTAGTTTAAAACCGCGCTTTTCTTCCGAGATTTTTATTAATAAAAATAATATAGCTATTGTAATTAAATTTTCTAAAAAGACATTTAATAATAACTGGCTATTTTAAATTTACGCCGTTAAGTTTTCGCTTTGTTGAAACGCTTGTTTTGAACTGTTACTTTAAATATTCTTTCATAACTGGCGTACTTATACAAACTCCAGCTCCTGGGCCTTAATTAAACAATTCTTAAATTTATTCCTGTTTTTATCGTCTCCCTCGTTCACCTTCCTCTTCTCGATTTTTAAATCCCCTTCCTTTATTCTCTCCGTTGCCGTTCGGAATTAATTTAAGGTTATATAAAATTCCAAACGGGGTCGTTATTAGATAGGTGGCCAAGGTCTCGGTCGGATGATTACGTTTCTCAGAGTTTTATAGCACGGCCTGTAGGAAGGAAAGGTTTGGCTGAAGGCTATTATGCACTCATAATTGCTTCGTTAGGACACTTATTACCTTTCATCGAGGGTCCTTTTCACCGAGTTAAATTATTTTTCACATCTAGCTTGACTTTTGCCACGTCTTTCTACTCCTTTTTCATCAGTTTTATTACGAGCCTTCAAACTCGAATATAGATGTTCTAATTTTATTGAACAGATGTTTGCTTCCGAGCTTATCGAAGGTGACGGAAGTACTTTGATCATTCGAAAGAACGACATTGATATCAAGGGACATTTGGGGTCTCGTGTCTGTCCACGTTTTGTCCTTCAACATTTTTGAGAACCATCATATCTTAAACACTAATCCTCTGATTTTAAAGATGGTAGGTCAACATTATTCGTCTATCTGTCTGTCCGTCAACATTTTTGCGAACCATCTTAGCTTAAACACTTGTCATCCGATTTTAATGATGGTAGGCGCATATTATCTTCCAATTTTAATGGTTGATCATAATTAGCACCCCTTTTTCTTTCTCTTCTGCATGCGCACAATGATTTTATTTTGACGTATATCTTGAAAGGCCCTGCCAAACTGTAAGCGTTCAGTTCACCCCGGAATCTGTGGTTGTAATATTGCACGTCCTGGTCTAACAGAAAGCAGCCTACCTGCTTTCTGCGGACAGATTAGCAGTTGTATTTTCCACAGAGTTCGTGGTGGACTAGAAACATTATGGCTGACGAATCAATAGATACATTAATTTATCTTGTGCCAGGAGTAGGACTTTTTATATGATGTGCGAGAACTTAAATAGTCCTTAACAAAAGGGTTTGTACAACACAGGTATCATCACATGATCTTTTTCTCAATCGAGTTGAGTTTGATAAAGCACTGGGGGTGTAATAAGTAATCACGAGTGACATTAATCTGAACATTATTCATAACCATAATTGACTACTAAAATATTAATATCAAGTAGTTATTAGATATGATTGTTACCCCAGTCCGCATTCTATTTTATCACCTCGATGCGCGATGGACTGCGGTTGGTCTGTCCAGTTTCTGTTTAACCTAGGCTTAAAAGTACTTATCCGAATTTCAATAAATTTGGATAATTTTTCGAAAGTAACTCACTGATGCTCCCATATTAATTTCAACTTTCTGCGCACATTTAATTTTGAATTACAATAAATGTGATCCTAATAGGGAATCGAATGAGGTCTGAATAACCGCACTTTCATTTCCCTGTGGGATCATAATATTTTTTACTTATGCAACCATTTATCCAATAGTAGCGCCCCATTATTACGCGAGGAATCTATGTGCCACATTACTTGACTGACTATTTCCTACTATGTTATAGTATTTCAGGGAAGCGATACGTTATTATAAGAACGTAATATTCACCTTACCAAATTAAAACTGTACTTTCTGTTTAAAAAACACGCTCAATGTTCCCAGCGATTGTACAACTATGTATTGCTGTTATCATGCTAAAAAACTGAATTAATAAAATAAATTATATTTCGCTAAATAAACGTATAAATTTTTTATTTATTAAATTTATATCTTTTCCGCTCACATGTCAAAATAATTATCAAGATGATTCGGACTTTCCCCCCCCCCCCTTTGTATTCATGGAAAATTTATGGTTTAATGTAATTTAATTTAATTTTAGAAGATTCAGATGTAAATGTTCAGTATCTGTTTTCTATCGGTTTGTATGGTTGTGCCGGGTTGGTAAGGGGGGGGGGGGGATTATTCGGTTTCCTTTTGCTTCTCAACCGTAACACCTAAACAAAAGTCGAGTTATTTGGTTTTGGA
Organism: Gerris lacustris; assembly: GCA_951217055.1. Classification (NCBI taxonomy): domain Eukaryota; kingdom Metazoa; phylum Arthropoda; class Insecta; order Hemiptera; family Gerridae; genus Gerris; species Gerris lacustris. Next base: position 48,419,405 of record OX578278.1, read on the forward strand.
ATGGGGTAGAAACAGTAGCTAGGGGTAGCTCTCTGGTGCAAAAACACAGCATCCATTGCGATAAAGCACCGAGTGTATCCAACACGAGCTTTTGGGCGCCCTATCGGTACCCATTGTTTTTACTTTTGCGTCTTTGCTTTTTTTTGTATTAGTATTTTTTTGTTATTCTCTCAATGGATAAAAAAGTCATTAAACATTGTTCAAACAGCACGTATATACAGGAGTTACATCTCTCTTACTCACCAGGGTATATCTCTTTTGCATACACACACGTATATATATTATATACACACATAAATACCTACGTATATACATTGAATGAAAAGGGTCGTGCAGCAAAATAAAAATAAATAAATAGAGATAAATTTTCTTCCCTTAGTCCCCTCCCCTTTTATCTCAATATATATATTTGGAAATATATTTATTTAGGAAATAACTTTACTGTATTATTTTTGTTTGGAATTGCCAATTTCTCGGTGAAATGGTTTATTTACGTATTCATACACACTTGTTCCGTGTACCTTTTTACACCCATCCCCCGAATTCTAAGTTAATTTTATATTTTATTACCCTGGTTTAGGTGAAGTTTCAGTCTAGTAATATATTTAACAAGAAATGTTTTAAATTTAAAAATAAAAACTAACAACATTTTTTGATGTATGTTAAGATACCCCATATATATGCTATGACCTTTTAGCAATTTTATTTTTTAAATCAAATTTATTAGTGTTGCATTTTGGTAAACTATGTCGTATGGATTTTATGTTTTTCTTTCTTTAAATTGGAACAAAGTGCTACCGTGTATATATTGTTTTTATTGTACAAAGATTTTTCTTTTCTTTTTTTCGAAAAATATAATACATTTATAATTATTTTGGTAAAAAATTATAAGCTTCAGTATAAATTAATTCATCAGTCATTGATCAGGCGTCAAATAGACAACTCCTCATGACTCACCTCTGTTAATTTTCGATTTTATGTAAAAATGGACGATTTAACTTTCTAATGATTTTTAACTCCTTAGACAACAAGGTTAGAAAATGTTCCAAATGGAGGAACGAAATATTACCTAACAAATTATAAAAGAGTTTTTTTTTACCCCTTTGGACACAAAGATTTGTGTTTTTTTAAGAGAGAATATTTTTATAATGTTCTTTCGGGAATAAATTTATAGATATTATGATATTTCTTTATTGTACTTTTGTTGTAAAACCTTACTAGTATGCACTTTGGATATTTTGAAGTCGCACAAAGAAATTCTTATGATTAAAAAAAGAAAAATATGTAATTTGTGATTTTATCTTTATTAACGTTGAGTTTTACTGCTTGACCTAGCAGTTGTTTTCATGCTTCTGCCATCTAGCTTTTGCCGTAATCTTATCAGGTTCCAAGATTATATGGGATTTAAGAGAAATAAGTATTAAGTGGCGGTAGGTGAGGCTTACTGGGTAAGACCTTTAATTAATCGCCGGGCTTCACTGTAAGTGACCCCTGGATAAACTGAGAAGCTTTGGATCTGTGCTTAGTTGTCCCCTTAGGGCTAAAGCCGAAAGATCCTCTAGGGAGTAAGCAGTAAGGGTCCTAGTACTACGGCCCTACTCTCTGATAGCGGTGTAACCTGTGCTAAGTGTGGTTCTGGGTCAGTTTGCTCGGTGTGATGTAGGTGTACACTTTACTCTCTTGCGCCTGTGTTAATGTCCCCTTTTACTCCTCGTGTTTAGCTCCGGTTCCCCATCCTACGGCCCTTCTAGTTTGGATTCATGGGCTTTTCGAGTGTTCAGTCCTAAGTTACCCGAGGGCTTTAACTCCGGACTCGCCCGGACATTAATTCATAAACTGGAGCAACTCTCCGCCAAGGAGAGAGAGAGGGCTCCCATTAGCACCCAACTTATAATCCTATTTGAGCCCGGGCTCCTAAATCGCATCCTCCCTCTCTCTAGACAAGTTTAGTCTGTTGAACTGGAGCCGTGAAGGCTCTCCCATACAATGCCCCATCTTCCTCTCCCGCCTCCTCTCTCTCGGCCTCATTGATTCACCTCATCAGGTAACGAGGCAACTCCTCGAGCACAACTTCGTAACTCCGGAATCAACTAATCACTTTACCACCTTCTAAACTCAAATAGTTTAATGTCACAGTATTCTGAAACACTTTACCACAGAAATTTCTATAACATTCTTTTTGAATCGTGTGATGCATTATTCATTATTATATTCTTAACTGTTTTTACCTGTTCCTTATAACTGGTAAGCTGTTCTTATTCCCATGAATTGCATTGAGTTTAGAATGTTAATTTAGGAAATGTATTATGATGGATGATTTAAATGTATGTATGTATGCCTTATTAACATATCTTATTAGACCTTAAAGTTTTCTAGTGCAAACTTAAACTACACCAATCTTTAATTCATGGTTATGTACTTGAAGTTAGACGGAATTTAAGTTATTAGATCTACTAAAGTTTACTAATAAATATAATTAAAACTTATTTATCACGTTGAACATTTCCTAGTTATTAGTATTAGCTAGTTATTTATTCTTAATTACCATGGAATAGTGAAAACTCCCATCGTGTCGGGGTATCCCTTATCATGTTTATCACATAAACCGTTTCGATTATAAGGTGTTATTCTTTGGCGTTATGAGCAATAGAAATAAATATACTGCCAATTGGTGTGGCACATAGCTTCCTCGCATCCTATCACATACTGTATTGATTTTATACTTTTACAAGCCATTATTATCTAATTTATCTAATTATTTCCCCCGTTTTTTTTAATCTGTCAAAATTGTTTGGATATTTTACATAAATTAAAGTATCAATTTTGCAAAAGTTAAAGAGCGCAGACGATTTAAATTAATCTAGGGCTATCTGCGGACTACATACAATAAACGATAAAAGTTTCATACAAATCAGATTAGTACTTTTGAAGCTATAGGTGTAAATAAATGTATGTTTGTGCGCATGTGGAAGAGAAACAAATTAGAGCAGAAAGTTGAAACTTATATGGGACCAACAATGAGCTAATTGTGACCTACCATCCAAATTTCATTAAAATCAAACGTGTAGTTTTTAAGATATGTTGGTTCGCAAAAATTGAAGGACAGACCGACAGACCGACGGACCGACAGAAAGACACGGAACCAAAAATGTTCCCTGATGTTTGAAACGGATTTCTGTCTTGGAATTTTTGAAATCGGAGACCTTAAATTTTTTTGCGTTCTTCAGAACGATCACATAGCAATAAATAGTATTATTAGTTGTCTTTTTTTTTTAATTTAATAAAAATATTTTTATTCTTTTGATTGCGTATTTATTTCTTTTGATAGCTTTCAGATAATTTCTTTTTATAATATGATTTATATAGAGCAGGTATAATAACTTGTTGTAATTTGGTTGAGAGGGGTAACAACCCCAATATAATGTCCTTTGAATAAAGAAAAATAAAAAATTTTTGCCAAAATCTTCCTAAAATAAAATTATTTTTGTAATCTTAAAACGAATTTCTAGGTATGTTAGAAAAGATAAAATCAAGAAAAAAAAAGAAAAAAAAAACAAAAAAAAAAAAAAAACGCTTTGAATGTTTAAAAATATTTTTTAACAGGTAAAATATACTCTTGGTTGGGAGACGTTATTAAAAAGAACAGAAGCAGAGTGGAAGAGTGGTTTCATACTTATAGGTTGGCAGGTAGAAAGCGTTTGCTTGGTTACTGAGGTTTAGAACAGAGGTTACGTTTGAGTGAGACAAATGGTGATTTAGTTGAGGTGTGTAAGTGTAAGTAGGCTTGCTGTAAAAGCAAGACGTCGAGCTAGAGAAAAGGGGACCTCCACAAAGAGGCTTCTCTTAAGGATTTACATGAGAAATGAGCGCGGCTCCGGTGGAAAGGGAAGGACACGAAGAACAAGAAGATTAGGCAAATCAAGGAAAGATACATGGCCCAGAAAGAGAAAAGAGGAAAGAAGGGGGAAAAAGCACTCCCGCCAGGCTACCCTTAAATTACAACTGACCTGAAAAGAAACTTTTTGAGAAAAAAAAAGTTGTAATTCAATGTACGTTCAGAGAAATAAAAGGGAACCGGTTGGAAACTAAAATGGAGAAAGAGAAAAACATTTTACTTGTACCAGAAAAGATCACAAGACCAAAATAAAATCACAATTTACCGAAGAAAAATAATAAATTCAAAGAGTTAAATTCATTTTGTTGGACTTCTGAATACATTTAGTGCTGAAAAAAGGATACAAATTTATTTATTTAGTTTATTTTATATTTAAATAAATGTTTATATAGCTTCAGTTGCAAAAGTTATATTTTTATTACAAGTTGAGTTCTACAAATTTATTTAATTATTTCTCTTAGCTCGCTTTTTTTATCTCGAGGACGATGAAAATATATTCTAGTGTTTTATTGGATGATATATTATTCTGTTTTAAAAAAAAAATCTTTTTTGGACTTATTAAAAAGAGGTGATGTGTCTGTCCGTCCGTCGCTCTTTGGTTCTTATCTCCCGAACCGTTTAAGCTAAAGAATTGAATTATTAAAGCACTGGCGCAACTTTATAATACAGAGAAGTTAAAAATTTAATATGGCCATGCGCAATTCGCACAAATGTGGAAAACTTAAATATTTTTGAGTGGGATATCAAATGAATGCTGCTGACGAGTAGGTTCTAAATATACATAAGGCTTTTTAAATGTTGCATTCTTTATTGGTTTTATTATTTAAAATATACCCAACAAAGATTGACTCCCCTCAAACACCCTACAACATCTAGCCTACGATTTTGGGACCCCTTACTTTTGGTTCTTGTGTTTGTTTTGTTTTTTAAGGGCCTTCCATCTAAATTATTTATTTTTTTACTTTAATATACCTACTTTGGGTGAGGGGGGGGGGGAATAATTTCATAATAAGATACTGCATAATAATCTACAAAACCCTATAAAGTACTTGGACGCATTTTTTTTCTTGTGATTTTTCTAATTTATTTAATTTTTCCCCGTTTTTAAATCTGTAAACAGTTTTTTGATTAGAAGAATTTTATTGAAGCGAGCGTAAGCGAGCTTATTACATTCAACAAACTATGCATCTTGTCTGTCTGTCTGTCTGTCAGTAACGTTTACGCGTGTGACGATAACTTGAGTAAAAGCTGACCGATTTAGTTGAAATTTGGTATACATGATCCTCTTACTAATTCTCAGGCAAAGTTCGTTGGACAGCGTGGTCCGTCCAAGAGTTCGCGCGCAACGCTCGCGTAAACGAGAGGTTCAAAAATTAAATTGGAATTTCAGGACGGGAAAAGATTCTATCATCATCTATTCGATGAGACGAACAACTGTCTGTCAAACCAAAATAATATATATATATATATTTATATATACAGACACGGGACCAAAAATGTACCCGTTTCCTGATGTGTCTAAAAACCATTTTTATCTTGGATATTTTTATTCATAGACATAAAAAAAAAATCAGAACGATCTCATAGCTTCCGCTACCTTCAGTAAGCTTAGAAACAATAAGTCGGCCAAAAAACATATAAGAGGAAGAATTCTTAGAAGTATATTTGACGGAAAAAATTCTTATTTGTGTATAAGATGTTAGGAGCAAAAACAAATAGGGGGAGAATGACAAAACACATCGGTAACGTTCCACAGGTTTTTGACAAAACTTGAGGGATGAAATCGTGCCGGGTTTACGGTAAACATACAAACACAGAGTCGTTCTCTTAGCCGAGTAAAAAAACTCTGCCAGCATATGGGGGAAAAATAATATAAAATAATGGGGAATATCAAGATAGACCTGAAAATATTCTTGAGCCAGGAAAGAAAGAGGAACACGTAGAATTATCACCAAAAAAAGAAACACTGGCTGAACAATTCTTGAGTTAAGTTATAAAATAGTCTCACTAATAATTTTTCAGCTTAATTAATTAAATACGTTACGCAATAGGTTCCTTTAGTCTGTTTTCTTGCAATGAGGTGGGTTGGTTTTAACCTACTTATAAAGAGACTAAATTATTTACCTCTTTGGATCATTACATTATTGGTTTTCCGATAAAGACTATGACTTCGTCTACGTACCGCCCTCTAGAGCCGAAGGTAGTTGGTATTAGAAAACTTCGATTAATTCCAATGCCAGTGTATCGGAGTCTTCCTGTCTTCTGGTCCCAACGTGAGCTACCTTACCCGCACGACCTATACACCTTCCATGTTTAGTGAGTTTTTAGTGCCTTCCTAACTACAAAACCGAAATCCTGTTCATTAAGTAGTTCCTTCAAATCAAAAGGTTTAATTTCACTCAAGATTTTTTTTATTAAGAGCGAAATATTAGTTTTAGCCGGTATTCACCACGAAGGAGTGATTTAATATACAAAATTATTCTCTATATTTATAAGGTAGAGTAAATTTTGTACTAAAAGAAAAATAATCTTTCTAACGCTAAGACTAAGCGCAAAATGAGATGCAGTTGTCGCATGTGGCGCAGGGAGACCCACCATAGATTTCTGTGAATAGCTTAAACAAATGTACCTGCGTAAGTTAAGTCGTGACTGCTTCTCTCGCACTGACCGCATTCCTTGATTCATAGTTTCCTGCGAGCAGTTATCCTCTAGAGTAATAATTCTTTTTAGTATATCTGGTTGAGGTAGCGTATCTGGAGCATCATGTATAGAAATGAAAAAAACTGGCACATGAAATTAAAGTCTTTTCTGTAGATTGATCAAAAATGCATTATTATATATACTTACTTATTATATATACTTTTATAGATACTTTTTCTTCTCATACTCTCTTGGAAAACCAGATACGCTACATCGAAGCCCAGTTAATCTACGACAGATACATACGCCCAAGATTCGCAAAATCGACCTGTATACAGCTGTGTCTCAAAATAGAGGACTGAATATGGTAAGTGTATTAAGAGAAAACTTATGAAATGAAGAAGAATCCATAATTGGCGCATTTTTGATCAATCTACAGAAAAGACTTTAATTTCATGTGCCAGTTTTTTTCATTTCTATACATGATGCTCTAGGTACGCTACCTCAACCGTATATCTTCTTTTTTTATTTGATTAAAAATGTTAAATTACTCGTATAAAGGCCGTGCAACGAGACAAATCAATTTTATTAATTTAAAAAATATATGTACCCTTTACTCTCTTCAATATATTTTTAATTAATCTGTTCTCCCTTATTGAAAATAATTATTTATATAATAGGCATCATTAACATTTTACCTCTAAAACACCGATAACTTCTTCTCGGCTCCAACTGGCTTGTAGTATTAAAGCCTTCAGAATCAACTTCTTCCTTTGTCATGTCATGCGCTTAAAAATAATTGGTAAACTGTTCATAACTAAATTCATTAGTTAAAACGGATTCCCCACGAGTATTATATCTAATAACTTTTTGTATTATTGTATTCTTAATATTGATTTTTATTTATAGTTCAAAATTCGGAATAGCATTAAAAACTCCACATTTTATTTTTATTATATTGAAAAATTAAATTTTTCAATTATATGTTTTTAACCTTTGAATTTTCTTTCTTTAGAAAATTTAGGTATATAAAACTTTCCTTATAGTACATTTACTTTTTAGATGGTTTTGATAAATTAATTCATAGTACTCTTTCTTGATTAGTTGGGTCTTTAAAGGAAAATTCAAACGCCTCACATTTGCGATATTTCGATCCCTCCTTGGATCATTCTCAAGCTGACTAACTAGCTGACTACATTGTCAACTTATTGTTTTCTATAAAGTGTTAAGAAAAAGTTTAATTAAAATCGGACAGATTCTCGTCAATTCACCTGAAATACTGGTACTGTCAATTAAACTATTAATTAATAATATCTCAGACATCGAAATATATAAAAATAATATATAATAAAAAAAACAAAAAAAAAAACACCAAGAACAACACATATCTACTACATACTTCAACTTAATTACTTACATTTAGACCTTCTAAGGTCAAAATGTACAGGATTTTTTTTTTTTATTATATATTATTTTTATATATTTCGATGTCTGAGATATTATTAATTAATAGTGTAATTGACAGTACCTGTATTTCAGGTGAATTGACGAGAATCTGTCCGATTTTAATTAAACTTTTTCTTAACACTTTATAGAAAACAATAAGTTGACAATGTATTCAGCTAGTTAGTCAGCTTGAGAATGATCCAAGGAGGGATCGAAATATCGCAAATGTGATGCGTTTGAATTTTCCTTTAAAGACCCAACTAATCAAGAATTTATACTACAAGGAACAATCTACTAATTCAATTCATAGTACTTTTCTGAAATTCAACGTTTTTCCCTGTTTGATTTCTTGTGGCTCGAAGCTCCAAACTTTTTTTTTATTTTTTTTATTTCGAAAGCAAAGGTCTGAAATAAGATCCTGATTTGAATATGGTCATACCAAGATGAAACAGTATAGAATTGTGTATATTTTATACCTTTTTAGAATCATATAGGTTCTGAATACTAAAAGGAAAAGGCCGTATCTTGGGTTACTTCAGACTATTTATAATTCTGGTAAGGTTGCCCTGTCTTGGACTTTGTTCCTATTTTACAAATGTTCTTTTAGAGAGTTTTATTTTATTTTTTACAGAAAAAGTAAATCCGGGGGCAGTAAAAAACTTTTGGGGCTTTTTAAAATACGCTTCTTTCCTCTACTTCTTTGCAATGATAAATTTACAAAGTTATTTTTGTTTCTATTGACATTAAACTTGTGGTTCGTTTAAATAAATTTCATTCTTTATTTGAAAAATTCAAGAAATGATATAATTAGTTATACAATTTATGAATTTTTGTCTTATTTTAATAAAATAACCTTATAGTACCTTTACGTTAAAATAGCTTTTGTTATTTATTTAATTTAATATTTCTCGATAAAAATAGTTATTTGTGCAACTAGTGGCACTTTGCTGCACTCGAGAGAAATAATTACGCAAGAGCCGCAGGCGAGGGTGCAATAGTTTTATCGAGTGCAGCGGAGACACTTTAAGCTCGAGTTGCGCATTAAATTTTTCCTACAGTTAGTTTTTAATCTGTAAATAAAATATGAAATAATAGTGTTCATCAAAATGTAATAGTACATTACGCGTCGAGTGCGGTAAGTAGCATTTTGCATGCGAGTGTGGAGTTTGCACCCGAGCGACAGCGAGGGTAGTAAAACCACACGAGCAATACAAAATGCCGTTTTCGCACGAGTTGCGTACCGTACTTTATCTACGATTGTTAGATTTAAATAATAAATACAGAAAAAAATAAACTTGCTGTATGTAAGTTCGTATCTCTTCTCTTGATAAAGATGGCATTAATCTTGAGTTGTATTTTTTGCCGAATTAATTTTTTCTGGAGGAGTATTATTCTCTACATTTTCGTCAAAGCCACTTGATTCATTCATTGTTTTTCACTAAAAACTCGATATAAACAGTTACTTTAATAAAAGAATAGCAAATTAGTTTTGTTAAATGTAAACAAACTCGCTAATCGTGCGTAAAGCTGAATAATCCCTCTTCTTTACCGCGCTAGCGTGGTAAAGAAGAGGAATTCTTCAGAACTAGACGCGCATTCGCAATGAATACAAGTACGTAAATAATCACTTTCTACGCATCTAAACTGAAATATAATGTTTATATTTCGTATCAATCGTAGATAAAAGGTTTTACAATATGAACTAAACCAGCTGTTCTGTTTATAGCTAGTGTTGCCTTTTTTTTTTACCTGATTCAGCAAACCTAACCAAGCGCTGTTATATTTTATCATCACTTACTTATAACATTTACACTCACTTTATAACACTTACTCATCACATTTGATTCTATTTTTTAGATGGTCAATCTTAACTTTTTTATATTTTAACATTTTATAGTTTAATAAAATTTTATTATAAAGTTTAAATCATGTAGTTAGTTAAAAACTCATTAGTTGCCATTGTTAGTATTATTATAATTTGGATTATTTAATCTTGTTGTTTTTATTTTAGTTTTTTATGTTCGTAAGTTGGAACACTATAGTGCGTAAAGTAGTAAGTGCAGGAATCTGCTGTTTTGCGTACTATTTTGAGTGCGATGACAACCACTTTATCGGTCAACTGTATAGGAAAAAGAAATAATGATTTTGTCGTAGAGTCATATTAACATCATTAATAAAATTAAAATAATTTTCAAGTCTAAAATTAAAATACACCTTGGTCACTATAATTAAACGATACACCCCCATTTTTACAAAATATTGGAAAATTAAAAACATTATACAACATTTTAATTATTGGAAATGATTATTTACCATATTTCAACTATGTAGAGATAATACTTAAAAACAAACAATGTAGAGATAATTTTAAAACAAATTAAATGTGTAGGTGTGTTTTTATTTTTATTATATATATATATTTTTTTTTTTTTCAATTTTTATTTTGCTTCCCATCATATTTCTTTAATCACTTTTTCAATCACATATACTCGTACCACCCGAATATTATTATAAATATATTTATCTAACTATGGACAAAGTTTTTTTCCTTATTGTTATTTTATAAGGTTTATTTTGAAAAGCATCACTAATTTGTTGACGCAACATTTATACTACATTATAAGACATACATTTTTTTAGTTATTCACATAATGGCACAAAGCTTTTTTATCTTAGTAAAAGGATAACAACAAATGTCTAAGTAATATAACGGTCCTTCTATATTCTTAAATCACACTATTTATAATAATATTTGACTCTATATGTGATAGAGCGTGAATAACAAATTGTAAACTGAACATGATCGGAACTGCTTGTTAAGTAGGGCGATTTAAAACTTTCCTTGCGAAAGTGGTCAGAGTTAATTATGACTTATATTAGAGTAATCATGAAACAGGCTTAGTTCAATAACCAAACAACGTCATCACACAAAAAATTGCTATGAACAATTGACCGGTTTCGGCTGTTCTGAAGCAGCCTTCTTCAAATAATAATCTAGAGGTTACTGGATAGACTTCGAAAGTACAAGTGTACACAAAGTGCACAAAGAGTACAAAAGTGTATAAAAATATTATCTGAAGAAGGCTGCTTTAGAACCGCCAAAACCGGTCAATTGTTTTAATTACAAGTTTTTTTTGTGAAGACCTTGTTTGGTTATTGAACTACACCTCTTTCATGATGAGTCGCTATCACACATTGGAGAAAAACACAGTTGAGTGTATTAGAGTTGTTATAATGTCCGGTAAACAAAATCATCGACATTCAAAATCCTAAAGACGGCTTTTAGAATATTCTTTTTATGTAAAATTCTCGATTGAACCAATTAAAAGTGACCAAATACATATTCTAATTGAAAAAAATGTAAGATTATTTAAATTTGCAAAATACTTTTTTGATTGTATTAGTAATACAGTTGATATTTTAATCCTATAAGTTTTAAACAAAGTCTGTACTGAGGAGAAACTTAGTTAGAAAAAGGCTTAACAGGGTTTTGATAAAACAAGCTTTCAAAAGAGGCTCGTAGAATTAATTGGCTCGTTAACCATTACAGCCTCCCCGTCCTCTTCGAGCTTTTAAGGGTAATCAACCAAAATTTGATTATTAGCCTTCTCTCGTTATATTGATCAAAGTAAAACAGGACAAGGAAGCCCAGGCAATAATCCCAAAATAACTCATGATATAAAATATACTAGCTGATAAAGATAAAGTTTTTGCCATAAATCCGTCATATTTATGCTGTTTGGTTGTGTGCGAGTAAATATGGATTTTATTTCAATTAAATTGGAAAAGAAAAAGATTGATTTTAAATATTTTAATTTTTTTTTGGAAATATTATTATTATTATAATTTTTTTTTTATTGAATAATTTAATCAAGAATATTAATTACTTAATTTGTAAGAATGTTTTTGTATTTGTACAGAGTCTACGTGCCAAGTTTTAGCTCGATTTGATGTCTGGAGGAGGGTTAATTAGCCTTTCAAAGATTTTGATGACAGGTACCGTCGAACAAACAAACAAACAATCAAAAGTGAAGTTAATATAAAGAATTTAAAAAGTTACTTACCTAATTACATAAAACACAATAAAGCTACTTCAATTAAAACAAAAAAAAATTGAAATAAAACATAATAAAAAAATAGTCTGTTAATTATTGTGGCACATTGCTTTCCCGCGTCCTATTTCGTGTAATTTATTGATTTTATGCTTTTACAACATTCTCTAACTAAAATTATTTAATTGTGTTATTATAAAGTTTATATGATATTAATTTATTTATTTAATATTATTATTGTAACTTGTCAATCACTTTACAAATTGCACCATTCAGATGATGGTTAGATTACGAGATTTCATATTATAGGCCTTACTAAGAACTAATATCATTCGCTGGTTTAGATCATATGCTGAAAAAGAAGAAAATATTTTTATCTAATCCATATTTTTATTGTTTGGTATGCGTACCTTAATGAATACACAATGTTTTAAAATGTATTTTTTCTATTTTCAATAAACAAGTAAAAATTAAACGTAAGAATTAAAAATGGACCAAATAATTGCATTTGTAATAAAATTAGTTCAATCTTAAATCTTTTTTCAACTTCGCACTTTTTGAACTTGTCTCTTAATTAATGTATAAATTAATATTTTCTCTCCTGCTTTGGATTAGGTAAACAAATGAATAAATTAATGAAATTTTATTATCAAAGCCGAGGAAGTTTTATAAGAAGGCTGAGATGGGAAAGTTTTTAGATGACAATTTCTCTGTTTAAATTTATCTTTTACTCATTCTCCCTCCTCCATACTTCGCTTAAAGTTTTCATTAATGTTATAATTATCCGCTTTGGTTGTTGGATGTATTCTTTATATTGCCGCTCCTAACTTAAAGGGAAAATGATTTAAATTTATGCAAAATTTATTCATTGGTTTCTGCTTATGTCTATATAAATAAAAAAAAAATCAGACAAAGAATAATATTATTAGGACAATCTTCATTCTTGAAATAATTGTAGTCGTGTCTTTCCGCATTATAGTTTAACTTATCAATTTTATGTATGCCAATTTATCATATAATTTTGTGCCATATAAATATAGAAATTCAAAGTCGTTTATTTTACTTCTTAAATTATAATTTTTCAAGTAGTTTTATTTATAGTCTAAGATCCGGTATAAGAAATATATACCCTCATCTGTTATTTAATGATGATAAAGAATAAATGCTAGATCATATATAGATTGATACATCTCAATAGGTTGCCTAGCTAAATCGCGTACCGATGATGTTAAATAAAAAAATACGTGTGGTGTCGCGGGACCGGTAGGAACGACGTTCCTTACATTTTACATTAAATATAAATTATAAAATCACACTGCTAAGTAGGTATACATTGCTAACTACTTATACATGGTGGAGTTAGAAAAGAGACAAAATTAAAAGTAACTAACTGTTTGTACCTAGCAAGAGGTGAGGAGAAAATTAAAAGAAAATCATTATTTGTATCATTAAAGCAAGCGTCTTAATAATATATTTTGAATATAAGAAAAAAGTTGATCATGATGAGCTTATAGTTGAAGAGTATGTTTGTTAAAGGTTGTTGGATTGAAATAGGAGTGTTCTCTACCTACCCGGCCTATTAATTTAAAATATACCTCTTCCCTACTCTAAAGCTTCTGCTTGAATCCGGTTGAAATTTTACATGCCTGTTTCAATTGTACTTTAGACAATGTGTAAGAAGTTTTATTAAAATCGTTATACGTTAGAACGGAAGATATCGGTAAGAACGTTGTTTTCTTTATTTTAAACGTTTGGGTGCACTTTAATAAATTTAGCGATCTTTATCACTTCATAACAGTGTCGGTGTTCGTTTTACTAAAAAAATATTTAAAATGTTGTTTGTCTCATTAAATAGATGAAGTTAGAATTTTTTCTTGGATTAAATACGCAGTATTATAATAATATACCTAATATATTAAAATAAGCGTCAGCACAGATCAATTTTACTTTTAACAAGACCGTGATTATATTTTCGATATTTACAAAACCAAGTGACATTTTGACGTATAACAAAAATAAACAAGTCAAGTAACAGGCTTCCATAATAACATTTTCCCCGTCTTTTTGAAGCTTACGTTTACGCGAGCGTTGCGCGTGAACGCTTGGGCGGATAACGTTTTCCAACGAACTCAGCCTGGGCATTGGTAAAATGAACATGTGTACCAAATTTCAACTAACTCGGTGATCTTTTACTCAAGTTATCGTCATCGGTAGATTTCGTGACGGTGATTTGGGATTTGGGTTATTTTGTGACTACTTATTTTTAGCCTACATGGTTCCTAGGGGACCCAACACCCTTATAAGTTGAGGATATACTCAGTGAATCAAAACAAAAAGAAAACGATGAGGAATTAGATTTTGACATAGGCACTTCTGACGAGTCAGAATTAGAATACATTTTTTACTGAGATATTTTGCTATTGATAAGTTTATGTACGAATAAAAAACTGTTTGTATCATTATGTGATATTTTATCAGACTTTCGCCAGTACTTAATTCGCGCTTACTCGGTCGGGAAAATATCCTTTTAAAAGATGTACATTTTGAACAAAAGAACGTATTATTTCATAATTATGTATAGTCACTGCCGAGTTTTTTATAACTCTAAATTTTACATCTAAATCTAGACAACCATGGATTCAACCAACTTTTTTCTTAAGGTAACCTAATACGGTTGGATTGGGAATAAACTTACCTTTCATTTGATATATAATTCGATTAATAACTGATGAGGGAATATTAATAACGTTTACTCATCTGTTTATACCTGGCAATGGCAACTCCATAGTTAGGCAGAGGGGAAAGTAGGTAACCTTTATTTTTTGAATTCCTTGGCTCTCAGCTAATCGATTTTCATAAATTACACATCGGGGAAGTTGATAATAAAAATGTAATTAAACATTTATTATTTAACATCATCGGTACGCGATTTAGCTAGGCAACCTATTTGAGATGTATCAATCTATATATTATCTAGCATATATTCTTTATCATCATTAAATAACAGATGAGGGTATATATTTCTTATACCGGATCTTAGACTATTATTTTCTTAAATTTATTAGTTTGTTTGCAATTTCTTTTTGTTAAAGTGTAATTTAATGTACAAATTCATTGTTGATAATATGCTTGTATAATATTATAACTTGAAATTTTGTTATTCAAAATTGATTTAATGTCTGTCTCAAAATGCTGCTTTTAACTTTGCCGCTTAACCTTAATTTGTGTCCCTTTTCGTAAGATAAAGCTAAAATTCGTCCTAATTAGGTGATTTTTGTTTCTCTTAATTCCTGTTGCTCGTGGAGCATAGCTCAGAAGAAAATTCCTTCATTTCGGACCGCTACTCTCTTTGTCTCTCTCCAGGTTGTTCCCGTTTTCTAATTTCCTTTCCAACCGTCCTTTTCCGGTTCTTCCTTGGTCGTCCCCGCCATCTCGTTCCTTGCTAGTTCCAATCATGTGATTTCCTCTCAGCAATCCTCAGGTTTTCATTACTTAACAAGTTCGGCCATCTCAAATTGATTATCCGGCGAAGGCAATGATTTACAAAAACATGTAAATCATGCATGATTTTCTTGTAACATGTATTCCATCCTATAAGAAAGTAATTTTTTTCTTTATTCTTGAATTTATTGCTTCCGAGCTTACCCAAGTTAACGGAAGTTATGAGATCGTTCTGAAGAACAAAAATATAATGTCTCCGATTTCAAAAATTCCAAGACAGAAACCCGTAAACGACATCAGGAAACATTTTTGGGTTTGTGTCTGTCTGTCGGTCACTCAATTTATGCAAACCATCATATCTCAAATACTACACGTTCGATGTTAATGAAATTTGTATGCTAGGTCATAATTAGCTCATAGTTGGTCCCATATAAGTTTCAACCTTTGGCGCTCATTTGTTTCTCTTCTACATGCGCACAAACATACATTTATTTATATCTATAGCTTCAAAAGTACTTATCTGATTTGTATGAAACTTTTATAGTTTTGTCAAAAGTAACACGCTGATAGCCCCAGATTAATTTGAACCATCAACAATTTTGACACATTAAAAATCCGGGGGAATCAATTAAATCAATTAGAAAATAATGGCTTGTAATAGTAGAAAATCAATAAAGAATGGCTGTCTATTTGTTTAAAATTCTCTCTTTTTGATATACTACACTTTTCATTTGGTTGGACACATACTCCTCCTGAACGGCTGAACCGATCCGTACAAAATTCGGCTCGGTCATAGTGACCAACCACAGGAAGGTATAAATCTGAAATGGTCCAAATTGGTGCACAGGGGTACGGGGTACAATAGTTAAAATAGTATATATCCTTTATGATGCATGTCGTTGGAAAGCTCTTTATGAGTACAGTTATTCCAGTTATGTTCACTTTTGTCATATTTTCATTTAAGAGAGGGGTAAAATAGAAAAAAAGGAAAAAAATGCTTTCTAAATAAAATCTAGAAATATTTCTATTTTTGATCCGATTTCAGCTGTTAATAAATAAAAATGGGTCCTTCTTTAGAAGGTTACTCCCCTAATAAATAAAACAGAGGGGAGTAACAATCTAAAGAAGGGGACGGAATGTTCTTCTTTAGATTGTTACTCCCTTATAGAACAGTTACTTAGAAAAATAGAAATGTTACTCCCTATATAGAAATAGAAGTGTGATATTCCTTTGTCCCAAAGTACATTGGACTAAACAAGCCTTTGTCTTTATATTTATTTAGTCAAAGCCATTTATATTAGGGGAGTAACAATCCAAAGAAGTACCTAAAAATGTTTATTGTTAACTATCAGCTGTTTAATATGCATTATTTCGCTAATAAAACCATTAAATGATATTGTTTTGAATATTTAATTAGTTAGTGAGCCTAATAATATAATCCATCAAATGCAGATTCTTAAAAAAACGATGCGGAGTTACACCTCCAACAGTAGGGCAAGTTATTTTTAAATGGGATCATGGCGTGATGCAAACAAATTAATGTAATATGAATTTTAACGCATGAATAAAATTTAAGATTAAAATGCACGCTCAGCTCAATATTGCAAGCAGACAACTGCATTGTACACCTTGTTAACTTTTACTCTACAATGATTTCTAGATCTGCTGCTTTAATACTTAGTAACCTATGATTATACTTATCCTTTGAGGTGGTTAGAGGTAATGGTTAATTGATAAATGTTCAATTTGAGCCAGCTTATGATTATGATGTTCTTGAAATTAGTGCCTGTTAGTTGTAATTTTGCTTGAAATTAGGTGAGAAATCAGGGTGAACTGAAACTGAACAATCTTGTCTCCTCAATACACAACACTGATATATTAGTTGTAACGTGAGGTCAAATTACAAAAACTGTATTTCCTTTATAATCACTTTTAAATTTATTTCCGTGTGTGTATACACTTCCATCACAGTTAAGTTTTCTTACTTTTGAAACTACTTTGTTCGAAAACGAATTGGAAATAATTCATCGAATGGACATAGTCATATCGAAAATATATGAGCACATACTAGTACGCAATGCCAAGTTGGAGCAAGCAAGCTGTGCATCATTACTTGAACTAATTCACCTGGTTTTTCTCTTCCTAATATCTCTGCTTTCTCTTAAGATGGGCTTTTGAAATTTGAAAAATAGATTAAGCTTAAGTAGCGTAGGAAACAGTAAACAAATTGAGCCCTTAATATTAAGCATTTTTAAGAGGAGAGAGTTTCAAGGTTTTTATTTTTGTTACGGACTCACTCACTCACTCTTTATAAGTTACTGAATTGATAGAAACTTTAAATTTGGCAATTTTTTGGGGAAAATTAAAAAAAAAATGAAATTTATCATTTTTATCCCCTCAAATAAATAAAAGTGGCGGACGGTAACGATAAAGCTTTTTTGTGAATTAACGATAAGTCGAATCGAAGACCTGACTTTGAAAGATCTACAAGTTTGATCTTATGACATTTTTCGTACCTCCATCGATAGTACCTTAGATGGAGCTAGATTTTATTTTAATTTTTGACTTTCAGCTCTCATAGTGTCCGCAGATATTGATCGATTTTATTTCTGATTGGAAGACTCAAATATGCTTTCAAGAATATGCTTTTAAATCTAGTATTTATTGTTTTATAAATTCGTCCTATTTGCTGAGAACATGAGAGTAAACTTTCTCTTGGGTGCCTTGTCACGTGTCCTTTTTTTAGGGTTTCGAGGTCATCCTTGAAACCCTTTTGGTAGTTCGTCCGTCCGTCGCATCTTGGAGTATATCTTCCGACCTACTTGAAATTTGGTTTACAAGTTAAACTTTTTTGCCCAAAAACAGAAAAACTGTTGCGGACTTGAACACTCAAAATGCGATTAATTGCGAATAGATCCCAATATTTTATATTTTTTGTAGTTTTCAAGTCGGGTATCTTTTCAAAGGTATTGAAATGTAGATCACAAATATATATCGTGTTTCCAAAATGGCGGTCATTTTACCCCCGAAATAATTAAATAGGTCCTAAAAATAAAGCAAAAATACATAAATATACATCTCTGTGGTCCAATGAAATTACCGGGAGTTGATTTAAAAAAGTCAAATTTTAGGGAGCCGTAACTATGGAGCCCAAAAATTTTTATTATTCAAATTTTTAAGTGTTTAGTGTATTCCTACTACTGAAAAATTAAATTTTACTTTAATTTACTCTGTATGTCTCCCGTAGTTATTGATAATTATAATTTGATTTAAAATAAACATTTTTATTATTTGAAAATTTGAAGTTAGGTATTATTATTGAAATTTAGTTCACAAATACATATCGAGTTTCCAAAATGGCGGCTATTTTACCCCCGATCAAATTAAAACAAAACGCAAAAGAATGTCCCCTCCCGCTACCCCATTAGGACAGGTCCTACAAATAAGGCAAATATACTAAAATATGCATCTCTGTGTCCAATGATATTTCCGAGAGTTGATATAAAAAAGTAAAATTTTAGAAATTTTAGGGGGCCGTAACTATGGAGCCCCAAAATTTATTATTTGAAAATTTAAAGTTGGGTATTATTTTAAAGGTATCGATATTTGGTTCACAAATATACATCGTGTTACCAAAATGGCGGACATTTTACCCCTAAAAAAACCAAATAAGTGCATACCGAAGACTCTAAAGGATAATATATACACACCTTGCTTCTCAAAAGTGAAACTTTTTATACATATTTTAGTTTCAAAATAATAATAATAATGTTGTATTTATGAATTTTTATGACAGAAGAAACCCTTTTAGTAACTTGCTGGCAATTACTTGACGGAATTTCTTATAGTTTGTTATTGTAATATGTCTGCCTATCAAAGTAGTGATATCTATATTATGGCCATGTCTACTCTTTCTTTAGTTCCTAGTCTCACTTCACACCTACTTTCATGAGCAGCACTGCTCTTTTATTTTTATTGCTTAATACTTGGCCAGTTTCTAAATGTGGCATAAATCATCAGTATCATGTGCACTCACATTTGTAGGAGTTACGTGGATGAGAACTCATATAAAAATAATGATCCAGACCCCTCCCAAAAAAAGTCAGTTTATCAAAGTAGTGATATCTAGATTGTGGGCAAGTTTGTTTTATGCCTCATATGTCATGTTTAAAGCAATAAAAATAAAAGAGCAGTGTTGTTCATAAAAGTAGGAGTAATGTAAGGTTATGGACTAAAGAAAGAGCAGACTTGGCCACAATGTAGATATAACTACTTTTTTATTGGCTTAAATTTTTGAGGGTCTGGAACTTGGCCCTTTTCACGGTCAGGTTTTTGTTGAGGATCTAGAATACTTATTAAAACTTCATTCAGAAAATGTAATAATTTGTAAAAAACTTCTTTTCTTAATTATAAATAATCAATATGTGAATATTTGGAGAAGGTGCTGTGTTTGGATTAATATTGTTTAGATTGTTTGGTGTTTGTGTTGGGTGACTGGTATCTACTGATATTAGAGAAAAGCTTTGGGGAACGATATTGGAATCTAGAGGTACATAGATTTGTATTTTTATTTGGTGGATATATGTTTGTGTTTGGCGATAGTTGAAGTAAATCCATTTATAGGATGACGGTACGGGAATACTAGGTCTGCTAGGCTGGCTGCTTGCAAGCCTCGATGTATCGACCGTCTGTCACACATAAATCAGTGTTCAAATCTATATTTCCTCCCCTCTTTCGTCTCCGCCACTCCCTCATAACCTCTTTTTCATATACTGCCCTCAAGCTACGTTCATTTTAATTTCTGACAATTCTCGAAAAACAATTACAAACGTAATTCCATTAGTGGTTTTTATGAGTATCCCTCGGTTTTTGAATATTCAGGTTTCGGCCTTTTTACCGTTTAGCAACAAAAACAAATTTCGATTCCCGTGTCAACCGTTCTATAAATTGTCAGTATTTTTATGTTTCTGTATACATACTCTGCTCAGGGATGGCCGGGCAGTGTGACACACTCACATATAAAACGTTTATTCTTACTTTCCGGCTTTGATTGTAAAAGTCACCGTAACGTTTTGTCCTCTTTTTTTTACACAACAATTTTTAAAAGGTTTTTTTTACATTAAACAAAATAAAACTTTGAACATAACATGTCAAAGATAAGATTAAATATTTTCGGTGTATCTATCTTTTTAATCTATATTCTATTTATAATTCCTTATTAAAATACTAATAAATTGTTAAATAAACTTCATACTTTGTGGCATAAATTTACATTTACCTTTTTTTAAATTTAATAAATAAAAACTATTATTTCATAATAATCAAGCTATATAAATACATTTATTTGCCTCCCAATAAGCATACTGTTGTTTGTTTATTAGTTATATCTACTTCTTACTTTGACGAATGCTCGAATGTTACAATACATAGAATCTTAATTAAAATGAATACTGAACTATTATCTATGTAATAAAGGAGTTTTTTTTTTCAGATATAAATAAGTAGTATAAATTTAGAAGAAAAATTAAAATAAATTGTTCCTTAAGTTGCATGTGTGCAATGTACAAGTCCAGATTATGATTTGGGTATAGTATGTTGTAATCATTTAACATGGTCTTAATGGAATGGTTATATTCAGTTCATATAAAATTGTTATTTAAAAGGATTTGGTTCGAAAAAGAAAAGATTTTTATCAATCAGTGGCCGTGTATCAGGAAATTAAATTGGTAAAAATTTAGGATTGCTTGTATTCTTCGGTCCAAGGATTATAAGTTTCCTGTTTATTTCCCTGGTTGTATGTAGGCCACGTATTATAAAGCGAATAGGGGATATATCTGGTTTATAGATCTTCATGTTGTTTTTCACATGAAATATATCGCCTATATATTATTATATTCTGTGGGAGGTACATATTCAGGCTATTAAAAGGAATATTATGCTCGGTTTCACTTCCGCAGGCGTAGTTGTACAGATGGTATGGGGCAGTCGAACTTGGGTTCCCATGTTTATACCTATATCCTTCGCTCGAAAACCCATGTGTTCGGGTTTTAGAATGTTTTGTTATCGTCCTCTCTTTTTTGAGAGGGTTTTAGGTTTAAAACCGCACGATTTTCGAGTTAGTAGGTAAGGGGTCCGACACCCTCCGAAACTTCGGTGCCCAACTCCGCTTTTGTTTAGCTTTTCCCTCTGCGAAATTCCCCTCCGACTCCGTGAAAAACCGCACTATAAATTCCCGGAGTTATTTTAGCCGCGGTACTCACTTTTACTCCCCACGGTTTTCCTATTTGGAGCGCATTAAAGTACAGGTGATTTAACTCGGGGGGTAGGGGGTTGTGCCGTTTCGTTTTAACAAATTAGAAACCTACGAGGCGAAACACACGGCCACCCTTTTAACAAGTCCTAATGTCGCCCTTACGGTATCGCACCTTGGCCAGACAAAAGACCCTTTAGTGATACGCCCCCTGAGATAGCCGCTCCGAGAAATTACTATTACCCTCTACAAACGAGACCTATAGAACCGAACTATACAATACACGTTACACTAAAGCAATAACATAAATTCAACCGATATCAAACGTGGTCCACTAATATAATTACCTCACGGTGCTTTTGTCTAGTCTTACTTCCAACAATAACCACCGATAACCTCTTCTTCGAAATTATAATGCACAAACTAACTTCGAATAATAATGAAAATATATTTATTAGGTAACTTTGCTCTGTATTCTGAAGTTGGAACAATATTCCTCTAGATTTGTTAATTATGATTATAATTTTAAAATTACCTCGTTAACTGGATAATTTAGGATTAAAGCACCACTAATGTTTAATGGTAAAATAAACTTTTATTTTAATTTTTGCATTTGTAGGTAAACTCGATAAGCAGTGGTTAAAGTAAATAATTTAAATAAGAATAACATTTTATAATATAGGGTGTCCCATAAAGTACGCACTTTTTGTAAAAGAAATCAGTCAAATTTTAATGAAATGAAATTATTTTTATATTTTTACATTCAGCAACATCTCCGGTATAGTAATGGGAAACATCATTTGGGATATGACGACCCCCCCCCTACTTAGTTGGAACGTGTTAACAAGCTCAATGAAAAGTGCCTATTCAAAAAGAAAATGTTGATATTACACAACTTTGGCTTTAGCAGGATATAGTGCAAATACCTAGGAGGAGAGATCATATACTATAGGTGCTGTTGTTCATTTGAATTTAAATATATAAAAATAAGTGAATTTTCATTAAAATTGGACTGATTTATAAGTGAGTATTATATGGGACACTCACTAGAAAAAAATAATGCATTCGCTCTGAATTTAAATCGTTTAAATGCTACTATGAAGATGATTTCGTTGTATAATTTGGGTTTAGAACTGGTGAAAACCTTTACTTCCATTTCTAGCAGACTAGGGCAATAGTAGGTTGTACGACTTGGCTAGTCCATTTACGTGACAAGTATTATATTTCCAGGATAGCAGAAGCAAGAATCTAGTTAAACGTTGATTTCACTGCCTGCAATTAAGTATTTACTTGAACGACTTTTACCCGGAAACAAAATGAATAACTGTAATGGAAAATCCCTTTTCAACCGTTTTTATTCATTCTTTCCAGCCCAAGTCGATCGACTTCTATATAATAGACTCTTTTGAAAGAAACTCGTCAGAAATGGATTCTTGGATGGAAACTTCCATTTAGGGATTTAAAGCAAACTCTACTCTAAAGCCTCTTCGTTGAGTATTTGCCTTAAAACGGAGATACTCTCAACAAATGGGTTTATCAGCATTTTTATTAACAAATAAGATTAGAAGAAAAAACTAATGTATTTTTTTACAATTCACAGCCGGGTTTGGTATTAAAAAGTTCATTATCAAAATATCAATTCTTAATTTTTTTTCATATATATTTATATAAATCTATATATATATATATATATATATATATATATATATATATATATATATATATATATATATATATATATATATAGATTTATATATATAGATTTATATATATAGATTTATATATATATATATATATATATATATATATATATATATATATATATATATATATATATATATATATATATATATATATATATATATATTTTTATTTTTTTTTTTTCTAAGGTGGGCAAAAAAAACCTTCAAAAGGCACCTGACAGTGGCGGGGCTGCCAGGTAGAGTGGGATTCTTACCCTAACTAAAAAACAACCACACCTTATCCTACGTTCCCAGACCGGAACCGCTTTCGCATTACTTCAGTCTGGGACGTGCTGTCTTTCACCCTTCAGGGTGACCTACCGGGGCCGTTCCACCGCGCTTCTCTACTCCTCGTCGAGGCACCCGTCGTTCCTTTTACGCCGCAGAACTATCTCGACGAATTCTGCGACCAGGTTCCAGTCTTGTGGACTACGAAGCATCGCCTCTACTACTCCGTCTGGGGTCACTGCTCCGACTGCAGAAGCCAGATCCTCTCTTTCTCTACCAAATTCGACGCACGTGAAGAACGTAATATATATATATATATATATATTATATTATCTATACGTACGTAGTATAGATAATTTCATAAATTCCAGACTCATATTTTCCTCTAAAATCATAAATAAATAATTTTTTTTTTTTAAATGTCAAACGCAAATGCTTCGTTCCATTTTTTATATTTTTTTAAAAAGTAAGAAATATCTTAAGTTAAATGATAAATTATATATCCCATGTGTCAAAACATGTTGCCGCTGTTGGTTGAAATCTGTATCTTTATTTTTGAGTCTCATTTTGTCCAGTTTTGTTGTTTTGTTAGATTTCCGAGTTGCTTTTCTCTTTGGAGACTTTGCTTTATCACCCTGAGATAAGGCCCTGGTTCTCGGCTCCATAGTAATACACAAGTTCTCCCCTTCGTACGTGACTATAATTCCATATTTCAGTTGCTTGCAAGCAACCCCTTCCTAACAACGCCCACTACATTTCTTTTCTCCCTTAGTGGCCTTACGTTTTTATCTTTCTTTTTTTTAAATAACCATTTGCTTTCTCTTTCTTGTGAACGCTTGCTAATAAATCGATTTTATTGACTTTAAAATTGTTATCTTCAAAAGTTATTTTTTTTTGTACTTTATCTCTTATTTGCTCTGATTTTTTCTAAAGAATTTACAATTCTTACTAATTTTTTTTCCTTAACTCATTCTCCTCTTTTTAAAAAAAATCGGAACTTTACCTCTTTCCTTTCCTTTTTTTAAAGTTAGCTGACTTTTTAGTAGGTTGTTAACTTTTTTGCTCAAAAAACTTTTTTAGCTCTAGCTTTTCGCCTCGAGGCTGAAAGTCGCTTAAATTATTACCCGTCCTTTTTTAAATTGGTTAATGATTTAGGGCTTGAGTAAAAACTTAAACTTTTAGCGAGTTTTTTTTTTATTTTTACATTCCTCTGTGAACAAGGTACATGTTAAAAGTGAAGTTTTTTTTTCTAAAATGTAACTTATTTTTAAAGTGAACATTAAATCTGAAATATTACTTCTTATTTTACTTCTCTTCTAGAGTTTTTCTTTATGCACTAAATTACAGTACTAAATTTTTGCATATCATTTTTAGAATGATACATCTCTCGTGCGATAGAAGAACGTGTTTTAGTGTCTAAATATTTTTTTTTGTTAAATTAGTAAACGTAATTGTAAAATATTTCTTATCTCTAGCTTTGTGAGGTCTTGAAAATTACATAGTATTACTAGGAGAGTGCTCGGCGTTCCCCGGGAATAAAGCAGCCTATGTCACTCAGATATGCTGTTGCTTTTTATCAGTGAAAGAATTTTAAAATTGGATCAGTAGTTTCAGGAATTACCTCCTATAAACATTTAAACTTAAAAAAATGTTTACCTATTTATTATAATTACAAACAATTTTACCTATTTATTATAATTACAAACAAGTTTACCTATTTATTATAATTACAAACAATTTTACCTATTTATTATAATAATATAAATACCTATATAATTGTAGTTTCCCCCTTTTTTTTTTAATAATTGTCTGCCTCTTTAATAATTAGTGTGGCACATAACTTCCTCACGTCTCAACGCATACTTTAATGAAGTTTTGCATATACGACCCATTATTATCTAATTTATTACATTTTTCCTACTTTTTTAAATTGTCAAAATTGTTTTTTTTTTCTTTCATGAATAAAAGTATCGATTTAGCTGTATTCAATGACCGCACTAGGTTGAGAATAATCTGGGGCTATTTGTGACAAATCATCTAAATTTATAAAAATCAGATGAGTACTTTCGAAGATATACTAGATAGAAAGATATACTAGATATAGAAGATATACTATACCTAAGTTTACCAGCGATTTCTTCGATGAGATAGGTATAGATAAAAAGGAACTGACAAGAATAGCCGAATCAATTATTTTAGATTCGCTTGGCATTTTAAATCATCACATATACGGCTAAACTTAATTTTATTTTTGACATTTTGTTTATTTATTTTTTTGACAAAACAAATATATTGACTATATAAGTTAATTTTTTAAAAGTTACTATTTTGACAAATGTATAATGATGATTATATACTTTAATTTCTTGTAAATTTTTCACTATTTAATAAGTTATTGTCTGTTAAAAGATTGATTTAGTAAGCTGTGTATTTAGCAACTCATTATAAATGAGCAGCCTCTTGTATGTTTTTTTTGTAAATATATTATGTTTCTCTCTGTTAGTAAATGTATTTTTGAAAATATGGATGTTAGTAAATCAGACAGACAGTCCGGCACACGGATACATGACAAAATTACACAGGACAAAATTACACAGGAAAAAATTACACACGGACAAAATTACACACGGAAAAAATTACACGGGGAAAAAATTACACATGCATAAATTACACATGCAAAAATTACACTAAGAAAAAATTACACATTTAAAGTTTTTTGACAAATTAATTAAATAGTTTTGTTGTCAAATCAATATTTAAATAATTTATAATTTTAATGGTTATATATAACCACCAACCATAACTACAACTTGAAATTATGCAGTCAGGTGGCCTGGGGGTGGGGCCAAAACGGGTGGTTGCCCCTAGTGTGGGATAGCATACAAACAAACATCAATTTGTATGGTACATATCCCCTAAGTTTCATTAATTTATCTCAAACCGTTCAAAAGTTAAGAGTGGGATACTTTTGAACCACCCTATATGTGGCGTTCAGCAAGGGCCTGGGCTGACTGAATCTCTTCCCATCCTCTAAGCTAGAAGACACTAGAACACAAGAACCTCATAGTTAAACATTTATCCGCTTACTTTAACATTTATTTCGTTCTATGTGTAATTTCTTAGCATTCACTCTAAGCCTACAGTTTCAGCAACGTATATTAAGCCATCATTCAGGGCGATAAACTAAACAATAAAAACAAGGAAAACACAAAATGAGACAGAAGAAGAAAACAGGGCTTTATTAAAGATCAAGCAGAAAACATAATATAGTATGTAAAAGCTATACAGAGTAAAATAGACTGCCAATTAGTGTGGCACATAGCTTCCTCGCATCCTATCATGTACTTTATTGTTATATTAACATTAAAATTATTGTTATACTACTTTATTGTTATATTGTTTATTGTGTAAAAACTATTAATAGTTTTAGCGATCTTTGACACTTCAAAGCAGTGTCACTGTTGGTTTTACTCAACAATTTTATTTAAAAAAATGTTTGTGTTATTGAATAGATGAAGTTAGATTTATTTACCGACCTAACATTCCAATTTTAAATTTGAAGTTCACGTTTACGCGAGCGTTGCTCGTAAACGCTTGGACGGATAACGTTCTCCAACGAACTCGTCCTGGGCATTGGTAAAATGTACATGTCTACCAAATTTCATCAAAATCGGTTGACAATTACTGAAGTTATCGTCACACGTTTCATAATTCGCGGACACACAGACCGACAGACAGACAGACAGACACGAGACCAAAAATGTTCCCTGATGTCTGAAACGGATTTCTGTCTTGGAATTTTTAAAATCGGAGGCATAAAAGTTTTTCGTTCTCAAAAGTGAACACAATGCTTCCGTTACCTTCGGTAAGCACTCGGAAGCAATATAGCAGTTTTATATAAAAAGGCCCTCTAATTTTGACCTGCAAAAGAAAAGCTTATTACAGCTCTTTTCATACCTAACAGGAAGACTCAGTGCAGTGGATTAAGCTTTAAGATTAACATATTTAAAGAGATCTCATGAAATTCGTTTAATTTAATGTACATATTTAATAAGGAAGATAGTTTGAAAATGAATTGAAAGAAAAAAATCGGTCAAAGACAACTCAGATTAACTTTCTCATGTATACGAGTACATAACTAGGCATCGCGTGGCTCTATCATTGAAGCGAGCGTATAGTAATAAATATGTATTGAATATTGAAAATAGACTGCCAATTAGTGTGGCACATAGCTTCCTCACATCCTATCATGTACTTTATTGTTTTATTAACATTAAAATTATTGTTATATTGTTGTTGTGTAAAAATTATTAATAGTTTTAGCGATCTTTAACAATTCATAGCGGTGCTGCTGTTGGTTTTACTAAAAAAATGTTTGTCTCATTGAATAGATAAAGTTACATTTATTTCCCAACCTAAAATTCCAAATTTAAATTTGAAGTTCACGTTTACACGAGCGTTGCTCGTGAACGCTTGGACGGATAACATTGTCCAACGAACTCGTCCTGGGCATTGGTAAAATGAACACGTCTACTAAATTTCATCGAAATCGGTCGACATTTACTCAAGTTATCGTCACACGTTTCATAATTCGCGGACACACAGACAGACAGACAGACAGACAGATAGACAGACACGAGATCAAAAATGTTCCCTTATGTCTGAAACGGATTTCTGTCTTGGAATTTTTGAAATCGGAGACCTAAACATTTCTTGTTTTTCAGAACGATCACATAGCTTCCGTTACCTTCGGTAAGCTCGAAGCAAAACGTTACATTATCATTGACTTTCTGCTATGTTCCCTGATGTCTGAAACGGCATAAAAGTTTTCGTTCTCAAAAGTAAACACAATGCTTCCGTTACCTTCGGTAAGCTCGGAAGCAAAAACATGAATAGAAATAATACATAAACTGAAATAAAGAAAAACTTACGTGAAAAAAAGGGGAATGATGTTAAGACATTATAAGAAAAAACACATAGAACACCGGTAAACTATAATGTATATATATTTATTATTTTAAGTAGCACTTAGTTTACTACAATCTAAACCTTCCTTTTAATAATTTCTTCATGCTGCACTCATATTGTTAAGTATAATAATTACACCTAGCTAAAAGAATGGTGTAACCAAGTGGTTAGCATACTCCTCCACCCGAAACCTAGGGCTAAACACTGATATATATATATATATATATATATATATATATATATATATATATATATATATATATATATATATATATATATATATATATATATATATCAACTTCATTCTCTCATGTAGACTCGATAAGTGTGTTGAGTGCTACGAGAGACTTCGACTCTGCTGATGATGGCGTTTAGCCGAAACCGGTCCAGTGATCTCCAGATCAAGCAAGTATTGACGGTAGGGATATCCTCATTTGATAACGTACAAACTTGCGGTAACTACTCAAAATTCGATATATATATATATATATTTATATATATAATATATATATAATTATTTTAAGTAGCACTT
The DNA here is from genome assembly GCA_951217055.1 of Gerris lacustris. Classification (NCBI taxonomy): domain Eukaryota; kingdom Metazoa; phylum Arthropoda; class Insecta; order Hemiptera; family Gerridae; genus Gerris; species Gerris lacustris. The sequence continues at coordinate 48,448,599 of OX578278.1, forward strand.
AGTAGTAATTAATAATTTGTATTTTTATTTATTTATTTGTTTTTAATGATCAATTTTATCTATATATAACCATTAAAATTATAAATTATTTCAATATTGATTTGACAACCAAACTATTTAATTTTTTTGTCAAAAAACTTTAAATGTGTAATTTTTTCTAAGTGTAATTTTCGCATGTGTAATTTATGCATGTGTAATTTGTTCCCCGTTTAATTTTTTCCGTGTGTAATTTTGTCCGTGTGTAATTTTGTCCGTGTGTAATTTTTTCCGTGTAATTTTGTCCTGTGTAATTCTTTCCTGACACCCCGGCACACACACATGGGACCAAAAATGTTCCCTGATGTCTGAAACGGATTTCTGTCTTCAAATTTTAGAAATCTGAAATCAGACACCTAAAAACATTTTCCACATAGCTTTCGCCACCTTCGGTAAAATCAGAAGCAAAAGGACGTGTTTTAATATAATATTTAGTTTATTTTTGGTGTTGAAAAGAAATCCGTGTGATAATTTGCGATTTGAGGGCGTGGTTAAAAATAAATTCTGTTTGAGAAATGCATGAGCTTTTTAAGAATATTCTGAGGAATTTTTAGTATTCTTTAATAAATGTTCTTGAATAAAGAATATTAGCAAGAACTAAATTCAGCAAGTTCTTGCTTAAAGAAAAATAGCAAGAACTACAACAGCAAAATCATTTACGCTTTCAGGCAGTAAGACAAAAATAAAGACTTTTCTAAAAAAATACCTTGAAAATTTAATGTTTTTAACGGGGGACCTCTTGGCAATCGTCATTGCTGCAATGGTCAAGAATTTGGAAATAACAGATACAATTACTTATTTGCAAATGGCTACTAAACCATATAATTTAAAAATAAAAATAGTTTTCAATGGACTATTGTTTCTTTATTATTGTTAGTTATATTTTTACTAATAATGAGGTTCTTTAGAACGTTTACAATGCTTCCGTTACCTTCGGTAAGCTACAAAAATAATAAGTGAATAAAAAAACCATATTACTGACAAATATTGCTACCCCATTGAACACACACAAGATATTGCCTGCCTTAACTTATATTATGATTTTTTTTTTTACTTCTTTTTGGTACCTCAAATAATAATTTGACTCTTATTTCTTAAAGCTTAAACCTGAATCACCCTGCTATCCTTAAGAATTTTTCACTAATTTTTTTTTTTTGTTTTGAAATTGAATAGTCTTAAATTTCCTCTTGTCTCTTTATTATTTTTTTAAGAAATTCTTACACTTATTTCTTTACTGCAAATTTTATGTTCATTTTATATATATATATATATATATATATATATATATATATATATATATATATATATATATATATATATGGTCTAATATGTGTGTAGATTATATCATATTTGAGAGGGGTTGTTTTAGAGGGTGGCGAGTGGTTGGTTATGTTTTTACTAAGGTCCCTGGGGAGATATGAAGAAGCCTCCACTCTCATTACCTTGGGGAAATCACTCAGACATCAACAACTCAAATTTCATGTGCTTCTCATTTTTTTATGGCAAATACCTAAAAATATAATAATACTTCTCAGTTACTTTCCCTTTGCTCTAGGAATAAGAGAATGAAAAATGTTTGTTTCATTAAATTACTATTTTCTCTGACGATGTAATAATATTGTAGTGATGTGTAGTTAAATAAACTTTTATGTGCTATCATTTATTTTACAATTTAGTCTTAAAAAGAGATGTTTCTTTTAAATTATACCACACTATATTAACAGATTTAAAAGCATTCATTTTTAGTAATGCTGATTGTGTGTTGATAATAATATTTTAGATTTACTGACTCATCAAATTGAATCCGTTAATATACAAAGTCACCTTCGCCTGAAAAAAAAAGAAATAAAAAAAAAAAAATTAATTGTTTGAAACACGTATTTATGTATGGTGGAAATAAATTATTATTATTATTATTATTACCTTCTGGAACCTTGACTAAGGAAATGTAGAATTCAAATAAACGAACAGTGTGCATGTCACCTTCGCTCTTCGCCATCGCTCTTGTAAATATAATCAACACACCAACAAGGCGTTTACACTAGACTACTTCCTTTTCATATTGTACAAGTCATATAAGATGTATTAATAAGAAAATTAATTAATAAAACATTAGAGTTTTGGTTGTTAATTTTTTAGTGTGTTGTCCCCTTTAATAGAACTATACTGTTTTCTTTAGTGACTTCAGTTAAATAAAATAAAAAAAAACATCTTTGCTTTTTATAAGTATTTATTTTGTAATATTTCGTCTCTCACTTTGAGACATTTTCAGACCTTCATATTTTTGTAATCAGAGAGCACTGATCTATGATGATGGCTCATAGTTAAATCTTAAATTTTTTGACAGTATGTAAAGTGACGAGTTACTTTTTAGTAATTTATTTAAGTTCTTGATTTATGAATTTAAAAACAAACAACTACTCAAATATGTAGGATTGAAAATGTGTCAAAGTGAGAGACGAAATATTGCCAAATAAGTAAATATAAAAGCAAAGCATACCCCTGAATACACTAAAGAAAATAGTATAATGAATTTAGGGTTTAACAATGTTATAAGAGCATAAAATAAAATAACTAAATATAAGCGTAAGCAAAAAATAATATAAATATAAGTATTTTCCTGATGAGATATCAAAGATGTAAAGTACAACTACAACTAGATGCTGACTTAGTCTGTCAACTGAACGGCCCTGACCTGCTCAACAATTACTTCTACCCTTTTCGTCTTGAGCCAATCAGCGCCAACCATGAACTCCAGTACCCTCAAGTTCTTCTTTACATTTACCCCTCTTTTTCATTGGTCAACCGTGACTTCCCGTGTCTCTTGGTTGACTATATTGACTTTCTCTCCCATCTTTTTTTTATTTTCCATTTTTTTTTTTTTTTTTTTTTTATATCGTTACTCAGGTCTTTGTCTCTGAGGGTGGCATGCCAATGCGGCGACTGAAACGACTATAACTGCGTAATCAGGGTTTGACGAAGTGGGCCCAACTCTATTAATCCCACTGGGTTTTTCCGGGCCCAGCCCAGCCCGAAAACCCACAAACGAACCCAGTACATTATTTTAGGTCATAAATTAGTGTATAGTATTTTATATACTTACTGTTAAGAGCTCATCTAGAAATTATATACTAGGCCATTTGCACTATTTGCTGTCATAAGAATGTTGCCAGAAAGTGATATTATTACCTAATAAGTATAGAGAGCAATTTCAATCAATAATAACCAGTTATATAAAAAGTATATAACATCACGGTTCTGGATAAATACTCATATAAAATCACAATTATAAACAACAAAATATAACGTAAATAGTGATATGATTATTAAATATTGAAAAAAAAAAAAAAAAAAAAAATCCCAATGTGTGCCTACACCCACACATTTACTATAATATACAACAATCTTCGATTTGGTTCATATTTAGTATATTGTTTTAAGATAATTCTTAATTAAGTATTGTCCATTGATTTGTGTAATATGTAGAAACTTGGTATCGCGTTGCTCTATCAATAAGCGAGTATCAATATAGTGGTAGGATTAGTTGCAGAGTTTTGAAGAAAAAAAAATGCAGGCTAAATCAATAGTAGTATTTTGTCCTGTTAAAAAAAATTGACTTTTAATTTTTTAGGAAACAATATAGTGATGCTTCGCGTGCTTGGGGTGCACCCGAAGCAACCCATTGATCTGAATTACTATATGCAACCACTATAACAACTACTACTATGCTGGTTGGAATTTAGCGAGTGCAATTTATAAACGACCCATCTACTTTTACACAAGTTAAAAGTCGGACAAAAATGTGTCAAACACATAAACAGACAGACATACAAACATAACTTTTTCAACAAAGAGAATGTAGAACTAGCTTTAAGTGTATTTCATTTTTTGTCTTTGACTCCTTAAAAAAAAAAAAAAAAAAAAAAAAAAAAAAAAAAAAAAAAAAAAAAAAATCGAAAATCCCCCGACAAAACCAAATTATATCCGGAAAACCCCGATTATACGCGAAAGAACCGAGATACCTCAGGTCGACTGGGTTTTTGCAAACCCTGTGTGTAATCTGATGTGCGTAGCTAGAGCTGCTAGTTTAAAACTTAAAATCTGATTTCCACTAGCTTCGGTTATATCATGGAAGATAGTCGTTGTTATGATCGTCTCTTCTTTAAGAAGAGGACGAAGAAGAGTTATTAATTGCACTGCTACAATAGTTAAGATGTAGTGAACCTTATCCGATGCACTTTCAAAGGACTAAGAAGGATTTCTTAATCGGAAAATAGTTATTTATGTAACTAGGCAGCAAAATGGAATTTTACTGATGAGTGATTAGTGTAGCCTCCGAGCCGAAGGCGAGGACAGGCCATGATAATTAACTGCCGAGGCAGGTAATTTACCTATTTGACTGCCGAGGCAGGCAATGACCAAACGAGGCAGAAATGTCTCCTTTTTTGCCTTGTTGCATGAAATATTTTATCTACAAGCGGCAGAAAAATTAAACTTCTAAAATACCATCTTTATTAATATAACATAGTTAATTACTTTGTTATATTAATAAGATAATAACATATGTGTAAACTAAAAATAAAGTTCATAAAGAAATCAAATAAGAAGCTTAGTAATAATAACAATAAGTGAATAGCAAACTGAATCAATAACAACAAAATACAAAACACACGTTTATAACACACAATACTTCAGAATGAATAATGCACGCAATATAAAATATTTATTTATATTTTTACTAAAAAATTACTAAAAGTATTAAAGATATATTTTATTGCTTAGAAGAAAAAAGAAGTAACTAGGATAATTCAGGAAAAGTAGCTAGTCTAATCTAGAATGACTTCAATAATATAATAATCATATGGATGTTGGATGTTTACATGAAGCTGCAGTGTAGCCAGTGACTCCGCTATTTTTACTACGTTTTTATTAGCTTGCTTTCTTGTTTGTTTGTTTGTCCAGTACAAATCTTGCAATCGAATTTTAACTAACATCCCGAGTAGCCAGACATTTGAAACTTTCAGAATAGCTCAGAACACGATGACATTGCATTATTTTAATACTTTTAGTCATACTTCAGCAGAATGTAATTAGTTTTCAGCAAATTTTGCTGTATTGAAAGTTAGTTCGGAAAAATCCGCAAGTTATTTTATTTGTTTTGACATGAGCCATGTTTACGACCTTCATTTTGACGGGTTTCAAATTTATTATTTATGACAGAAAATTTAAAAACTTAGTAAATAAAAAGTTCTTTTTATCTTATGCCATAAATAATTATTTATGCCATAAATTTTATAAAGAGTAACATTTTTTCGAAAAATCGAAAATAACCCCACTTTACTCTTGGTACTATTTTTGAAAATTGTAATTTTTCGGGTGCAGTTTACATAGTACGAAATTTTTAATATGATAATTCTTCATTTCAAAACAAGCAAAAATTATTATTAAGAGTAACTTTTTCTTGATAAATGAAATTTTTTGTCGTTATACCTATAGGCAACTCGATCTTGGGACATACTGTATAATTATAAGCCATTTTCTCACCTCGCGGGTTCGTTTAAAGGAGCGTACTTAGTTCATTGCTTCCCACTTTATCGCTTAAACTTGGGCACTTGCAAACATCGATGTGAACCCGTGAAATTCTAGCAGGTGCACTATGACCACTCTAATATGGTTTCATTAGTTTTTCAACCCGCTTGCCAGCCGCGTTAAAAGCGGGAAGCAGTGCAGTATGTTCGCTCCTTCGCTCCGCGGCGTCCACCCCCACGGCCTGTACCCTAGGCCCTAGATTTCTCACTCTTCGCCTAGTCCCAATAAGAAAATTTGCACGTGATTCAAAACTACAGTACGTTGGTATGGTGAGTTAGCTAGTCTTGGCTCTTGGGCCTTAGTGGAAGAATCAGTGAGGCCTTTAGGCTATAAAGTTTAGAGACCTCTGCACTAGATAATAATCCTGAGTTTTTTTTTTTTCTCTAGAAGGCACATTATATCCTTACCTATTCCGTCCGAAATACGTGATTCAATACGAGTTAAATTTTACTGAAAGAGTCGAAAGTTAACCCAAGTTTTGGCAGTAAAAATCGTCTAATCTTTTGTAAATTAACAAAGTTTGCTAACATTAAAAAACTCTTTCTGGAGATAAACATTTTTATGTGACAAACTTCTCCTTTTTTTATTACTTTTATATAACTTAGTTATATTTAAGTTTGGATGAAGAAAATAAAACAAAAAATCTTTTATGCTATTATAAAATTATTACTTTTTTCATTTTTGTTTCAGGTATGGCGATTTAATTTCTTTTTTTGGTGAAATAAGTCCAGATCAAAACGTGAGTTTGGTTTTTGATACAATAAACAGTATTATTTTTTATCCTTTATCTAAGAAAATTTGAGTTTATATTTTTACGTTTCTTACAAGTGATTAAATTTCCATCGGTTAATTTAATCCCTTCTTAGAAATAGCTCAACTTATTTTAATGAAGCAATAACATTAATTCTACGTAAATCTCTCTCTCTACGTTAATTGACATTTGTTTATATAACAAGAACTTTACATATTGGGATTGATTATATAAATATATTAGCCTCCACCCCTCATGCTTCATGGCCAGTGTAAAGTATTAGTAGCTATGATTCCTGTTATCATGTAGGTCTAGCAATTAAATAAAATGCCTAAATAGTTTTGTTTCCAAAGCCTTCTAGGAATAGAATCAGGACTATATTATTCAACATTAATTCCATTACTAAGAATTTAATACTGTCCAAATCGTAGTTGGAGTATATTTATAAATAAAAAATAGCCATTCGATACTATGTAATATAGTAATATTAATAATACTAAAAAAAGATCAAACAAATGAGAAAATAAACGAGTGACGCAGTCACACGTTTATGTCCTACCATCAAAATATCAATAAAATCAAACGAGTAGTTTCTAAGATATGGTGGTTCGCAAAAATTGAGACCGACTAACAGACACGGAACCAAAAATGTTCCCTGTTATCTGAAACGGATTCCTGTCTTGGAATTTTTGAAAATCGGAGACCTAAAATTTTTTCGATCTTCAGATCGATCACATAACTTCAGTTACCTTAGCTCGTAAGCAAAATCAAAACAATTTTGATAGATTTAAATAACGGGGGGATAATGAAATTATTTGGATAATAATAGGTTTTAAAAGCATAAAATAATAAAATTTTACGAAATAAGTCGCCAGGAAGCTATGTGCCACACAAATTGGCAGAGTATTTTTGTGTATAAAATTGTTAATAACTAATTCTACTAAATATTTTTTGATGAAACCAAGCCTGAAACATGCGTGTCATGTTTGTGCTCACCTCTAAGTAAAAATTATCGATTTTGTTAAGCCATTTTTGCGCCTATAAAGTCGGACTGGTGACAGACAAAAAAAGTATCCAAACATTTTTAAATTCTGATCAATGTACAAAACTTTAACTTGGTGCAATGCAGTTGTCTGCTTGCAATATTGAGCTGAGCGTGCATTTTAATCTTAAATAATAAACATTTTTATTTAAAAACAAGCTGACATCGGATTAAAAATAGTAATTTTCAGTTTTAACCCCCTCTTAAATGAAAATATGACAAAAGTGATCATAACAACAATTATTGCGCTCTTAAAGAGTTTTCAAATGACATGCATCATGAAGGGCATATACCATTTTAGCTTTTGTACCCCGTGCCCCGTACCCCTGTGTACCGCAATTTGGACCATTTCAGATTTATACTTTCCTGTTGTTAGTCACATTGACCGTGCCGAATTTTGTGCGAATCGGTTTAGCCGTTTAGGATGAAACTTTTGTACCCCGTACCCCTGTGTACCGCAATTTGGACCATTTCAGATTTATACTTTCCTGTGGTTAGTCACATTGACCGTGTCGAATTTTGTGCGGATCGGTTTAGCCGTTCAGGATGAAACTTTTGTACCCCGTACCCCTGTGTACCGCAATTTGGACCATTTCAGATTTATACTTTCCTGTGGTTAGTCACATTGACCGTGTCGAATTTTGTGCGGATCGGTTTAGCCGTTCAGGATGAAACTTTTGTACCCCGTACCCCTGTGTACCGCAATTTGGACCATTTCAGATTTATACTTTCCTGTGGTTAGTCACACTGACCGTGCCGAATTTTGTGCGGATCTGTTCAGCCGTTCAGGAGGAGTATGCGTCCAAACAACTGCGAAGTGTAGTATAACAGCTTCGCTTCGCTTAGCTCAACAATTATATATATGTGTGTGTGCCTGAGAATCATAATTTAAATGTTAGCGTTTTTTAGGTGAAATTTTGTTTATAAGCATTTTTTTTTTGTTGTATTTTACTCTTTTGCATAATACAAAAATGTTTTGAAATATTTTATTTAGTTAAATGTTTTGGATTCTTATAATATTTAGTTGTTTGAGCTTGCTTATAAGTTTTTTTTTTTTAATGGAATCTGTTAATGATTATTGCGTAGTGTACAGTACGTAGGATGGGTAAGGAGTAAAATTACCGTTAACATTTTCTTGGCCATAGTAATACTCAGTTATTGCTAGGCAGACTACTTTTTACACTTTAATTTCTTTATATCTTCATGGATACATTCTCACCAAGCCGTTTTATTCTTAACATTGCCATGAATTGTTTTAATAGGGTAGGTCGTATTCTCTTCCGGTAGCATTTAAATACAACGGCAACTTTTAACATTCCCTTATTGCCAGAGATTAAAGCTCCCTTTCTTTAAACTTCATCTTAAAAGCGCTTCCGCTCGAAAGAAAGCATTCTCAATGTTAATCTTTTTAACCATTTTGCAACTGCGCCATTTCTGTTAGTGATTTCGATACGAGTCGTGGCTTAAAATTATATATATATCTACCTATTTATTTTAAATTAATTTAGATATTTTATTACATTTGTTTCTAGATAGTTCACTGAGCTTGTTAAGACAATAGTAATGTATTTCATGTACAGTTAAACTTCTTTATCTTGCTCTGCAATTACATTTGCAACTAATAATTATAACTCTTATGATTATTATAGCAGAATATGATTTCTAATTTTAATAATAAGTTTGAAATTCGTAACTGATTATCTTAGATATAGGAGCCACTGTGGAGGTAATCTTTAGGAATAACATAAACTGTCTCTCCACGCAAAGTGAAAAACAAAATTTCACCTAAGAAACGCTAAAATTTAAATTGTCATTCTCAGGCACTAACACATATATTATAATATATATAATTGTTGAGCTAAGCAAAGCGAAGCTATTATACTACACTTCGCAGTTGTTTGGACGCATACTCTTCCTGAACGGCTGAACCGATCCGCACAAAATTCGGCATGGTCATAGAGACCAACCACAGGAAGGTATAAATCTGAAATGGCCCAAATTGGTACACAGGGGTACGGGGTACAAAAGTTTCCTCCTGAACGGCTAAACCGATCTGCACAAAATTCGTCACAGTCAATGTGACTAACCACAGGAAAGTATAAATCTGAAATGGTCCAAATTGCGGTACACAGGGTACGGGGTACAAAAGTTTCATCCTGAACGGCTAAACCGATCCGCACAAAATTCGACACGGTCAATGTGACTAACCACAGGAAAGAACGATGACTACTTCTCTTGGTCTGGTGTCTCTTTTGCCTCTCTGGTCAACCACCACCACCACCACCACCAGATCACCTTCAATAGGGTTATTCAGTTGCTACCACTTAGTTCTTCGCGTTAATGTTGACATATACTCGCGAACCCATTTGTGCCAAAAGCGGTCATCCAGTCGCCCAGCAATTCTCCTTCGTTCAGGTAATTATCAGCAAATACACCCTTTGACAGTGACCCGCTAAATGACCCCCTTAGGACATTATTTGGCGTAAGCGCTTCACCAGCTTGTGACTCCCTTTTTACGTCAGCCAATGGTCTTCGATTGGCTATATTTTCTGCTTCCACCATTACTGTTGAAAGCACATCTTCCCTGGCGACTCTATCCGACATAATGACATGTAGTGCCGTCTTTACGGATGTCACTAATCTTTCCCAAGCACCACCTATTTGTGGGGGCGCTGTTAATTTGAATTTCCACTTCTCTTTTCATGTCTCATGGTACCGAGCTAAATCTTCTTCAATCCTATCCAGATTAATTTTCAAAAAACTCTAGGAGTTCACCTCCCTCGAAGATTTGTTCCATTGTCTGAGAGGATTCTCTCGGCTCCCCTCCGGGACTTTAAACCTTATAGCGAGTATGGCACTATCAGTGGTTAGTGCATTCGCTAATTCTAGTTGTTCAGATCATACCGTTAATCATGTGAACAAAACACCGTAACGCAACTCGCGCCTTCTTCCAATAGTCACGTAGAAGTTCCGTTCCTTTTGCCCGCGTCAACATTCCCAAAATCGCGCTGTCTATGGCTTAAAACTAAAAATCAAAATGATTTAAGATCCAACTGAAAGCCTCGTTTTTCCATTTGGATTAACTGTAATAGAAAGTGTTTAAGATGGTGTGCCCTTTTTTTAGGATTATTATTATTCTAGATCTTAGTGTTGGTTAAAGATTCATTGAAAAAATATTGCATAAGCATTATCTGAATTGTTGCCTGGGAAAATTTTTGTCATGCCTATTTGGAAGGGATTTCTTTTTTCATAAGTATGCATGTATATTTTTTCCTTTCCATATATGCATCGTTTCATTTCTTATGAGCGTACAATTGATTCCATATTAGCATTGAATATGAAAGAGAACTTGCCCCCTTTCTTTAGGCTTCTGCCCCATCCTCTGCCTCGCTGAATATGAAACATTTATGATTGGCGTATCCGAGGTTGGATAGATCGATTGGCATAAACATCTTCTCCCTCGATAACTTGGCCCGTTTGATTTGTTGCCAAATCGTATTGACTACTGCCACTGAAAATATCATTTTCTTAGTAGAAAGGATGAAAGAGGGATGGAATGGGGATGCCTTTGAATTCCAATACGTCTTTTTGTTGAGGTAGACTTGAAGGATTTATTATTATTGTTATCTTTTACGATTATATTTTTCCTTTCAAACTTTTATTGCTTTTTATTTTATACACTCATACGACCCAAAAATATATAGGTTTTTCAAATGTATGATCCTCTTTCATTGGAAGAAAATTTTAAAATAAGATTTATTATTCCTTAGACTTGAGTAAGTGAATGTGAGGATATGTCGATAGAAATTGAAATACTTTTATATAGTGAAGTGGATAAAAATATAGTCAACAATAAAAATAAAATAAAAAATAAATATGACATAAGATGCTTTCATTGCTTTATTTTAAATGGTTTTAATCCAGCTTAAATTGAAGGTGCTTCAAAACCTGTATATTTTACATTGCTTTTTTCCTTCCTTTAGTACCGTATCATATTATGGCTTAAGGAATGCTAAAAAAAATTATATCTTAAGTAAAAAATGGCGAAATCTACCCAAGTTTGTCAATTATAGTTTTATATAATTGAATGTATACCTTAAAGTTAAAGGTAGAAGTTAAGTGGTAATATTGAAGGTAGAGGATGGAAGTTACATTCCCATAAGCTCGTCAGTAAGTAAGCTACAGCAAAACGTTGGAAAGTTAACTACAAGTTAAGTAAAAGTATGGAACGTGATGATGTAGAACCTGATAACTATTAAGTTATGAGGGGCATACCTTGAAAATTGTATGTTAAGAAATAGTCTTAAAGTAGATTTTATAATAACTCATTAAGTTTTAAGTAAATGCTACTGTATAAATTGACTAATAATTAAGTATACTTTAAGTTAAGAAATATTTTGAAGGAAGAAGACGAGGGTTAGGACTTTATTTAACTATTGTTGAGGAGTGAGAAACTTTGAGGTAGATTCGGTATACCTAAAGTTAAGGAGTGATAACTTTAAGGACTAAGTTTAAATCTAAAGTTATAAGCTAGAAATGAGACTGAATGGAGAAATAGTGATTGATGGCCATAAACTTTAAGCAACAATAGCCTTCTAAGTGTAATTACTGTAAAATTTAAGGAAACTATTTTGAAACGTGCATTTATAATTTAAGGAAGAATCTAAAGGTAGAGAGCTTTAGATTCAATGTCTTTAAACTGAAAATAGAATAATTCTCTAATTATAAGTTACAATATTATCATTAAATAGATTAAATTTAAGTTAAACAGTTGATAAAAATTGATGGCGTGTTCAAGTTGATGGCCATAATCAAGTTGATATTGTTTTTGTCAAGTTTTTATATTAATTTATAACTTATGTTTGAATTTGAATTTGAATTAAATGCCTGAAACCTGGAAGAGAAGAATTGGCATACAAAAGAAGCTATTAAAGACCTTAAACTTTAAGTAAGATGAGATTCTAGCTATAAGACGAAATGGTAACCTTCATCTATTAGTTAATGAGACTGTAGATTTGTAGATCGTAGATACATTATATCTAATAAGGTTAGAATCTAGTTAAGTAGGACCCCAAATGTGAAAGATGGAGTATTAAGCCAGAAAACTATAAATGAAGAAGAGTGTGGAAGTGGAATACGAAGTTAGTAAAGTGCAAGTTTAGAGGTTGGTTAAACTTAAATTTTAGCGTTCAGTCTTATACTAAAGGTTTATTGCTGTAATCACTTAAAGTCATCATCATCCAAAACTTTCTCCTGGGAGCCTTCAAGTTAAGTGTTTCTAAAGGAGCAAGTCTACATATTTTGTTTTTAATTATTATCAATTAGGTCATTTCTAACCGTCCCGCGTAATGTCTCAACCTCCTTTCTTTCTCACTTGTATAATATATTTTATAAATTATACCATTAAAAGAAAATAAAGGAGTGTGTTTAATTCTTTTGTTTATCGCGCTGCAGGGAGCTCCCGGCGAGGTGGTAAAAAGAGAGATGGCCTTTTTAAAAATGTTAGTAAGGGGGCCGAAGTGGGATGAGCACTATTATTTTGATATACGAGTCTAACCTCAGGGGTGGCTTATTTTACCTGTACCATTCCTTTGTATAGGGACCTAATGTCTCCTCTCCCTGGACATTAATCATTTATAATGAAACATAACCTGCCCAAAGGGTAGGATACTGTCCGGCCATTGTTTATCTTACTAAGGTTAGCCTTACCGTAACCTCTCCTTTAGTATCCTTTTCCAGTCCTGATTCTTTTTTTCCTGCAAATCTTCTGCCAGTTCGAGTTTTTCTTTTTTATTTTTAAATTTAGAGGGAAACTTTTTTCCTGTTTAATCTTCTCTTTTATGCGATTCAATTCAAGTTTTATCATTAAGACTAGGGGTATGGAAAAAGTTAAATTTTACTTATTTAATGATAATTTTAAATAGCTTTTTTCATAGGAAAAATAATTTCATTTTAAATTGAGTTATAATATATATTTTTTATTTCTGTTAGATATAAAGTTCGGTCTTCTGTATATTTTTCTCAATGCACGTATTACACAAATTTATATACATGTATATTCTGCATTTCTTATTTTTCATTTATTTTATTGCGATTTCTTTTTTTAATAGTTTTTCGTTGAATAGACGTTATATTTTCTTAACCAAAATAAAATATGATTAAGTAAAGTAGAAGATTATTAAAATAGCGGCCAATGATTAGTTTTGTGGAGTTTCAATTAAAATATCGTTATTTAGCTATATAAATAAACTACTTACGTCTTTTTTCTGGTGCATACCGTGTATCATTTTTAAATCCAAATGCAATTGCACGCTTTTTCTCATATTCTAGTTCTTTATTTTTCTACAAGTTGTAAATGCGGATATCTTGATACTTTCTTTAGATAATATATCTATTAATGAAACCATAATTAAACGCTCTTTAGTATAACTATTGTGAATAAATTAGTAATAATCTATATTTTTTAAGTTTCACATTAACAATAATCAATGTTAATTCACTCAATGGTTATTCACATTAACATTGGAGTCCTCAGACTAGAGAAAAAATACGTGTGGTGTCGCGGGAACCCGGTAGGAACGAAGTTCCTTACATTTTTCATTAAATATAAATTATACAATCACACTGATAAGTACGTATACGTTACTTAAATTAAAAGTAACTAATTGTTTGTACCTAGCGGAGTTAAGGCAAAATTAAAAGTGAAGCATTATTTGTATCATTAAAGCAAGCGTCTTACAATAAATATGTATTGAATATTGAGAAAAAAGTTAATCATGATGAGTTTATAGTTAAAGAGTATGTTTGTAGTTGGTAGGAAAGAGGACTGTTTTCTACCTACCCGGCCTACTAATTTAAAATATATCTTTTTTCTACTCAAAAACGTCTGCTTGTATCAGGTTGAAATTTTATATGCCTGTTTCAATTGTACTGCAGACGATGTGTAAGATGTTTTATAAAAATCGTTACGTTTGAACGTAAGATATCGGTAAAAACGTTGTTTTCTTTATTTTAAACATTTAGGTCCGCTTTAATAAATTTAGGGATTTTTATCACTTCGTAGCAGTGTCGGTGTTCGTTTGACTAAAAAAAATTATTTAAAAAAGTTGTTTGTCTCATTAAATAGATGAAGTTAAAAATTTTTCCCGTCTTACAATTCCTATTTTAAATTTGAAGCTTACGTGAGCTTTGCGCGTGAACGCTTGGGCGGATAACGATGCCCCACGATCTTATCCTGTGTATTGGTAAAATGAATATGTGTACCAAATTTCAACTAACTCGGTCATCTTTTACTAAAGTTATCGTCATCAGTAGATTTTTTTTTTTTTTGACGCTTGGTTTTGTGACGGTTGTTTTTTTCACTCCCGGGCTCCAGAACGTGCCATAAGGAACTTCATTCCAAAAACAATATAAAAACAAATTTAATCTTATCTAACCTTCAACTTATTCAATCTTTTATAATAATATATCAGGTTTTTTTTTTTTTTTTTTTTTTTTTTTTTGCTTCTGAGCTTACCGAAGGTAACGGAAGCTATGTGATCGTTCAGAAGAACGACTTTTTTTATGTGTCCGATTTATAAAAATTCAAGACAGAAATCCGTTTCAGACATCAGGGGGAACATTTATGGTTCCGTGTCTGTCTGTTGCACAGTGTCTGTCAGCCGCTCAATTGTTGCAAACCAATATTTCTTAAAAACTACTGTTTAACGAAATTTAGATGGTAGGTAATGATTAGACTATTGTTGGTCCTACACAAATTTCAACCTTTAACGCTAATTTTCTTCTCCTCCACATGCTAACAATCATCAGGGGGGCCTGGGTGGTACGGAGGCTAGAGCGCTTGCCGTGCGATAACGCAAGTTAAGCAGCATCGAGCCGGGTCAGAAGGTGACCGCACTCTGGGTTCGATTCCCGGACCTCTCCGCTCCATGTCCACCCAGCATTGTTTAAACAAATGGGAAGCTCCTCAAAAGAGTGGCGCCACCAGGTTTCGGCCTGGAAACCATGATGATGAGACTCCTGGTTGTGTTACAACCAGGAGGGGAGTCATGGTTAACGACCATATCTTCACACGAGTGTGAAAATTTCGGTCCCTAACCCGGGTTTGATCAAGGGCCCACTTAAGTGGCCTGCGTCTTCGGGTGTAAAAGCCACCCGGAATTAAAAAAAAAAAAAAAAGAAGAAAAAGAAACAATCATACATTTCAGCAGAGTAATACCGTGTTTTTGCACACTGCAATAGGCTAGCATAATCATATATTTATTTATACATCATCATATATTTATAATCATACATTTATTTACCCCTATATCTTCTAAATTACTCATCTAACTTATATTAAATTTGGATGATTTGTCAAAAGCAGCCCGCGAATAGCCCTACATTAATTTTAACCGTTTGCACTCTTTAACTGTTGCTAAATTGATACTTCAAGTGATGTAAAAAATCAAAATAATTTTGACGATTTAACAGTTAAATAAATAAAATTGACAGGAAACAGTTAAATAAATTATACAGTAATGGGTTGTAAAAGTATAACGTCAATAAAGTGCCTATGTGATATGATGCGAGGAAGCTTTGCGCCACTCATTGGCTGATTATTTATTAATATAGTATTGTTTTGAGTTTAATATTATGCAAGATCTCTTATTATTGTGGTACCAATTAGAGAATTATAGTTTTTGTTTGTTTATTTATTTTTATTTTTTAAATCTCAAATTTCATTGAAGGTTTGTTTGAGGTTGGTTTGCAAGTGGAGATGGTAGGCTCGGGTGTAAGAGGTGTGCACGGCACGATAAGGCTATGCTACTGAGTGTAGGATGTGTGCCCGGGTAAATGTGTATCGTTAGCTTTGCTGTATGTGTAATAAGAATCGTTCCCTATGAGATTATACCGGGCCCGTATATTACGTATATATCGACCCTCCCCCTCCTCTCGTTCCAATCCCTTCTAGAATTTCCACGCCGGTATAATTTAAAATCAGTTCTGGCCGGGGTCCAGGGGCCCCATCTCTAAATGGGAAATACAATTGATTCGGTGCCAAGGGTTTTGTCGGGGCGGGGCTCTTTCTGTGTCCCCCTGTCTCTACAACCTGCCTATACTATACCCCAGTTTTTTCTTATTCGGCAGGTTCAAATACCCTTAAAACAAAGCAAGCTATTTTAAACCGGAGAAATATTAGTCCATCGTGCAATTTATAATTGATCGTTTATTAATTATAACATTACTAACATCGACCACATTTACTCTAATTGTTGATTTTGAGCTTTGTTGGTATCTCTCTTCCCTGCTCTTTATCCCTCTCAATATCCCCTTGATTCCATTGAGAAACACAAAAGCAGTATTTTGTTTAATTTTCAGTCCTTTCGTTAATTAATGTCAACAGTTTCTATGATCGTTGCATTTGTGTATTTGTGGCAGCGTGTGATTGTATGCAGTTTCATCCTATATTTTTTTTTTTTTTTTTTATAAATGCAAGACGTGAGAACGAGTTTCGTTCTCCTCGCAAAGGCCGTTTTTGACTAATTTAGGTCGTTACTATCATTAATTTGATAAAATATTCGCTATTTGGTTGTTTTAGTTTCTGTTCAGGAGCAAGTCCCGCAGAAACCTAGTATAATCAAGCAACTTAAGTCTAAGGAGTAAATTGATTACTAGTACTTAACTAGAAAAAAAGACAAAACTTTTAAATATTGTAAACTTTATCAATTTATAGAGGGTGAGACTAATTCTGATTAAGTTAGGAAATAAACTTTCGAGTTTTTACAAAAGGATAATTTATCCTCTATTACATTAACAGGGAACTTAACGTTTTCAGTGAATTAAAATGTTATTATTAATACACTGCGTAAATACTATTTTAATGATTGCTCCGGCCCTGGTTCAGCACAACACCGGTCCTGGTCCGGTTCTCCACCGGTTCTGGTCCGTCCCTTCACCAGGTACGCTTCTTCCGGGGCCAGCCCCGGGTCGGCCCTTCACCGGTCCGGGTCCAATCCATGCTGGCGGTCTGACCAAGTGGGCCGACAGAAATTCCTCGTGGAACCAAGAGGGGCCCGAGGCTATTCGGCCCCGTGGTTCCATTTCTGACAATGCTTTAGTTCCCTGATATTTTAGCAAGTCTAGTCTTGGACTATATTTGCAAACCTTCAGAATACTAGAACGAGAAGTCTATTAAGCTACCCTCAATATTTAAGTGTGACTTTTATGATGTTTGATTCGGATTATATATAATTTATTATACGTTGATAATTCAGACATTACACCGCGGCGGGGAACTTTTTTTTTGGTTTATAAACAAAATGAAAAATTGGAATTTCAGTACACACGTAACATTATAAAGCGTTGTTTAATGTAATTGACTAGTTGAACACCTTTTAAAATATATTTAAATTATACCTTGACTGTTTTGGTTTATTGAATAGTATATTTATCTAAACCTAAACTGCTAAATTAATTATTCAGTCGAATTCTAATTATTCTAATTATTATTAATTCAATTATACAGTCCTTTAATAGAGTTTTTAAAATAATAGCAATTTAAAATAGTTTATATATAGATTCATTTAACCCTTAATGGGTGTAATAAAACAGTATTCACTGTCGTCTAAAATATCGATGTTTATAAATAATGGTTATTAAAGTTCTGGTTGATTTATCTTTAAACGTTTTAATAGGGGTTTGGCTGAGAGAGAACCAAAGTGAAATAATTAGAGAACGTTGTATTGATTAGTTAGTTGAGTAGTTGCATCGGGTGAAATGTTTATGTTAGTTGCTCTTATTTGTACATGTAGTTTGTGTTGGTTTGTTATATTTGTTTACCGTTCTCCCTACACATGTTTGAGATCCTTTCTCTGTGCCGACTCCGCTTTCCAAATCCTTTTGAGGCTGAATTTCACGTAGTTCAAGAGTACTTTTGAAACTGTTTCAATGTTTAAAAGAGCCCTCTGTCTCTTTCACTCTTCTAGTTCCTCCCAGCTCCCTTTCCACCTCTTTTGAAGCGACGAATTTATCTTCTTTGATCTCGAGCCCGTCGTCAGATATTGACTTTCGAGGCCCGAGGATTTATACGGGGTGTTCCGATCTATATACGGGCTCCAGGGAGCTTTCTCCCCTCTCGGAGAAACCCATTTTGTTATGGCAAACATTTTAGTAGCGCCCAATTAATTATCAATGCTCCGGGAAGTTTGCTTTAAGCCGGTCTCTCTAAATTTACACTGCTCAACCTCGGCATCATTAATAATTTTATACAATTTATTTTCATTTAAAATCTCTCACTCTCACCCCTCTTTCCCCATTCTTCGCGTCTCTTCTCTTCATTGCGCCCATTGTTCTTCGGGTATTGTCCAGATTTGGCTTCGTTCTATTCGTAACTGTATTATTTAATTGTTATGCCCGTGGGTAAAATGAATTAAAAGGTAAATTGACCATTTTTCATTGTTTCATTGGTTTTACATTTTTCTCTTATCGAACCATCTGCTAAAATATTGTGAATATAGAAATGTCGATGTCTCACAATTTAACTTAGTGATTATTTTGTTACGGTTTTCCTTTACTGTGTTCAATTTAATAAGAAGCATTTCTATTAGTTGTCAATGTTGATTTTGATATTTCACTTTTTCACAATGACTTCCTCCCTTCGCTTTATATCCAAACACATAAAAGGCTATTATCTTAACTATGCATTTTTATCCCTGAATAATTTGTTCTCTCCTTTAATGAAAGTAATAAGTTTAAGAGCTAACCTTCAAATCAAAAACTATATTGCTTCTGAATTTAAATGTTTGTCATAATTGTTATTAGAAAGTAAATTCTGTTTGTTATGATCATACCTTTTTACAACTAAACCATATCACCACATCATCTTATTGTAAAACAAGTTTTCAAGAACGTTAAAAGGGTATATTCTCAAAACAGTTTCTGTTGAGATTTACCTTTTTTTTTAGGTTTGAGCTATGTATTTTTACCTGCTCATATACGTAATGCATAGAAAGAAAAAGTAATGTGACAGTGCAAAACAATTATTTTGATATTTTGGTGGATTTACACGTTTTTAGGTCCCCTGAGTCCAAATGTTTATTTTGAAAAATGTATTTCTATAGTCTGTGCAGACTAGACGCGTGGAGCCTAAATTTCTGGGCCAATTTCAAAGAAATTTAGCATACATGATTAGAATAATCATATCCGAAATCAAGAAATGAATTTAAGCTCAAAATTTGGGGGCGCTTTTTTGTGACTTATGTTGCAACGTTTTATTGAACTTGCGTGCTTCACCCTAACAGCTATTTTAGAATCTTATAATTGTTTCCTACCCTCTTTTAGACTTGACTCCCATCGCTTTTTAGGTATTTCTTTATATTTTTTACCTTATTACAGTTCACTATTTTTTAGGATACTGATTTTTTAGAGTAGTTAATTGCATTATTTTATGCTACCATTAGACAGTTTAAAAAAGTAAGTATTTTCATAGTATAAAATAGTTAAATTGTTTGTGGTGAGGGAATGCGAGTCCTCCCTACTGGAGTACCCGAGGGGCTTGGAGACAGTCTCATTAAAGTTGTAAAGTCCCAGGGCTAAGTTGGCTGTGAAGGAATTCCTTTCAGATAAGTTACACCTTGTGCCATGGTTGAGTGTCGTGAGGTGTAGGCTTACATAGGGCTTTACTCTCTCGACAAGCAAAGAGAACCTTTCTCTTGAAACCTGCTTGCTTCAAGTTATAAAATAAAACCTTGGCTTTCCCCCAGCCTGCTACCCTAGTCTTGACTAACACGCCCGCTGTATACATTGAAACTTTATAACCTCTTTGCTCTTGTAATAAAGCTTTCATCGTCTCTTGTGAGATCATAAATACGTTGTTTGGTCAATTCCATAATATGCTACCTTTTCGAAATGACTTAATTGTAAATCCCAGTTTAAAATTGTACTGCGAACTTTGAGGATTTCACTTTATTTACTGTTAAGATTGACTTATACTAAGCCGTCGTAATTTCTCTAGATCTATCTATTTACTTCATTTATATGAAATAAACTATCATCAATAAGTGTAGGGAGTTGTGGAGGGAGGGGTTACTCTTAATTTGGTAGGCTGCTTTAAACATTAAGTTGATTGGATTTCTTTCCTCTGAGAACATGTCTTAAATCAGTTACACATCAATACTACTAAAGAACATGTATGTGTCTGAGGCTGATTAATAAGCAAACGATTGCAAGTCGATTTGGTAAATTGAACCAATTAAGAGTAATAGCTCTTTTAATTTATTAGCAATCGAATTTTGAAATATTAGTGGTCTATTTCTAAATAAGGACCACCATAAAGTTGAATTTGAAGCCACCTGCAGAATATACAGTTTCTTGTCTCAATCAAAAAGTCCTTGATTGTAATAGAGCAAGTTAAAACTCGTGTGTAGTTCGAATACACTGAAAGTATCTCTTTAACATTAAGGATTGAAGTCTCTCAAAACTGGAGTAGGATGTGCAAAAAACAGGTTTTTCAGTGGCGAAAAATAGTTTTTTTTTCTGGGGAAATAAGCTTGTAACCGCATATGGAAAATTATCAGTGGCGAAGTTTTTTGAACTCTTAAACCTTCAATGCTGCATTTATATGAGGATATAGTAGTTATTTGTGCAACTAGTGCACAAAGTGGCACTTTGCTGCACTCGAGAGAAATATTTACGCACGAGCCACAGGCGAGGGCGGAAAGGTTTCTCGAGTGCAGCAAAGTTTAAGCTCGAGTTGCACATTAAATTTTTCCTTTTTAATCTGTAAATAAAATATAAAATAATAGAGTGTTCTTCAAAATCTAAAAGGTTTCATAATAACAACTAAACCAGCTGTTCTGTTTATAGCCAGTGTTGCCTTTTTTTTTTACCTGATTCAGCAAACCTGACCAAACGCTGTTATTATTTTTCATCATAACACTTACTCATGACATTTGATTTTTTTTTTTTATTGTCCATCTTTACTTTTTTATATTTTAACATTTTTATATTTGATATATAGTGTTTAAATCATGTAGTTAATTAAAAAATAATCATTAGTTGTCATTGTTATTATTATTATAATTTAGATTATTTAATTTTTGTTTAGATTTAAGTTCTTTTTGTTCGTAAGTTGGAACACTGGAGTAAAGTAAAATGAGTGTGGAAAAGTAAAACGAATGCGGTAAAGTAAAATGAGTGTGGTAAAGTAAAACGAATGCGGTAAAGTAAAACGAGTGCGGTAAAGTAGTGAGTGCAGGAATCTGCTGTTTTGCGTACTATTCTGAGTGCGATAACAACCACTTTTATCGGTCAACTGTAGGAAAAATATATTATTGATCAATTTTAGCATAAAACTTTAGACGTATCTTTAAATATCTGCATCAATAAACCTTTAGTACAGTAGTTTTGTGAATTTTTAAAAATATCTTGGAATGGATAAAAATGATACTCGTATTGGAGTAAAAAGGGAGTTGGCCTAGATTATACTCTATATATTGTACTGGATGTTATCTAGTTTATTGTAATTGTAAATTTATTTTAATTTTCGGTAAAGCGGTTAAGTTTTACGTATTATGTAAATGCAGTTACTCCATATGGGATGTTGTAAGTTGTGCATAAACTGTTATTGTTGTTAAAAGGGCGCTGCTGGTTGCTTTACGTATGGGGGTGGAAGGAAGGGTCTGTTGTTGGTCTATTCCATGTAATCAGTTTTCTGCTCCCTGATTAACTCACTCTGATATGAAGCAGCCCTTGTATAGCCCGAGTCTCCCCCGGTCTAATCTAACGCTCACCCAACGCTCTCCTGAGGTTTTGCCTTAATTTCAAACCATAATCCAAGCTCTATACCCCTTGTTTTTATACCAGTTTTACCCAACTTGTTCCCTAACTCTCTTTGTTAATCTGGAACAGCTTCTTGCATTAATTCCATCCTTGTCTTCCTTGGTTCTTCAGAAAATTTATGTTTTCCAATTTTTACGATTAAATCATTTTGAAGGAAAGTTAAACTTGATTAAAAAATGTGCTCTTGAAATTTATTGCAAACAAGTAAACCCATATATTTATCAAATCTACGGAAGAACTTTATTTTGTTTTGTTTTTAGTCAGTAATTTTAACATTATTAAATTAAATGCTACAACTTTAATTATAACTGTTTTTACTTTTCCTTACCTTAAAGGAAAAGTATTATTTCACCTAAATAATCCGAAACCGAGAATTTAACGAAATTATCCCTTTTGGGGGTTTCTAAGACGATTTGAGTGGTTTTTAGGTGGATCTGTTCTATTTCAGGTACAACTCCCTCAGTTTTGAAACTAGTTTATTTTTTTAATTTCAATTTTTTTTTCGTTAGAGAGTTGATCAGGATATCAGGAGTCCATTGTCCGATTTCCTACGGTACATTTTTAAGAAGAGTCTTTAATACTAATATTATTATATTTAATAGCAAATTTTATTCTATTTGTTTGTTAAATCCAGAATCTGTGTTTATCACTCTAATTGTTAATTAATTGTATTTTTATGTTTTCAAAGTATCTATTTATTTATATAATTCTAATCTGGGGGCACGGCAGTGCCCCCGCCAAGTCGAGCGCAGCCGTACCATCCTTTACTGGAACCAACTCACGGTAATTTGGACCCCCCTCTGTTATCCTATTGAAGATACTTAGATATACAAAATTAATTTTAATTTTTTTTAATTTAGTTTTTTTTATTTTAATTTAAATTTTAAGTTTTGTTATTTCGTCACTCACTCACTCATCATAATTCTAAGGCACTTATAACAATCGTAGAAACTTGAAATTTTGTGTATAGGTAGAGTTTAATGTAAAAAATCTGTTTCCTTGCCCATCTAAAGGCTATTAGAAAAGCCGCCTATTCAAAATTAATTAAAAAAATAAAACTTGTGCTACTAGCGCTACCTAGTAGAGATCTTTAATGTTGAAGTGAAAAGTCACTTTGATATGTTTTGACTTAAATACTTAAAACTGCAAGGTACAAAGTTATTTTATAAATTGTGTTGAATTAAAAAGCTCAGTCTTGTTTCGACTGTTAAACCTTTAATCCATTATGTCGATTATTCTCAACTTTTAAAACTAAATAATTATTTTACTTTCATTTATAGAATTTTACATTGCAATAAGTGTGGTTGACACTGATTTGACAGTATTGTTCGAGATAATGATTTAGTTCAATTTGAACACCCACCTCGTTCCATACCTTGTCTTTGTGTTTCAAACCTTTTCTTGTAAACAATTCTTATTATTCCTAATACTCTTTATTTACTAATATTTCTTTCATTATCTTTCTATTATACATAGGTACTTACAAAACGAAGTAAAATTCCAACAAAAAAAACTTATGTAAAAAAATAAGTCTCGCGTAAAAAGTTGTGAGATCATAGGTGTAGCTAAGTTTCCCTCGTCCAAGTAAGTTCTACTAGGTCTGATTTATCGAGTACAAGTAAATGATGACTCTCCCCCCCCCCCCCCCCTCTCAATTCTTTGTCCCTCACAAACACAAACATTTTCTTTTCCACATTAATCTACATGTTTAAATTTAAAATAATTTTCTGACTTGGCAAATATGCTGCACAAAGAGGCTAAATTTATATAGATGCAGTGTCTTATACAATTTCTTATCCTCGTGCTGCAACACTAATATTAAAATTTATTAAATTTTAAGTTAGCAACCGTTTAAGTGTAGATATGAGTTTTTTCTTCAGACCGTATCTCACTAACTCTCTCATATTTAAAATTTATTATTTGATGTGTCGTAGTTTAATAAGTTTGTGCTGCGTTGAGCCTGCTTACATTTATTTTGCTCTTACTTAAATTGAAACTTAAAAATAAAAAACTATAATCTAAATAGAGGGGTTCCGATTGTTTTTATATCAAGTTGTATCATGTTTTTTTTTTTTCATGTTATATGTAAAATAAATTAATAAAAAAAAAAAATGAACAGAATCTGGAAGTATTAACAAATATATTACAGCCAACAGTTATTTAACGAGGACGCTTATATTATTCCTGCGCTTGTCTGTCCGTCTGTAATGCACCTATTATCCGAATGTAACTAATACAAATATTTGAAACAATGTCCTATGTAACATCCCATACACAGGAAAATTATAGGAAAGCCCCAAAAAATCATCCCTCAAAAACTAGTGGTTAAAGTTCAAGGGGTTGAAATATTTAAATAGTTTAAAATTAATGGTTCCATTTATATGCTAAATTTGTCGTGATATCTCCGGAACCAATTCCACTTGAATCTTTAAATTTGGAAGTTTCCTTTTATGACATAAAAAAGTTTATAAATGGGTTTTCCAATTGGTTATTTTGATTCAAGATTGCGACTGTATAAAAGTTTTTGAAACCAAGTGATTTTTGTCTGCTAAAAGCATTTAATTAGCTAATTTATTTTACTATTGTAACATCAATGGTTTATTTACATACATTTTAGTCTTCTAGTAAGTGTTATTTTGTTAATATTGTTTATATTGTAGTAGTTGTGAGGTTATTATATTATTTTATTGGCTTGTTTTTAATCAAATTAATTTTCTGATATAATTAATTTCCTTTCAAAGTGTATTTTTTTAAATATTGAAAAAAAAAAAACAAAAAAAACAGGACTATGTTGAACTTTTTAACTTATTATGTTTATCTTCCTTTTTACCTAAATTTAATCGTTGGTGTCGATTTAGAAGATAAACAATTGTAAAATTTTATTAAATATTGCTAAGATTAACTTTAAAGTTTAACAATTGTAAATGCATACTGTTAATATGGAGGTTGAATAGCTGGTTAGTTCATTACGTCACGGATAGTGTGTATAAGCCCGTATCAAGGGAAGCAAGTGGATGCGGTAAACCGAAGTTTGTGCCCGATGGTTAGTCCCTTCTAATTGTCTTCTGGTGCTCCCGGATTAGTCCCCTGGAATGGACACTGTCCCCTCCTCTAGCAGAATCCAAACCCAATTATGCTTAAACTCCTTGACTTGGCAACACTAACTCCTAAGATAATCCTAACCCTACACCTAATATCAGTATGTTCTTACCTTCCTGAGAACTCGAGTTCGATACGAGATTGCATTTCCCTCGTGAAGTTTAACCCCAGTTTACAGTTGTTAATAGTTTTGATTAGAAATGTTTCTTACCTAGTTTATGTTTTCTTTGGATTTGCGATTAAAGTTTTTTTGAATTACAGTTGAAATAACAGTAGTAAATTCTCATCACTTTTAATTTTATGGTAATAAGGCTAAAATAAATCTCACAACTTTACGTTTCAAAGTTTAATGTATCTTAGAGTGCTGGTAACTGTTTTTCAGGTTGTTTCTTAATTACTGATTTATTTATTTTATATTTTATGAAAAAGAAAAATTGATTTCGATTTTTCCCCTTTTTTTTGTTACTACATATACATGGGTTTTTTTTAGTTTAACATTGACTTTTCGGAATTAGGTGGGCAGTATTATTTTTGTACTATCAGTTTATGGTTCTTATACTAACTCGATAACAATATAGTATAGTAAGATATTAGCCACTTACTGTGATGTTGTTTAGTTGATTATGATTAAACGCCACGATTTGTCATTTTTATGTATCATTTGTTCTTTTAAACGGAATTACAAATCTTTATACAATATTTTTTTTTAATTGTTTTAGTGAGTATTTACTTTTCCTTGCCTAAAGGAAAATGATTGTATTCACCCAAAAAATCCAAAACCAAAATTATAACGGAATTTTCCGTTTTGTTTTCAAGGTGATTTTAGTGGTTTTAAGCTAGTTGTCTGTCTATGACGCCATAACTCCCACAGTTGTAAAGTTTGGGAGTTAAAACTTGGTAAACAAAATTAGTCCTTACATGTATGTCGTCAGCAAAAATGTCAAAACTTCGAAATAGTTTCTAATTGCGCTGAAATTTTCACCAATTATACCTCTTTATAAGATAAACATTTTTGCTGTATTTCGTTTTGATATCTACCACCATTTTAAAGATATAGACTTATGAACTTTCAAAATTGAACGCTAAATAATTTCGGAACTATTTCGCCGATGGAACTGAAATTCCGACCTATTTTACCTTTCTATAATGGAAAAAATACCTCCATATTTCGACTTAATATCTTCCTCCATTTTAGAATTATTTGGTAAGGAAAAGTTCCGAGACACCCCGCGGCCGAATTTTTCATATTAATTTCTTATTTCTTTCGTTCGTAGCATTTTGAAAGAGAGATTTTTGTTTCGAAATTTGACTTTGATGTGACTGAATGAACCATTTATATTATTAATCTAAAATGTTTTAAAACAATTAGTAGTCTTCTATTTTGTGACATTAGATTAAATCAGCCAAGGCTGTGGTTAGTTGCATGCATTTTGCTTAACTATTTTTCTAACATATATAATAATAGTACATTACGCGTCGAGTGCGGAAAGTAGCATTTTGCATGCGAGTGTGGAGTTTGCACCCGAGTGACAGCGAGGGTGGTAAAACCACACGAGCAATGCAAAATGCCGTTTTCGCACGAGTTGCGTACCGTACTTTATCTACGATTGTTAGATTTAAATAATAAATACAGAAAAAAATAAACTTGCTGTATGTAAGTTCGTATCTCTCTCTTGATAAAGATGGCATTAATTCATTAGTTGTATTTTTTGCCGAATTAATTATTTCTGGAGGATTATTATTCTCCACATTTTCGTCAGTCACTTGATTCACTCATTGTTTTTCACTAAAAACTTGATATAAACAGTTACTTTAATAAAAGAACACCAAATTAGTTTTGTTAAATGTAAACAAACTCACTAATCGTGCGTAAAGCTGAAGAATTCCTCTTCTTTACCGCACTAGTGTGGTAAAGAAGAGGAATTAATCAGAACTATGAGACGCGCATGCGCAATGAATACAAGTACGTAAATAATCACTTTCTACGCATCTAAACAAAGATATAATGTTTATATTTCGTATCAATCGTAGATAAAAATATTTATAAAAGTATACGTAAAGTAGATACTTCATTTATAACCATAATTCAATAATAAATAACGTAAATATCTGTACATAACACTATAATTTGCATGCATATATAATTTACTTAACTATTTTTCTTACATATCATGCATGATTAATAAAAATTTACAAGCAAAATACATCATTTGTATATTAGTAACTTAATTTAATCCTAAATATAAAAAACAACTATTTTGATCATTTATCTTTTATTTATTTATTTGTTTTTGATACCATTCTATTATTTACTTCTTATTATTATTTATCAATTTCACTAAATTAAATATGTTATATCTCTTTATTATTTTAACTTTACTCGATGTATTTTCATTTTATAATTCATTTATTTCTCCTTTTATTTTTATATAATATTTTATTATTGTCAAATTTATAACCTCCTTTTGTTTATTCTTGTGGACTTTTTGTTGATTTATGAATGTGTTTAATTTCTATGCTTTAACTTGATTTTATTCTTCTAATATATTTTCAATAGTTTTATTAAAATCGTGTTGAGTTATGTCGTATAGTTGACGTTCCATCCTCGTGTTTGTACTTAATACTCTGCCTTCGTTCCTAGTGAATTTTGTACCCTCTACGATTAGTTGATCTTTTATCATTCTTGTTCTTAATCCTGCAATTTTCAGCTCATCGACTTCTTTTTTAATCTTCACTAGTTTAGAACGACATTTCCTGGTTGGATACGTGAAATCTTCTTGTACTGAAATTCTAGTATCCTTCAGGAGTTTAGCATTTTTTGGTTTTTTAAATTTGTCCTCGTCGTTGTTGATGGAAATTAAGACAGGTGGTTTGGTAGAATCAGATCCATTATGAATTGGAAGAAATCTCTTAATTGATAGATTTTGGTTGAAATTTAACTTATTATAGATCGTATCTTTCACTGCGTTTTCTAAATTATCTTTGTTGTACTCTAATCCATAAAATATTAAGTTGCATTTTCTTTGGTCATTTTGCAACTGTTCTATTACTCTTTCTTGGTTTTCTATTTTTGTTTTCATTTGATCCATTTCCTCTTTAAGTTCAGTGTTCGCTGCAGTTAAGTCATTGATTTTCGAATTTATAATGCTAATTTCCTCAGATTTCACTAAATTCTTAGAATCTATCATTTCACTCATTTTAGTCATAAGTTTATCGAGAGTAAATTTTGTTAAACTCCAAATCTGTTCATAATAATTAGACAGAACTTGCATATATTAATATTTCCAGATTCTGAACCCGTCCTTGTTTCTGTAGTTTCATCTCTAGGTCTTTTACTTCTTGGTGAGAAGAATTTATTTAAATTAATTATGTTAGTTAGTTTGTAATTAATTTTAAATTTAATTGTTAGTTTTTAATCTTTTTTAATTTAATTAGTTTGTGTCATAAAGTTTTTATCGCTGCTTCATATTAATCCCTTTGCAAGTTAAAAAATTATTGGAATATGTATATGTTTATTTATTTGTTGTATTTAAAAAAAGGGTGGGTTAAATGTGACACGATGAATAAAATAAATTTAGATTGACAAACCTTGTTTTACAGGTAGCATTCGTATATTTATTGTTTTTATAAGAAGAGAGCGATATTTAATCTACCAAGAACGTTAATATTATTTAATTATCTTTTATTCTAGTTATTATGTGTACAATTTTATTGTTTATTTACACTTGAAAACCCCAGTACGATAATAATATCCAATCATTTTAGTTTTATAAATATTTTAATAACTAATATGAGTATCCTTTTGCTATTTCTACATAAAAATTAGTGGTATGTGGGAGAGTCGAACTCGCTCTTGCCTTAATCGTAGAGTCTCTGGAGACGCCGCGCCGCCTTATCCACTGCGCCACGTATTTATTATTGGAATATGTACAGCCATATATATATGTATATCAACTTTCTATGTAGACCTTTTGCTCAAAGTGAGGATTATTTTAAATATTACTATGTATTATTTTTTTTTTTTTTTTAATTGTATCTAAACATATATATATAATTTTTATTTAAATCTTACTAGGCTTAACCCTCTGCTATTGTTTGTCAGACGTCAGACTGGGTTCTTTTCTCCGGATATAGTGTGTCGATACTTTTTATTTTTTTACTTATTATAGAACCTCTCTTATCAACCATCACTTTGATCCATGACTTTGATGTATTTATTTATTTACTTTAGTATATTGGAATGAATTTAATCCATTCTTAGTATGTATATTTAGTAGTACCAGTGATATTCGTATAAGAAGTGTTAAAGGTTTAAAATGTTGCATGTTAGGTTGTAGAATGGTTGTTGAATTCGGTCTTTTATCAGGCCTGGTAGTGTCGGTGGTTATAAACCGATTTGTCTTCACGGACGGAACAGAAAGACAGAAAATCCAATTTCTAGAAGGGGGCTCGTGTAATCCTTAACGGCTTGGGTATCTCTGCAAAGCATTTCTGATGGCTATCCCGGACCGAGGGAAGGAAAATGGATCTCACATAATCTTTGTCCTAGATATTAACCACTCGTCCCTGTCGCACAGATAGGACAGACGAAAATTCCATTGGATTTCAGTCTTGACAACCGAATAAATCATTTGAGAAATCCTATATTTTTTGTTTATTATTTTCTTATTGTTTTTAGGCGAAATATCCCGATGTTTCAGGAAGAAATGGATGAAAAATTAAAAATTGTCAATCCGAGTAATTGGAACAAAGTGTAAATTGCAGCGGAGCGGAATTGTTTTCCTGTAGATTAATGGCGGATGGGGAGGCTGTTTGTGATTTCTAATTGTGATATATTGACCCCCAGGCTTGGAACCCATTTCGATTGATGCTGCAACGGATTCAACCCTTTTATCAGTTTCTTACAACTTCTTTAGCTGTATTCAGTTATAAATGTTTTGCTCTTGCATACGGAGTATGCAGACATACCAGGCGTTTTATCCAACCCATTTGAGTTAGAATAAAGATAAACTATCACTCCTGTTTTAATTTCCGTAGTAAGTTAATGACCGTTGATATATATTTTTTTAAATTCTATTTAGTATTAAATAGGGTTACCTACTCAATATATTGATTTACACTAATCCTTGTTCTGTTTTGCCATTTTATAGGGAATAAAATATTTTATTTTTAACTTCTAGAAAAAGTGTAGTTATAACGAAGATTATATCAGTCAAATTGATTTGTTATTAGATTTAGTTAAAGTACTGAAATCTTTTCACTTAGTATTCAGTGCGTTACTGCGATAAAATATTTTCAGTCATTGTTTATTATGTGGTCTGTTTTATTTGTCCCTTTTTCATATAAATCGTAGGATTTTTGTGGGTCGTTGAAGGTTTTTGGAACGAAGTTCCTTATGGCACCAAAATCACCGTCACGCAAAATCCGTCACGAAATCTACCGATGGCGATAACTTGTGTAAAAGTTGACCGACTTAGTTGAAATTTGGTACACATGTTCATTTTGCCAATGTCAGGGACAAGTTCGTTGGACAACGTTATCCGCCAAAGCGTTCACGCGCAACGCTCGCGTAAACGTAAGGACGGGAAAAAATTCTAACTTCATCTATTTAATGAGACA
Organism: Gerris lacustris; assembly: GCA_951217055.1. Lineage (NCBI taxonomy): Eukaryota > Metazoa > Arthropoda > Insecta > Hemiptera > Gerridae > Gerris > Gerris lacustris. Next base: position 48,479,555 of record OX578278.1, read on the forward strand.
AACAACTTTTTTAAATAATTTTTTTTATTAAAACGAACACCGACACTACTATGAAGTGATAAAGATCGCTAAATTTATTAAAGCGGACCAAACCGATTAAAATAAAGAAAACAACGTTTTTACCGATATCTTACGTTCTAACGTAAAGATTTAAATGAAACTTTGTATACATCACCTACAGTACAATTGAAACAAGCATGTTACATTTCAACCTGATACAAGCAGAAGTTTTTGTGAGTTAATGATTTATATTTTTTATTTTAATATTTAATTGGAGTAATATGCCGACGGGGCCTGGGAGGACAGTTCTTTTTCGTTCTACAACCATCTGCTTTAACTATAAATTTATCATTACCTTTTTTCTCAATATACAATACATTATTTATTGAAAGACGCTCGCTTCAAAGATAATAAAAAGATTTTAATTTAATTTTGCCTTAACTCCGCTAGTACAAATAGTTAGTAACTTTTAATTTTGTCTCTTTTCTAATTCCACCATGTATACGTAGTTATTACAGCGATTTTATAATTTATATTTAATGAAAAGCGTAAGGAACTTCGTTCCTACCGGGTGTCCCACGACACCACACGTTTTGTTTTAATAAAATTGTTTCGTTCACACTTTTGTCATTAACATTTGACTATATTTCGCCCCTCTCCGAGGCAAAGACGTGCCTGAAAACATCAATTTATACATTTTTTTTCAGATTGTTTGGTAACAATTAACATTGTTTTGTATTAAAAAAAAAAAACCCTTCAACGACCCACAAAAATCCTACGATTGTTTATTATTATATTCATTTTGTCTTACTGTTAGGTTGTAGAACGGTGTGTTCGTCATTTGTTTTGCCTGGTATCGGCATCGGCAGGGGCTGGAGTCACAGGCCTGCAACTCCCCAGAACGGGTCTTATTGTCTGCTCATCCCGCAGCCTACCCATTTCTCTAAGCGCTTTTCACCACCGATTCCCATTTCACCCACCAACCCGCCAATAAAACGGCTGCCTGCTCTCGCGGAAAATCAAATATTGCTCTGCTAGCTTGCTCTTCTCCTGCTCAGAGTCTCTCGAGTCCCAATTGTTTCCCTGTCTCAATCAATCACGCCTTCCTCCTTCCTTTTCTTCCCGCCCCATGCATATTACATCCTGGTGGCTCCTGTTGGAAAGGCCTGGAAAGGTTGGGGAGGGGTTCGGCGAACAGAAGAAAAATTATTTTTACCGACAGTCACTTTTCGTTTTTACGTCGAGCAATTTATCAAGGCTTTTCTTATATAGAAATTCTTTCTATACATCGCTTATTTTAATACGTTTTCTTTCTTTCCCTTCTGAGCTTTTTTAAAACGCAATAATTTATATATTGTACAATTTTCTGCAAACACGGTATTCGAAGGAAATAAATATATTCTATGTTAGTTAGTTATTAATGACTCTTCTTTAAGTTATGTTGAAAGCATACCTTTAGTCAGTTTTCAAAACAAAAACTACATATATTTATCGATTTTTTTTTAGGCCCCTTATTTGGGCCCAGTTCACTCCGTATGGAGTGCAACCACTTCGAACTCCAATAAGCGGCCGAAGCAAATACGGTGTGACCATGTAATTTAAGTGCCAAAGCTGGGATCGAACGCTTGTCATCAACCTTGATTCATAGATGGCCGAGCAGTTGTGGCTATTGACTTAAGCACCACAGCCAGTTACTCTGAATGTGTCTACCTAAATCCAATTCTAAAATAACAACGATTCATTACCTGTATCATTTTTTCGATTATCATTTATTCTTACGAACTTTTGATTTTTTGTTATTAGATCTACTAAAGTTTACTAATAAATATAATTAAAAGTTATTTATCACGTTGAACATGTCCTAGTTATTAGTAAGCTGTATTGGCTACTTATTTATTCTTAATTTCCATGGAATAGTGAAAACTCCCATCGTGTCGGGGTATCCCTTATCATGTTTATCACATAAACCGTTTCGATTATAAGGTGTTATTCTTTGGCGTTATGAGCAATAGAAATAAATAGACTGCCAATTGGTGTGGCACATAGCTTCCTCGCATCCTATCACATACTGTATTGATTTTATACTTTTACAAGCCATTATTATCTAATTTATCTAATTATTTCCCCCGTTTTTGCTTCCGAGCTTACCGAAGGTAACGGAAGCATTGTGTTCACTTTTGAGAACAAAAAAGTTTTATGCCTCCGATTTTAAAAATCCCTAGACAGAAATCAGTTTCAGACATCAGGGAACATTTTTGGTTCCGTGTCTGTCTGTCTGTCTGTCGGTCTGAGTGTCCGCGAATCATGAAACGTACGACGATAACTTGAGTAAATGTCCACCGATTTTGATGCAATTTGGTAGACATGTTTATTTTACCAATGCCCAGGACAAGTTCGTTGGACAACGTAATCCGTTCAAGCGTTTACGCGTAATGCTCACTTAAACGTAAACTTCAAATTTAAAATTGAAATTTTAGGTCGGGAAAAAAATCAAACTTCATCTATTTAATGACACAAACATTTTTTTCAAATACAATTATTTGGTAAAACCTACAGCGACACCGCTATGAAATGTTAAAGATCGCTAAATCTATTAATGGTTTTAGGCAATAAACAATAAAGTACATGATAGAATACGAGGAAGCTATGTGCCACACTAATTGGCAGTCTATTTTTTTTTTTTTTTTTTTAATATAGTATTTATTGAAGCGAGCGTAAGCGAGCTTCTTACATTCAACGAAATATGCATCTTGTCTGTCTTTCTGTCTGTCTGTCTGTCTGTCTGTCAGTAACGTTTACGCGTGTGACGATAACTTGAGTAAAAGTTGACCGATTTAGTTGAAATTTGGTATACATGATCCTCTAACTAATACTCAGGCTAAGTTCGTTGGACAGCGTGATCCATCCAACAGTTCGCGCTTGGAATTTCAGGACAGGAAAAAATTCTATTATCACCTATTCAATGAGACGAACAAGCAGTAGTATTTGAGTAATGAAGTGATACATTTATAATATTAGTTTAAAAGCTTTGACGGGGGGTTAAGATTCTTATAGTAGTGTTGAGTGTAGGTTTGTTAGGAAGTAAAGCTTTGTACCGAGTACCCCCACTCTACCTAACACTGCCCTCTTCCACTTATCTTCAACTATGACATTCATCATGAATAACAAATTTTAATATTCAGTATTTTATTGCAATACGCTCGCTTCAAGGATAGAGCCACGCGATGCCTAGTATAGTATTTAAGTAATATAACGATAATGTTAATATAACACTAAAGTACGTGATAGGATGCGAGGAAGCTTTGTGCCACACCAATTGGCAGTCTATTTTTTTATGTCTTTGAATTCAAAATTGCTTAGACTGAAATCCGTTTCAAACAACGGAGAACATTAATTTGTCGTCTCGAGCCAGTCCGTCAACTTTTTTGCGAACCGACACTTGAAATTGCGATTGTAAGCCTTAATTAGCCCACTCCCTTCTTTTCCTATTTCTTTCTCTTTTTCACAACATATCTAATAAGATAAAAAACCCATCCGATTTTAATGAAATTTGGGTGGTAGGTCATAATTAGTCCATTGGTGGCCCCATATGAGTTTCAGTCTAAAGTTTACGCACAAGGTTTTTTTATAAACACCTAAATCTTTAAAAGGGATTCACTGATTATTAAGAAATTTGGATGGTTTGTTGAATATAGCCCACTAAGTGGTTTGTCGAATGTAGTCCCAGAATAATTTTAACCGTCTGCGCTCATTAGGTACTTTTATTCATGTAAAAATCAAAACAATCTTGACAGATTTGAAAAAAGAGGGGAAATTTAATCAATTAGACAGTAATGGGTTATTAAAGCATAGCATCATTAAATTACGTGATTGGATGCGAGGAAGCTATGCGACAGACTTATTGGCCGACTATTTTCATTCAATTCCCAATATTTATTTCAGGTTGTAACAATCAATAATACAAAATATGATGAAATGTTAAGTAGTAAATAAATTTATCAGCGTTTACAGTAACTTTACTGACAGAGTCGTAACTTTTGTATTTATTTATTTCTGTTATATACTATAATAGATTTATTAAAGAAAATACAAATAATAATAAATCGAGTTTTGACAGAGAAGCAAAAGGAAGGCTTGAGTTTGTTTTGATTTAAGTGGATCGTTACTCAATGCTATGTTTTTAAGTCGATGAATAGATCCCATCTTCCTTGAAACAAGTTTGATTGATCAGTCCAATCTTCCTGGCCAAATGCCTCCAGTTCGAAAAGAGAAACACCCTTTCCATCCGAAATAAAAGAAAATTGTTTTTATTCTTAAAAAAAAAAAAAAAAAAAAAAAAAAAAAATTCAATGACGTTGCCTACTGCTTCTGTATTCACTCTTTGGCAGCATTGCCATTAATTAAAAACAAAAACTTTATGTTTTATTTATTATGATTTTAATTTTAAAGAGGGTTCTTGTTAATAAGCTTTATCAAATCAAAAAGTTTTATCTGTGTTTCTTACTTTAATATTTAAAAATGTATGGATTCCATTTCTGTTATTTCCCTGGAAAAATGTACTTATTAATGTTTAATTAAATAGTTTAGAATAGTTCAGAAATCCGTTTCAGACACCAGGGAATGTGTGTAGTCTCCTGTCGGTCTGTCGGTTTATGATCACATGTGAGATAAAATTATGTGATGTAATTAAAAACACCATTGTTCAGACCTTGTTCGATTCCTAGTGGGGTCACATTTATTTGTAAAAAAAACTTCAAGTCTGATTTTAATAAAATTTGGATGTTTTTTTTTTTTTGTTTTTTTTTCCGGGGGACTTCTTTTTTATAAAAAAAAAAGGCCAAAAAAATTTGGATGATGGTTCACTAATAGCCCAACGGTGGTCCCGTATAAGTTTCATTAGTTTCTCTTCCACATGTGCACAAAAGGTTTTTTTTGTTAATATGTACCTGTATTTTAAAAGTACTTATCTGATTTATTAGATATTTAGATGGTATGTCGAACTTAGTCCACAGATGGTTAATTAAAATTAATTAAAACCGTCTGCGCTCATTAAATTTTGCTAAATTTTTATTCATGTTTGAAAAATCATTTTTGACAGATTTGAAAAAGAAATAAATTAGACAATAATAGTTTGTAAAAGCATACTAGTCCAGTCAAACTAAACATTTTACCTTTCAAAAGGTCGGGTAGTTTTAATTTTTGGATATGTTGTAGGTGTTGGTTCATTAATGAAAACCCTAAGTTTTCGACCTCGGTGGAGCGCCGCCGGCGCCGCTGGGGCCGAAATACCGCAAAATGTTGGACTTTTTTTCCAGTTTTAGCCCGTTTTCTCCAAGAAAGAGTGGTTTAATCGAAAAAATGATTCTATTATTTAATAAAGTAGACTAAATTTTGTACAATTATAAAAAGAATCACATTTCTAGCACTATTTCTTTATAATGTATAGCCCTTCAAATATCGAGTATTTTTTTAATATTTTCAAAATATACAACTTACAACGAACGACAAACTACTGAGTCACTCAAAACATTAAACAAGAACAGATCGCTAACGTTATCACTTAATGAAGCAGAAGATTTGCTTTTATATTTATATACCCGAAATATTATAAATACCCCAGTTTGATATACGTCAAAGTTTGACTAAAGGTAAATAAGTTGATTATAAAAAGAAATTTTAAAAATCTACCTTTTTATTCGTATTCTTCTCAGCAAACCCTTTAATTTGATACCCATATCATGGATGTACTAAAAAAATAATTAGTCCGCCATCTTGAACTGCCTGCCACATTGGTTTTAGAATCACTTCACTTAGATAACCATGCATTGTCATCCAAAAATGTGTATTTTGCATTGTGTATGCAAAATTTCAATTCAATCGGTTGAGGATAACTGCTTTAAAATTCAGTTGCAAGATTTGACCCCGACATACATACATACAAACATTGCAAGTTAAATAAAAGCGTTTAAAAAGTAACAGAATCGGCTCCGAAGGTTGTAAATAAGTTCTCATAAAATAAGTAAATATATTACTACTTCATATATTATCAATAATAACTTTACAAACATTTAGTGTGTACATAATCCTTTGTTTAAAATGTTATTTTGACGGAAAAATAAAAATTTGTTTGATTTACAAACGTATGTTCTTCTTGATGTTATTTCCCTAAAGACGATTCCAACTTCAATAAGCCGTACCACAAAAGCTATTAACAATAAAAACCTGTTACTGGTTGCACATAATAGAATAATTACTCTACTTAAAGCTTGATCCTTATACATTTTGATGGAAAATCAAGTCTCCAGGGTGGAAAATTTAAAAAACCAACAAAAAACAAGCATATTTTGAAAATATTAAAAAAATACTCGATATTTGAAGGGCTGTACATTATAAAGTAATAGTGCTAGAAAGGTGATTTTTTTTTATAATTGTACAAAATTTAATCTACTTTATTAAATAATAGAATCATTTTTTCGATTAAACCACTCCTTCTTGGAGAAAACGGGCTAAAACTGGAAAAAAGTCCAACATTTTGCGGTATTTCGGCCCCAGCGGCGCCGGCGACGCTCCACCGAGGTCGAAAACTTAAGGTTTAAAATAATAAACCTACACCTACAACATATCCAAAAATCAAAACTACCCGACCTTTTGCAAGCGAACACCCCTTTTTGACGACAGATTGACGGGACTATACCATCATTAAAGTACATATATTTGATAGAATCCACTTTTACCCAATAAACTGATAGAATAAAGGGATTGCGTTACATTTAAACATCTTGAATACCAGCTTTGGTGGTACCATGGACAGGTATGATGTAGGAATTGGCTGGAATTCTCCACTACGGGGTTAATTAAATGGGCCCAATGTGGCCTGATTGCTAGGTTCGAACAAGTGGTTCATCCTCGTCGTCTAATCAGTAAATTCAAAATTCAACAGTCAAACCTCTGTATAAACTCCTTCACTGATTTATTTTAATGTCTCACCGGGACTGAAGAGGATCACTATGTTGTACACCGGCTCTGTACAATAAATTTACTTTTTAGTGGAGGGACGTCTTTCTTTATTCTAAAGAGCTTACTTTACTGATGATGACTCACTAAAGTATTTGCAAGTTTCTATACTCTTTGAGAATTATATTTAGTTTTATTCTAGTTTTTATATTATTGGATAAATGGTGCAAACCTTATATAATTATTAAAAATCACAGGGAAGTACTTGCGTCCAAGTACTTTTTAGTGTTTCGAAGATGATTAAGCATACCCGTTAAGTGATTATGATTTTTCTTCATTAACTTCAAGGGTCCCTGGTTCGATCCCCGGGGGGTCACAATGATTTTATCGGTAATAATGACTAAATAAATTACATTTTTTCAGAAAATTTTCATCGCTCCACCATAAGGTATTACCATGAATTATTTCGAAATGTTAGGACCAGCCATTATATATTGGTGGGGGGGGGGATTTGTATTGGGTATATTTTGACTTATAAAGCCAATAAAGAATGCAAAATTTAAAAAAGCAAATATGTATTTGTATCCTACTATGCAGCAGCTTTCATTTGATACCCCACTCGAAAATTAAAAAAAATATAATTTTTTGAGTTTACCACATTTTTTGCAAATTGCGCATGCGCATATTTAATTTTGAACTTCTGTATATTTTTCTTGTGGTTGGGTCAAAAAGTTGCATTAGTTTTTCAAATTTCAGCACTTTAGCTTAAACGGTTCAAGCCAAAGAGTGACGAAGAGTTGAGAAATATCTACAAAACCACAAAAAATGTTTTATCAGTTATTATTAAAATTAAGCTGGGTCCTTAAAAGAATATGTAAGAATGAGCACAAACGGAGAAGTGGGGACGCATTAACCAGCACAAACGAATAATGTCAAACACTGTCGAGAGCAATCCTCAATCCTTTGCTTGTTGCTTGTAAAAAATGCTATTTCATTGCTTTATCTTGTCTTGTTGTTATGAAACCTAAACAAACACTTAACATTGCTTTACTTTTGCTAGATTTTTTTTCGTACTATTTTGTTTCCGTAAGAGCTCGTTCAATAGGTGTTGACCCGGCTTCACATCTTTTTTCAAATTTAGCTTCACATCTTTAGGTTATCTGTAATACATACATACATTATAACTATTTCATACGAATATATATATATATTTTTTTTTTCATAATCTTTTCTCTTATGTAAAAAAAACTTTTAGACTGTTTGCTTAATCTTTTGAATTTAATTACTTCTCATTCTGAAGGAGGTTTACAGAGGAAAAAAGTAAAAGTTGGATGGACCCGCATTCCATAAAACCCCTGAGAATATAAAGAGAGTGTAAAATAAAGGGTTTAAAAAATTGTAGGTGCAAAAAAATTCGGAGTTAGGGGGAAGATCTGCACACCCTCATGCATAATTTTCCTTATTTTGGGGGCGAGGACGTGAGGGAAGGAGGTTGAACAATATTTCAGGGGGCCACTCAGCCCCCTCGTGGGTATAAGCACAAGTTAACCCCTCCTCCCAGTACCATACCCTGGGGCCTTGCACCTAGCTATGAATATTTAAGCTTTCTGAGCTTCCCCTTGCCTTCCTAGGACCAGGTGACCCTTTTTGGAAGGCCTTTAGCGATATTACCAAGGGAATTATATCACTTCACTATTCCTTCACTTCCCCTTCCCTATTCTCTATTCCTCCTTTACCTTCTCGTGTATCTTTTTTCTTATGAAAAGATTCCTTTTAAGTCTTTTTTTCTATTTGCGTACTTTGGTATGTTTTTAAAATACATTTGTTTTTTTGTAAAATCCTTGAAATATCCTTTTGTTTCTTAATATGCAAATATGTTTCTTCTTCTATATTTAATAGAAGGTATTTTATTTCGAGGTGCTTTTAGTTCAAGTTTACTTTCATCCTTTGTTAACATATAACAATATAACTAGCCTTCACCTTGCGATCCACGCTGGGCTCATGCTAGGAATGAGTGGCTATACTGGAAGATCGTGGCTCATAGTCGAGTGGCTAATAAAGGAAAGATCGGTTTTGGTTTTCGTAATGTATAAAGTGAAAAATTATATAATATAATTACATAATACAAAAATATAATTCTTTCTACTCTAGCTATACACTATAGGTGTATAGTTTAATCTATTTCAAACAGTCTCTTAACTCGCATTGACTACTTAAATTATAACACTTTAATTTTAAGTGGTCAAATCACATTTACAAAAAAATTTAACTTTTTCTTTTAATTCATTGCTTAACTCTAACAGTTCTAAGTACTTTTTATTTTGTATTTGTAGATAATTCTTTTAGGTTGACCTAAATATATTAAATAGATAATATAGGACTTTAACATAGGATAACATAGGAATTTTAAAATATTTACCATCTTCTTTGATTACTAGTTATTTTAGCTTAATTGTATGCCAATAATGATATTAATGAAGAAATGTATAGACAAAAAAAATGTTCATTCTTCAGAAGGAGCATATAGCTTCCATTACCTTCGGTAACCTCGGGAGCAATATTTAAATCGTTTTATAATATATTAAAAATGTGCGAAACAGAAATGTTTGCAAGACTTTCAATAGTTGTCAATTTCTCAATGATGCAACAGTAATCAAATTATCAACATTTCCTCTCCTTACCTTATGATCATTATCTAAAGAAAATAATTTCCTACAAAAATAAAGGATATTCTCACTAATAAAAGACATCGTGTATAACAGCGATCATAGAATCCTTAAACGGAAAGATTCCCAACTCCCCTCTTTATCTACCTGTGTTAGACTACTAGCACTCCACGGGAATTATTGTAACTAAATCTTTTACACCATTCAAAAGATTTAGAGCTTCTTAATTCAAAGAAATAAATTAATAAATTAATTTGTCAATTTACTAGATTCGAACCCGGGAACTTACTCATTCTGAGCTATCGCGCATCTCATTCGGCCACCGAGGCTGTTTATTTTTTTGTATTGTTTATTTACAAAATAGAACAAATGTCAAAAGATCATAAGTAGTTTACAATTTTAACCACCATATTCTCGTGGAGCGCTAGTGCTCTTACACCTCTAGAATACTGGAGTCGGATACCCCTGGTGTATAACGATTAAAGCTTTAATATTAACAAGCTTAATTAAGCTTTATAATTATTATTATTAATGAGAAAAGAATAAAAGAAGAAATACTCGGCTGCCGGGATTCGAATCAAGTATACCTAAATCTCCGGTTCACCGCTGAAATAATTTCAGCAGTAACCCGGAGATTTAGTTATTATTAGGCGCTTAATAATTTCTTTAGTGCTTACGAATCTTTAAATCAACAAAATTTTAAATAATGTCAATGTCAATAGATGTAAAAATTAATATTACTAATTTTGAGGAAAGAGAGAAAATATTTACAAATTAGATTATTCCCAAAAATCTTTGAATACATTAAGTGCCTCATTTAAAATGTAGAAGTGTTAGGATACGAGTGTAACTTAATCTCGCCCTATTTCTTGGCCTATTAATACCATAAGTGTATGCAGAATGTCATTAGTTTAACTGACTGTTAAAGGTCAAAAATAGACCCGGACCCTCCCCCTAAATAGTCAACCTATCAAAGTCGTGATATCTACTTTTTGGCCAAGTCTGCTCTTTTTAGTATATTCACGTCACTCTTACTTTCATGAGCAAGACTGATCTTTTCTTTTTATTGCTTAACGGTTGGCCAGTTTCAGAATGAGACATAAAACATCAGTATTATGAGTAATCACATAAGAGTTACGTGAGTAATGAGGAAGAGAGAACTTAAAAGAAAAGGAACTAGTTCAGGACCCCCACCCAAAAAAATCCTATCAAGGTGAAAACTACATTGCGGCCAAGTTTGTTTAATGCCTCATTCAGAAACTGGCCTAGTGTTAAGCAATAAAAAGAAAAGATCAGTCTTGCTTATGAAAGTAGGAGTGACATGAGGTTATATATATAACCTCATACTGTACTAAAAAATAGCACACTTGGTCAAAAAGTAGATATCACTACTTTGATAGGCTGACTATTTTGGGAGAGGGTCTGGAACTTGGTCCTTTTTTCACGGTTAGGTTTTTTTCTGGGTTTATAGTCATTCTGAACGTATTGTTTTAATTGTTGCTTTTCAAAATCTGAGACATTTTATGTAGGTTTAAATTCTCCAGCAATAATTTATCTCTTACCTTGACATTTTTGCCCCTATATTAATAATTGTGTATAAAAATAATTGCAATGACTTATTTTTTCCTATATTATTTTATTATTATATATTATATATTATATATTATATATATTATATATTATTATTATATATATATAAAGTGGCTAATCAGCTGATCGGGTTATCAAAATGTTTCGGCACTTCCAGACCACCTAGAGACTCGCGGTTTTTTGCGTTTGGTCCCGAATCGGCCTAAACCGACTAGAAAAATCTGAAAAGTCGAAAAAAATTATTTTTACCCCCCCTTAAAAAAATAAAAACGGTGGACGCAAATTGAAGGTTTTCTTCGAAGGGCTATTGCGGCTAAACGGTAAGCCCTATCGAAAAGCGGATAGCACCAGCGGTAACTGATTTTAAAAGATCTACAATTTTGGTTCTATGACTTTTTGTCGTACGACCATCGGTTCTACCTTAAATCGAGTAAATTTGGTCATTTTTGGTCAAATTTTGACTTTGAGCTCTCATGGCGTCCCTGATTATTGGCCCATTTAATTTTCGATTGGGGTATTTAAACCCCACACTAATGCTCTTTAAAACGAGTATTTATTTTTCAAAATATTTGCATGTTTTGCCGAGAAAAATGAGTATTTATAAAGATAAAACGGATTTTAAATTCCGTAAATAATGTCATGTTTACATTTTTAATAAATAATAATTTTTATAAGCATATTTATTATTATTATGTTATAGTTAAAAACAAGAATAAATAAATATAAACAAATATTGAATAATAAAGTATGTTGTTCGCTAGGTAATAGATAATAAATACATTAGTTTCCGCGAAAACACACTTTGTAAACAAATGCCCCCTCTCTTTCTCCGTCAGTCTCCCTGACCAGTCTTACGTGTCCAGCCGTGGTGTGCACTTCTACTCTCCACATCTTTTGTTATACTACCGACATTTATTAAGGTATAATTTTATTCTTATTTATTTAATTGTTTTTATTACCATACTATTGTTATTAGAATTGTTTTTAATTGGTTGTTAAATTCTATATTAAGAAAATGTATTAATTTATTTAAATGAATATTTTAGTTTATTTAAATGAATTATTTACATTATTTTAATGAATATTTTACTTTATTTAAATGTATGTTTTATTTTATTTAAATGAATGTTTGTATATTTAAATGATTTTTTTTACTTTATTTAAATGAATTTTTATGTTTATTTAAATGATTTTTTTTACTTTATTTAAATAAATGTTTTACTTTTTTATTGAGTCGAAACGTCTCTTCACTAATAAAATAACTTCTGAGTTTAGTATCTTCTTACAACTCACCGTCCATCATAACTACGTATAATAAATGTTTTTTTGTTTTTGTTAATTGTTTTATTATCATATTATTATTACTAGAATGAACTGATTTATAGTTTGTTAAATTCTATATTAAGTTGATATATTTCAGTTTATTTATATGAATGTTTTACTTTATTTAAATGAATGTTTAAGTTTATTTAGGGCAATTTATAGTTTAGTTGTGTGTATGGCAAATTATTTCGACGACTGTTTTCATTTTTAGGGTTTCGTTGGTAAAACCAAAAAAAAGAAACCCTTATAGTTTCGTTCCTGTGTCCGTCTGTCACTCTGTACGGTTCCAATAACTTTTGAACCAAAAAAGATAAAAACGTGAAACTTTCCAGTATAAAAGATCGTTTTGACGCGCACACAGGAAAAATATAGCGAACTCAATATTATCATCTGTTCAAATTCAAAATGGCGGATAATTCACAACGCCAAAAAAATATATTTTTTTTAAATTTTGAGTGGGGTATCAAATGAAAGGTATTGAAGAGTAGAATAGAAATATATATACCACTTAGGGATAGTGGTTAATTTTCAGCGCCATTTTGTCAAAAAACATCGAAATTTTGCGTGTCCCCCCCCCCTAAAATCGTATTTCCGCTATTACTAAAAATATAGAAAAATATGCAAAATGTGTGGTCTGCTGGGCCATAGAAAAAATAAGATTAGCAATTTGATCTGATTTACTGGAAATCCAAGATGGCGGATAATTCATGTCACTCGAAAAAAAATATTTTTTTAAAATTTTGAGTGGGGTATCAAATGAAAGGTACTGAAGAGTAGAATAGAAATATATATACCACTTAGGGGTAGTGCTTAATTTTCAGCGCCATTTTGTCAAAAAACATCGAAATTTTGCGTGTCCCCCCCCCCTAAAATCGTATTTCCGCTATTACTAAAAATATAGAAAAATATGCAAAATGTGTGGTCTGCTGGGCCATAGAAAAAATAAGATTAGCAATTTGATCTGATTTACTGGAAATCCAAGATGGCGGATAATTCATGTCACTCGAAAAAAAATATTTTTTTAAAATTTTGAGTGGGGTATCAAATGAAAGGTATTGGAGAGTAAAATAGAAATATATATACCACTTAGGGATAGTGGTTAATTTTCAGCGCCATTTTGTCAAAAAACATCGAAATTTTGCGTGTCCCCCCCCCTAAAATCGTATTTCCGCTATTACTAAAAATATAGAAAAATATGCAAAATGTGTGGTCTGCTGGGCCATAGAAAAAATAAGATTAGCAATTTGATCTGATTTACTGGAAATCCAAGATGGCGGATAATTCATGTCACTCGAAAAAAAATATTTTTTTAAAATTTTGAGTGGGGTATCAAATGAAAGGTACTGAAGAGTAGAATAGAAATATATATACCACTTAGGGGTAGTGCTTAATTTTCAGCGCCATTTTGTCAAAAAACATCGAAATTTTGCGTGTCCCCCCCCCTAAAATCGTATTTCCGCTATTACTAAAAATATAGAAAAATATGCAAAATGTGTGGTCTGCTGGGCCATAGAAAAAATAAGATTAGCAATTTGATCTGATTTACTGGAAATCCAAGATGGCGGATAATTCATGTCACTCGAAAAAAAATATTTTTTTAAAATTTTGAGTGGGGTATCAAATGAAAGGTATTGGAGAGTAAAATAGAAATATATATACCACTTAGGGATAGTGGTTAATTTTCAGCGCCATTTTGTCAAAAAACATCGAAATTTTGCGTGTCCCCCCCCCTAAAATCGTATTTCCGCTATTACTAAAAATATAGAAAAATATGCAAAATGTGTGGTCTGCTGGGCCATAGAAAAAATAAGATTAGCAATTTGATCTGATTTACTGGAAATCCAAGATGGCGGATAATTCATGTCACTCGAAAAAAAATATTTTTTTAAAATTTTGAGTGGGGTATCAAATGAAAGGTACTGAAGAGTAGAATAGAAATATATATACCACTTAGGGGTAGTGCTTAATTTTCAGCGCCATTTTGTCAAAAAACATCGAAATTTTGCGTGTCCCCCCCCCTAAAATCGTATTTCCGCTATTACTAAAAATATAGAAAAATATGCAAAATGTGTGGTCTGCTGGGCCATAGAAAAAATAAGATTAGCAATTTGATCTGATTTACTGGAAATCCAAGATGGCGGATAATTCATGTCACTCGAAAAAAAATATTTTTTTAAAATTTTGAGTGGGGTATCAAATGAAAGGTATTGGAGAGTAAAATAGAAATATATATACCACTTAGGGATAGTGGTTAATTTTCAGCGCCATTTTGTCAAAAAACATCGAAATTTTGCGTGTCCCCCCCCCTAAAATCGTATTTCCGCTATTACTAAAAATATAGAAAAATATGCAAAATGTGTGGTCTGCTGGGCCATAGAAAAAATAAGATTAGCAATTTGATCTGATTTACTGGAAATCCAAGATGGCGGATAATTCATGTCACTCGAAAAAAAATATTTTTTTAAAATTTTGAGTGGGGTATCAAATGAAAGGTACTGAAGAGTAGAATAGAAATATATATACCACTTAGGGGTAGTGCTTAATTTTCAGCGCCATTTTGTCAAAAAACATCGAAATTTTGCGTGTCCCCCCCCCTAAAATCGTATTTCCGCTATTACTAAAAATATAGAAAAATATGCAAAATGTGTGGTCTGCTGGGCCATAGAAAAAATAAGATTAGCAATTTGTTCTGATTTACTGGAAATCCAAGATGGCGGATAATTCATGTCACTCGAAAAAAAATATTTTTTTAAAATTTTGAGTGGGGTATCAAATGAAAGGTATTGGAGAGTAAAATAGAAATATATATACCACTTAGGGATAGTGGTTAATTTTCAGCGCCATTTTGTCAAAAAACATCGAAATTTTGCGTGTCCCCCCCCCTAAAATCGTATTTCCGCTATTACTAAAAATATAGAAAAATATGCAAAATGTGTGGTCTGCTGGGCCATAGAAAAAATAAGATTAGCAATTTGATCTGATTTACTGGAAATCCAAGATGGCGGATAATTCATGTCACTCGAAAAAAAATATTTTTTTAAAATTTTGAGTGGGGTATCAAATGAAAGGTACTGAAGAGTAGAATAGAAATATATATACCACTTAGGGGTAGTGCTTAATTTTCAGCGCCATTTTGTCAAAAAACATCGAAATTTTGCGTGTCCCCCCCCCTAAAATCGTATTTCCGCTATTACTAAAAATATAGAAAAATATGCAAAATGTGTGGTCTGCTGGGCCATAGAAAAAATAAGATTAGCAATTTGATCTGATTTACTGGAAATCCAAGATGGCGGATAATTCATGTCACTCGAAAAAAAATATTTTTTTAAAATTTTGAGTGGGGTATCAAATGAAAGGTACTGAAGAGTAGAATAGAAATATATATACCACTTAGGGGTAGTGCTTAATTTTCAGCGCCATTTTGTCAAAAAACATCGAAATTTTGCGTGTCCCCCCCCCTAAAATCGTATTTCCGCTATTACTAAAAATATAGAAAAATATGCAAAATGTGTGGTCTGCTGGGCCATAGAAAAAATAAGATTAGCAATTTGTTCTGATTTACTGGAAATCCAAGATGGCGGATAATTCATGTCACTCTAAAAAAAATATTTTTTTTAAATTTTGAGTGGGGAATCAAATGAAAGGTATTGAAGAGTAGAATAGAAATATATATACCACTTAGGGATAATGCTTAATTTTCGGCGCCATTTTGTTAAAAAACATCGAAATTTTGCGTATCCCCCCCCTAAAATCGTATTTCCGCTGTTACTAAAAATATAGAAAAATAAGCAAAATGTGCGGTCTGCTGGGCCATAGAAAAAAATAAGATTATCAATTTGTTCTGATTTACTGGAAATCCAAGATGGCGGATAATTCATGTTATCCGATTTTTTTATTTTTTAAATTTTGAGTGGGGTATCAAATGAAAGGTATTGAAGAGTAGATTTCAAAAATGTATAACACTTGATGTTAACATTTAATTTTGCGCGCCATTTTGTCAAAAAAAAATCAAAACTTATCTCCCCTCCCCCCTTACTAATTTTGTGTTCACGATACCAACGAAACCCTTTTTACGTGAGATTCACGCCTTACCAAATTATTATATATGATGTAGCTAAATTTATATATAGAATTATTATTTCTCCTTGACTTTAACTACTTATGTTTCAATTAATCTCGAGTACTAATAAATAATATAATAAATTGACAAAGGTTCTATGTTTATTTTTATTATTCTGTAATTTAACTAATCAAATGTAATGAAATTTATTTCATGACAGGGCCTACAGTTTACTCTAATATATTAACACTGTGACACAGCCAGCGATTCCTAGCATGAACCTCACGGTTACGACCATCGATTCTACTGCTTTTTCTCAGAAAAATTACCGCTTTCCAACTATATAAATCATATTGGATGTTGTCAACCAAAATTTCGGGTCAAATTTTCTGGCCTAAATTTGATCCTTTTGAAATTCATTTCCCCAAAAATGAACCAACTTCAAAGAAAATTTGTATATATACGCTTTATTTAACACCAGAAAAAATAATGTGGAAGAATTTTTGAAAAAATAAAGAATTAAATATTTCTTATACACGTAACACATATATTAGAAGGTTATTTTAGGTTGTAACCTTCTGCAGGATATTTTAATATTTTTCTAAATTACATAAATGTATGTGTCACTCAATATATGGTTTGGGTCAGAAAATTGTTTTCATTACCTATCGGTGTAAACATTAATTAGCTGTAATTAATTAATTAGAGATATATATTTGAGTTTGATCCATGTTGGAAAGTACTTATAGCGTGCTTATGTGAGATCTTCGTAAAATTTTGAAAATATAGATTATTATTTGCATATTTCTGTATAGTGTAAAAGTAAATGTGTTTGATTGTAGAGTAGTAAATATATTTATTTTACACGTTTTAGTTTATTTAGCAAAATAGAGAATAAAGTAATCGAAGAATTAAAGATGGTGGCTCAATCTTAAAAAGAGTGAGACATTTTTTTAAAAAGGCACAAATGAAAATGTAAATGAAATAAGGATATAAATATTAGAAAATTAAATGGATCACAAAGTATATGTTACAGTTCGGATACAGAAGTTGATAGTGAAATTTCCCTGGGGGGGGGAGGGGGCAATACATAGATGTGTCAATATTGAATTGTGTAAGCCATCCCAGGTTTACCAGATCATAGGTTAACTTTCAAAGAGGGTGCAGATGTCATATTAATGAGAAATTTAAATTCTACTGATCAATTCATTAGTTAATGGAAAGAAACTATTATAGTTAAGATATCTAAATATTTTTTTCAAGTTAGAAAACGGTCTTCGGAGAAACAATATTAATTCCAAGAATAACTTTAAATTTTAAGTTGGAAATAGAGGTGTGGAAACTATGCGTAGACAGTTCCCTCTGAAAGCAGCTTACTCGATGACAATAAATAAATCCCAGAGTCAAAAATTATCTTTAGTTGGTGTGGATCTCAAAGTTTGTAGTATTATATTTGATGAAATAGCCTTCTCAATTAACCAATATGATAGTAATAGGTATAATATAGTAATAATACAGCCACTGATTGAAAATTAAAGATGGTTGCTCATTGTTCAATCTTAAGAAAGAGGAAGAAATTGTATACGAAGTGACGTATTAATACACCTCTTAATGGAATTGCATATGTAACAGATTTAAATGACCTTATTGATTTCGTGTATCCTCCTGAAGTACTTTTTAATAGCGAGCAATATCTCCAATATTTTAAGGTATATCTCTAATATGTATCTAAATATTATTTTCAAGTTAAAAACCCATCTTTGTTATATATTATCAGAGTTCATTAGAAATAAATCCCAGGGTCTAACATTATCTTTTATTGGTGTGGATCTCAGAAAAAAGTCTTTAGCGCCGGCCAATTTTACGTCATAGTAAGAAGTAGCTTCTTCATTTAAGTTTTGGTACCATGTGAGAGGGTTACAGATGGAATTGCTTATACACGGAACATTCTTTACTATCCATTACTACATAGTTAAAGTATTTTGTGTAATTATATTATAGTTTTGGGTGTGGCCTAGCTATATGTTTCCTCCGGTTGGCGAGGAAATTCCTATTAGGGAGGCGGAGTTAAATTTTTTCCTTATTTTATAATCATTTTGGAAAAAGTCCTGCGATATTGTGGGAGGACCCATTTTTAAGTAATTTATTTTATTTTAATATTGAAGCCATTTTCATTTTCTATATTAAGCTAAACAAATAATGAAGTATAAAGTATTATCCGAAGAAAAGTGAAGTATAAGTGTTATTCGATGAAATGGCCTACTCAATTAACCAATATGATAGTAATAGATATAAAATAGTAATAATACAGCCACTGATTGCAAGCATGAACCCCGCGCGAAGCGCGGGGCGAATGCTTGTAGGTTATAAAGAGACAGCGCTTCTAAATATGAAAGTAGAACCCTGCAGTAGTGGTTTACCAACAGTATTCAGTTTTCGAAGTATTGCGCCTTCTAATGAGGTACTGCTACATTCATCCTATTGTACCTTTGTTGTAGCTCTACCGTAAACTCTCCTTCACTATTAGTTTTCCCTAAGTAGTAAAAACAATTTGCATAATAAGGATCCTGTGAAATTGCCCGCTAAAATTATCATCTGAGGACACAAAAGCCTATTAATATTCCTAAACTTTATTCACTAATAAATATTCATCGGTAGATTCTCTCCCTCTGGTCGGTATGCTTCAGCACAAATGTATTCTTTGTTTAAATTGCCTCTAAAACAATCCTGTTCTCTGCAACCTGACCATTATGTATACAAATAATATTTACCTTGAATTGTCTGCGGGATTTCTAAAACAAAAAATTAGTAAAAAGTAGAAGCATTTTTAGCGAGAGCAGCATTGTAGACATCAGGCCAAATTAGATACCTGTCTACACTATCTTCAAAGGCCGGGCTAGTGACAATATTAAACAAAGACAAAATTTTTCAAGATTAACGTAGATCATGAAAGGATATTTTAATCCGAGGTTCGTGATATTGACAAATTCATGTACCTAGATAGTCAGATTACCGAAGACGGAAGCGCTGGACTTGACATTGTCACGAAATGCATGCGTGGCCTTCGGAGCACTAGGTGACATTGTGGTTATTTTGGTCCTTCTGCTTTCGCACTAACTCTAAATTATGGATCTTTTCCACAAATGTGAAATCTGTGTTGATTTATGGAGTTGAAGACAAGCAAAGATACAGGTCCTTATAAACAGGTACCTCCGCAGAACTCATAAAATATGGTGAGTAGACCGGTGGACAGTCACCAAAGTCCCAATGAAATTGAAATCCGGGAAAGGAAGTGGAGACGGCTTGGACATACCTTGCGCAATGATGATAATGATCATGCAGGCAAGCCTTTCACTGGAATACTGGAATCCTTTTGGAGTCCGATCTTAGCTCTTGAGGTGTACACGTACACACATCATAAATGAATATCACACACATACATTGATCAAATATCAATATATTTATATATTCAACACATAACCAGTTCACTTTATTCACTCACCAAATTCCCTTTGCTTCCTCAAGGATGCATGAGAAGGGGATGACTCAGAGGCACCTGACGATGCAGCCATCACACCGAAGCTATCAATTCTCAGCTGCTTACAAGAGACAAGTTAAGGACTTGGCTAGAATCTGGAAAAAATGGAAAACCTTCACCATGGCTCTGTGCGCTCTTAATTCGGCCTTTAAGAAAAAAACCTTTTCTTAAAAATAAAATGCTTCTTATAAAAAAAACCTTCCTGGCGTCCTATTGTTGTACGAATGGAAATGGTGGTTCGTGGTATCATGTACTTTATTGATTTTATGCTTTTACAAGGCATTATTGCCTATTTGTTTAATTTTTTCCCCTGTTTTTTTAATATATCAATTTTTTTACATGAATTGAAGTATCAATTTAGCAAAAGTTAAAAAGTGCAGAGTAATTTGTAGTCTATTCAATTAAAATGTATTTCACATTTTTTTATTTATTGAATTAAGACTTAAATGTCTTTATAAAACACAGTTTTATAAATTAAAAAGTATTAATTAAGTTTATTATAATCATGATGAATAACCATAAATGACGAGGCTTAATTATATAAATAAAGGTAGTATTAAATTTGTATAAATATACAATAATAAAGGCTAAATTTCCGAGTATATTTATGGTTCATTTAACCGATTTTCTTCTCTCTTTTTGTGAAACAAGAAAAAAGTGAAGAAAATATGAAGGAGTAGAATAAGTGTAGCATTATGCTAGGATGGAGCCCTTGGTTGGTGAGATTCACAAAGAGGGCCAAGTGGCCCTTATAAAATATAAAAAGGGGAATTTAGGCCCTCACATAAACAGGGCCTTGTCCTTAGCTTTGCATCCAAATACCGCTATTTATGCCTTCCTAGCCTTTATTCTACATAATGTCATTTCTAAGGTTTTGAAAAATAGTTGCTTCTTTTCTTTACTCCAGCCATATGTGTATAGAAATTGAATTTAAGGCCCTCTATACTGCTAGAGATAAGTTCAGACGAATCTCTTTTCCGTGCTTTATCCTAATACTCTATTCTGCGTGAGAAAGAAAAGAACACTATATTCTTTTAACAACGCACTTCTTTATCTTGAACAGTATAGTGAAATAAAATGTAAATATATAAATTCTATAAGCTTTACACAACTAGTTGAAACCAAAACTGAAGGGGGCTATATAAATGGGCGAGATTTTACCCTCCACACGTCGTGATAATTTGTTCGAGTTTTAAGGTCATGTAACTTCATGTCCTTTTATTATAACTTACTAAAATGGTAATCGGGCTATATTAAATTTAGGGTTATATTCCTCTTTGAATTAACATAAGAAAACTAACTCAACAAACACTTTTTGTTCAGGACTGGCTGAACTCTATATTATTTATTGTATAGTTTAAATAAAAGTTTTATAAGTATACAGGTATAGTCATGGAAACTAAGCCTACGACACATCGCGCAGTGAACCACGTTCATCTATTAACCAAATTTAGGGGGCACTGGAGGAAAGTTTGAGTGAAAAGAGTTGTTTATTGGCAGTAAACAAGTTACAAGTATGGCCAAGTATGGCCACAGTTACGGTGTAAGAAAAGTGTCTGTGTTCACCCTTGCATCTAGGTTCTTTTTAAATACGTATTGAAACAGCGATGGTATCCAGCTGTAAAGATCTGCCCACCACCACCAAATTATACAAAAATATAAAAACAAATTGCAGGCTGCCGACATCCCTCCAACTTAACGCTCCACTTCAGCTGGCAACTTATATTATTTAAGTATCGTCTGGTAGTGGATCCTTTAAGGGTCAAAGTGAAATAAATTACTTCAATTCATTCTCATCGGCAACGTTTCGGCCTGACCGGCCATTATCAAGCCTAAAAATGTATGTATATTTTAATCAATAAAACTACAATAATTGACATGACATAACACCAAGAAGGATAAGTTCAGAAATGTTGCTTTACCTTATAGTAACAAACTTAAGTTAAGTGTAGTCATCAAAAAAGCATGGTCTTAGGAATTCTTAAATTACGTCGTCACGTAATACTAATAATACACCACTAATCTTAAACACGTTAGTTCTTGTAGCAAGATACATTAATAACAATAACAAAACATAAAATAAGTACAATAGTAACGATATGGTAACATAATAACTAAAAATAAAAAAGAATTTAACAATAATCACAGATAGGTCGTACTAAGGTAAACATTGGACTTGATAACAATACTTCTCTTATCACTGTTGTTATCAGACAGTTATATATATAATTTGAAATGGGTTTTATTATTGGTTAACTTATAATAAATTTAACCAATTGAATTCTAAAATCTGGTATGTGAGGAGAAAGGATAAAAGATTGGATAATAAAAGTACAAATAACAAAAAACTGTGACAAGTAAGTGATCATACAGGCCTGGTCTTATCTCTAGGGCGGGAATTTTGAATTGACTTATTATAGTATATCCCACTATAATATTTGTTGAGGGAACGGGAGTCTGTTTTTATATTAACCGTTTTATCAAGTCTAATGGCTATGTTGAGAGCTTCCAACATTTTTCTCCTGTTTGTTTTCTGCTCTTTCCCTATAATATATTATTAAAATTATAATTATTCATTTGACAATTCTGACTATTACAATTATAATATATATTAAGTCATTTATTATTTTACAATACATAAGGATTTACTATTATAAATATTTTTATAACTACAGTTTTACTCATTCATGTACCTCTTTTTCTCATTAGTTAGTGGCCAGGTCAGGGAAAAAACTCCTCCCCCTGGTGCCAATTTTTCAACAATGTTTTTATTTTTATATTTATGTATATTATTATTATTATTATTTTTTTTTTAATTTTATTTATTTCTTTATTAAAAATTAGTAGATATATATGATCGTAACTACAATTATTATTATTCGTTAATAAAAAAACTGATTTATTTAGATTGCTAGAATGTTCTGTAAAATGGCGGTTGTTTTTAATATAAACTTTTTGCTTTATTTATTATTTATTGACTGAATACTAATTATTTGAGTCTTTGGAATCTTTACATAAATGCATATTACATATCTGAAAATGTTTTGAGCTTGACACTTCGGAGTATTTTCATTGCGTTAGGACGACGATAAACATTTAGTTTAAAAGCGTTTGTTTTGTTATGTTAAAACTAACTTTTAAATGGCCGATATCTTGGAATGGCTGGGTCGATTATCCTGGTTAACGAACTCGTCGGATTTGTCAAGTTACCCTTGTGTGTACTGAAAGCACATACTTGGTAGCTTATTTTATCGATTTATAACTTTTACAACTGCAAATTTTAGAGTTGGGTCTAAATATTTTGTTGGGAAAGTTTAATCTGGTGTTCGTTCATGTTAAAAACTTGTAAAATTTTGGTTCTTTCTTTATAAATATATGAGTTTGATTTGAAGGAAGATGATGAAATTTTCAGCGTTTAAATGATTTAAAAAAAAAAATAATAATAATTATAATAACGATAATGATAAAGAAGAACTTATTACTTAGTAGATACGAGAGGCACTGAGTAGAAAGCTTAATTTTTAAATAAAAAACTATGTTTTTAATTAAAACATAGTTAAGTATTACAATGTCTAGTATTAAAACATATTAACACAATTTTAGGAAAAGTTTAAACTAAAATCCAAACAACAGAAACTGCTGTAAATTGAAACAATGTACTATCAAAAATTGTAACTTTTCTCCTTATTTGTAACAGTTTTACACATTTACATAGAAGTATGTATAATGAGTAACAATTATAAATTAGATAAAATTAAATTAAACGCAGAAAAAGTTGATTTCATTAGAATTTTGTTGGTTTGAGGCTTCTGGAAAACAACAAAACAGCCTTGTGATATTTGATATTTTTAATTAGCGTTTTCACAAGCGTTTGAAAATGCAATTAATGCTTAGCAATTAGTAATCCATTAAGGGGAAACAGCGGGGAACGTGCTAGAGTAGCTTGGATGGAGTGGGTGGTTTGGAGCGGCAGGTGGTCCGCATCCCCTCCACCATTTGTATTCTGTTTATATCATTACTGGAACCTTTTTTTTTCTTCGTTTTTTTTTTTTAGTTCTATGTAACAACAAACAGAGTTTTCAAACCATTTATCTAAACCAAAAGAAAATCGAAATTAACCCTTTGATTTTATAACAACGAAAAGCCAATATCGAACACTCACGTTTATTTATGTTCAAAACAATGATTAAGTTTGGTAAATATTCGTTTAGTATTTGAATAAATTATTTCTTAATGGTGTCTATAAAAATTTAAAAAAGTTTACTGCTTTTAGTGATTACCTTCATTGAGTTGAATTTAAACATCTTGCTCAACTACTACAATAATCTCTCTACCGCGGCAACAGTAAATGTGTTTTTATGAGGAAAGGTATGGGTTGTCAAAAAAATCATAAAATTTGACCTTTCGGGAAAACAGTTAAAATTTGACCTATGGTTTATATAGTGTTTTTTGTAGCCCTTGAGGCTTAGAACAACCAGCTTCATTTTTTCAAATACAACGCCAGTCACCCTGTATATATATACAGTATGTTCCAGGATCGACTCAAGAATGACAAAAAGTCATTCTTGATCATCCCTCCTGCATGTCTTCAAATGAAAATTTATCGCATTAAAAATTTTGTTCCATTCAACCTGTTGCCAAAAATTGCGATTTTTTAAAATCAACAAAAGGGAAATTTTAATTTTATGAAAAAAAGTCATTCTTTATAAAAAAAAACCCATGTTTTTCTTAATAAGAAAGAAAAAAAGAAAGATCATTTGTATTTCATCTGCCCCCCCCCCCCCCCTCACTTACCTCACATTTAATAAAAAAGAATCCATTTTTTTTTTAAAAAATATAGGTATCTTTATTAATCATTGAATCATTTTAATTAAAATTAAAATTGATTAAAAATCAGAAATTTAAGTACATTAATTTTTATAAATCATTACTAATTAAACATTTATAATAACATGTTTATAGTATTTTATAGTATGTTATTATTTGTCTGCATTTCTATTACTATTACTCCTACAAAAAAGTCTTCTCAACAATTCAAAACTCTTTTTTTTTTATTAAAGGTTAGAAAAGTGGGGGGAAGGGGTATTTTCTTTCTTATTAAGAAAGTATATACTTAATAATATGAAACCCTAAAAAGTACTTGGATACAAGTACTTCCCTGTGATTTTTTTTAAACATCTCCTCTGACCACTTACTGTTGAAAGCCTGATTTTTTTTTATATAGCTTTGGTACATGTTTATATCTAATCAAGCGATTCGACTAATCATATAGAATTGACAATTACTAATTTTGTTTAATCAAGAGTTAAATTTTGATCACTATTTCCATCAATTATTCAAAAATAATAAAAACTAAAAACAAAAACATTGTTCATATTTTATGATCAAGACGTTTTTTGATAAATAATAAAAGAACAACGTAAAATATGGAAAAACATGCTTCATTCATATTTTAGTAGCCTTTTCAGAATCTCAACTGTAAAACAAACTTAACTTATCAAGGAGTTACTTCAATTTTATGATCTTTTCATTTAATAATAAACTTTGAACGAGAATAAAGAAAAAAGAAGTTTTAAAGAATAAGTTGAATTAAACATGTAATCAAAATAAATAAATAAATAATTGTTAGATAAGAATTGTTAATGGACTTTATTAAAGTTTTTATTATACTATACTAATAATAATACTATTTTTAATAATTTATATTTAATGATATTTTAATTTTTGATGGTCCCTTGTTTTATTAATTGTAGTCTTTGAAGACTATCTTGTGAAATTGAACAAATTTAGATAATGACACATAAATTATTATCAATTGTTAGGCTGCTTAATCAATGTTTGCCAAGTAGCATAATCCTAAAACATGTTTGGTGGTTAAGCTTAAATTAAACTATAGAGTGTATAATTTATTATATTATTATGTTACACTATGAGAGTTAACAATAAAATAAAACTTAAGAAGACACTTCCTTTTTACTTTCTCATAGACGTAGAAAATAACGAGAGAAAGTATTCTGATAACTGTAAAATTTAATTTTGAGTTATCTTCTTTTTTTAAGAAAAGGGGTTTTAATGTCTGTCTGTAGTATAAACTGTTTCGATAAAATTTGGCATAAATGTTGAGAGACATCATTCCCCGAGGAAAAATCGAAAAATTAATTGCAGCTCTAAGTTTGGGGGCGCTATCCCCCAAAAGCTCGGACAAATATTTCTCAAAATATGTTTAGTTTTTTTTATTTAAAAAAATAGTCCATTTATATACGAAAATTGCTGTAATCGCAAAGAGTCTCACTCTTTGCGATTACACGACTTCGATTTGAATTTCGATCGACTGTCTCAGACTAAGTTTTGACATCCAGGAAGTCGAAGACGATGATCAATCGATAACACCACTTCCGTCACATGAGCCTACTGTAACAAGAAAAAAGGTACGTTTCACGTTCTCTCTCCAGCAACAGTTCCGGCAAGGGAGAAGAAGGGGAGAATAGTGTGGGTTAACAAAGGTTGCCACACAACCTAAAAAAATAATAGTGTATTTTTTTATGTCACTTCAAACTTTCTTTCTGATTTTTTATTACAAACATTGTTCTTTCAGTGGTTATATAGAGTTTCCTTTCATCCACGATAATTCGTTTATTTATTAGTTATATACAAGCAAGTAGTACGCCGCTACAGTACATTTTGATCAAATGCTCGAAAATAATTAAATGTAAACGCGGAAATATGATACAACTAATAAATGGAAACCACTAAACCATGGTATGTACTCATATGTAGAAAAGTTTAGTATGAGTTGTATCGGTTAGATTTTTATTATTAAATGTTTTTGTGTTAGCACCTAGGCTAAGATTGAACCTGAATAACAATAGTGACGTGAGGGTTTAATCTAACCTAGGTTTTTTGGTTCTTAAAAATGCTCTATTTTTGTGTTTACTTACTTATATATTATAATATATATATATATATATATATATATATATATATATATATATATATATATATGTATATGTATATGTATATGTATATTGTATATGTATATTGTATATGTATATATATATATATATATATATATATATATATATATATATATATATATATATTTAATTTATACAAATATTCATATTATACATAACATTATATTTACAAAGATTGAACATTTTCATTTATAATTTAAATTAAAAATTACCCCTGACTTTTTTTTTTGGTGTATCACTTTGAATTACGAGTGGGTTGTTACTCCCGTTTGGCTGGTCAATATCTATGTTTATTTGCATAACCATTGGTATTATTTGCTGTTTTATATATTCAGTAATTTCTCGATAACTTGTTGTTTAAAAATTATTAGCAACCAAGTTAAATGCATATGTTGTTGAATAAATGTATTCATTCAGATATGTATTTTAATTCTTGAGCAACAAACAATTTTAATCTTTGCATTCTGATTGAATATGGATTTTTAGATTTCTAATTCTACTCGAGGACATGACCTATGGAAATGAACTTGCTAAACGAAATAGTTGAAAGTTTCATACTGAAGGAGGGGTTCTATGGAGCCGGGGACGAGCGAGTGAGTAAATGGAACGGTCGGTAAATGTATCTGCCTCGGTCTACTCTGAATGAATGAATACATTTGAATACATATAGGTTTCTAGGGGTTCTGTAGGACCAGGAGGGAGGGGGCGCAATCCCTATCCCAATATGCGAGTCAAATTCCCTTCCAGGAAAGGGAGAGGGCGACAATGATATAGCCCCTCTCAAGGGGTGGATCCGGTCAATTTGGTAACCTCTTCAGCCTACCGGCCAGGGGAGAGTCGTCCCCCCGGTCAACATTTGACCAAGTTCCTAATATCCGTTACCCTTCTCACCACTTCTCTCGCCGGGGTCATAACAGATTATTATGAATTACGTTTCTGGTTGAATTGTACGATTTGTCCCTCCGATGTATTTTCCATCGAGTCGTGCTCGAGCTGTGAGTTTTGGAAAGTCGTCGGTTCATATCCCTCCCGGAGCTCACTCGATTTCCTATATTGTTCTGCCCTTGTTGAAAACGATCTCCCACATCCCCTCCTCCCAGATTCAAATATCCTGCGAGTAATTACACGCCTTTTAAATAACGTTTGTTCAAAAAGGATCCCGCAAATAATCTGTTAACTGTGTAAATGTAAACACACTTTATATTAAATTGAAATTGTGTTTACTTACTTATTGACATTTCAAAATTGTGTACTTTATCATTTAAAATTCTGTTTAAATAATATAGCCTAAAATTGATTATAACAATTTTAGGAAACTTTTCACTTTCCCGTTGTGCTGCATAAAAATGAAAATAGCTTATTTTATTTTAAACTTAACAACACCATAAAATTGGGCGAATTAACGTTGTTACCGAAGCAATGTCCAATTAATTCTCTTAGGCCACAATTATAACTTTGTAACTGTTTTTTTAACAATAAAAAAAAAAAAAAATATGAAGTAATTTTACCTTGATTTTGGACAGATGCGCATTTTCCCATTATAGTTTTTAAACTTATCTCTCTAAAGTTAACGACTTATACTTAACTTGTCAGTCATGTTATGCTTTTAACCAAATTAAAACCGGTAATGTATCTTGATGAGAGCCTATAATTTATAGTATATTTTTATCTAAGTTATAATTTGCAGAAGACAAAAAAGGAACCCAAGATCTGTTGTTTTTCCTTCTAAGAGACCATAGATTGTGTTCTATATATATGTCTTTTCACAACATTAGCCACAGACAATTCTAACTCGTAACAATATAATGTAAGTTATAAGAAAGGTGTATAAGACATTAGGAAGTGTCATTTCTCACGAGTGTACATATATATATATATATATATATATATATATGTATAAGTGTATATACTGCTGGTATCTTTCTTGAGACGCGCTTTGAAGAGTAAGGGAGAAAAAAGGATGAACGATGTCCTATAAACCGCACCACCCCATATTCTGTCATTACTAGCACACAAAGACAGCTTATAGTTTTTGTACATGCTCACCCGTACAATAAATACGAAGGAATAGCATCATATAATGTACTAGTGCTGGCGTGGAGCATATCCAAGGCAAGTAAAGCACATACTACCGTCCTTTACACTCTCTGAGTTCCCATTCCATGGCCTTTTGTGTCACACATTCTCTCCCCTGACCCCTGGATCTCCGCCCTTACTATTCCCTACTCAGACCGTAAAAATCTCCTAGAACTTCCCTTGCTCCTTTCCGCCTAAAAGCACTGACAGGACCTTACCCCTCACTTCTACAGCTTTTTTTTGAGAAGATAACATTTTTATTTTGTTAAGTATTATAAGATGGTATATATAGCCTATTTTTTTTCTTTTTCTTTCTTTATTCTTCCCTTTTATAGAATACTTCTTTAAGGATGACTTGAGAAAACAAATTTCCCTAAAATGTAACATTTTATACTAATGTTTTTTTCTCATGTACTTGTTTAATATAAAGAAGAAGATTTGTGATAGTGCTCAAATACGATTTTGAAATGTTGATCGGCTTACATATTTTAAGGTCCCCTGGACCGAAAAAGTGTATCGTAAGAAAATATATCTATCTGTTTCTGTTTGGCGAACCCCACGTTTTTGTTAAAAAAATCTAAAATTCTATTCAAGCTAATTAACCATGTACGTTGTTATCACGGGAAGAATCTAGTTTCCAGGAAATTGAATAAAAAATAATCTATCACTTGGTGTGGCACATAGCTTCCTCGCATCCTATCACATACTTTATTGATTTTATGCTTTAACAAGCCATTATTGTCTAATTCGTTTAATTGTTTCCCCCGCTTTTTTAATCTGTCAATAATGTTTTGATTTTGTACATGGATTAAAGTATCAATTTAGCAAAGGTTAAAGAGCGCAGACGGATCAAATTAATCTGTGGCTATCTGCTGGTTACTTTCGATAAACTATAAATGTTTCATACAAATCAGATAAGAACTTTGGAAGCTATAGGTGTTAATAAGTGTATGTTTGTGCGCATATGGAACAGAGACAAATTGGCGCAGAAGGTTAAACTTATATGGGACCAACAATGTGCTAATTATGACCTACCATACAAATTTTATTAAAATCGGACGTGTAGTTTTTAAGATATGTTGGTTCGCAAAAATTTAGCGACAGACCGACAGTCAGGCACGGAACTAAAAATGTTCCCTGATGTCTATAATGGATTTCAGTCTTGGAATATTTGCAATCGGAGACCTAAGAATGTTTCGTTCTTCAAAACGATCACATAGCTTCATACATATTATACACCTCTGGAAATCGAACTGGACTATGTAAACAAACTCCTTTTATTATTAATAATTTTTATCAAATGTTCAATAATAAATTAAATATTTTGGGATTTAAATTCAGTATTACTATGTATAATACCACGGTTGTAAAACCGATTTGTGGCTTTACGAATGTATACTATTTTATATTGTATAATTTATGTGTTTAAAGTGTATTAGCTACAATAGATGGTTTAATATTATTACTATGTATATGAGAACGTTTTGTCGATTTGTTTTGTAAGTTGGGATACCTAGGCTATATAACAATTCTGACGAGCAAAAATTACTTTGGTAGTTTCATTCAAATGGGACCTCTAGTTTTAGAGGTATATATCAATGTGCATACGTACCTCTTTATTGACGAGCGGATCGAGGTATCTGTTTCAACTCGACACTCGACCATTTGGCATTTCGGATGTCTGTCTGTAAATTTGTTTGTTACGCAGTCACGAACAAACGCGATTTTTAGTTTTCTTGAAATTTGGCATGGGTGTTACTTGAAGTCGTTTACATTTTTGAATACGAGTTCTACTGTTTACAGAAATTATATTAGTTTAAATTAAGTGGTATTCTAAGACTATTCATTCTCTTAAAACGAAGAAAAACGTTGGCTACTTACATGCGTAAAAGTCTTATTCGTTTAATCCTAACATAGCTGAATGAAGGATTTTTAAAAACTAGTCCGTTCACAGATAAAAGTAGTTTTTCAAGTGGATTTAGTAGAAGTATTTTTGATTGAATGCTCAAGCAGAGATAGTGTTATCTGTTTGATTACATTTAGCTCTCGTATGCTGTAAAGTCGGTTTCTTCTTCTTTTTCTTGGTCTAATCTGCGTGTCTCAGCCTGCATGGAAAGACTCCAGCTGCTCTCTTACTTATTACCAACTCTTACATTCTATACTTAATCTCTATATTTAGCGTTTTTGCCCTCTCTCCCTCCTCCATTCCATGCGGCTGTTCAAGAATAAATTAAAAGTACTTTAACCCAGTAAAGCTTTAACTTGTCTTAACTTTTTTTTACTCTCCCTAAGCTGTTGTTCACTATGTTTTTCTTTTACTTTTTTTTCTGCAGTAGCCAAGACACGTTAGATGTAATAAGGATTTGTGAAAAACTAAAAGGGGGCTTTAGACCAACTCAACATAACCCTCTCCGCTTCTAACAATCTCTAACTTATAACTCAATTTCCATGTGGCTGACTTTAAAATGTAATGATAAAATCTCCTTAAATCACACTATATTTTTGCTTTCGAGCTTACCAAATGTAACGGAAGCATTATGATCGTTCCTCCGTTGTTAAAAATGCAAAGGGTCAAGTCTGTTACAGACATCAACCTTTTTGAGAACCTTTTTGGTCGCTGATGTCTGCCTGTCGGTCAATATGTTTGCAAATCAGATATATATATCTTAAAAGCTTCTCGTCCGATTTTAATAAAATTTGTTTGGTAGGTCATAATTAGTCCACAGATGGTGCCATATTAATTTCAACCCTCTGCGCTAGTTAAATATGCTAAATCAATACTTTTATTCATGTCAAATAAATCAAAATAGTCTGTCACTTAGTGTGACACACAGCATCCTCGCATCCTACACCTTCTCTGTACCTCACGCAAACTCAAACATTTCCCAAATCTGATCAACTTTCTGCTCTCATTGGTTTTTCTTATATATGCGCACAAAAATATTATCTTTCATCTGATTTTAAAAATAATTGAATGGTTTGTCGAAAGTAACCCACATATGGTCTATAATAAATATTAATGCAATGAGGTGTTTCTAATTTAAAAAAAAAGCAATCAACTATTTGATAGATTTAAGTAAAAGGGGGATAATTAAATAGATTGCCTATTCTTGTTCTTTGTCTTATAAACATACTTTCTGTCTAAAGAATCGTGCATTCTGTAGAAATGGGTAGGAGACGAAGTAAACTGGGATTCCATTTTTACAACACCAACCAAGAAATGGAACTAAAGTCGAATTGGAGACCACCAGGAACATAGTATAGATATTTATATAATTTTTAGTTCTAATTAAATTAGTATTGATATGTATTTCTATTTAAATTTTATTTAAAGATATACAGAAATTTAGTTGCTCGACTCGATTTGAGACAATTCAGAGTATCTTTGATCAATGCTGGTACAAGAAACAATTCAGTCTGTATTAGTTTTTTTTACTTTTCAAGAAGTTAGTATATATTTTTTTTTTTTTGATAAAATTTAATTTAAGGAAAAATTTGCTGAGCAAAAACATTCTGCAATAATAATTTTTATAAACAATAAAATAATTTGTAGGTGTTTTTTTGTTTTTATGGAGAAATTGGTAAAATATGGTTTATAGTTGACTTAATGTTATTTTCTTAGTCCTGTTTTGCCTTTTTTTTCAAAAAGGAGATCTTAGCCGGAGAGTTTATTATTATTATTTTCGGATTGGCTCTTTTGAACAGTTCAATCAATGGAAGAAAAGCTCCCTGAAACTGAGTAAGGTGGGGTAAGGTTCGGTGATTGCTTACAGAAGTCGGCCATTTTGTTTCAATATGGCCCCCCCCTTTCGTATTTTTTTTCTTTATCTTAGCCGTGGGTTTTTGTTAACAAAGCTCTCTTTTCGATTTACCAATCTGAACCCCTTACCCCAATCATCCGGGGACTGAGCCCCTCCTCTGTGCATTCATAAATTGTTTTATCGTTATTCCGTATTGAATAATAATATTGTACCTGTATAGATTTTTGTTTTGAAATGTTTCCTTTTATTTTTACTTTTTTATGCCTTTTTTCTCTTTATCCCCGAGTTCCTTATTTCAAGTTGGCTCTTTATTGGATTTATATTGATTTTATTATAACTTGAAAGGATGAAAGAAATTAATGTATGTACGTATAATGCTCGCATTATTTTACATATATATTATGATAAGTGGGTGTATTCTGTATAAAAGGAGAGAGAAAAAGAGATTTACAATAAGTTATATTTTCTTTACATTTTACGCTACTGTTTCTATATATATATATGGTCTAAGTCCATGCACTGCTGTACTTCATCTATTTATTTAAGTAAGAATTATTTAAGATTATTAATTGCAGTTAATTTGGTTATTTCCAGTTTGAGCCCGAACTCAAATGACGGGAATATAGAACACGGCTGAATGGTACTGAGAATGATAATAATAAATGGTATTTAAATAATGCGCATTTACCTGGGGAAAAGTAGATGGCTAAGGAGATCCTGATGTCCAATGACCACTGGAGAAGATGGTTGCTTCCAGGTGAGTCGGCAAACGTGAGGGGGTTAACGAAAAGTCTGAAAGGTGACTGGCTACTTGCTACTGAAAAAACTGGCACCAGAAACCGGAATATTTCATTTCCGGGTTGCTATGATGACATACTTGATCATGGATAATAATAACATATGATTAGTCATATGATAATTAACGGGTCTTCTGTCCGGGAAAATGCGTGAATTCAAAATTCCATTAATATTATACTTTTCAGCATAAGAATCCACCATAGTTATTAATTTAACAAAGTTGTTATAAGTTTTTGAACTCTCCCAATATGAACTGTAAACACTCCCTAATTTTTTTTTTGTTTCAAAGAATTTATCTGTTGATGTTAAATATCTTTGTTTTAAAATATAACAGGTGCGCTCAAAAAAGAATTATAATAATTGCATATGATATTTACCAAAGAAAACACCGTGCATTTACTGTTTAAATTTAAATGTATTATACATTTTAGATAAT
This sequence comes from Gerris lacustris, assembly GCA_951217055.1. NCBI lineage: Eukaryota > Metazoa > Arthropoda > Insecta > Hemiptera > Gerridae > Gerris > Gerris lacustris. Next base: position 48,513,731 of record OX578278.1, read on the forward strand.
ATGTATCATTTAAAAAAAAAAAAAACTAGAAAATTAATGTACATTACTTTTTAAAATTAAAAACCCCACTGAAGTAAAAATGCTTTCTTGTTTAAGAATGCTTTGATCTAATTATTTAAGTTAACGTTTTTGAATTTTCTCTTTAACAATGCATAGACATCTAGCCCCTTAAGGTTCGGAGTTCAAAAAGAAACTTTTTAATTAAAATTTTCCCGAAACGTTAATAGTTTTTAGTTTAAAATTTTAACTAAGAGACACGCTTAAATTTATAGGACTTTTAATTCTTGAACTATACGCTGTGTAACCATAAATATATCTATGAAGGTCAGACAAAATTATTTAAATTAATGTAACTTTAATAATAAGTAGAATTTAATTATGAAAAAATCAATTATATTTTAGTACAAATTAGTTGAATAATTTAAGTGAAAATTTTACCCTGCATAAAATATTGTTTAAAGACTTTATTTTGAGATTAGTGTTTAAAAATATTGTTTATTCAGTGAAACATTTAGTAAAATAAGATAAGAAATAAAAAAGTCTCCGCTAATTCTTTTTTTAAAGGTGAACCTGCTTTTAATCAGAAACAATCATCAACAGTGCTCCACTCCGGCAGTAAAAAAAAGAAGCAGAAAAAATCAGAGTAGTGTCAACTATTCTGTAGCATAAGGCAGGTTCACGTTTCTTCCAATTCTTTCCCTTCTACCTAGTGCTGATGATAACCGTTTCCGGTTTAAAGTGATTACGCTTTAACAAAGCTATTTTTGGAGTCTTGTTTTACTTCTTATAATAATTTACCAGATGTTACAAGGTGATAGCGGGTTGCGCTATCGGTTGTAAGCTGTCCTTACCTTGCTTAAAATACTATTTCGCAGAGATGATTTCTTAAGGTTAACTTTAGGCTCGACTGACTTCAATGCTTAATTTTATGAAAATTCGTAAAAAAATATGGAAAACAAGCATTGGAAAGAGGTTTGGAATTAACTTTCAGAAAAATAAAAAATCGGTCCGAGACAACTCAACTTTCTCATATACTCTCGGTCCCAGATCCCAAAAACTTGTTACTTTCAATTTTTGACAGAATCAGATTTATTTTCACCAATGTTTCGGGAACTAAATTTTTACCGGGAAAACGGCTTATATCGTTAGATTCTTATTTAATTGGACTACATTTTAGTATTTATTAATCTAAATCTTCGGAACTGTTTTCCAGAAGTATTTTTTTTTAAACTTTTTTTCAGAGTTTTTGGATTATAGTGAGTGTAATGAAATTTGGATGTAAAATTTATTTCTCGATTTTGCCCAGTTTTTGTCAAATAGCCCAGAAAGAAAGAAGAACTAAATAAACTAAAGAGATTGCGTTAAAGATTAATATTATAGTTATCTGAGTGGTTTTTTAAATTAACTCGTATATTGTGTGATTGTGTTCTAATAAGTTTAAATAAATCTTCTAGAAAATTTTGTCATTACCTTTCTTATTAATAGCCATTAATAGAAACTCTATGTGTCTTCAGTTGTTTAAATTGACCTACAATAATAAACTTTCTTTTCTTCAATGAAGAGGATGTCCTGTGGTGTATAAATATACTAAATTTGTTAATATCAAGAATTGTCATTCAAGAACCGTCACCTCCATTTTGAATTATTTGCTTGAATGAGTTAAATAAGGAATATGAAATGATTCTTAAATGTGTTCAGGTTGCAATAGGTAGGGGGTTGCGTCGAAATGAATATAGCTCATACACAGATAGGATTATCGTGACAGGGTGACAGGGTCTAGAGGTGGAATGCTACCGAATAGAATAGGGAATTATACCTAGTGATAAAGAGCCAGAGCTATATACCCTGTAACTTGGAACCAATTCATCATCTTGCTTCTCCTCCTTGTGACAAAGCCATTCCCGCTATTAATATGCTACTCGACATAGCCTGCCGTTCTGTATATGGCCGAGGACTATGTCTCGCGCGCCGGTTCTCGTGTTACACAATACCGAAGGAAATTGGCATTTGTGTCTGTTTGTATACGAAATTTGAAGCGTGTGGGAAATGATCTCCCTTTCTTCGGGATTCGCGACCCCATATAGAATCTATTTTAGCCTTTGTGATATTCTCTTGAATTCTTGAAGTGTTGATCAAGTGCTCATGCTGTTTTATTGGGATCTTACTGGATCAATATTTAAAACAGCTTATGCATAAAACAAATCTCTATAAGCCCGGGTTCTAGAGTAAAGAAAGCAAAGTGTGAACTTTTTGTTTATTGCCGAATTACAATATGCATATTTCAGATTTCTTTCTTCCATCATTTTCATTATTTATTTAGTAATAGCCATGATAATTACCTAACACTACTTGTAAATGGAACCCAAAAAAACAAGAAATTTTGAAAAAAATTGTTTCTTAAAAAAAAAATTATGAACTGATTATTAAAAGATGTTAATAGATGTTAACGATATATATATATATATTTTTTTTTTGTTTCAGGTAATTTCAATTTATAAATAACCTAAGGGATAAATATAGACGAATGTTTGTGAACTTAAATACAGGTATTTTTTTTATATGTTGAATACTAATAATAGAATGACTTAGATTTGCCATTTTTAATAGTAAATAATTACAGATACTTTCTTATTTACCTATATTTTATCTTGAATGTGTCCCGTCGGTCATTGACTAACGGGTTTTAACTATTCTATCGTAACAACAATTGGTAGTTCTATATTCTATTTTATATTAAATTATGGATTTGGTTAATGTTTTCTTTAAGAAGTCGTAGGCAAACCTTTCTTGTGTGAAGTTTTGTTTTCTTTTCTTGGTAATGGTCCAACAACGTAGTCATAAATTACAAGTAGTTATAATTTATCTATATATTTTAATCATTATAAATACGTTTTTCTTATCTACTTTATCTATTGTATTCTATATATATATATATATATATATATATATATATATATATATATGACGGACTTTTATTCCAAATAAACCCCTTCATTCGATATATATATATATATTTCATATTTTTAAATTAAAGTTTATTTATGAAATTATTATATACTTATATATTTTTACGTCATTTTCTTAATAATTTATATTTTTAATTGAAAGTTGTTTTTTATTTTTTAAAAATGCAATTCATATTTATTACATTATCAAACTTTGACACGAAACGAATTGGAATGTTAGATATTTGACTCATAAATGTGATTAAGAACAAATTTGTTTGTAATTAAATGTTGTTGTTTTTTGTCGATAGGAAAGGAATGAGGGTAAGAGGGTGCAGTTTTTTCAGATGTTTTTGTTGTTGGGAAAATAAAAAATTCCGTAGAAAGGGAATGATTTACTCAATGCAGGCAGGATATTTTGATTGTAGCCGGTTTTTAAGGTGTTGCAATTTGTCAGCAAAGAGCAAGAGGAAAGAGGGAAGCCGGGAGACTTATTGCTTTGTTTACTTAACCTGTTATTTATGGGCTTTACTTCTCTTGCGGTCTCAGTAATCCGAAAAATTATAGCCGTGATCTAGGAACTGCGATTCTCTCTCATTTGTTTGCTTCTGATTTTCCTGTATCCTCTCGAAACATATCGACCCCTTCGTCTGGATAATTTTAAGATAAAGTGCTTGTCAGTTAAGTTATTATTGAAAGAAGTAGAGTACAACAATTCCTCTTTGTCTTTACTTTTATTTTCTTGGTATTGTCTTCAGAGAATAGTGCTCTGTGTATAAAATAAATATTTCTTTAACTTAAAAATCCAGTCAAATTCGGGGAATATTGAACTTCTCTTGAATTTATATGTATTATATTTAAGAAAAACATTTTTTTATTTTTTTATTTTAATTTAATATTTTTATTTACTTTTTTATTTTTTTTATTTTTTATAGGAATTGTATGATTTATAAAAAAATATTAACGGGCTACATTAATTATTAATTACGATACAATAAAATTTTTATTGAAATGTCACGACTACGAACTGACTTATTTTAAAACTTACTTTTATGGATTCGTAGGACATTAAAAACGTGTAACTTTGTCGAAAACTCAAAACTGAATTTTCGAATCGTTATAACACTTTTCCTACAGTTGACCGATAACGTGGTTGTTATCGCACTCAAAATAGTATGCAAAACAGCAGATTCCTGCACTTACTACTTTACCGCACTTATTTTACTTTACCGCACTCCAGTGTTCCAACTTACGAACATAAAGAACTTAAATCTAAACAAAGATTAAATAATCCAAATTATAATAATAATAACAATGACAACTAATGATTATTTTTTAACTACCTACATGATTTAAACACTATATATGAAATATAAAAATGTTAAAATATAAAATAGTAAAGATACACAATCTAAAAAAAAAAATCAAATGTGATGAGTAAGTGTTATGATGAAAAATAATAACAGCGCTTGGTCAGGTTTGCTGAATCAGGCAAAAAAGGCAACACTGGCTATAAACAGAACTGCTGGTTTAGTTGATATTGTAAATCCTTCTATTTCTTTTAGAAACAGTTAAGTCTGAAAATGGATAGTTGTAGCGAAAGTGATCATTTTGAATTAGGTAATACTCGAGAAGAGTTGGCTACAATAATGAAAAAGTAACACTGAATTTACTTCCTGACAAGTCCAAACAAAAATACGAACACAGATACGAATGTTTTAGTTCTTGGTGTAACAATAAGAAGGTAGGAAAACTGTCCGAAAGTGGTTTTTTTTTTTTTTTACATGTTGATGAACACTCATAGCAAAGTGCCACTTTGCGCACTAGTTGCACAAATAACTATTATCTAAATGTGCTGTGCTACTTATTTAAGAATTAGAATAGAAATGTACAGTAAAAGACCCTTATTCACCTTCTATCAATGACTATAATAAGTTGCTAAAATACGTAATCTTTTCTAGATTATATGATTTGTACTTTTTTTTCAATTTTAAAATGTACTCTTATATTTGTATAGAATTCAATGAATTTTTAACTTGTGCATCCATTTTGGACTTGATTTATTATTACTTTTCACCTAAAACCCCCTTGATTTTACATTACAGGTTAATGTATCTTATCTATCTTGCAGTGTTTATGAACTATCTAACAACAAAAAATAATGTGTATGTCCAAACTTTCTTTTTTACACTCAGGGTGTAAAAACAGAAGCTTTTTAACTTTCTTACTTACCGATTCGTAAGTTTTCTTTTGACCTCGCAGTTGAGAGAAGGCTTTTTAAACAAACCCAAAAACCATCACACCTCCCCTTTTTTTTAGCAAACAAAAAAAAAATGTTTTAATGACTATGCTTTTAGGTTAATGTCAAATTACAGTATTATTAAAATAGCAATATAATTAAAACTACGATTCTATGACATTTAATTAATTTTATTGATTTATTTACTTCTACCTACTTAATAAAATGAACTTACCATCGAAGTTTATTTCTACAAGTTTTGAGTAAAAATCGGTCTTGCCCTTATTATATGGCATTATCTACATATTTTAACAAAGAATCATTCATAAATATTTTTAGGATACTCGTATATAAAATGGCAAATATTAATTTATATTTATAACCCCAGGCAGTGTTCATATATAGTGTTTAGTAAATATATAAAACATTTTATTTATTAAATTGAAATATTGATTAAGATAAACAACAGAAAAAAGTTTTTAAAGCTAATAAAAACAAAAAACAAATACAGAACTAATAAAAACTTCTATCACAAAAAAATAAATAAAAATACAATTTGGTGAGAAGGGCATTATGGAAATTGTTATCTATGTCTGCACTCAGCTCTCAAAAGTATTAATATCCCATCATAGTCAGCAAGAGGTACGGAAGTCAAATAAACTCAAAATATACTCAAATGTTAAAAGACTATAAAAGGCTTTCTCAGAGTTCATATAGTTTACTCTACTTGGATACTTTACTTCGGCAAACATTCCAGTTGCTTCTTTTCCCGTTTTCAAACTTGCAAAAACTTTTATAACTTTTTTGTTGCAACACTTCTAAACTCATCTACTTCGTTGAGTTTTGAAATTTTCAGAATCGTTACAGTTTTCTCTGTTATACTTTGTAATCAAATTGAGCTCTTTTTGTGTTTCATAGTTCATTTGGTTGGTGCTTGAATTGGTGACATCTTTCAACTGTATATTGTATATTGCAAGAGATTTTATTTTTCTCAATTTTATATATTTGTCCCTCCTCCACTTTTTCTTCTATCAGAGTTATTACTTTCTTCTCTCTCTCTCTCTATTTATGTATTTCTTTCATATATTTATATTTTTTAAATAAAACAACAATTCTTCGGTGGAAAAATATATCAGTTCATTCATTTTCTACCTCCACTCCTTTTTTCTTTTTAGTTTAAATTCAAACATGATTTGAGATTTGTTTTTTTTTACGATCGATACCTCTCTTTTTGTAACATTGTAAAATTAAAAAACGATTCTCTTGTTATCTTTACAATTGCTTTTTCTTTTTTTCAAGAGGGGTGGTGGTGGATTATAATATTTCTGCAGCCCCACCTGTGTTAAAAAAATAACTTAATGCGATTCTTCAATTTTGCACCTTTCTCGCTTTTGAAATAATTTAATCTTATAATGCTATGGATTAAGTTAATATTTACAGAGAATGTTCTACAGTTTAATGTTCTACAGGCTTAAGGCGGCCATACACGTTACGGTATAGCTGACAGGTATAACGTAACGTTTATGGCAGGCTTTATGGTGAATTAAATAACAATATTAATTATTTTACAGTAAGATTTTATATTAAGATAGCGATTTTTAATACAGTCTAATTTTAATTACATTTATAATTTTCTCATTGAGTTAGGTTTATATCTTGAGAAACGTATTGTGATAAAAAATTTGAAATTGAGGCCTTAAAGGTGGTTTTAAAAGATTGTTTGTATGTTCGTCCGTAGTCTGTGCAGACGCGTATAGCCTAGCCTACTTTGCCGATTACGATGGAATTTGGCATTCATGTTCAAAAAAAATCATACATCGAGGGGAAATCGATATCGGGCTAGCCTCAATATTTTGTTCCGAGTTTGACGGACCAATTTTTACTTTTATAAATTAGAGGCAAGTAGTTAATTGTAGTTGGGATTTTATGGGTTAAGCGGGTTATGGCATTTGGTTGTAAAATTCACTATTATGATTTTTTAAATTAAGCAAATCAATTTTGATCTTTCTTTATTGTTTACAAAGGCATAAATATAAGATAAAAAAAATCGTATTGCAGTTTGTCACCTGTGAGGTGCCTGTAATTACATTTCTATCCTTTTTGCATTTGCATTTAATTTATTTTTCTTTGATTCAACTTACTAATTAAGCATATTTAACATTGTTCATTCATTATGATTGAATTTGAATACTATGTGTTGATGAATGTAATATTATTTGTTCACTGAAATATTTATATATTCAGACAATTCATATTAATAAAGAAGTCATTTCATACCGTTTTTAATTGGAACTTTCTATTCTACATAATTAACTTAAATATATTTTTGTGATGATAATATTAGTGCAAAATTAGGAATATGAATATAACAATGTTTTTCCTCAATTCACATCCTTGAATGGGGACAGAATTAATGGTAAAAGCTATGTGGTATATTCAGCATTAGCAGAGTGGTATTTCCCCTCCGAGCAGTCGCTTACTACCCTATTTCTACAACAACTTTAGACCATCCGTAGTCCTATCGTTGATATTTACAACACTGAATCATAATAATATCATTGCTATTGCATCAATTCATATATATATATATATATATATATATATATATATATATATATATATATATATATATATATATATATTATATATATATATTATATATATATATACATATATATATATATATATATATATATATATATATATATATATATATATATATATATATATAGTGTGTATGTGTGGGTTTATGTTGGTATGCATCATTTATAGAACGTAAGATCAAAAAAACTTTTCATCTAATATTAAAATAAAGAAAAGAAAGGGGAAAAAACATTACACAAAGTTGCAAAGTTGCTACAAAAGGAAAAAGGTTTGAGTTTCAGAGTCACATTAGTCATAGAGATAAACAGAGGAAGGTTAAGTTTTTGGAGGTTACACTCTAATAAGATGGCCTACTTCCTTCTGAAGCTTTTCCATTGTGATTCTCAGTTTCATAACCTGGTCTTTTGCTCCCTTCCCTCGCTCAGACTCAGGAAAACCTTAAATCTCCCTGGCTAGGAAAAGCTCAGGGAGCTAATTCTTTGTTCTTATCCTCCCGGCTCCCGGACCAACAATAGGACAAAGCCCCGCATCAGGTAGAAATAATACCCTCCAAATAATTGCCCCACAGGACCTCGGCCCTCCTTCCTTTCTCTTCTTCCCTATATTTTATATCCTATCTTATAGTTCTCTCTCTAACCGGTTCCAAATCCAACTCCCGAAGAAATAAAAGAAAGAAAAACCTTTTTTTTATTTATTATTACGTTTTCTTTTGTTGAATCAGCCATAATTTACTTTTTTCTCCCTTTAACTTTTTGAGAAAACTCTGGAAGGTATTTAAACTTAAGTGCACCATTTGCCCTATTGTGTTATTTTCTTCCTCTGCTTTAGCAAAATTGGATAAAGACATTTTTTTGTTGTACAACTCTTTAGCAATTAGAGGAAAACTTTTGTCGATGTCTAGTTCAAGACTCTAACTCAATTTCTTCTTTTTCCAGTTTCCAATTTTCTTGTAGGCCTTCTTTTACTCTTCTACAAGTTAAACTTAATTCCCATTATCTTTAGGCCAGACTAATGTCTATTGCTTTTGGAAACCGTTGTTTTAACTCAGTATAAAAATAATATGATATGAACACCTCTTAGTGTTTACTATTATTAATTATATATATATATATATATATATATATATATATATATATATATATATATATATATATATATATATATATACACTATAAGGCAGTCTAAGAGACATTCAAGTTACTAGCTTGTTGAACGGTTAAAGGAGTTTTCTCAACTTTTTATTATCTGTTTCACTCAATCATAAAGCCACGCTATCAATATAGAGATAAGACTTTTGTTTACAAGAAATTTCGAGAAAGCCACCCAAAAGGCGTGAAGATGTAAATAAATTCATAAATAAACTATCTATGTATTCTCAACTTTTCAGTACTTAGAAACTTTAACGAAACCTGTACTTTACGTCTTGTAAATGTTTGAAACGCAATGTTACTTCTTATGTTAAATAGGTTTGAAATATAATTGTATTAAATATTCACTATTCCTGTGAATGCTGGTTTTTAGCTACTATTTACAGGTCATCGTGCTAACATTCGATTTCTTTTTCTAAATATAAATCGGTTTGCCAGACTATTCAATAAATCTTTCTATCTTTGCTTTGGCTTTAGAATATGACTTTCTAATAGGGTAAGGAAACGCAAACTTTCCCCTTTCTTACTCTAGCATGTTTTAGGTATTATTTAAGGTGTGATTAAATTATGGAAATTGTCTGCCCAAAAAAATTATAACTTTTTAGAGCTGCTTGGCTTTAAATGAAAACCATTCGTTTTATTTTTAATATTTGAATAAAACTTTTAGAATATAGAAGAATCAGAATTTGGTTGGAGGCCATTAAAGAAAAAAATCAGTCCGAGACAACTCACAAAACTTTATCTTTGACATATTTTTTTTAATTTTCACCCATTCTTCTCCCCATTGCCCTGTATCCTTCCTCCTTATCATCCTCCTGTATCCTTTCTCCTCCCCATTATCATGTATCCGTCCTCCTACTCACTCTCCTGTAACCTTTAACCACCCCTCATGCTCCTGTATAATTTTTCCTCCCCATTATCCTGTACCCTCGTTCCTCCCCATTATCCTCTATCCTCGTCCCCCCCCCCATTATCCTGTATCCTTGATCCCCCCCCCCCCCATTATCCTTTATTCTTCCTATTCTGCTGAAATGCTGTTGTGATAACATTCATCATTATCTTAGAAAGTAGTTTATTTTACCTTTAAGACAAATATTATATTATTTAAAACTAATTTAGGTCAGTTTTAATTTTTACTTATTACTGAAGTAAAAACTGTATTTTTTACTGGGGTAAAAGAGTTGCGAAAATGATAATGTGTGTGAGAAGAAAGAAAAGAAGGTTGGTTGTTTTTGTTTCTGAGTGTATTTTGCTAAATAACGTTGCCTGTTTAGTGTAGCTCAATGTTACTAAGCGTGTACGGGTTAAGTTTTCTAAGCATGGGAAGAGAGGAGAGTGGGGATAACAAAACTTTACTTGTTTTGAAAGACATTGAATATTTCCCCCGAGGCTTGTTCTCCCTTGTTTGGCAACTTTCACATCTGATACTGAAATGTCGCCGTTTTTGTTTATCTTTCATTTCAACAATTTATGAAAATGTTCTCTTAGAAACAGACAGCCCAGTTGTTTCTAGGATATTTGTCTTGTTCTCTTTCCGCCGTATCTTACCTCCTTCCCTCTCCTTGTTCACAAGTTAATCGGGCAAATGTTGTACTTACAGGGATACGCGGAGAGGATAACAGGGCAAGAAGAGGAGCAAGGAATTTATCAGTTTTGAACTTAACTTCCCGAAGGAATTCTTATCAAGGAATCCTACTTTATATTCAAAAACTTGTATTTAAACATTATTTTCTTGTTTTACTTCAGTAGAACCGACTTTTCGCTTTAAAATTTCATATAGTCAAGATATAACTCTGTTTATATTTCGTGGATTTATTAATAGCATTTCTTACTTTTTAAGAATACACAGTAAATAGTTACATTCTTTACTACTTTCATATTTTTTTCCTAAATTCCACGACTGAAATCCGTTTCAGGCTTCAGGTAACATTTTTAGTTCCGAGTCTGTCAGTCTGTCTGTCTGTCGCTCAATTTTTGGGAACCAACATATCTTAAAACTACTCGTCCGATTTTAATGAAATTTTGATGGTAGGTCATAATTTGTCCTTGGTTCCTAAATAAGTTTCAACCATCTGCGCTCATTTGTTTCCCTCATATGCGCACAGGCATACATTTATTTACACCCCTCTTTACACCGCTCTTTACATTTTGCGACATTAACACTTTAATACATGTAACAAATTAAAACAATTTTGACAGATTAAAAAACGGGCGAAAATGAAATAGATTGGATAATAATAGTTTGTAAAAGGATAAAATCATTAAATTTTACGAAATAGGATGCGAGGAAGCTATGTGCGACACTGATTTAAAAAAAAAAAAAAAAAAAAAAAAAAAAATGTATGTTTTGAAACGATTTCGAGGAAAAGCCCCTCAATCACTAAAAATTATTTATAGTCATTTATACAACTGAACTGAGATATGCTGGGAGTTTTGTTAAAGCTAATGCCATCTTCCAGTTCGGTTGCATCCAGAAGATCTTCCATGGCCATGGTTGGTACCACTTAATAGCTCCTTCACCCACAATCTTCGCGTTTGCTTATTTTTTTTTTTTTTTATCAGAATTAAAAGTGAAAAGGAGAGACCTGCGATGGCTAAACCGGAGACGTTTCAAACCGAACTGCCGCTTGTAGTGAGTAAGTGACCCATTGTTGCGGGGTTGTCCCTGAACAGACGTGGGGCATTGAATCGGAGCAGCCCCGCAACATAGACGCGAAACAATGTGCCCGGTGTGGAATAAGCTTTAGGCAAACAATAGATTTGTTTTTCTGCTAAAATATATTATACTAAAAATACAAATGCCATAACAACGATATTTAAAAAAACAGTTTTAAGTCAATAGCAGGGAGTTTAAACAATAATCTAAACTAACTTATACCCTACAAGTTCTTTTTCGAAGTTATCTTTATATAAAGTATTAGAAAAAAACCAGTGGAATAATTAGTAATAAAATAAATAGTAGTAATAAATAAATAAGATAAATAGTAATAAATAATAAATGTTTGAATAAAAACGCCCACTCTATTTCGATATTGAACAATTGTCTGTTGAGTAAATGATTAAATTTATTTAGTAGTTTATGATCAGAGCGTTAGATACTATATTTTCTATAAAACAATAAAGTTGTAGTTAAAGTTATATTAGACAGTGATATTATAATTTTTTCCCCTAATAATAATTTATATAAATTTAAATTTCTATAGTTTCAATTAATTTAAAAAATTGTCTTTACATTTAAATTATCAATAATTTTTCTTTATTTAATTTAATTCTTCAACGAAACAGACATAACTACTATTATTTTTTCCCCTTCATCATAATATATTATAAGTTATTTTAATTTTTGTTAAAGTTTATTTATCCTTTCCGAAAATTACTTTATTAAATTATTCAATATTCGAAGGGAGAAGGGGTAAAAAGAGGAATATTTTTAATAAAAATATTTTTTTTTTAACTCACTTGCTCCTTCTGCTCGAGCTACGTCGTTGTCGTTTATAATTTATTTCTATAGGAAGAATAAAGGAAGGAAGAAAAAAAAAAGGAAAAATATCCATCTATAAGAGAACAACAAAATGACTCTAGGGAGGAAACGAGCGACATAATATTTTTTGTTAGGATAAAAAAGCCAACAGAAAAAATAAACTTTTTTAGGTTTAAAAGAGCCGAAGGTTCTGAAAGAATTCGATTATGATATATATATATATATATATATATATATATATATATATATATATATATATATATATATATATATATATATATATATATATTATTTATTTATTATTAACCCCGTCATTTATATATTTTATTTTTATTTTGCTATAGTGTAAAATGTTTTATTTGAAGAGGAGCTTTAAAAATAATGTTTATATATCTTATACTCCTAGAAGCCAATTTCATATTTATTTTCTTTGTGTCTTCCTTTGAAACAAGTCTTTCTTGTTGATTGAATTTATTTTAGTTAAATATTTTTAATTGGGTTTCATTGCTGCATCTTTCTTCGTGGTTATTTTTACAAAAAGTATTGGATTTTATTTTATTTTATTTCTTTACTTATTGTAAGGAATATATGCATAAAAATCATCAATAAGTTAAGAGCGAATTTGGTGAGACGAGTAGTTAGCGTACTCGTCACACGACAAGGTCCAAATAGTGATATAACTGTTTAGATCTAATCCCATTGAAGAGATGCATGTTTCCAACTGATGATATCATCGAGTAGATGAAGGGGTCGATCCCCCAATCTCTAGTCTTATAATATTCTAATACTATGCGAAAGAAACCAATCTTTGAGACTACTTCAAAATATAGGTAATCCCAGTTTTAAAACTTTTTAAATTTTAGTTGGCCTCGACCTCTTGGCATTAATATTTTTATTTTGAATTATAGACTGCGAGTCCTTTCTTTCAGTATTCTCTAGAAATTCCGACCTTTAACCCAAGAGCTTAAATAGTTTTTACTCATGGTCAACATGTGCTTTTTTGTGAAAAAAAAAAAAAAAAAAATCTTTCTCTTGTAATTGTGCTGTATGCTCCTCGAGCTAGAGAATTTTTGCTGTATAGAATCCAATTATCATTGCGCAATATTCTATCTAAAATTCTAAGGATGTCAAACTACAAGCAGATGTCATGCATAATCATTCAAATAAATTCTTTAAGAAAACTCGGAGGGAGTGCAACTATTAACTATATTCTAATAATTTTAGTTGCACTTCCTCCGAGTTCTTCTTAAGAATTAATTTGAATGATTATGCATGACATCTGCTTTTTGTTTGACATCCTTCATATTGTAGGTTATAATTAATTATGGTTTGGCACTACCTAAAATTAGCTTTGAGTAAGTGTAGAAAGAATTATTCATAAAAAATAAATCAAAACAAACCTAAAGCTGGCCGCTTTAATGTGTGCGATGAAGTCTGTACCAAGTTAGTTTTTTCAATCGATATTTCGTGAAACTTAACTTTTTTTACCAATACTTAGCAGTTATGCATTTCTAGTTTTATTGAATATCCCTCCATACCCCATTTCTTTCTGTTTTCTTTTTGTATCATGAAGGGCAGTTATTCTGCCCTGGTGGTTGTATAAAATCTTTTATCGACTTACATAAATTGTAGTTCTTTGTAATGGATGTATACATTATTTAACACCTTCAGTTGCACCATTATGTATTCTACATTTATACAGTGTGCAATTATCAAAGCTTTATTGAGGAAGCAGTAATTTTATTGTTATCTATACTTTATATTTTCTTGTTTCTTCATTTTTACATTCCATGAATTATATTATTTTTTTATTTATCAGATTTTTATTTTATTTTTTTAATTAAACATTTTTGTTTTAGAGTGATTCATAAGCATTTATTAAATCGCATGAGCTTTCTTTATTTTATTATTTAAAAAAAAGAAACAGATGAAATATAATATGGTCAGATTTAGTACACCGGAAGTATTTGACTATTCAAGCTGTTTTTGGTTGACTTCCGGAAGGGTCAAGTGGCTACCGAGTTTATTTACGAGATTTGGTCATACTCGTACCTACTAGCTCCCTGTTATTTTGCATTTTTTTTCCTCTTTTCTCCCCAGTTATGAATTTATTTATTCATTGTGGCACTTAAAAAACGCCTACCTAAACTTATTACTTTCCCTGGTTTTGAGGTGTTGACTCAGTCCATCGTCCTCGACAACTTTTACCTCAGAGTCTCTTTTTTTAACACTTCATTAAAATAACATATTAATTTGTTTCTATTTATTTCATATTACTTTATTTCTTACGGCGAAGAATGTTATTTGTCAATTTTGCTTTTTTCTCTTTAATATATACTTATATATATATATACTTATATATACTTATATATATTATTATTATTATATATACTTATATATATATATATATATATACTTTTATATATATATATATATATATATACTTATATACAGTTATGGGTGAAGGTGTGACCATTTCATTTCTCGTTGTTTGTAATAAATTCTTATTTAAAATTAATTTGATATATAAGTATCTTTAATAGGATACTAGAGAGGATCGTAAGTGCCTTGAGTTGGTTCCAGTGAAGGTGTTACCGGCTGTGCTCGACTTGGCGGGGGCAATACCGTGCACTCAGATTATTTAACCATATTAATAGACGCGTAATAAATATAGTTCTACCATTCCTTAATATCCAAATCGTTACAAATAAAATCCTTATATGATAGAACATCTTTCTTATAAAAATTGTTTTTGTTGCATTATATCTGGAGTCAAGTTCTGGTCATTTTAAGGAACTATATTATATGAATTTTGATATTTCTTCTGATTCAAGGCGCAAAATTGTGAGGCAGTTTTATGCAAAACATTTTAATACGTGCTAGAATCGTTTTCGCTCATTTTAGTTTCGGTCTAACATGACTTAAGCAAGGAAAACCTTTGTATAGTTCTATAAAATCTGCAAAGAAATCACGGCAACACTGCCGCTATTAGAACGAAAATAAATTAAACCGTGAGCGTGGTGAATTATATTTTTCTTCTCTCAACAGCTCCACGGAAATATATTGTTCATACTTAACCTGCAGAACATATGTGTATAACCATTTTTAATCGACCCTAAGGTTAACCCCGCTGTACCAATGCATTGAAATAAATACTCTTAAAAATACAGTCGAAGACAGTTGTTTGGTTTTTCGTTTTACGCTTCACTAGTATCTAGTTATGTAAATGAGTTAGTAAGTAATTGATCATGTTTCTCTTGCTTATGCTTAATACAAATTTCATCAATAATTTCCAATATAGTTCATATTTACAGCTGAACTATTTTAGTAACAGTTGCTTAAATTATTTTTATCGTTCCTAGTTAATTGCTTGAAGCGTGTTCTGTAAAAAAAGTAATAATTAATCAATTAAAAATAAAATAAATAGTAATACTTCAGGAGTAAGAGGTTTGATGGAGGTTATCTTAATGAATACAATGAAACTTTCTCTTCAAGTAAATTAATACTTGTTTATTTGTCAAAGCAGCTTTCAGCTAATAATGAAAGAACTAGTTACATTATAAAATAAAGTATAATCTAATGTTGGAGACTAACGTAAGACCATGATCGGCCCTGATGATGGCTTAATAAAAGCTCTAAAGCTGCTTTGACAAATGAACAAATATTATTTTATTTGGAGACTGTTTTATTTGTTTTTTTTTTTTGTATTTTTACATAATACTTTTACTGGTTTTACTGTCACGCTGTACTGCATAGCCGAGTAAAAATTTACAATACTTATTCGTAAAAAATTGGTAGTATTCGGATACTAAACATTGTTATATACGTAATTACTTAATCCAGTGTTAGTTTGTATATTGTGAAAACATATATATTAGTTAGTTATAGCAATGATGGAGTATATATTACTTAGTTGTTACAAGTTTTCGGGTTATATTTAATTATTATTGATCATTTTATCATAATTAACTGTCAACAAATAATAGCATCTGGGTGGAAAGAACCTACCCATGGAAAGTCCCATCCACCCTTAAAAGCTATTTCCTGAAAAACTAAATCTTTTCGTGGAATAGTGGCTTTTAATTTGAACAGTTTTAAATGATCAGTTGATAATTTTCTAATCTTTTGCATTTGCAAGATCTAAAAATTCTTGATACTAATTAACTTCTTTAGTTAAAAGTTATTAACTTTTTGTTTTATCAAACTTTGATTATTTATATATTTTAGTTTTTGTTTTTCACTGAGAATTAATTCATTTGTTTTCTAATTTATTGTCTATTGCATTTTCTTCACTTTTATATATAATTTCTGTTAATCATCAGTTAATATTGAAATCGACTGTTGGAGCTATGGCTTGCGAGTCACGTAAAATTCTTATTAGAGTCTTTCTATACTTTGTTTCCCAATTTAATATATTTTTCGTTTAGGTTCTTCTATAGATGATAACTGTTTTAAAGATTTTTATCTTCTAGTATTTCTTCGGTGAGGAAAATATGAAGAGGAAAAAAATTATTCTTTTCAAGTTTGATATGAAATAATTAAATTATTCTCCTGAGTGGTTAGTATTGTACCCTGTGCAGGTATGTTCAATTGGCTGATTAGGAAGAGCCACGTATTTCTCGGTAGGTAATTCGCTATTGTGCTTTCCGGTCACGGGGTCTTCCTACCAGATAAGCCAATATCAGAGGGAAGAGGGCTCCTTTAGTTGCTTGAAAGGGAATTTCTCCTATCTAGGCTCTAGCCCGAGAGCAAAGGACAAGGGAAAAAACCTGACGCACAACACGACTTCGGTCCCTTCCTCCTCATTTTTTCCCTCTGTTCCCTTCTTCTGTATTAATATCCTGGGGAAGTTATAACAAGCCGAGGGTTATAGGGAAGGATGCTTAGAATGAAAATAAAGCCCCGGTCTTGTCTACCTTAGGTTTTCTTGGGTTAGAATAAACAGGTGCGGATTCTTTATGATTTATTGCCGGTTTAAATGTTTAAACATATGTTTCTTTTGCTTTTATTATTCTGCAAAAGAACCGCTACTGTTTACTCAACCGTTTTATATTTATCTAGATTTTTGTTTTAATAAAATATAAAATTTCATACTTATGGAAAAATAAACGTGAACTATATTATTATTTAGGACATTTATTCAGTTAATCGAAACAATTAAAACACTTTTTTCCTTTATGTTATATAATAGATATCCGAAACAACTCAGACAAACTTTCTATATACCAGTTCATCGTTACTTTGCCCAGTATTTTCCATTTATTAGTTTTCTTGTGTACATTTAATTATTATTGAACATTAATTTCATAAAAAAAATTATCATAAAAATAACTACTCCTGGGCGGGGAATCGAACCCGGGCTATAGTTTTAAGCTATTTCCTCAGGAACTAGATTTTTCCCGGGAAAACAGCTTATATCGTTAGATTCGTATTTAAGTGGACTACATTTTAAAATGTTTTAATCAAAATCGTCGTAACCGTTTTCGAGAAATAATTTTTTTACGTTTTTTCAGAGTTTTTGGGCCAAATATGGAGCTAAAATTCATTTTTCGATTTCACCTGGGGGTATGGTTTTTCTGAACATGTATGCCTAACTTCGTCAAAATCGGCCCAGTAAATTAGGCTCCAGGCGTCTGCACAGACGACAGACAGACAGACATTTTTTAAAAACCACTTTTTTGGACTCAGGGGACCTCAAAACGTGTAAATCCATCAAAATCCCAAAATCGAATAAGAAGAACAATTTTAATAATTTAATCAATATTGATATTTTTGTATAGTTTGTTTAGATTTGTTGGTCTTTAAATAGGTATAATAACTTATCTAAATTAATTTTACTTTTTTTTCTAAATATAAAATTAAACCCCTTGCCACGGGCCTAAAGGGCTCATAATATATCATTTTTTAAATGCATTGCTTCTGAGCTTAACGGTCGGAAGAACGAACATTTTTAATATCTTCAATTTGAAAAATCCCGAGACAGAAATATTTTTGGACTTTCAATGTTTGCGAGCCGACATCTTAAAAACTTCGTCCGATTTTAATGAAATTTGGATGCTGTGGCGGATCCAGACTATTTTCTTGGGGGGATCCCTAATAACCTTTTGGAACCTAGTCTATGTAAAATGCCTGTTTGGATGGTAAGTCATAATCAGCCTATTGTTGGTTCCGTATAGGTGTCTACCTTCTGCACCCATTTGATTCTCTTTCACATGCGCACAAACATACTTTTATTTACTCCGATATCTTTAGAAGTACTCATCTGGTATTTCGAAAGTAGCCTACAGGTAGGTGAAAGTAGCCTTAAATTATTCTCCACTGCTTACACACTTTATATATTGCTAAATTGATACTTTTATTCGTGTAAAAAATAATTAAAATAAAGGAGGACACGATAAAATTAAATGGACAATAATGGGTTATAAAAGCATAACTTCATTAAAGTACGTGATAGGTAGCTAGGTTGGTATGTGCCACACTAATTGGCTGACCATTTTTTATCACAATCAAAAAGTGTTCAACATGTAATTGTTTAGACTTAGATCTCGGTTTGTTGAAGAATCAGATTTATTAATATCTTTGAAACTAGATTTTTTTTCTCGGGAAAACGACATAATATGGTTAGAATTTAAATGGACTACTGTTTAGAATTTTGTTTTTTTCAAAATTGTTGGAACCGTCTTTAATATCAATAATCTATCTACATCTCAAAATCAAATTTTCAAACCATCACAATACTTTCTCTGTATATATATTATAATTATGTAACATGAGAAAATAGAAATGAAATAAATCTTTATTATTCCAATAGGTCGCTTTATTTAGTACGTAATTCTATTGTATTTGGTACTGTTTTTCCTCCGTCTAAATTATTCCCATTTTTATTTGTTTTATATTCAGTGATAACATTTTTTCATTTATTTTTATAAAGTTTATTATTCCATATTATAATATTTGTGTGTGTGTATATATATATATATATATATATATATATATATATATATATATATATATATATATATATATATATATATATATATATATATAAAAATATATATAACTAAAATGTTGGTTATACTACGGTCGGTTGAGTTAAAGTCTGAGAGTAAGTTTTGGCGTGGATTTGGAATTTTCCTCGGTTCACCCTTTAAACCTCTTTGTATGTGCTTCCTTTTTTAGTAGAGCACTGTATAGAGCAATAATTCATGTCTCGGCCCTTTTTTAACTTGTTAAAAGTTAAAGTGAACAAGACCCTTGAGAAGGTGAATGACTCACCTGAGTACGATCTTCTTCCCATGGGCCTAACCTTAAGTTCCAAATATAACCTTATATATCTCCCCCAAGCTATTTTCCACTGTAGTTCTGCCTTGTTTTCTAACCCATACTGACACTTTGAAACTCAGATCCCTTTTTAACTCACTCGAAAATCGTTCCCTTTTTTACATCTTTTTGTCACTGAATGACCCCTTTTTGTCGAGCTATGTTCTCATTTTTTAAAAGATATTCTTTGCCCTACCTAACTAACCCCTTTTTCCTCAATTCCGAAATATTTTCACACTTTGACACATTGAAGCATTCCTCTTTGCGTGAATGTTTTAATCGATCTCTCGGACCTTTATACTTCCCTTTGAAACAAATTAGTGTCATTTCCAGTGACCAAGGTAGAAATAGACCTCAGGATGAGTTTTATCACTGAAGGAAAAGTGGGTCAACCTACTATAAATTAATGTATATTACATCCAATTATATAATATCACCCTATTAGATTATTATATTCCCTTTTTCCTGTTATATTACCAATATTGATCCTTTATTGGAAGGATTGTAATAATTAATTTTGGTTGCTTTTGCTATCTTATTGACAAGTGGAAAAGATCAACTATTTCGATTATACCAACAAATTCAACTATAAGATCATTTGTGTAAAACAAATTGACTTTCTTGGTATCGAAATGGATTTATTATTGGGTTTGAGATTTATATTCGAAATTTTTCGACTCTCAGGCACTCTTATTCCCCTGCTAGTAAAACAATTATTTGACATCGACAAATGTAATGAAGATGGTATAATAAATTAATAATATATGATTAACAATTCGAAATAATTAA
This sequence comes from Gerris lacustris, assembly GCA_951217055.1. Taxonomy (NCBI): domain Eukaryota; kingdom Metazoa; phylum Arthropoda; class Insecta; order Hemiptera; family Gerridae; genus Gerris; species Gerris lacustris. The sequence continues at coordinate 48,534,257 of OX578278.1, forward strand.
AGTATCTCTCTTCTATTAAAGTATATTTTTGTAGAAAGGACTTTTGAGTTCAGATTTGAGATTTTTAGGAATTAAATTTAATGAGCTTAATATATTAATTTGAAAACTTTAGTTCCTATTGGAGCCAATATAATTTTGTAAACATTGTTATCAATTGTATTATTCTTATGGAAAAAATGGTGATATTGACTCCAACAGGAAGTACAGTTTGCCAAAGCCTTTTTGGTTTGTAAAGAACTGCTTCATAACAGTGATAAGTTATGAAGTATAGAAGGAATCTCCTGAATACATACTTAGGAGTTTAGTTTATTAAAAACTTTTGAACCTGTTTTGTAAACAACCCAACTCACTTAAACTAGAGAAGTTTCTTCAGAACCTTTTAACCCTTGAATTTCTGGATGAATTTATATTTTGGGAGCTTTTGAAAATTAATTTTTTGTTCTTGACGTCGTGTGCTTGTGTTTTTATAAGGTGTTAGAAACTAGTTGGGATGTGTCGTAAAGTGAAAAGGACCTCTAGGTAATGGGTCTTAAGACACGTGACTTGGCCCTATGAGTGCTCCAGGGAACTTTATATATAAACCCAAGGGAGCGATCTTCCACTCTAAACAGGCAGACACTGTCGCATCTTCACTCACTCGTGACGTATAAAGCAAGAGGGTTCCTTCGACTAGTCTTTCTACTGCTATAAAACATGATTACTTACTTAGATAATACCATTCCCTGGACACTTTCCTGTCGTAAAAGAAGAAACAAAACACAAAAAAGGCGGAAAATCAATTTTTTATTTTGTAATTTGAGCCACTTCACTTTTAATAGATTTTCACATTCAATTTTTTCATTCCATTCCAGTAGATTTAGGTCATTACTGAACCTTCAAGTGTAAACAGTAGTAAAACATGTCTACCTTTGTTGGAATTGAACCTAGATTATTTTTTTGTATTGTTTTTGTCTAGGCTTCAGTAAAAAAACAAAATTATTTTTGTCGTATATTAGAAACCTTCGAATCCTATCCTACTCTCCTCTGTGGCATTTATAGTCTCGTTCAATCCTGATACTAGTGTATGGGGAGTTTAGTTAAAGAAAATTCGCACTCTCTTGGTATAATCCATGAGATAGCGTGCAAAATAGTTTCTGACTAACATCAAGCTAAAATTTTGTGTACAAGTTAATCTTTTGGTTCCTTTTAAGAATATATAGTTGGCTAAGTTCGTCTGCGGGACACAGCTTTGCAATAGGCATTTGAAAAAAACTAACCGGTGGAGAATAGCCACTCTCCCGCCAATTATGGTGGAGAATGTGATTTTCATGATCCTGAGTACAGAATTAGTTAGTTGACCGAAAATCAAGTTGGTGCTATTTTGTCACTTGATAGTTTAGTTATTCAAATATTACTCTAATTCAAAGTGGTCACCAATCAAGTGAACATAAATCTATAAACATCAACTTAATTTTTGGTCTATTTACAAATTTGTACTCGGATCAAGAAAATCACAATGATGCCATAATTGCCGAGACATGGTCGCTCTCATTTTGTTTTTTTCAAATGCCTTTTGCCAAGCTATGTCCCTCAGACGTACTTAGCCGATCCCATGTTCTTCAAAGGCACTAAATGATTAACTTTTTCATAAAATTTTAGCTTGATGTCAGTCAGACACTCTTTTGCACACTATCTCCTGGACTGGTAGAAACAAATAATTTATTAAAACACGCTATATCTAGCATAATTTAAACATAGAAATTAAAAATCATCTATTTATATACATTTCACTAAGGAAATTGTATTTACTAATAAACAATAGACTTTTTTGTTCCATATTGCACGGAAATGTTTGGACGAGCTAAGTTGGTAAATATTTCAATATTCTACCACCTGATGTACATAGGTTTCAATTGCCCTTTTATAGCCATTAATTCAGTATATAGGAACCATATCCTTTTTTTCTGAACCCTCATATAAATAGACTTACAATATTTATTACTATCATTTATAGTGAATTTATCTATTATTTTTATGTAGCTCGTACTATTTATTTTATTTTGGTTTGAATCCGAGAGAGAACGGAAGATACTTCGGGTTTTTTGCCTGGGGCCATTTTTGCAATATTCTGTAGCTGTAATATAAAGGGCTATTTAACCTCTCATATTTCTTATTTCATGCAGGCAAGCGTAAGGGGGAAGGAACAATAGAAACAGGTCTACAGCTTTGCAAGGATTTTTCTTTATGTTCGAGCCTGGTTCACCCTATTATGTCACATTCATTGAGTAAGGATCAGGAAATCTTATACATAAAGCATCGAGCCTTCTATCTGTTGTTTCCAATGTTCCTGGATCATTGCATTCTAAGATTTGCTTCCGAGCTTACCGGATGTTCGGAACCGTAGCTGCCGGATGTATTGATTATATTAGTATTATGCAGTATATAGTTAACTTTTTGTTTTATTAAGTTTTTGTAAAAAACTCTCAATCGTACTCGAATTATTTTATGATGACAACCGGAAAAAAGTTAGTTGAACCGGAAAACGAGTCGCTTTCGAGAAGCCGAGAAGAAAAACCGATCGATTTTCAGATCTTTGTAAATAAATATATTTCTTCATTTTAGCGGCACCGAAGGTAACGCAAGCAATGTGATCGTTCTGACGAACGAAAATATTTTATGTCTCCGATTTCAAAAATCCCAAGACAGAAATCTGTTCAGACATCAAGGAACATTTTTGGTTCCGTGTCTGTCTGTTGCTCAAATTTTGCTAACCAACATGTCTTGAAAACTATTCGTCTGATTAAAATTAAATTTGTATGGTTGGTCGTAATTAGCCCATTTTTGATCCCACATAAGTTTCAACCTTCTGCGCCTATTTGTTTCTCTTTAACTACTTACACCTATATGTTTAAAAATACTATTCTCACATTTATGAAATTTCGGTAAAAAAAAAGTAGCCCGATGATAAACCCAGATTTATTTGAACCGTCTGCGCTCTTTACTTGTTTTTTTTTTTTTTTTTTGTTAAATTGATACTTTAATTCATGTAAAAAAATCAAAACAATTTTGACCTATTAAATAAACGGGGGGAACAATTAAATAAATTAGACAATAATGGCTTGTATAAGCATATAAAATTGATAAATTACGTGTTAGGATGTGAGGAAGCTTTGTGCCACACTAATTGACGGTCTATTGCTTCCGAGCTTATTATTAAAGTATCAATTCATTTGTGAAGAAGATTACGAGTATACCAGATTTATGTACGAAATTTTTATCCGTGTTAGATATCTTTATGCATAGTTAATAAAATAAGAGCAAAATATATGTTTAACTGAGTAGATATATATTAATAATGTAAAGCAAATGTAGAGAGCAAATGTAATGAAAGTAGTAAAACAAAATAAAAGTAAAGGAAATATTGTAGAGTTATTTTAGTATACAGCTACATATGACGGAAAATATAACTTATCTAATGCTTTAGTTTAATGTTTAGTAGATTCATATGCTACGCTCTTTTTAATTGACTTTGATCATAATCTCTTTTGAATTGTCTAGCTTGATAGATATAATAAATAAGAGGATTAAGGTTATATATAGTACATTATGATATGGGGGAAAAGGAATTCATGGATCTCTCGGGTAAAAGGACATTTTTTTCATTGTAAAGGGCTAGACAGATAAGAGGGTGATTTTGGGGGTTTTGTGATTTTGTTCTAGGAATCTTAGACAGGAGCGTTTGGAATAAAGTAGGATGAAGTCAAAATTTAGGCTATTTCCAATCCTCCTTTTAAACAAGCTAAATTTTATAATTGCAGAATGTGTACTATGTATAACGATAACGATGTTGTCTAAATGGGAATATTATATTTGTACATAAAAAGACGAGAGTATTATAAGATATACATATGAAGAAGACATCTATTTAGAATTACAAAATCTATGTATAAAGAAATATCTGGATGATAGAGGCGAGGACTGGATAAGAGGATAAACTCTGTATATAAGGATACGAAATCTCTGTATGGAGATGAGACCTTAGTATGAAAGCAAACTCTTTGCTTGACAGTTGGATTTGTGTATGGAAATGAAGCAAGTGTTAAATCTATAAACTCTTAGTGCCCTGTTTGCATTTATCAAGTAAGCTTCCACGAAAATGCTTGGTTAATTTTACCTATCAACATACATTTTAATTCGAAATTATTAATTTAATTATAATTGTCTGCCAATTTGGGTACCTAATTTGCTTCCGCGCGTTCTATCATTGAAAGAATGGTCAAATGAGAATTGGATCTGTTTCGATTCCCACTGAGGTAAAACCTATTTTTAAGGAATTTTAAATTTGCCCAGAAATGAATATGTGACCAACATTGGGCTAATTGTGACCTTCCATTTAAATTCTCTCAAATCGGACCACTAGTTTTTGAGACATTTTGATTGGCTAAAATGTTGATCGATATGTCTAGAGACTAAAATTGTTCCCTGATGTCTGAAACGAGTTTCTATCCAGGAATATTTGGAGACATAAAAATGTCTTTCTTTAGAATCATGCATAATACTTCCGTTATCTTCGGTAAGCTTGGCAGCAAAAATTGTAATGTTTTATCAATAACATTACAATTTTTGCTGCGTTTCTCAAGACGAAAAAAAAGAAAATTTTGCTTCCGAGCTTACCGTAGGTAATAGAAGCTATGTGATAGTTCTGAAGAACTAAATTTTTTTATGTCCACGATTTAAAAAATTCCATGGCAGAAATCCGTTTCTGACATCAGGGGACATTTTGCGTTCCGTGTAAGTTTGTCGTTTAATTTTTGCTAACCAACATATCTTAAAAACTAATCGTCCGAATTTAATAAAATTTGGATGGTAGGTCATAATTAGCTCATTGTTGGTCCCATATAGGTTTAAATCTTCTGCGCCAACGTGTTTTTTTTCATATGCGCACAAGCATACATTTATTTAAACCTATATATCTTTAAAAGTATTCACCTGATTTTTAAAAAATTTGTAAAGTGAAAAATCAGAACAATTTCGTCAGATTTTAAGTAAATGAAGGGGAAAAATTAAATAAGACAATAATAGTTTGTAAAAGCATAATATTATTTAAGTTAATTGACAAAATATTTTGATACAGACCAGTTTAGATCGATTCAATTGTTCACCTACCGTGAACAAATGAGCTTTAATGTACTTAATAGATTTGATGAAACAGAAGTTCTGCTAAGGACAAATTTTTCTAGCTTTGGCTGCCGTCATATATGTCATAAATGTAATTTATTGTTATCTCCCAAGTTACATGGTTCTTATCATTTAATTTATATAGTTTATTTTAGTTTTGCAGTCTGAGTTTATAATTTAGAAGAAAAGAAGCCAAGAAACTTATTTTCCCATCAAGAACGAGCTAAAGAAAATTACTAAATTAGAATAAGAAGAAGGTAGGAAGATAAATTATTTATAGTTGTTGCATATTGTGAAATACATTTGAGTCAAAACTTTTTTTGGATTTAGTTATTGCTGCCGTAACTCTAGCTAAGTATTTTCTAGCTTAAGTGACTCATTTTATTTTAATTAATACCTTGGATAAAGTTTGAAATATCGTTTTTTAATATAATTTTTCTTTGGCTCACTTAAAATCATATTTATTATGGAATGAAAAAAAATGTCCCTGTTTTTTCCTACAACAATTTTACATGGTTAAGATTGATTCCTATTCCATTTATACTACTTTTTGTTAAATAATTGCGTTAAGGTTGCGTCAATTAGCGAAAGAAGCCAATTATTTAAATTGCCTTAAGCAAAAGCTTTTTTTTTTTTTGTGAATGAAAGTAAAAAAATAGAATGTGATGAACTTAACGATTCCAATCGTCATTATGTGTTTTTGACACATTTGCAGTTGAACAATTTGTCATTATTCTTGTTGGCAGTCAAGTATTTGTTAGTTGCCTCTTTAAGGTAAAGAGGGACTGAATGGACCTTCTTCTCTTTCTCTCTTTGTCACTCCAACCTTCCTCCGAGGAAAATTCATTAATTTCAAGCCTAAGTTTAATGAACTTGCCTCTTCCAAAAGACCTCTTCAACTTTACTTTTTTAATCTCCGCCTAAACTGTTTTCCAATTAACCTCGTTTTTGTTACCTCTCAATTATTTTCGCTTATACAATTTTTCCTCCTTATAAAAACGTATAAAGAGGTAGAATGAGGGGGAATAAATAAATAAAATGTTAAAATCCATTTAGGCTTTTATAATTTTATATTAGAGTCCATTAACTCAAGTCGAAACTATTACCTTATTAATTATAAGTTTTTTTGTAGTTTTTTTTGTAAATTTCTAAAAGAGGATTTATTTGGACGTTAAAATTAATTTATGACGATCTGTATGGTTTTATAAGGGATTAGTTGCCTGAATAATTGATCGCGTTCTAAAATTAACCGCATTCTTATTGGTTCATGTTCCGTCTAGTTACCGACTAATTCCATGAATAGTTGGAATTGGATTTTTTGATGCCGTTTAATTTTAGGCCATATTAATTCTAAATACTGTACAATAATAAATCTTTCAAAGACTAAAGAAATAACTCCAAAAAATTAATGTCATGTTGCCGACTTTGGTACTTAATCAGGAAAAACTACTTCGTTAAAAAGTAGATTAAGAAATATATTTATTCTGTCAACTTAAAAATAATAAATTGGGAATTAACCTTCCTATAGGTTATTTTATTCTTACACGAAGGATATTCATGATTAAATTTATCGTTGCGCAGTTATTTCTTAATGTGTTATTATTGCCTTTAACTTCTGCTTCCGAGCTTTCCGAAGGTGACAGAAACAATGTACTCATTCTGAAACAACGAAATTTTTTGTCTCCGAATTCAAAAATTCCCTAGTAGTCTAGGAGCCAGGTAGATTTACCTGGAAAGTATTTTGAACTTATTGGAATTTTACAGGTAACTCATAGGTCCTCTGGGATGCCAATGCTGAGTTTTCGACCTCGTGGCCCTTGTGCTAACTTGGGGAGGGGGGAAAACCCCCAATTTTTCCGCCAATTTTTTGGTTTTTCGCCTCTAGCTCGAAAACTACGCATCAAACAAAAAAACTTTACCAGTACAAAGTTAAAGAGCATCAAATTGCCTAAAAAAATCACTGGTCATATGACTATTTTCACCCATTAGGTACTGAGATACAGCATTTTGAAAAAATGCCAAATTTTAAAAAATGTGGTTTTTAGCGGAAAAAAGCGTGTTTTTGGGCTTATAAAATAGATTTATCATCTTAAATTGAGTATTCAACATTTCTATGTATACCATTATATAATGTAACCCCCTCCCCCCCTCACTGCCCTCTCCCCTCCCCTCCCCCCAGAAACAAATTTTATGACGAATTATGTGCGCGACTTATTGATTACGTAGGTAAAGAAGTTCTATCCTTCCCTTAATTTTTGACTTTCTATCTTTTGATAAAATAAAAATATTAATAGTCCAGGAAATGAAACACTTTGGCTCGCAATTCTTTCGTCATACATCGATTTACTTGAAAATTTGACAGTAGGTAGAGAATAGTCCAAGCATCAAAATCTATATCATCTATATCATCATTGCTATTACCCTGGGGGTGGTTGCCACCCCTTCTCGGGGGTTTAAATTTTTTATTTGATTTTAACCACAGGAATCGATGGAAAAGCTAATTCTAAGTCAAAAATGATCTATACATTTTTTTTATTAAATTAATATTTTTCGAGTTATTCGCGATTGACAGTAAAAGTTGTTCGACCTTTTTGATCGGTTTTTCGCGAATAACTCGAAAAATATGCATTTTATCAATCAAACTGTAAGAACAAAATTGTAGCCTATAAAAAAAGAAAGAAAATCCTTATTTTATAAATCATGTACGACCAATACGGACCGACCTACGGCTTGTTAATTGTTGGCTTTTGTTCGTCAAATGCTAAATTTGAGAGATTCAGAGTCAAATTGCGATAAAACTGTGCATTTTACGAGGAAAACTTATAGAAGTTAGTTTAAAGTAGACAAAAAGAGCTTTTATTATTAAAAAAATAGAAGTTGATAGCATCAAAATTAAGCGAGTTACAATGAAAATAAAGTTAGTCCCTACATTTTTCTATGAAAAAATCAGTGAAAACAACCCCCTAATTACCACCCTAATTCAAATTGATCGTCGCCCTTCTACGGTTTTGCGTGGATCACATGGGACACATGAGAACAGCTTAACTCCAACTTTTCGGGAATATCAACTTTTCGGGAAGTATGGGGTACGGGGTACAAAAGTCAAAATAGTATAAATCCTTTATGATGGATGTCGTTGGATAGCTCTTTAAGAGAGCGGTAATTGTGTGTGCATTTAGTACTTTGAGTACAAATCGTTGTAAGGGGTGGTTTTTAAGGGTTGAAAAATTGCAAAATAATGAAATTGGTAATATTTTAGGCAACAACATTTTTAAATTAAGTCGATATGATAAATTAATAATTTATTTAAGGATACATATTTTTTTGTACATTAAGGTCTAACAAGGGTTGATTTTTAAGGGTTGAAAAATTTTGAAATTGTGTTCCAAAGTATATAACAATGATTATTCAACTAATAATTTACCCCACAAAATTTTCACCCACCTTAAGCTTTAAAATGTTACTTTATAAGTTTTGATAATTGGGGGTGGTTTTCACCCCTAAAAAATAAACAGCATCCATCGCCATAATATAGATTTTGAAGTAGAAGGGTAAGAGGAGCCTAATTCCAAAATTTTGTGCAAATCGATGAAGGACGAACCAATTGCGAGGTTTTGCCATTTTTGAGCATTATTTACTGGACTACCAAGCACAGTTCAGTTATTGGTATAGGTCTCTTCCTCTCGCAGTGTTATTATGTGTGTATTATGGTATACATAGAAATGTTGAATACTCAATTTATGATGATAAATCTATTTTATAAGCCCAAAAACACGCTTTCTTCCGCTAAAATCCGCATTTTTTTAAATTTGGTCTTTTTTCAAAATGCTGTATCACAGTACCTAATGGGTGAAAATAGTCATATGACCAGTGATTTTTATAGGCAATTTGATGCTCTTTAACATTGTACTGGTAACGTTTTTTTGTTTGACGCGTAGTTTTCGAGCTAGAGGCGAAAAACCAAAAAATTAGCGGAAAAATTGGGGGTTTTCCCCCCTCCCCAAGTTAGCACAAGGGCCACGAGGTCGAAAACTCAGCATTGGCATCCCAGAGGACCTATGAGTTACCTGTAAAATTCCAATAAGTTCAAAATACTTTCCAGCTCGACCTGGCTCCTGGACTATAGACAGAAATACCTTTAAAAAAATCAAGTGCCCAAGTGCGTGCGTTCAGTCCTCACAAAGGGTCCTTAGGCAATTTATCAAATAGGCTGAGTTCGTTAACCATCATAATTGGCCCAGCCGTACCAAGATGCCCATTTAAAAGTTTGTTTTAGCTATAACTTTTAAACCATTTATTAGAATGGCGTATAACAGCATACGCCTTAATATGCATTTGTAGTGTATAAACGTAATAAAACAAATCCTAAGTGTCAAGCCCAATCCGTTCCTATATTATTTTTTTTAATTTAAGGCGGAAACTTTTTTTCTTACAAAATATGCGACGTATGAAAAATTCCTTATAAACGGTTTTGTATTTTTATCACAATGAATAACGATAATGATTTTTCTTTCATTTTTTAAAAAAAATAGAGGGGGAGATAAAAAATTCAATTTTCAAGGACACATTGCGCAAATATTGGTACGAAAATAAAACCAAATATACACATATATATATATATATATATATATATATATATATATATATATATATATATATATATATATATATATATATATATATATACTCATAGTCCAGTCAAAATATACCTACATAAAAAATAGCTAAATTCGCAAAGCGTGATGTAGTTCTGATTTTTTTATATGTTGTTCGGACCAGTTAGGGTAGTGTGATCTTAAGTTTGCAGTTGCGAAAAACCTGTGCTAGCTGCGTAATAGCTGAAAAACTGAAAAATTTTCGTACTTGTTTTATTTTTAGCCATATTACTCGTTAACTATGACTTCGTCGATGTTAGGAGTTATTTCTATTTTTAAAGTACAGTAAATTTGCAACAGCATAAGCTAAATTGGAGCTCTGTACGACCAATAGGTTCCGAGATAAGGCACTTCGAAAATTGGCAATGTTTCTTAAAAAATGGAAATTTTATGTATTTCTCTCGTTTCGGGCCAAATATCGGCATAAAGCAGCCCACCTACGAGAAAAATCTCAAAGAATAAAGTTATAGTAAATTTAATTGGCTTTCTCTTAAGTACAAAACGAAGTCTGTAGGCCCAGTAGTTCAGGTGCAATCGTAAAAATCACAAAAATAGAATATTGGATTTTTGAAGAAATTATCCTAAACACTGCTACAAGTTATGGGCATTCGACGAAAGAAAAATTTCATAGATTCATATGTAACGGTGGAGAATAATAATAATAATTATGTACATTTATTATCACAAATCGTAGAAGTCAATCATCGACGCTTAATGCTTTTAATTCCGAGGGTCTTGGTAGATAACGGTCGTATTCCGGGACTGATGGAAGTTGCTGTGGAATTTTGGTATTCTGGCTAAGAAGTGCAAAAGTGGCTAGGGGTGGAGAGGGATGCCACAGATTGGGGTTGGACGCAATGTTCCCTTGGTTTAATTCCAATAACATCATTATGTAAACCAGCGCCAGCAATCCTTTTCAAATCGCTCTCATGTAAGTGCAAGAAGGGATGCAGGGGAGCATGCACTTGCCGGTGTCGTCGCCCTTCAGACGATATTCTTCCTTCAGACGATCAACCCGAAACCCACAAAATACCTCAGCAACTTCCTTCAGTCCCTGAATACGACCATCATCTACCAGGACCCTCGAAAAAAACGAAGCATTAAGCGTCAATGATTGATCTCTACGTTTTTATTTTTATAATAAATGTACATAAATATATATACAATTATTCTTTTCCACCTTTGATGATTTTTTGAAATTTTTTATTCCTCGAATGCCCGAAACTTGTTATTAGAAGTGGTTTAGGTTTTTTACTCAAGAAATACAAATTTGTTTTTTTTTACACTTGCAACAGAACTATTTTGTCTACAGGCTTTATTTTGTGCTTGCCTAAAAGCCAATTAAATTTACTACAACTTCATTTCTAATGACTTTTCTCGTAGGGGAGATGTTTTATGCCGATATTCGCACCGAAACGAAAGCAATAAATAAATTTCCCATTTTTTGGAAAACACTGCCAATTTTTGAAGTATCATATCTCGGTAACTATTGGACGCACAGAGTTGTCATTGGTCGTAAAAAGAAGCAAATTATATTTACTACAACTTCATTCCTTATAACTTTTCTCGTAGCTTAACAGTTTTACGCCGATATTCACGCCGAAACGAGGGAAGTACTTAAAATTTCCATTTTTTGACAAAAATTTCCGATTTTTAAATTGCCATATCTCGGAGCTTATTGGTCGTACAGAGCTCTGGTTGAGCTTACGCTGCTGCAAATTTACTGTACTAAAAAATAGTAATTACAACTAACATCCAACAACGCATAGTTTACGAGGTATATAGCAACAACTGAAAAAAGTCCAATTTTTTTTTCAGTTTTTCAGCTATTACGCAGCTAGCACAGGTTTTTCGAAGCTGCAAACTTAGGATCACACTACCCTAACTGGTCCAAACAACATACCAAAAAATCAGAACTACATCAAGCTTTGCGAATTATAGGTCTAATATGACTGGGCTAATATTCTGTTATTGTGTTTTTTACTATTGCACCTGAACTACTAGGCCGACAGACTTCGTTTTGTACTTAAAAGGAAGCCAATTAAATTTACTACAAATTTATTTCTTATGACTTTTCTCGTAGGTGATCTGTTTTATGCCGATATTTGGCCCCAAACTAGAGCAACACTTTCTTTTAAAAAACATAGCCAATTTTTGAAGTGCCATATCTCTGAACCTATTGATCGTACAGAGCTCTGGTTGAGCATTTGCTGCTGCAAATTTACTGTACTTTAAAAATATAAATAAAGCCTTACATCGAAAAACAAATAGTTTACCAGTTATATGGCAAAAACTAAAACAAGTACGAAAAGTTTTCAGTTTTTCAGCTATTACGCAGCTAGCACAGGTTTTTCGAAGCTGCAAACTTAGGATCACACTACCCTAACTGGTCCGAACAACATATAAAAAAATCAGAACTACATCACGCTTTGCGAATTTAATGTCTAATTTGACTGGACTATCAGGGCGTTCTCCTCTTTTATTTAATACCCCATATGATGCATTTCCATTAAAAAATATACTGTGCCAATTAGTGTGGCACATAGCTTCCTCGCATCCTATGTCGTAAAATTTAATGATGTTATGCTTTTAAAACCTATTGTTAACCAATTTATTTATTTATTTCCTTTTCCTCCCGTTTTTTAAATCTGTCAAAATTGTTTTTTCTTTTTTTGTTTTCTTAAAAAATCAGATAAGTACTTTTGAAGGTATAGCTGTAATTAAATGTATGGTTGTGCAATTGTGGAAGAGAACCAAATGGGTTTATAAGGTTGAAACGTATATGGGACCAACAATGGGCTAAATATGGCCTACCATCCAAATTTCAATATCATCGGACGAGTAGTTTTTAAGATATGTTGGTTCGCAAAAATTGAGCGAATGACCGACACACCGACCGACAGTCCGTCAGACAGACACGGAACCAAAACTGATCTCTGAAACGGACTTCTGTCTTGGATTTCTTTAAGTCGGAGAGCTAAAAATGTTTCGTTCTTCAGAAAGATCACATAGCTTCCATTACTTTCGCGGTAATTCGAAAGAAAAATTACAAGTCCTTGACTCTAACCCCTAGCTTTTAAGGTATGATTATTTAGGGCCTCCCTATAATTTTTATGTGTTTGGGTTATTACACATAACAACTGCAAAGTTTCAAATTTTAATGTTGGGTACTTTCGGAGATTAGGTGTGTCACAGACGGACAAACCGACAAACTCAGGAATGTATAAACTTTGTCTTGCCTAAAAAAAAAGTTCCACCGTTTTTATTAAAATTCTAAAATTTAGTTGAATGCGGAAATGTAGTTTTTTTTAACCATATAAGTCGTTTTCCCGGAAAACTCTAGTACCTGAGAATAAGAATACAATTAAAATTCCGGATTCGATTTCTCGCCGGGGAGGAGTTATTATTTATGGTAAATTTTGATAAAATGTTCAATAATAATTAAATGTAACCACGAAAACTCAAAACAATTAACAAATGGAAAACACTGGACTAAGTAATTATGTACTCGTATATGAGAAAGTGTTGTACGAGTTGTATCAGATGATTTTTTTTATAGCATGGGGGCCTTTGTAATAAAATATAAAAAAAACTATAAAATCCTCTGAGGTAGATGTACTTTTTTAGCCTGAAAAATTGATAAAAAGATGGAGAACGTACGAAATCTTTAGATATTAATTGTTGCAAATAATTACTCTCGTATATATTTTTTTTTTTATCAAATTTTAAACTTTGTTTAATCCTCCGAGATGCGGAATTCTCTCTGATCTATACCTACTCTAACGCCGGTCTTTTTGCCTTTATTAGAATTGAGGTTTTGCTTGTTTAGGGTTCTGAAAGGAAGGCTTATGCAAACATTGATTCATCCAATCCCTATTTGAAATTACAAAAACAAAATTTGCTAAGTACATATTTGATTTACAATTGGGGAACGTCAACCTTCTTTGGTGTACTAAAATTAAGAGCTCTTATATTAAATTATTCCCAGTGTGGAATAGGTACTAATTATAATGGAAAATTCCTAGAAGATGAAATATTTTAGGTCTTGCATGACATAATGATGCCTAAAGATGTTATAATATCTGTGGTTCAGTGTGATTATTTGTATCTGATGTCAATAGAGGACAGAAGTGGGCTTGTAATGTTGGCAACTCTGTACGTCAACTGTGTTCGCTCTAGAATTCAAACAAACTTCTTATTTACGTTTCGCTTACAGGGTTCTTATTCAATTTAGTTCTATTTTTAATATTTGTCTTTAATTTTTTAAATATTTTTTAAAGAAATTGAATACTTCTTTGTTTCATCTCAGTCAAATTCTTTCTATTTTAATGTATTATATATGTATTATATTATTGAGTCCTCCGATTTATCTATAGATATTTATAGGTAACAAAAATAAAAATAAAAGATACTAAAAAAATTAAAAAATACACCATAAATAATTAAATAATCATAAGGACTAATCATAGGTTTTCAACTTTGTTTGGATTCTGAAGAAGATTGCTGTATTCGTTATGTTATCGGTTAAGGTTACTGTTCTTTTGTGGTCTATTTGACAAATATAATTAAGATTGTTAGTGGGTTGCCAGAATGTGTAGGTTTAAGCAAATGTTCTCTCCGGAAATTTGGAATAACCGTAATTTATAGAGAATTACTTCTAGATGTGTTTCTTTTTTTTTTTTTTTTTTCAAATACATTTTTTGAGAATATATTTATTTATAGAAGCATAATACGTCTATATTAGATGTTGAAGTTAATTCTAGATTCGTTGCTATTGTCATTCTCTTGATTTGTGAGTCTGTATGATGTGATTAATGATTCTGGGCTGGTTCTTACACCTCGCTAAAGGATATAAGAGGCGAGAAAATGTCGAGAATAAAGAGAGCGAAGCCATATAATCGTGAAGCTTAATCTTTACAGTGTATGTGGTGTGGAGTCTAAGCCTTGTGCTCCAGAGCTATCTCGCTCCATTTCTCACCTTTACATCGCATGTGATCCTCTCATTAGATACCGCCCTGTTCCCTCCGTCTCCTGCCTCTTGCTTGGCATACCTTACTCGTCTTCTTTCACCTTCTTTACTGGAATTTGCTCTTCACGTGTAATATCACTCGACGAGATAATAATACAATGTGAGATACTCCTCCCCTCATCCTACTTTCATAAACCGGATAATACCGAGTATTTGACTAAACTCCTTTTGTAAGCTGACCCTAATGTAATATTAAATACTGATTGAACATCCTTTTTGTCCTCTATATCAAAGAAAAACGTAAAGAGGATTTTTTGCGATATACATTTGTTCTTTTTTGTGAAAGTGACTTGACTGTAAACTTTGAAGGTTACATTACATTAGTTTATAAGAGAGGTTTGTGGTAGCAAAAAATATTCTCAAAAAAACTCTTTTGTTAGTACGCATTCTAGCTTTGACATTTAGGAGAAGGGAGTAAATAAAATAAAGAAAATAGGTTTTGCAAACAATTAGGAAATCTGTACTTTCAAAGACATTTACCGTAAAAAAAAAATAAATGTGTGTTCATAAGATAAAATGAATATTTAAAAAATTTAAAAATCTTACCACAAAACTGATTGTTAAAAAAATACGTGTGATGTCGCGGGACACCCGGTAGGAACAATTTCCTTACATTTTTCATTAAATATAAATTATAAAATCACACTGATAAGTACGTATACGATGTTAACTACTTATACATGGCGGAGTTAACAGACAAAATTAAAAGAAACTAGAAGCATTATTTGTATCATTAAAGCAAGCGGCTTACAATAAATATGTATTGAATATTGAGAAAAAAGTTTATCATGATGAGTTTATAGTTAAAGAGTATGTTTGTATTATATAGCCTGAGGGAAAAGAACTGTTTTCTACCTACCCGGCCTATTAATTTAAAATATTAAAAAAGTATATCTCTTCCCTACTCAAAAACGTCTGCTTGTATCAGGTTGAAATTTTACGTGCCTGTTTCAATTGTACTTTAGACGATGTGTAAGTTTTATAAAAATCGTTACGTTAGAACTTAAGATATCGGTAAAAACGTTGTTTTCTTTATTTTAAACGTTTAGGTCCGCTTTAATAAATTTAGCGATCTTTATCACTTCATAGCAGTGTCGGTGTTCATTTTACTAAAAACAATATTTTAAAAAGTTGTTTGTCTCATTAAATAAATGAAGTTAGAATTTTTTTCCGTCCTAAAATTCCAATTATAAATTTGAAGCTTACGTTTACGCGAGCGTTGTGCGTGAACGCTTAGGCGGATAACGTTATCCAACAAACTCAGCCTGGGTATTGGTAAAATGAATATGTGTACCAAATTTCAACTAACTCGGTCATCTTTAACTCAAGTTATCGTCATCGGTAAATTTTGTGACGGTGATTTTGGTCGATTTTTTTGGATTCACTCCCGGGCTCCAGAACGTGCCGTAAGGAACTTCGTTCCAATAATAATTGTACAAATGGCCTAAATACGACTAATAAAACGAACATTTCATGTAGCCAGGCCCTCATCTTAGGTACCTTGCGCCCTGGGCAAGGCGGTTTCTATGTTCGAGGTAGTGAGTTTCGAGGGCAAGACGGTTTTCGATGTCCCAAAAGCCGATGAGCAAAGAAAGGTTGACATTTCTATTTTCACTTCCTTTATTCCCATCTCACTAGACTTTGTCACCCTGGGCAGTTGCCCAGTCTGCCCATTTGTAGTTTAGAGCTTGCTTGTACCATTTGAAAAGAATAATTATAAATCTAAGAAAGCTATGAGTAGTGATAATTAATTGTTTTGCGCCGTTTAAATCAATTGCGTAATATTAAGGATGTCAATATTTCCTCGCCGGTTCTTTACTGGGAGATATATTCGTAGGGAAAGGGCAACAACTCGCGCTAAAGGGCTCTCGATTTCATTGGTTCCCGCTTTTTATTTTCCGCTGTAAATGGGTGAAATGGCCGCTCTCCAGAGGTGGAGGAAGAAGGTCAGAAAGTACCTGATTCAGAAAATCTAAGTTTTTTAAACTTATCATTATATTCACGAAACAACCGAGCAGTTCCCATATAGTTACATAGTGCGTTGCAATAGTCGCTGGAGACGCATGGAGGAAAACACCTTTATAATTTTATTCCAGCAACTGTCGCTCAGGTTCTATAGTCTTATGGAGCCGCGTCTAGGAAAACGTAAGTTAAGCCGGAAACCAATTAATTAAATATAGGGATAAATATATTCTCGACCCAGTTTATTTTCACTTACAATCAGTACAAACTATTTTATGATAATGATAACTATAAAAAGATAAAAAAATAAACTTAAATAACACTAATAACAACTATCATGAATAAATTTACTGGCTTGAACTATAAAATAATTACAGTAGACTATGTGGACTATATATATATTTATGGGTTGAAATAATACATATCTAATTAAAACTGCTTATAAATATAATTTTATTTAATCCCTGTGTATATTAACTATCACTGAATATTATTATACAGGTGGACCAAAAATCTCCCCCCCCCCCTCTTAACTTTTGAATGGTTTGAGATGTATTAATGAAAATTGGGGGATCTCTACCATGCAAAGGGAAGTTTGTTTTCATGCAATCGCCCACTAGGGGCAACCACCCAATTTGCCCCCAAGCCACCCAACTTCAAAATTTCAAATTGGAATGTATATTTTTGATAGCATATTTGGATTCTACGTTATTATTAAAAATAATAAACTTTTACTTGAAACTAGTTCTATCTCCACTTCTTTTTCTATCTCCATTATTTGGCCCCCCACAGGGGGCAAAGATAGCAAAAATAACCCTTCCGAAATAGTAAAAAAATAACACTTAGATCGTTATAAAATCTAAACGGTTAGAAATAAAGTAATAAAACTTGGGGGATCTGTACCATGTAAAGGGAAGTGTGTATTCATCCTCTCGCGTACTAGGGACAACCACAATTTTGCCCCCAGGCGCTGAAATTTACCATTTTTACCACTTTGCCCCCCTATAGGGGGCAAAATATTGGAGATATAAAAAAAAAGTTGGAGTAAAATATTTTTATTTCTTGCCGTAGAATCTATATCTGCTATTAAAAACATACACTCTAGGTTAAAATTTTGAAGTTAGGTGGCCTGGGGGCAAAATGCGTAGTTGCCCCTACTGGGCGATTGCATGAAAACAAACTTCCTTTTACATAGTACGGATCCGCTAAGTTTTATTAATTTATCTCTAACCGTTCAAAAGTTAAGAGGGGGGGGGGGGAGACGTTTGGACCACCCTGTATATTCAAATGTTAACTATATTTGCTGTTTTGAATAAGATTTTGAAGAATATATTCTTAGATTATGAAACTAAAATAGTGAATTTTATCTTTATTATAAATAAACTCACATGTTCCTTCCATTCATATGTTGATAAATAATAAAGTTTTCTGCAAATCACCTAGTTAATTGCCATCATACATTTCTAGATTGTAATGATAAATGTTAAAACCTATTTAATGTTCTGGTTGCATGTCGCTAATCCAACCAAAACTGCAATTAATAAACATTTCATATAATTTGATTCATAATGGAGTTAGTCTGGATGTCGTATAAAGTAAATATTGTGTTTGTAAGTACATATATGCTTTTTACGTGCGAGAAGTAGAGTACAGATATTTTCCTCACTTACTTCACTATCTTTTGTTGATATAAGCAGAATAACTCGAATGTTCTCATATAAATGACCTTGTCCATTCCTATCTCTGTTTCTTTTTTCAATATCATTCTAAAGAACTACAGTATGACAGATAATGTAAAACATATATATTTTATATATGAAAAACTAGATATTTAAGAGATCTAAGTAATTTGCGTACAATTTCATTTAATAAGAAACTTTTTCAAAGGGATTGGATTATAATATCAAATATCTAGAAAATGTAATGTCTCATTTTATAGTTATATTTTTTTTTAACTTCTATTAATTTATTTCGTCGCGCAATTAGGCGCCATTTAAAATTTAAACTATCTAATGAAGTTTCCAGGGCTATAATTTGCTATACTGCGTAAGTATGGGGAAGCAGTAGTTTCGAAATTTTGGAAACATTTTAGCTTCGTTGTTTTTTTATCAGAAAACTTTGTTCACTTCCACAAACTACTCCCTCTAATATTTTGCTTATTGAGATATCCATTGACCCTATTTCTTTTATACTCTTTTAGGCTTCACACGAATTACTGTCAGACATTCCACCTCATCGGTATCCCAGAATATTAGCAAATGCAAAATACATCTTGGATAAAAAATACATCTTGGAACAAACTATGTCAGCAATATAACACTCCAGCCAAACTATCTCTGGACGATAAAGCGTTGTGGAGATAAGAATTGAATTCACTCATCGACAAAATGAAAATTAGTATGAGAGAATTTTTTTTTAATCGAGCTTAGGAGTCTAAACGGTTTCTTTTATTCAGAACAATTGTTGAACAAACTGAAGAGTTTGGTACATTTTTCTGCTCTAATTCTGAAATGAAGCTAAATTTCTCTGAGCTCAAAATTTTGTTCAAGAGGAGAGTTGCTAGCACTAAAATCTGTGCCACGGCTTGAAAATTATTCCAATGAGAACGAGTTTTCCATGTGTTTTCTGGGTCTAGAGGAAAACCTTCTTCATTTTCTTTCAGAATGTCCGGCTTACTCATCTCTTAGAGAACACCACTTTAGCTTGCCTAATGTTCCAGGCTTTGCGATTACCGACTATTTACTTGATAAAGATACCTATAAGATAGTGATAACAATAACCAAATATGTCTTATCGGTATGCGCAAGCACAGCCTGTGGATACACTAAACAGTCAGTTGGTTAGTTTTTACCAAACGAGATAATACCTTTTATTTGATTTATTGTTTTATTGAAGTTAAATTTAACATGTGAAGTTAAAGTAAGCCCGATAATTTTTAACTCGTTCTTTGCAGTTTTCAATTCTTGAAACAAAAAGCACGTGGAATCGTGGAATTTATAAAATTCCTTGCAGTTGTGATGCGATATAAGTGTCAAAATGGCAAATTGATATCGACCCTACTTCAAGAAGAGTCAAAAACAGGGATATCAACAAATCTGTGTTAGCAAAACATTTTGAAGCCGCAAAAATATTGTTGGTTTTTAACGGACAGAAGTAGTTGTAGCTTCGATTTAAAACTATAGCAAAAGGTTCGTGAAAAAAGCCATTGAAATCGAGAAAATATCCACTAATTTTAATAAATAATATTCCAATGCTTGGAAACCGCTCATCAAATGAAATATGTATATAAAGAATAGAACGCCCTAATATCTGTCGACAACTCATCAGGTAACCTCACATACTTAAAGACTCCCAATTCCAAATACATCTGGTGACGTTATTGCATCATATCCAGTAAATACCATCTTTACTGTAGACTGCAGGTCAGTTAATCTAAGGTTAAATCCCCAATTTATTAATAACCAGTTATTAAGGTGATTTATGTTGTATTTTATTAATAATGTAAGTTATTTGTAAGATCGGCACAAAGGAAGGTTGCTCGATGTTTTTATTATGAGTTGTTTAGTGAGAAAGCAATGCTGGTAATGTATGGACAGGCTGGTATGTATAAATAGTCTTTGTTATGATGACGTCATTCATCTTGGCTCCTCTCGTCTGTTATTCACAGCAGAATTCTTCTTGATTCTTTTTTCCCTCCTTTTTTTGTATTGTAAATCACAAAAAAAAATACATTTATTGTTTAAGGTTGGTAGTACTTTTCCTTTTAGATTATTCGACCTATAAATTAAAAATAAGATACTTATAAATAAAAAATAATTAAAATAAACTATTAATACTGAAGTACAGCCGCCATAATAAACAAACTTTTAAATCATAAATACCTTATAACTATAACACAGTATTCATTCATACTGATCATTAAATATGTTTTAAGATTAATTGCTAATCCATTTGACGCCATAATATTTATAAACTCTGTTCTTTATGGTTGCACATGATTACGTTTGCGCAAAAACTTTGTTTTATTAACACGTATATCTTTTTTACTCATCTGATTTTGAAGAAATTTACATTATTTGTTGAAAGTAGCCCGATAGTTCCATATTCATCTCAACCGTCTTCGTACATTTAGTATTGAATAAAAGTGCCAACAAGTTTACCATTTGTATTAATATATGTGTGATCGCAATGGAAATCCAATACATTCCGATAATCTCTTGAACCTATCTCTAGTTAGTGGCTTGGTTAGCAAATCTCCCGGAACGTGTTTAACACTAAGCACTCCTTCTTGAACCTTTTCTCTTAAGAAGAAGTACCTTATATCAATGTGCTTACTTCTTTGATGAAATTCAGAATTGTTAAGTAGTTTAACAGCACTTACATTATCAATTTTTATAGTTGCTGTTATATCTTTAAGTATTCTAGTAAGCCATAATGCTTCTTTACCAGCTTCACTTGCTTCTACGAATTCTGACTCAGTAGTAGACAGTGACACACATTTTTGCTTCCTACCACCAGCTTACTGCTCCTCCGCTATACATACAAACTACTCCAGATACAGATCTTCTTGTATTGATATCTAAAGCATAGTCTGCGCCAGAGTAAACTTCCAAGTCATCTGGTTTGTATAGTATACCATACTTAACTGTTCCCTTTAAATACTTAAGGACATGTTTCAAAACTTTCCAGTGTTCTTTTGTAGGGTTTGTTACTCATGCGTGAACATTCGTCCGAAATAGTACGCGAAGAAGCTATTTAACTACACAAATGGTCGATATAAGCTTTGTTCCAACCCCCTATTTGTACCGTCCTTTTGGTATCGTCCCGCGGATCGTTCGGGAATAGTTTAGGACAGGTTTTATACGCATGCGCTCACATTGTACTGTAATAAAATCATGTTAGGTTGGAACTTGGAACGGGTTTAGGACCATAATTCACAGCGTATTAAAAACATTCAAGGAAGCCTAACAGTTAGGGAACCTTCCTGTTGACACGTGTGACGGTTGACATAACTGGGCATGTCATTCATACCAGCAAGGACGGTGTATACATCGTACACACCGTCCTTGACATATCAGTACTTGGGATTGTCAAAGGATCGTTCTGACCGTTCGAAAACGATTCCTCCGCGGGTTGGAACAGTTTGAAAGGCGGTATGAAACACTGTCATAAGTTGGGTTGGAACGGCTTTTATCCATTGCGCATGCCTGTGACAATCCCGCGGAAATTACACTGCTTGGTTGGAACAAACCTAATATTTATAATAATATCTTTCCCAGCTGTTTAATATTTCGGTCTATTTAAAGTTCTTTCAGATTTTATATACTTAAGATTGTTTAATATGAAGTAAGATGAAGCATGGAGAGTATTATTTAAGTTTAAACGAAAATTTATTTTATTATAGTGTTTGTTATTCTAACAATTCTTATTATTATCTGAGATATTTTTATATAAAGAGAAATATACTTATTTAAGAGTCTTGCCCTTTTTATTTCTTTTTTTAAATAAAAATAGTAAGTAATAGGTTTCTTTCATTTTATTAAAGTTATTATAGACAATTTGGCTTAAATTAATTGTATTTAATAAAAACTGTTGTTTATTGCTTTAATTCCGCTGTTTCTATTACCTTTAAACTATAATACACGCTTATTCTTTTTATTTCAATTTATTATCTTGGCTGGATTTTTTTATGATTAAATCTTTCACGTTAGAAATTCTCTATTTTAAAAAATACTTGGATTATAATGTAATTTTATATTAAAAAAAAAGAGTTTTGCTTGTGTGGTTAAACACTCATTTGGTTTAGGAGTGAGCTGTGGGTGTAGAGTTAGAATTTCCTTGACTTTCTAATTTAGTTTAATTTAGTGCAAGAATTGCTGGTTTCAAACTTATTGTCATTATATTCATGAAGTAAGGATCAGAATATTATATAAAATGTGGTCATTAGCGGACATTTCGGCAAAAATTATTTAATTCATATAAGGGTATAAAACATATTAGAGTTCAATATATTCTAATACTTACAACCTAAAGCCCAAAATGGTCCTTGGCCTTAACCATTCGCCTCCATTCATATTTATTCTCTACTGACCGCCATCTCTTCTCCCTCCATTCGGTTCAGGTCATCTGCTAATCGCCCAACCATCAACTCCTAGGATTTTGCCCTATTCAGCACGCCGGTTATTCTTCCTTCGAATGGCTGTTTCTTATTGTTGCACTAATTTCTACTGCGTTTTGAATCCACACTAGAAACTACTGCAGGCTAACTAAGATTTGCACTTTATTTTGGTACGGGATTACAGCTTAGATTTGGTTAGTTTTATCTTGGAATAATGTGCCGTATTTCCAGCTTGTCTGCTGTTTTGAGTTCTGTACAAAAATAAGTTAAAATATTTATAATTGGTGATGAGTATTCTCTAATCTGGAGAACTCTTCAAACTTCTCTTCTCCCATAGATGTTGTCATCTTTGTATATTTCATTTTCCCTTAATTTATTTTCAATACCACCGAACGAACTTCCACTTTCAGTTTGTTCTTCACAACTCCAGTTTTTTTCTTTTTTCAAAACCTCACTTAGAGTTAATATGTATGTACTCAAAAAAAGGACAAATAATGTTTATTGATTATTCTTTTTGAAAAAGCAGATTTGTTCTACCAACCTTCAAAGAGCTCATTAATAGTTATTCCACATTCAAAAAAATGAACGTATGCTTACCTTAAGGCTAAATCAGGACTGTTGATTATGTCAAGATAAACAAGCCTTTTTGATATGGGTTGGATCCCATTTATCCTGCAGTTTGATCAAGATGCATTGACTTTTTTCCAGAAGTTGCCTCTTAGCCCTGTTCCTTTTTTCCATTCTATCGTCCGTCCACATCCTATAATGGGACTTAAAATGATCATTAAAACATGATCAGTTTAGAATGTGGGAGAATTCACTTACTTCTTTTTTCTGCAGGCCGTGGTGCCCCACCACTAAGTCTACTTGGTACTTTCTTAATTTTATTCCTATCAAAGTTTAGTGCCATATCGATTATTTGTTTGAGCAGACTATAGATATTATTACCGATTTATGGTAATAATTAAAACCGACCTAAATTGAGGGTAATAATTAAAAGCGAAATAAATTCCATTTAGGTCGCTATAAAGTATTTTTGTTATTCGTATCATTATTATGATTCTTAAAACAATCAGGTGTCTTAAAAATTGAAAAACTTCAAATTGAAAAAAAAATGTAAAATTACGCTTCTATGAAATGTGAATCACACAATATAGGTAGTTATAATATTTGGATGAGTTCGCTGTGAAAAAATGGCGAGTGAAAAGTTGGTTGTAAGCCAAAAAAACATGAATATGCGGCTAGACTGTTATCTTGACGCAGCCGTGAAATCTTGTGGAGGTAAGGTATGGCTGGGGGTTAAAGTAGAGCTGAAGATCTAGTAGATGAGGCGATCTGCTAACCTAGGCTTGGTATCTGCTTCTCTACACTCTACTCAGGGTTCTAGAAATAGTGTCTCCTAAGACCATGTATGGTCATAGCCCTCGCACCCCCTTTCCCTCCCCTCTCTTTCTATACATATATATAACTCTAGACTCTTTCACCAACATACTCCTCTTGCCTTAAATCAACCATCTTCGACAAACATTCATCTGATTCACTTAAGATAAACAAACAAATAACAAGACAACGTTTATAATTACATTTTAGATAGTTATTGAATCATTGAAGTACAAATGATTTATTTTTTTTCATATAATTTAACTGTAATTAATTGATATTAGGAGAGTATAAGCGAAATATTGCGGCACTTTCTAAATTCGGCGATACTAGGCTGAAACGAGTGCACTATCAACATAACTATATCCGTAAAACTGAATCTATGACTAATTTTTAATAGATATATTAGTGCCATAATTTAATGTAACTGAATCTGACTAATTTATTAATAGATATATTAAAGTACCATAATCTAATGGAACTAAATCTGACTAATTTATTTATAGATATATTAAAGTACCATAATCTAATGGAACTAAATCTGACTAATTTATTTATAGATATATTAAAGTACCATAATCTAATGGAACTAAATCTGACTAATTTATTAATAGATATATTAAAGTACCATAATCTAATGGAACTAAATCTGACTAATTTATTAATAGATATATTAAAGTACCATAATCTAATGGATTTAGTGTGTTTTATTGTGATAGGCTTTAATTTTCTTAAAGCATTATTGCGTATTTGAAACTAAATTAAATTTAAGTGAGCTATCTGCCTAAGTTTTGCTTTCATGACATGACTGGTATTATTTTGCTACTTACATTTCTCTATTGGATATTGAGGAGTAACAGTATTATTTAATTAATTTTACATTGTTTTTGTCTCCAAAATTAAAGATATGGCATTGAGTGGTAGCCATCAACCCCCTTCCTATTTCTGTCTTGTCAAATTTCCACACTTCTTTCATGGTAAAAGCACCGTCCAACGAATGTTAACTTTCCCAAAGCA
Organism: Gerris lacustris; assembly: GCA_951217055.1. Taxonomy (NCBI): domain Eukaryota; kingdom Metazoa; phylum Arthropoda; class Insecta; order Hemiptera; family Gerridae; genus Gerris; species Gerris lacustris. Next base: position 48,559,575 of record OX578278.1, read on the forward strand.
GGTTTTTTTGGGCTGAGTTCGATCACCCCCATTTTTCTCCTACCCTTGTATTTATAGTTCCCTTATGGATCGTCTTTTAAAAAACTTCGAATTTGTGGTTATTATATACATACTAAGAATAATCCTTTCAAAAATCTCAAGTCCTTAGGAATTGAAGGGTTTAGGTTGGCTTATCTTATCCCCCCCTTTTTCACCTCGCATCTATTTAATCACTTGTATGCATCATATTTCGCATAATATATTTTTAGTGCTAAGGAGAAGTCTTTCCCAAAATATTAAGTTCCTGAGATCAGGTGAATAGGTTGAACCAACAATTTTTCCATCGACCCACACTCAAATTTCACCCAGGAATATCAATAATCCTTTCTTAATAAGAGCTTACGTTAAGAAGAAGACTTCTCTAAATAACTATTTCTTTTGAGCAGTTAAAATTTTCAAAAAATAACTTCGTGTTTTTTGTCAATGCTTAATTTAATTCGTCGTAATTATTCGTCGAATGCAAAAACATTTATGAGCAGAGCGTTGGTCTGGATTATCTTAATTTTTTATCTTTTACTTCATGTTTATTAAAGAGTATAAATACATATTTGTTTACATTTTATGTGATCGCTTTTATTGTAATGAAACTGATACATTCTAATTGTCTAATATTTTATCATTAGACAGACTTAAAATTTGTTGTTAGATTTAGACAGACTTAAAATTTACTTGAGCTTTCCTTTCGGCAACATATACTATAGCATAAACACCGCTAATCACATTCTATTTTTTTCTCGAACTGTTTTCCTTACATACGTTGTCATTTACTATTATTCGCTCTGTTTACATTCAATTACTTTTCCGAACTAAAAGTTCAGAAGAAAGAAGTGTACAAAAAGAAAAAGTTTAAGAAAATAAAAAACTTCCTTTTGTAAATACCAATCAATCTTTCTATTCTTTTACTTCTTTTGTTTATATTCTACTTTCTGAGGCAATTGTATTTTTGTTAATGGAGAAGATTGTAAGCCGCCCCAAAAACTCAATTTTTTTCACGTAACATATTCCGGTGGATAAAAAATCTGAGTTTCTGTAAAAATGCCATTCTACTGGAAATTGTGTGTAGTGGGAGAGACAAATGTACACCAATAAATATAACTCATGTTTCCTTTTATCCAACAACGTAAATGAAGCACCATCACAAAGTACAATTTGTTGATACCATTATTACCATATTATAATCATACCACAATGAACATTTTCTTTTAAAAGATCATTTTTGAAAAACACGTACGCTCATAATTTTTGAAACTAAGAAGAATCTTCTCTGTTTATTAAGTTTAGCGGGTAAAAACTAGAGCGATACGCTTTCACTGCTCGTCTCACATTCACTGAATAATTACATGTACTGTTTACTTTGGTAAAACAGTATTACTGTAATAACAGTAGATGTTTTTCTACTGCCCTTCTTCTTTCAGTTAATAATAAATAAAAAAAACACGTTTTTACTCTTTGTTCTTTAATATTAAATATTGTTATTTAGGATCTTATATAGACTTTTTTTGTTTTTTTATTATAAGAAACTAATAAAATTTATTATTACTATCAGTGGCGTAACTAAGAAATCCGGCGCCCCCCCGCAACTTTTGAAAATGCGCCCCTTATAGCTTAAAAAATTTCTAAATTTCATAAAAATCAAAACAGTACTTTCGAAGATATTATGGGTGAAAATTAATGTATGTTTGTGCGCATTTGAAAGAGAAAGAAATGGGCGCACACGGTTTAAACTTATATGAGACCAACAATGAGTTAATCATGACCCACCATCCAAATTTCATCAAAATTGGACGAGTAGTTTTTGAGCGACAGACAGAGAGACATGGAAAGACTAATGTTTCCTGTTATCTGAAACGGATTTCTGTCTTGGAATTTTTGAAATCTGAGGCATGAAATTTGTTCGTTTTTCAGGAAGATCACATAGCTTCCATTACCTTCGGTTAGCTCGGAAGTAAAAGAAAAAAGGGTTTGCTATTGGAGGAGGAGGAAGATGACGATGAGATATTTTAGTTATTAACAAATTTACGGGACGGGCTCCCCTAGAGTCCCGACGGCTATATAATAGTCTGAAAAATGTACTCACCTTTTTAAATTAATTCTTCAGCAAAATAATTTAATTTTATGCACTAAAACTAAACAACTGAAGGTAAAATAAGAAATAAATAATAGAAGAGTCTTCTAGCGAAAGGAAAGTTAAAATTCACTGCAAAAGACACAACCACCCCGCACGAGAGCTATTATTGATACTGAACTAACTGAGCTGAGCTTGGTACAATGTGATAAATAGATAAAAATTCTTAAATTAAGGGAAGGGTAGAAAAGATAACAACTCTAAAGGGAGGTAAAATTATCTAGGTAAGGTAAGAGTTAGAAACTAAATACAAAGAGGTTGTGATAGGGAAAAAGAAGTAAGGGGGGTTAAGATAGAAAGAGAAATATGTACATATATAGCAAAGACAATCGATAGAGAAAGAGATGGAAGTATAACTTTTTAAGTTTGGAACACATTTCCTTATCTAGTACAGCTAAAACGGGATTAGATAAGATAACTTTTAGTTGTAATAGTAATAAACACTTGGATCTCCTACCGCAGTCCAAAATAGGTATAGTGAATAGTGACACTTAATTTGAAAACATAACTGAGCAATAAGCTCTAAACCATAACATCTCATAACATTCTCACCCTGATTTTAACTCTTTATCTGTTTTATCTCTCATTTATTTTTATTTCACAAAAATTATTTTACTAAAGTAATTCCGCCCATATAGAGTTTCTTTTATTTGTATTATTAAATATAATTGTTTTCTAATTTTTCGGCGCCCCCCTAGAGCAGGCGCCCCCCCGCACCGCGGGGTTGGCGGGGGCGCTATTTACGCCACTGATTACTATACTTGTTATGTTATTGATATTTTTTATTAAGACTATTATAGACTTTTTTAAACGTCGACTAAGATTTTAAACGTTATTTTTATACTTTTATTTTTTATACTTTTTTTTAGTTTTATGTATTTGTTTTTTCTCGCAAATCATGTTAATAGGAATAGGTATTATTTTATGGAATAGTTAAGTTTTATATGTACCGTATAGCTACTAGTATTTTTGTATTTTGTACAAATTGAATTTCATCATTTTATCGGGGTTTTAATATGGATTACTATTCTTTTGTCCCTTCCGCATATTCGTTTGGTTAAAACATTTTCATTGAGTTGTCATTTACCTAGAATTGCTAGAATTATTTCGCAATCTGATATAATCGCGTATACTTGTTAATTATCATGAACCAGCGAATTCTTGCTTAATAATAATCTATCATTCCAATTATTAAATTCTCGTTGAAATTATGTTAAATCTGGAATCTAGAATTAAGCTCTAACTAATATCTAATAATTTGATCTATTTTTTAACTAAATTATTTTGCTAATGCCAAAGATTATTCGGAATATGTTGCGAGACGTTTAAATCATTTGATCCAAATCAGACCTTTTTACTTTTTGATTTTTTCTTCTCATGAATAACTTTTGCTGTACTATTTGGTAATACCTATTCTGATAAATTATTTCTCTGGGTTTAGATTTAAAGCTATATTTAATTCTAAAAGTGGAATTTCTTCCATATTTTCACGACTACATAAAGATAACAGTGAAATGAGAATTAGAATAAAATATTACGAAGTTCTATAATTACGAGTACAACATTTCTATTTATTAACAACATTAAACTTTTAAAATCGGTCCGAGACAACTCAGTCAAACTTTCTCATATAAGAGTTCATAATCACTTAGCCCAGTATTTTCCATTTATTAATTTTCGTTTTTTCGTAGGTTAATTTATTTATTATTGAATATTATATAAAAATGTATCATAAAAATAACTTCTCCTCGGTGGGGAATCGAACCCGGCCTCTCTCTGTCTGCATTTAAAGCTATTTTCTCAGTAACTAGATTTTTCACGGGAAAACGGCTTATATCGTTGAATTCGTATTTAAAATTTCGTTAAAATTGACCCAGTAGTTTAGGTTCCTCGCTTCTGCACAGATGACAGATCTTTTTTAAAAAACACCTTTTTGGACTCAGGAGACCTCGAAACGTATAATCCATCAAAATCTCAACATCAAATTTTCTCTTTATAAGAGAAAATAAAAAACAAAAATAATACGTACTGTATTGTGCTTTTATGCCTTCGATAATTATTAGCTTTCAAGAAATACAAATGACGAATTATTATATATTTAATGTATACGAACTATTATAAATAACAAATAAATTACGAACTAAATATTGAAAAGTAAAATCTTAATAATTTACTTCCAAACAAATAGGTTTAAAAAATAACTTGGGACTGAATAGTCAGTAATGTTTGTATAATATGCTTTCTACAGATGCTGGTCGTTCTAATTTTATAATTACATACCAACTAATCATTTAAATTATGTATAATTCCAGATTATAAAATAACAACTAATGATCTCATCTTTTTCTAAAGAAATTCATTAATGTTGAATTGTATTGTGATTAACTTTAACTCTAGTCATAATATCTCATATATCACAGTTTTTTAGTACTGCTATCGTTTAAAGGAATTATAATTAACTTTTATGACGTATTCAAGCTGTTAATAATGTTACTCATGAGAATTATATGTCAATGTTTGATTCCTATATTTTTAACTATATAAAACGTATATCCAAGTTCAGTATAGGTACTTAGAAATAAAAAAACTATGAATTTATAATTATACATAAACTAATTGTGAAACATTTTTTAAAATGAAAGGAACATATTTAGTCGTAGCTTAGAAAGTAAATTAATATAAAAATGTTTATACCAATATTTGTTTTTTAAAAATAACATTGTAGACATAAATAGTTAAAAGATCTTAAAATAAATAAATAAAACTTTCTGTTCTTCAGTAAATTAAATCGTAATAATTTTATTGAATCATAATTATTTTTCCTGACTATAATTTTAATAATTTAACTAAAACATTCGTCTAATTAATAACAACAAAAAAAATGTACGAATAATTTATAAAAGTCAAAAGCTTTTAACAATGTTGCTAATTTTTACCTTAAAAACTTGTAAATATCCGTTTAATATATTTAATTATGCATATTAGATAACGGAATTTTCATTTAAAATTTACTTTTATAACGGGCATTACTCGTTAAAGAAAAACTAAACTGATAATAAAATAAAATCAAATCAAATGATGGTGATGATTAAATACATTTTTAGTAAAAAATACCTGCCATTTCAGAGGATTTAATCTGTTATGGTGTCTGCGAGACAGCAGGTTTGGAAGGTGGAACCGTGCCTGCTCAAAATAAATGTTACTAATTCTAACATCACCTGTTGCAGCTGAGGTTATCCGTTTCGTAATTTACGAATTTTCTCTCTTTCAATCCACGAGCTAATTATAAAAATGATAAAATTAAGTTATTTGTTTTGCCTATTATATTATTGTTTTACTATACATTTTTTTTGTGAACGTCCTAATTAATAAAGGCTCATTATTAAAAAAAAAAAAAATAACCTTGTGGTTTTGGCAACATGCTACAAATCTCATGAGGAATGTGCCTTTTTGATATTTTTTCCCCCCTTAGAGGCCACTTGTCCAAGAATTTTAACCACACCCGTTGCTTATTAACTGACTAAAAGACTAGAAATTGCCTGTTTGAAAGAACCGATCTATCATTACGTTAATGGCTGAGAAGTTAGAGATTTTCTTTTAAAGCTTTGAAGTAAATACATGAACTGGTGATAATATTGCACCTAGTGCTTAATTAATAGACTAAAAACAGTCTGTCTTAAGGTACAATATGTGCCTACAATAATTACACGTAACTTATAATTTGCATATAATATAACTTACTAAAGTCAGCTTAAACTGACTCTTCGAACTATATGAGAAATTGCAGAGCTGGAGTTTGTTTCACCAGTGGTCAACCTGTTCAAGTTTTGACCTTCACCCTGAGCTGTATATCATTACGATATTGACCTAGGAGATCATTATGAAGCATCGAAATTTAGTATGTTGGTAGAGAAATTGATCAAATGGGTTTTTACTCTTTTCAATTATTGTTAACCCTATTACCCGGTGCGTCTTAGCCCAACCCGTACAGGTATTATTGACCTTCACCCTGAACTTTATATCATTACGATATTGACACTGATCATTATGAATCATCGAAATTTAGTATATTGGTATAGATATTGATAAAATGGGTTTTTACTCCTCTCAGTTATTATTAACTATTTTACCCGGTGCTTCTTGGACGACAAGAATGAGTGCTTTTAGAAAATGAGCTTCTTAAAGACGTCATTAAAGGGCTAAAAGTTTCGTGTTTATCTAATGTTATTGTTATTGGTTTGTTAAAGTATCATGTTTATCTTTTGTTATTTTATTGGTTTTATTATTATTATTAATAGGTTTTCCTAGCATTAGTGTTATTCTAAATACCAATATAACAGCGGAGGTTACGAAAATTATTACCATGTTCCTAATCATCTTTTGTTTTTGAAATGCTATTTTGTTAATTAATTTTAAGTTTTATTAAAAAAATGTATAAAGTTAGTTGACTATTTAAAAGTGACGAACCAAAAAATGGTTATATAATTAAATAAACATTTATTTGTAAACATAAATGTAAATGTTCTCATACGGAATGTTCTCAATATAGGCATGATGACAAGGTTTGGTCAAAATATAGCCGAATTGAGAATTATATGAGTTTTTTAATACACCCTAAACGACTTAACCACACAATTATATTAATATAGAACTGGGACTATAAGAAAAGGAAAAGTTAATAAAATAACTACAATGTTAAGAGTAAATTAAGAACAAAGATGCAATGCTAAGAAACAATAAAGGAAAGAAGGTTTGCATGTATGATTTTGACTTACCGCAACCAATAGTTTGATTGAGGGTGAGACTAGCCTCAACTTTTATGACTGGAGGATTGTTTTTATTCCACATAGGGATATAGTTAAAAACATTTTAAATCAGGAAAAATATATATATTTTTTTTTATGATAATAATGTTTAAAAATATAATTAGCTATTTTCATTTTTTTTATTCGCTTCTTAATCAAAAGTTTGATAAGTCCACTTCCAAACAAATCAAAATCTACATTAGATAGACTTACTGCTAAGCTAAGAGTTGATATATTATTTGTTGCCCGAGCCTTAACCGAGTCGAGTCGATCAAATCCGACCCAGTCGTCGGTCTCATTAAGAACCTCGGCCTAGTTAACAAACGGGATGCAAAAAGCAGGGGAGTTAGTCTGTCTGTATATTTACTCTTAGAAACGCAAATCGTGTAGAACATTTCATTTAGTACTTATAAGCGAAAGAAAAATTACTTGATAACATTATAAAGTAAATTTGATTAAATTTTTTTACTTGTAACTATTTCAAATATTAAATTTTAACACGAAACAAATTACTTTCTATTTATTTTTGTTTAAAAACAGTAATAATAAGAACAAAATGTAAGAATACTGAAAAAAATAATTTATAAAAAATGAATTTGAAATTTTTTTTTAAAAACCAAACTTTTATAAAGACATTACAGATATTAAATTTAAATGATAAAGAAAACAGTTTGGTTTTTTTCTCTTTTAAAACAAAAATAACTAAAAAACTTTATGTATTTTATTTACTCAAGTAAAAATTTAAATGTTTCCTTTATCACCTGTATTTGTATTGACAATTTTTTAAAGTTCAATTTTAGATAATAAATATTTTCTCTTTTTCTTTTTTAATCATTATGAATTTCTTCTTTTATAAGTACAAATAGTTAAAATTGTTTCTAGTTATTTTAAAATTAATGTAAAATTATCACTTAAAAGTATAAATCTATTTTGGTATTGATTTAAATAAATTTAAATATACCTATACAGAATTGAAAGAATAAATTCTTAAGCATTTTGCAATTAAATGAATATTAAGTATCTAAAAATTATCCAACTTATTATAAAATTATTCAAATTATGATATAATAATTATAATTTATAATTATTTTCTTATTTAAGATGTACACAGATTTATGTTATTTAATAAATTAACCATGTATACGTAATAATTATATTTGATTACCAATAAATTCAGAAGAAATAAAAACTTCATTTAATTTAAAATGCAGTAGGTAAATGAATTTATATTTAGTAAGTTTATTACTGTAAATATTTTGTTATTTAATCATTTTTCTTCATAATTTTGAGAGGGAAAATTATTATTTTATTAGATTAGATTATTTTTAAAAGTAATAATAATAATTATTATTCATGGTTATGGTTTTATATGTGCTTTAAAGAAATGAATATAGTTTTCTATAATACTGTCAAAATAAGGACAACATGACACTGAGAAAAGACTCAGTATGATCAACCTCACCTTAAAACAAAAGTTTTTTTTTTTATACTTACATAATTTAGCAATTATAAGTATTTATATAGAAATATTGTATGAAATCAATATTCTTCAAACACTATCGGAAGTTCAAATAAAAAGTGTGGAAGGAAAATGATTGAATAATATAGTTTGGCATTTTTCACCTTTCTTAATAACAACGATTGGTCGAGTGATCAATAAAATTGTCAATGGTATATAGATTAAGACAAAAAATTATTACATATGTTCCAACTAATATATAATTTTAAAATATATTAATTATTTTTATTTTTAATTAAGAATTATATAAATATGTCATTTGGTTTTTATTCTAGGAATTACAGACAACCATAATGTTTGTAATGGTTATATGAAAAAAAATAAAATAAAATGAAGTTACATTTTATGTTCAGAACATCTAAAATATATGTTAGTGTTATTCTGCATCCTGTCGAAGGTAGGAACGTTACTTAAAACGACGAAGCCTTCGTGTTTAATTTATATCCAGAGGGATGCAGGGTTTAAGGACTTAATACCTTAAGATGGGGTGTGGCCCGTGGGAATTGACTAGGGTGTCCGCTTTAGTTTCTTCTTCACATTATGTATGTTAGGTTTGGATTTTTTTTTGCCTACGTACATTTGCTTTGTGTCTGTGTTGATGTGTCAAGACTACGTATACGTGTCTGAGTGTAGGGTTTGGTTTGGTGCCATATGCTGTACATACCGTAAACTTTCCAACATGTGGCGTGGCCTGGAGGGTTCCTAAGAGATCTTCAGGATTGAAGGTCGACTCTTCAAGTCAAGGAACGTAACTAAACTTAAATCAGTAGAACATAATGGCAGTTTAGAACCAAACACAACTTCTAACCTAAAAGAATTAGAATTTTAAAAATAAAATAGACTTCCAATTGGTGTGGCACATAGATTCCTCGCATCCTACCGTGTACTTTATTGATTTTATGCTTTCACAAGCCATAATTGTCTAATATGTTTAATTGTTTACCCCGTTTTTTTTTCAATTTGTCAAAATTGTATTGATTTTTTACATGAATTAAAATATCAATTTAGCAAAAGTTGAAGAGCGCAGACGGTACAAATTAATCTGCGGGTTATTTTCGATAAACTATAAAAGTTTCATACAAATCAGAAAAGTACTTTTGAAGCTATAGGTGTAAATAAATATATGTTTGTGCGCATTTAAATTATTGAGCCAAATCTATAAATCCTGAAAATAAAGTTAAGATTACAACTTACAGTCAGAATACTTATCCTAATATACATTAAACATGTAAGTTTTTGGTGGCACACCTCGCGTTACATCAGTGAATGAATGATCGTATTTAGTATAAAATAATGTATTACAGCATAGATTTCAAAGTATGATTGTTATTAAAAAAATTATAAAAAAAAATAAAGTTAAAAATGATTCTCTGTGCAATATAGTATTGAAGTCAAATTTAAAAAATAAATAAATAAATAAACAATAACTTTCAAAATATACATTTTAATTAACATATTTACATGATAATTTCGGAAAATAGTTCTAATACTCTAAAAATTAATCAATATATTACCGATTTTAGAAGGGATTAAATTAATTTATGTCTCTTCTATATCAAATATAATTTACGAGATAATTAACCATTAACATTAATCGATACAGATATAAATAAACAACATGAAAATATTAAAATTATTTAAATATTCATTCATTTAATTAAGAAAAGCTCAATGTAGCATTTCGATTTTTAATACTAATAATCTAAAAATGTATCTATCCATTTAAGTATATTTAGCACAGATTAGAACAAAAACAAATTAATGTTTGATATGATTACTGAAATATAAAGGCGCAGCTCTAAAAATAATGAACTCAAACATTTCCTATAATTTTACTTCTGTTATATTATATATGTCCTACTTTAGTTATTATTTCAAAAAAAGCGCGGCAAAAAGTTATATTAGATTCTGCAGTTCATCACAATTAATCAATATTCCATTTTACTTTATTAATAATTTAGTTTGATTTAATTTCGTAATAGTAAAAGGCCTTAAAATGTAATTAATATTGTTTAATAACATATTTAACTCTTTTTATTTCCACAGGCTTATAGTAATTTAATTTATTACTAAATCCACTTCATTGAGTTTATTATTTTACACTTTTAATATTTAATAATTTCAAATGGAACATATTGAGGAATATACTTGTTTTTAAACGAATATATTTTGATGATGTGTGTATGTGTTTTGTACTTTTTTTTACGAAAATGTATGATTATAATTAGGCCAAGTATAAGTACGTATTACTTTAAATTTATAACGCACTTTATTTAAATTTTTAATGCGTAACATTATAGGGTGCGGTTTAAATTTGAAGTGTATATTTTCAGTTAATTTTTTTTTTAATTTTTAAATTGTTAAAATCTTACTGCTGCTTAAGAGCGAGGCCGGCTTGAATTCGAAGTAGTACGGTACGGTATATTATTTTTATTTTTTTATTGGAGATTGTATTTTGTTTATGTTTATTGACTACTAAGACAATATTATATTATGTTATCGATAAAATAGAAATAATAGGTTCTCTGAAGAGTATTAAAATTATAATCATCTTGAATTTTATTAAAACTGTTGTTACATTTATTATATAATATTTATGATGAGATACGATGCAATACGTTTATTGAAATAGTTTTTTTTATAATAATTGGCAATGAGCATAAAATAAAATATAAAATCAAGATCGAATTATTCAAACATGAAAAAACGTTATTTCGCTCATATAAATAAAATGAAATAATAATAAAAATGGATAAAGGAAATTTATATATTTTTCTTATCATATTCATAGGATTGGAGATTGAATATGTGATAGAAAATGTGAAGAAGATTAATTTTTTTTTATTCAAATGAAATATGATACCCTAAAATATGCATTATTTAAGCAAATATTTTATGAACGATAAAATTTTCAGGAAGAGTTATTTTACTTTACCAATATCGCGATTTAGTGAAGGGAAAATGATAGCGTAATGGTGTTAATTTGTTTGTGTGGTGATTGTAATGCATTTTTTCCTATGAAGTTAAATTTAAGTGACTCGCGTCGCGTGATTAGAATGAGATTCATATGAATGAGGATTCATCATTAATTCGTTATCGCTCTCTGGCAATCATCTCAACAAGTTTGTTGACCCCTAGTTCGTTTTCAGAAACGGCTTATAAAGAAGCTGCACTTCAATATCAACAGTATAACCTTGGACATTTTTTTCTACTATGGTTTTTATTTAGGCTTGCTATTTAATTAATAATATCAGAGTATTTTAGAATGATTACTCTTACATACTATATAATAACGCTGGATGACTTAACCGCTTTTAATGGATCTAACGTTAGTTCAGATGGGTCGACTATCTGTAAATTTATATATGCAAATGTATCGGATAATTGTATTTAAATTTTATTAAGGTATGTATCGAGTTTACCGCTATGGGTTATAAAGAACTGAAAAGACGCATGATTCTCAGTTTGAATAGAATGAATAGTAGAACATGTTTTAAAATTTAATATTTAAATCTTTCTAGTCGAGTATTTTTAGTAGTGGAACGCGTTTCTTTATAAGAATATGTTTTTGTTAATGGGTTGCGATGGAAGGTTCGAGAGACGGAGAGGATTCTAACTTTATCTAAGGAGATATTTTTATTCATGTAAATCTGACGGGGTTTCCTCGGGAGACTGAAAGTCGGTAAGGACGATAACGCGCTTACCGCGTAGAAGTTCTCGGCACTCGTTGAATATGAAACTAAGTCTTTGTGAAGAAAGTGTCGAGTTCTGTGGGTTAGTGAAGATACGTACTGTATGAATAATGTAAATCCTCGGAGCTACGAAGGCCCGGACGAAGACACTGAAAGAGATACACAACTCTTGTGGAATCCGGATGGCACATTACTTGTTTTATCGGTCTCGATGCGATGCGGCTGCGGAAACTGGCTGTGAAGCTCCATACTTCTTTACATTCCATATAAATTAATCGAGCACTATGGGAAGTAAGGAAGCATGGAACTCGCACTTGGCCAATGAGAAGACGGTCCTGGTACAAGGGTTGCGGCATCGCTTCTTGTGACGGTGCTCGGGGCCCGAGATGCGGCCGTCTCGTGGACGAGGGTGCGTGTGGACTCTACCCGCGTTTCTGAAGGCTCATCTGCCGACTGACTGTCTGTCCTAGGGGCCCGACCTCTTCCCTTCCCCTCGAGCCGGCTAAAAACGGAACCCGGTGGAGTGGGGGCCTCTCCCTCCCGGCTCGGAGGGCCCCCCGGTACGGGCACACATGCTTCCCATTCACCATGTGATGGAACTACCTGCACCGCCACGTATCTAACTAACCCCCTCGACTACACACTCATAGTCCAGGAGACTCATATCGATATGCTATCGGTTCTCACCTCGTAATCCCAAGACAATAGGGTCAGCTGGCTGTCAACCTTGACACCCGGCTACATATCTAATACACCACTCGCAAATCATTCATAATAAACATTCTTCTAATTTATAACACTATTTACCCTATTCACAGAGTTGGGCCACCATATTACCGCGGTCATTCACGAACTCCATATACCTGATTTTTTTTTTAAAAGCCTCATTGTTGTTAATGAACTTGATTGCTGGTTTATTTGTATTATCTTCAAACACATGGTAATTTCACCTGCGCCAAAGTTAACATTTCATTTAACATTTGCAAGTAATATAAAATAAGCACTAAGCACAATCCATTTATCGCTTTCTTAAAATATACCTTTCGAAATACATCCTAATTATATATTTAAATATTATTATTTTAGCTAAACATTGGTCTCTATAGTTATTTAGATTTATTCTGAATTATCATTATTATATATTTTCTTGCATTGCTCCCATTAAGCCTATAATGTTTGAACTCTTGAGCCTATTCTTCAAACATTAATTTTTACTTATAAGCCATGATAGAAGTAGAAATGAGGGATCGAAGAATGAGTAAAGTCTGTAATTATTTCTTTAGCTTTGTTATTACCTCTTGTCACCGGTATAAAAAGTAATCATGGTCCCATTGAATAGATATTACGATTGTATGGGTTGGTCGATGGCGGGAAGGTGTCGGTGCTAAGCAAGTCAAGGGTATCAAAGAGGAAAGAGTTTTAGGGTGTGGCTCCCGTTCAGGAGGAAATGAAGACCTTTTTACTTCTCTCCTATTAATCATTTTTTTCCCCGACTTTATCTACTCTAGAAATTTATCGAAGCGGTGGAATGATTCAGAGCTATCTGCAGATGGGACTTGATTTTCAGTTATATTTTTTTAGCCATGGGTTTCTGGTTTAGCCGCTGTAAGACTCTTATCGTGTAGTTGGTAATAGCTTAGACGACCTTGCATAGCTGAATGCATCTGATCCAACTCATTGCTATTAAATTTTGAAAGTAATTTGAACATTGCGGTATTATTGTTGTCTGCCGTTCTATTATTACTCGTATTTCTTAGTAGTTTAATAATATCGAGATCAATCTAAATCTCAACAGCTGTTTTTGGTGTTTACATTGATGTTTATCAACCGTTCCAAAGTAGTTTAGTTAGAGAAATACTTGTAACATGTTGCTCATCGTTTGGAAATCGATATAACACTTTTCAATCTTAGTTAAAGGTTTAAGACATTTACTAATATTTAGATTTCTATTGTCTGAATTGTTTTGTTTATTGAATAAAATCAATGTTTATTGAAATCTAGTTTTAATAAGAAAATAAATTTTTAATCTTTAATTCCTTACGAGAAGAATGTACTCTATATGTGTCATATCTGTTGTTAGAATGTTCTTTCATACTACGATTGACTAAGGCAATTTTTTCAAATGCTTGCACATCTACAATGTTTGAATATCCCAAAACGTCACCTTTTTATGGTTTTTATGCTAATAATTATGTTCTAAGACCGATTTAATAGTCGTAGAAGGATTTCGAAGTTATAATAACAGTTAATATTATACTTAACGTAATGAATTACACTTGGAACTAGACATCTTTTAGCAAACGAAATTTATTTCATGGTGTATTTTAAGGTTTCCTGAACGGAACAAAGTATTTTCCTCTTTACTTGATATCTTAGAGGTAAGATGATACTCCTCAATAACATGTAGGCAAAAGTTCATGGCAATAGGTACTATTGTCACACCCCCTTCACTCCCTCGAAGTAGGGAATGACGAAACCTTATTTTTTTGTGATATTTTTTCATTAACCTTCTTTTCTTACTTTATATCCCGGTCGACCATAATACTTTAGTGTTAGTGATTAGAGATGTCACCTCTCTGGGTATATTGTTGGGATTCGATTTTTCGTGAGAGCGAGAGCATCCTAAATCCTTTAGAAGCAATTACATTATTTATTACCTAAAACATAATCTATATCGTCATTACAATTAAAGTAGCGTACTAAATATTATCTTCCAAGCATTTTAATTTAATTTTTGTTTGTTTCATATTTTCTGTCAATGTTAAAAAAAGAAAAAAATCACTTAGCAGTATGTATTAAAATCTTTTTTCGCCAGTGTATGCTACAGACATAAGCCAAGCACTGTATGTTTGAAATAGAGAATGAGAAACATTTTAGATTTATATATATATGTATGTATGTATGTATTTTTATCCAACATTAATATATATAATATATTATTATACATGACATGTTAGGGTTATAAAGAGACAGATTGATGGATGACCAGAGCTAATATACAAGGCATTCTCTTCGGTTCTGTACTCTGCCCCCAGAGCCTGGGCTCTCCCCTTATAAATCACCCGCATCAAGTTACAACAAAAGAAAAATGCTGAATTTTCATGTTGAAAATCGAATTGAAAACATAACATGGAAGTCATGCTGTCGAACAAACTTTATGCCTTCTTGATTTATTATAATGGCGATTTTTTTCTTATTTAGAAAAAAAACAAAAAAAAACAAAAAAAAAACAACAAGTTAACACAAGCTTTAATAATGATTTAAAAATTGAATGTTTTGCAATAAAAAAAAGTCAAGAATTTCTGAATTTCTATTACATTAGCTATAAGTTTGAGAGACGTTTTAATTTACTTCAATACATTTTTTGTTGGATATGAATTAATAATATCTATATTATATTAATAAAAAATACTTTTAAGACTAGATTTTCATTGTAATTAAGTTATTATGTTAATAAACAAGCGTAACAAAAATCTTTTAATAACAGAATTTAATCAGACTAGCTGTAACACCCGTTCCTGGATAGAATATTTATTTTTGCTAGCTGCTTATTATTTATTAAAGCTTTGTAAGCTACAGATAGCTTAAATTAAATTACTAGAAGTGTAATCCTCTAATCAAAAACCTGAAAATAGATTTAAAAGAGTAACCCCTAAGCAAAAAAAGAAGATAAAAAACAAGGGCTTTTAAAAACTTATAAATCCCTCAAATTCTACAATAATTATTATTATAATCGGTGCAGTTGACATACATTTAAAGTTTTCTGAATGTAATAGTATATTAGGTTGACATAATATGTTCAAAATAGTTGAACAAATTCCATTGTACAGCTGCAATTAATACATTTTGGTATTTTTAAAACTATAGTCAGCCAATTAGAGTGGCTCATTGCTTCCTCGCGTCCTATTCTATTTACTTTATTGATTTTATGCTTTTAAAACTTATATTATTTTTAAATTTAATTTATTTTATCTACGATTGATACGAAATATAAACATTATATCTCTGTTTAGATGCGTAGAAAGTGATTATTTACGTACTTGTATTCATTGCGCATGCGCGTCTCATAGTTCTGAAAGAAGAGGAATTCTTCAGCTTTACGCACGATTAGCGAGTTTGTTTACATTTAACAAAACTAATTTGCTGTTCTTTTATTAAAGTAACTGTTTATATCGAGTTTTTAGTGACAAACAATGAGTGAATTAAGCGACTTTGACGAAAATGTAAAGAATAATACTCCTTCAGAAATAATTAATTCGGCAAAAAATACAACTCAAGAATTAATGCCATCTTTATCAAGAGAGAGATACGAACTTACACACAGCAAGTTTATTTTTTTCTGTATTTATCATTTAAATCTAACAATCGTAGATAAAGTACGGTACGCAACTCGTGCGAAAACGGCATTTTGCATTGCTCGTGTGGTTTTACTACCCTCGCTGTCGCTCGGGTGCAAACTCCACACTCGCATACAAAATGCTACTTTCCGCACTCGACGCGTAATGTACTATTCCCTTGTAATCTTTAAGATATGTTGGTTCACTAGAAATGAGTGACACACAGACACGGAACCAAAAATTTTCCCTGATGTCTGAAACGGATTTGTCTGGGAATTTTTGAAATCGGAGACATCAAATATTTTCGTTCTTACAACGATCACAATGTTTCCCCTACCTCCGGTAAGCTCGGAAGCAAAATATTACATGTTGAGTGTATTAAGTATATTTTGATGGGTAGGGGGATTCTTACCTAATTATACCTTAACTATTAACCGTTGACAAAAGGGTAGCTAAAATTTATATCACTTATCAAATTGTATTACTTTCTTTATTGCAAAAGTAAATTCAAATTCGGAAACATAATTTAACAAAATAAAAATTACATCTTAAATAAAAAATGGTTCTCTTTATTTATTTCGTTTTTAGTTGAGGTCTTATCTTTTTATATTTTATATCATTCTTTTTTTAAACTAACAATTAATGTAAATATTGGTTAGTATACCTTAGAGCTTACTTTTGTCTATCTGTGGCCACTGGATTGTGATTTAATAAATGGTCTCTAATCACGAAACTTTTATTTTACAAGGTAAAACGCTGCATCTGATAATATTAAAGCTCTTGTTATGTTGTTCTGTTTATTAATAATTCATAGTTAATACTGTTGAAAATTTTATGTTAAATAGAATGAAAAATTTGTAACCCAGAGCTTATCGAAAGTAGCAAAAGCATTGTGATCATTCCATAGAAAGAAATTTTGCTTCCGAATTTATGGTAACGGAAGCTATTTGATCGTTCTGAAGAATCAAAAATATTTTTATGTCTCCGATTTTTAAAATTCCAAGACAGAAATCCATTTCAGACATCAGGGAAAATTTTTGGTTCCGTATCTGTGTGTCGGTCTGTCACTCAATTTTTGCGAACCAACATATCTTAAAGACTACACGTTTGATTTTAATGAAATTTGTATGATAGGTCGTAATTAGCACATTGTTGGTCCCATATAAGTTTCAACCTTCTGCGCCTATTTGTTTCTCTTCCATATGCGCACGCGCACAATCATATTTATTTGCACATATAGCTTCAAAAGTACACATTTGATTTTTATGAAATTTGGATGATTTGTCTAAAGTAGCTCGCTGATAGCACCAGATTAATTTCAACTGTCTAGGCTCTTTAAATTTTGCTAAATATATACTTTAATTCATGTAAATAATCAAATCAATTTTGACAGATATAAAAATCGGGGGGGATTTGGATTAAATAATTTGGACAATAATGGGTTTAAAAAGCATTTCATTATTAAAGTATATGAAATAGGACGCGAGGAAGCTATGTGCTACATTAATAGGCCTTCTTTTTTATAAGAATAGACCTGCGGTAGTACACAAGGAAATAGACCTATCTTTTTTCCAAATATCCTAGGAAATTGGTTATGTTAACTAATTTCTAGACATAGTTAACATAACAAAATTCCTGGATGAGATTAACAGTGGGCTTTTTATGACCTACCATCCGAATTGCATCAAAATCGGACAAGTAGTTGTTAAGATATGTTGGTCCGCAAAAATGTTACATTAGTTAACATTTTTGCGGACCAACATATCTTTAAAATTACTTGTCCGATTTTGATGCAATTTGGATGGTAGGTCATAATAAGCCCACTGTTAATCCCATATACATTTCTGCGATGGTTACTTATTTCCGCAACAACTATATCTTTAAAAGTACTCATCTGATTTTAAAGAAATTCGGTTGGTGTGTTTAAAGTAGCCCACAGATAGTCCTATATTAATTTTAACCATCTGTGCATATAAATTTATTCATATGCATTATTTAAACATAAATGTGACCCCACTGGAAATCGAAACAGGTCTAAAGAACCTCACATGGTTCCATCGTACTTTGTAATCAATCGTCCAATAATAGGAATCGAGGATTCTATGTGCAACACTAATTGGCAGACTATTTTTTTTGTTTCATTATGAAATGTAATAAATTTATTGTTTAACTTAAGTTCTTTTATCATAAATTATTTTATTTTTGATTTACTGATGTTTAATTTTATTAAAATATTCTTGAGTTTAACTGGGTTTTACAGATATTAGATCAGGTTTATTTTTAGTATGGTAGGCTCGAGGTGATAATCTTTATGATTCTAAGGTTGCTTTCCTACGCGATTTCCTGATTCAAGAATTTTAACGTTTATTTCTTATTCAGTAGAGAAATTGTAAAATCCTCTTATTCCACTTCTTACAGATATTGATCCAATTTCCTCGCCAGCTTCCAGAAAATTAACTTAAGCAATGTGGTAGAGTTGATCAAATCCCATTACAGCTGAAACCAACCACCCCCTCTAAATTTATAACCTGTCATTACGTAAATCTTTTTATACAATTTTTAAATTATAGAAAGATTCTATTCTACCTTTTTCAATTTTATATTGTATAATATATTCGTTTAACCTTTTTATATATTTTGGTTGAAAAAAATAAAAATAAAATAAAAGTAGAACATATTTTAAGTAGAACCTTATTAAACCCAAATTATTAAGATTGACAAATTTTTCATGGAATTTACCCCTAAGGCAAACTAGTTAAAAAAAATAGGTCAATAATAATTAAATTTTACCACGAAAAATAACAAATAATAAACGAAAAACACTGGACTATGCAGTTATTATGTCCGTGGGAAATTTAATACAAGTAAAGTCAGACTTTTTTGTTTACTTCAATTTTCTTCTTAATTATGTAACTTCAGAGAATTTTATTCACCTTTTCGTGAAATGAGTGAATTTTATTCTCCTTTTTGTGTAATGACTGGATTTTATTCTCTTCGACAAAAATAGCATAAACGATTGTACATAAAGGAATCCATCTGTATGAACATAGTATATGTATATAATGTATGTTAATCGGTTGTAATCGACCTACCCATCGATCATGCCATAACAAATAATTTAATAATAAAACTACTTGCAGTACAATATATATATTTTTAGAGGTGTGAGGTATGTAATTATGGTAGAAAGGAACAGACAAATTAAAATATTGTTATTAAAAGATTTTATGAAGTGACTTAGTTTATGATTAATTGGTAATAAGTTAAATTCATATATTTATAAGTTTATCGGTTAATTTTTTTTTTTTTTTTTCAAAATATATATTCTAGGTTTTGAGTTTAATTAAAAAAAAAAAAAAAAATCGTCCATTTTACATTTTAAATTTTTGTCACTATGATTGTATAAATTAAATAGATTATTATAAAATAACTTCTCTTGTAATTTTTAACTTCTTTCTTAATATTTTTAAATTATATTGTTTTAAGAATGATATACATTTTTAACTGAAATCGTATTTTGAAGAGTCTGCTGGAAATATAATTTCGAAAGTGTTTTATGACAATATGCATAGAATAGTTTGATATGTTTCTTATACCATTTTTGAAAACATGTCCTAAAAATTTGCTAATATTGTTTTAAGGTAAATTATAGTTATCTGAATATTCTTACCTTTAATTTAACTAACGAAGATACAAAGATGGATGAACTAGAGCATTAAAAGGAATTTCACCAAATTACTCTTGCAATAACTTATATTATTTAACTGTAAAATAAATAGCAAAAAATATAAGATGAGAGGAGTAAATAAGAATTAGTGTTGTATTTGTTATAGTTTGAGTTGGGATGTTTAATTTAAATTAGAAGAGATATGTAATATCAGTAATGGTTGGGAGAGGGGCTGGTAGTTTTATATTTAGAAACGGTTTCTGTTGGTAGAGGGTTGGCTAGGCAGCCAAGTCTGAATTTCGACTGGACCTATAAATAGTGTACTGTACCCCTTGGCTCAGCTTGGGCTTACTAAGACAGGGCCTGACTCATGCCCCTGCCCTCCCGCTGCCTTTCCAGGGGACTGCACCCTCCTCCTAACCTCTCTTCAATACCTTAACATAGCACTATCGGATAAATATTACTTAGAATTGGAATTGACTCTTCTGTAAGATGCATGCGGAATAAAAATTAGGTTGATCGTTAGTCTAGCTTATAGTATTAAATATTGTAGCCCGGTTATTATAAATCATGTTATTCAAATCCAGCTATATTAGTAGAACCTAGTTATAATATTTGTTTATTATGTTTGCTCCCCAATTTACCGAAGGTAACGGGAAGCGGCACATCTTTAGATTGTTACTCCCCTTGTAAAATAAACAGAATGGAGTAACAATCTAAAGAAGGTGTAAGGAATGTTTTTCTTTAGACTGCTATTCCCCTTATAACCACAGAAGTATAATATTCCTTTGTCCTAAAGTACATTGGAATAAACAACCTTTGTCTTAATAGTTATTTAGTCAAAGTCATAAAAAAAGCAAAGGAGAGTAACAATCTTAAGAACTTAAATCTTAAGTACCACGACCACGGAAGCATTGCTATCATTAGCAACTATATTTTGAAAAGTGCTCACCCGATTTTGAATAAATTGGATTAAATGTAGCCCACATATGGTCCAGTATTAATTTAATCTGTCTGCGCACTTTAATATCGAATAATAATAGATGAGACTCCACTGGGAATCGAAATAGGTATTACACTCTCAATTTCTCACATGAACATTCGTCCAATATTAGGTTGAGACTGAAAACCGATATTGCAGACTGTTTTAATAAAGAACTATTAGTTTTAAATCAACACTGCATCATCAATTATGGTAATAAATAAACGAAGAAGGTGCTTACCGTCAATTCTTATTCGATTTCGATATGGGGGTAACCTGTCTCCATTCATGAATGTTTATTTGGGCTTAGAGTTGAACAAAATCTGGGTCGATACATTTAAGCTTCACAGATCATTCCGGATAGAAACCAAAGAAAATATCTTTAGAAAATCTGTAGCGAGTTATATGAAACTCTTGTTGATTATTTGCAAATTTTGCAAAAAGGAATAAAAAAATGTTATGATTCATTTCTAAAGAGGCATAAAATAATATTCTAGGTTTTCCGTAAAAGAATTAAAATAATCTTCACCAAATATATATACAAGGCAATAGATCTTGAATCAATATCTTTTTACGTGCTCTTAGAACTACAAAAATAGAACAAAACCTTTAACAACCTAGACTTAATTATTCCATCTGGTCAATCATGATCATCAAAATGGATTTCTTTTTTTTCTATATAATAAAACTCATGATGGTTAAATGATTATAAGTGTCGCCATTGTGTTGTGCAAGGTTAGCTTATAAGAAAATGAAACCATGGGAATTGTTAAGTCTTGATCTTTTTATGCTGACTTATTACTTAGGGTTATGTAAAACATTGTTATCTCTTTCTGGTTTGATGCTACACTAAAATAATTATATTATTTTAAGATATAAGAACGTCTCTAGTCATTTTGTTATTTAAATTATTTGTATTATTTGTACAATGTATTTAGTTAAATTGCATTTTAATTTGCGCTTTAATAACTTTCTCTTTTATGTTTAAGATTTTATTTTACTTCCGAGCTTACCGATAGTGGCTGAAGCTTTGAGATCGTTCTGAAGAACGAAATGTTTTTGTCTCCGAATTCAAAAATTCCAAGACAGAAATCCGTTTCAGACAACAGGGAATATTTTTGGTTCCGTGACTGTCTGTCGCTCAATTTTGCGAACCAAAAATCTTACAAACTACTTGTCCATTTTTAATGAAATTTAAATCGTAGTTCATAATTAACTCATTGTTGGTCCCGTATAAGTTTTAACATTCTCTTCCACGTGCGTACAAACATACATTTATTTACACCCATATCTTCAAACGTATTGATCTCATTTTTTTAAAAGATATGGATGTTTTATCGAAAGTAACCCGCAGATAGCTCCAGATTAATTTAAACCGTTTGCACTTAATGAAAAAGATCAAAACAATTTTGAAATTTTTAAAAAACGGAGGAAAAATTAAACTAATTTGACACTAATAGGTTATATTAATATATAACCTAGATATACATAGCTAGATAAATCTTTAGGTGTGATATTAGAACATTAATCTTTCATATTGATTAAGAGACGTTTCGACCCTTGTTATGTTTGTGTTAGTATTGTTATTATTATTGTACACAATTATATTCCATATGATAAATTTGAAATCCAAATTTTAAAATTAATTTTACATATATTAACAATATATTGTATTTTTAAATTGACGCTCTCTTACTGAAATAGATTATGACTTTTATTGTACAACAACTATTAAATATAGACTGATGATGACCTTATAAGAAACGCACCTTAAGATCCATCTAGCAATTAATATATCCGTTACAAAGGTGCTGGCTTCAACGTATTCCAATAATAGGTTGTAAAAGCATAAAATCATTAAAGTATAAGGAATTAGACGCGAGAAAGCTATGTGCCACTCTAATTGGCAGACTATTTTAAGATAAGTTAGTGGTTTGCAACTGAAGTAGTATACTTTTTATTTGATTAAAATGACGCTATTTCTTCATTTTTTACCAGAATTCTTTAAGTTGATACTACAAAATGGATTTTTTATTTGATTTGACCATTTTTGACAATCTATAAGTGAAATCCTGCACTATTTTTTATATTTAAATAATATTTAATAGATAAATTGTCAGATGTTAGATTATACTGTCTCTCTGTGATATATTGTTGATTAATCTATTGCTACCGTTGCGTAGGCTAATGGAATCAGTTTGTTGGACAGTTCTGCATGGAACAAGAATCTTGGAGATTGCGGATAATATTATTCAGCTCTGGAGAACCTTGAATGATTAAGTAGCGGATTGACAGCTATAATCAGAGCCCGAGCCGGGAGTTAATCTAGTCACAATGATTTGTAGATTACCGGCTTGTGGACCGGCTCATTACCAAATGTTCCCCGTCCAGGGAATGCCTTGTTCCTCTCGGGCCAATTCCAGATTAAGATAAATCTTAATTACTTGGCCCTCGCAAACTCGGTTCGATTCCTCTGTTCTTGCTTGTTGGGTTTGATTTATTGAGAGCATTGTTTTCTCTGTATTTGTTCTACTGGCTGCAACTGCTTTTCACCATGTTAACTCTAACGGAGTTACATGTTTCTCATTTCTCATCGTACTCTGCCTGTTCGAACTTGGTATCCGTTTCAACCTAATATCTTAGTCATAATTCTATTTTTTCCTAAAATCTAATCTATTCGCATCCAAGAACTTGCAGCAAAGGCTAGCGAAATAAATCCTATTGTGCCTCTGTAAAGAACACAGAGATATTTTAAAAACCACTTTTTTGGACTAAAGGAATCATAAAACATGTTAAGTCATCGCAACCTCAAAACAATTTTTGCAAATTCACAATACTATTTCTATATAGTGACGGATGCAGTACCTTGGACAATTGCCCCTTAATCAATTCTAGATGGAGAAGGAATTTTTTTCTGTAATACTACTTTTCAAGCTCAACAATATTTTATAGCAACCTTCTCTCCTTTACCCACTACCAACTATCATTTAAGTGTTATCACTGATAACACATAGCAAAAATCAACTATAGCTGATAACTTACTAGCGATAGTTGATTTCTGCTTGTTGATGTGTCCAAGGTAAGGGAATTACCTATATATAGTACGTATACGAGAAATTAAAATCAAAGAAAAACGTTTAAAAAAAAAATAGACTGGCAATTGGTGTGGCACATAGCTTCCTCGCACCCTATTACGTACTTTATTGATTATATGCTCCTAAAAGCCATTATTGTCTAATTTGTTTCATTGTTTCCCCCGTTTTTTTAATCTATCAAAATTGTTTTAATTTTGCTTCCGAGCTTACCGAAGGTAACGGAAGCTATATGTGATAGTTCTGAAGAACCAAAAATTTCCAAGATAGAAATCCGTTTCAGACATCAGAGAACAGTTTTGGTTCCATGTGAACTGACATATCTTAAAAACTACACGCCCAATATTAATGAAATTTGGATGGAAGGTCATAATTAGCCCATTGTTGATCCCATATAAGTTTCAACCTTCTGCGATCATTTGTTTCTCTTCCACATGCGCGCAAACATACATTTATTTACACCTAACTTCAAAAGTACTTATCTGAGATATATGAATAAAAAAAACAAACTTTTATAGCTTATCGAAAGTAACTCACAGATAGCCCCGGATTAATTTGAACCGTCTGCGCTCTTTAACTTTTCTTAATTAATACATTGATATATTAATTCATGTAAAAAATCAAAATCATTAGACAATAATGGACAATTCATGTAAACAAACAAATTAGACAATAATGGCTTGTAAAAGCATAAAATCAATAAAGTATATTATAGGATGCTAGGAAGCTATGTGCCACCTGCCACATCAATTGGCTGTCTATTTTACATGCATTAAAGTATCAATTAAGCAAAAGTTAAAGAGCGCAGATGGTTCAAAGTAATCTGGGGCTATCTGCGGGTTACTTTCGATAAACTATAAAAGTTCGATAGTTTATCAATCGGAAAAGTACTTTTGAAGCTGTTGGTGTAAATAAATGTATATTTGTGCGCATGTGGACGAGAAACAAATGATCGTAGAAGGTTGCAACTTATATGGGACCAACAATAGGCTAATCATGACCTACCATCCAAATTTCATTAAAATCGGACGTGTAGTTTTTAAGATATGTTGGTTCGCAAAAATTGAGCGACAGACAGACATGGAACCAAAAATGTTCCCTGATGTGTAAAACGGATTTCTGTCTTGGAATTTTTGAAATCGGAGATACAAAATATTTTCGTTCCTCAGAACAATCACAAACCTTCCAATACCTTCGGTAAGCTCGGAAGCAAAAAAACAATAAATAAATAAATAGCTATATGAAGTCTATTTTTAGTGTAAATTAAAACTAAATTGAGTCTTCTAATTACATTTTGGTGAAAAAAAGAAAGTGTATAGGTACATAAAAATTATTTGAATTTTCTAAATCGAAATTTGTTTTTTCAAATAGCATTTTTATAATTATCGAAAACGTTTATTAGGTTAACAAAAGAGGAGATTATTCGATGTAGAAAGGGTATTTTCTATTGTTAATTCTTTTTTGTCTTTCTGTTACATTGGGAGAAACCATTGGAATGGGTGTGTAGTTATTATAGAGTTGATTTGGTGCGTTGTTAGGTCGAATTGTTATGGGTTAGAGAAGAGTTTGAAATTTAACAACGGGACTTGCTTCTCGCTGGTGTGAGAGGTTTTTTTGGCCTGGAAATGAAGGAAAGCGCTCTCAGTGGTGTGGGTTAGAGATGAGATGTGAACTGGAATGGAGCTTCCAAAGCCAAGCTCTGTGCTGCCTCACAGATTTTTTTTTCTCTCTCCAAGTCTGGATTTCATTAACATTTTCCAATATCTATCTAACTCCAACTGCGCTGTGTGACGTACTCTTGAACCATCTCTCCACCCCTTACAGCTCCCATGTCTTTTTTTCCTGACATGGCTTTTTTCCTCTAGCAAATCCCGATAGCTCTCTTGATTTTTCATTCCGTAAGCACGTATAATAAGCTTGAAACTCCTGAAAAAGGTTCAGCACGTATCTTTTTGTCTTTCGTTTTCTCTCATACTTATAACATTTTTGGTTAGAAACATCTGAGAAATTTAATTCTAACATTTTTCATAAATAATGTTAACATTTTTTCCTAGTTTGTTATGTGCTAATAATATATTTTTAATATTTGAAGACTGTGGATATTTTAGGATGTAATATAAGAAAGATTCTCTTATGTCATTCTGCTACGTGTCGACTATATTTGTGTTGTTTTTCTCCCTTCTAGAGGAAAAATCTTGTACGTACCACTCGCTATAATTAACTCCCTCGGCTATGCCTCGGGATTAAACTTCATGGTTCCCTCGGCTGCGCCTCTGGAACCAATTAAATAACTCCCTCGGCTACGCCTCGGGATTTAGACAGAATGGTTAAGATCCATTATTTACATTCATATTCATTATTTTACCATTATATATTTTAGGAGTAAATTTTTTTAATATTTAACGAACTCCATCTCTTTTTTATATTTTTAAGGAACCCCTAACTAAAATCTTGTTACAAGAACGGATATCTTACAAAAATAATTATAAATGAGGATATTACTTTTAAAAATCTTATAATTATTTCTGTAAAACATAATATTTCATTTACCCAAAAGAAAATAACATGTTAACAAGATGCATGTTTATTTGACTGTTTTACTAAGGCTGAATCTGTGTAACTTAGTGAACTTAAATAAGCCCAAAGCATTGAAAAATTATGAAATTGTCAATCCGCAGTAGCAAATATTTGCTGAACTCATCAGAATAAAGTTTGCGTTTTATTTGCAGTTGTTAATATTTTAAGTGGTTAATTTTGCAGTTTGCTTCAGTTGTACAATGCCTCCTTATTAACTTATCTATAAATATACAATTGTATAACTCTATATCATTTAAAAAATAATATATATTTATTAGGCATTGGTCTACTAATCTAAAAACACAACAAATACAAGATTTAAAGCTTTTTGGCTCTTCATCAGGTATATTTGAAAAGGAAGGAAAGAGGAGAGCGTTGATTTGTAAATCTTTGTTTAGTATTCATTTCTTTAATTACTCATCCGCCAACACTGTTTATAACCTGACTTACAACTTTAAACCTCACTGTTTTAGTGTTTTTATTTTTTATCAATATAACTTGAAGAAGAGCCAACTGAAGGCCCGAAAGTTTGTATTTGTAGTGTTTTTATATGAATAGACCAATCCCTCATATATATATATATATATATATATATATATATATATATATATATACAATTTTAGTTCTTAATAAGTGTTCAATAACCTGTTAATTAGTTTTATCTACATTGGTACGAAATATAAACATTATATCTCTGTTTAGATGCGTAGAAAGTGATTATTTACCTACTTGTATTCATTGCGCATGCGCGTCTCATAGTTCTGAAGAATTCCTCTTCTTTACCACGCTAGTGCGGTAAAGAAGAGGAATTCTTCAGCTTTACGCACGATTAGCGAGTTTGTTTACATTCAACAAAACTAATTTGCTATTCTTTTATTAAAGTAACTGTTTATATCGAGTTTTTAGTGAAAAACAATGAATGAATCAAGTGGCTTTGACGAAAATGTAGTGAATAATACTCCAGAAATAATTAATTCGGCAAAAAATACTACTCAAGATTAATGCCATATTTATCAAGAGAAGAGATACGAACTTACATACAGCAAGTTTATTTTTTTCTGTATTTATTATTAAAATCTAACAATCGTAGATAAAGTACGGTACGCAACTCGTGCGAAAACGGCATTTTGCATTGCTCGTGTGGTTTTACTACCCTCGCTGTCGCTCGGGTGCAAACTCCACACTCGCATGCAAAATGCTACTTTTCGCACTCGACGCGTAATGTACTATAATGTAATTTCTTATACTCTGCTAAAATTGTATTGGGGTTATAAAATTATAACTCCCATTTGTCCTGTGATAAATTATTTTATTTATTATTTTTATTTTTGTTAAAACAGGAGTCTAATTATCTTAA
This sequence comes from Gerris lacustris, assembly GCA_951217055.1. Lineage (NCBI taxonomy): Eukaryota > Metazoa > Arthropoda > Insecta > Hemiptera > Gerridae > Gerris > Gerris lacustris. The sequence goes on from OX578278.1 coordinate 48,587,767, forward strand.
ATATTTGTTCATTTGTTTCAGGTAATAATAAACGATGCCTTCTAAGTAATATTGAGAGCTGCCATTGTAAGTTTACTTTCATTATTAATATTTTCTACGTTTCCCTGAGTTTTCAAAACCGTTTTGGAAACTATTTTTGTTTCAAACCAAAAGTGTTTCCATGAGGAGTTTTCAAAACAGTTTTCACAACAATTTTGAAAACTATAAATTCCCAGACTAGTTATAGTTAAGTCGGGTTATAATATCTTTGCTCATCATATTTACTGCGCATGTCTCACTTCTGTTTTCAATTCAATACCCGTTTCCATGATATTTTTGCTTCCGAGCTTACCGAAGGTAACGGAAACTATGTGATCGTTCTGAAGAACGAAAATATTTTATATCTCCGATTTCAAAAATTCCAAGACAGAAATCCGTTTCAGACATCAGGGAACATTTTTGGTCCCGTGTCTCTCTGTCGGTCTGTCTGTCGGTCTGTCAGTCTGTCGTTCAATTTTTGCGAACCACCATATCTTAAAAACTACACGTCCAATTTTAATGAAATTTGGGTGGTAAGTCATAATTAGCCCATTGTTAGTCCCATATAAGTTTCAACCTTCTGCTCTTATTTGTTTATTTTCCACATGCTCACAAACATACATTTATTTACTGCCATATCTTTAAAAGGAAACATCTGATTTGTATGAAATTTTTATGGTTTGTCAAAAGTAGCCTGCAGATAACACCTGCCTAATTTCAACTTTCTGCGCACTTTAAATCGTGCTAAATTAATATGTCTTATACAATAAAGCCCCATGGCTAACTGACTCACTGACTGACATTAATGTTTACCCACTTCCAGAAGAGCTAGAGACTTGCGGTTTGCGCCATTCGACGCGCAACGTCCATATTGTGAACAAAAATAACTATACAAAGTTCATTTTTCCCCCTTCTTCCCCCCCAAAAAAAAAAATAATGGGCGAATTGATTTTTAAGCTGGTTTGGGAGCTTATTGCGGCTAAACGGTAAGTCGTATTAGAAAATGTATAGCACAAGTGGTAACTGATTTTGAAATATCTACAACTTTAGTCCTATGAGTTTTTGTCGTATCATCATCGGTTGTATCTTAGATGATGATAATTTTGGTATTTTTTTGGTTATATTTTTCCCCTTTTTGTCTTTGAATGGCCATAGTTTCTATAATAGTTGGCCGATTTTATTTCTGATTGCGGCGATTGAATCTCACACTAATGCTCTTTAAATTGAGTATTTTATTTCATTAGTTCATCCTACTTAGTGAGAACATAAGAGTAAACTTTTTCCCGTGTGCCGTGTCACGTGACCACTTTTTTTGGTTTTTAATATTATGTCGCATATCATTTTTAAGGCCTTGATATGTACATTAAAGCTATTTAATTTGTTGATTTTTTAAAAATTTTGTACATGTACTTTAGTACTGATTTATAATTTTGTTGTAGGTTAAAAGGTTTAAATACTTTTTTGATATTAGGTTTTTTACTTATATGTATTTATTAGTTAAACGAATGCCCTTTTGTTTTGTTTGTTTTTTAAAAATATAATTTTGGTACCTCAGAGTACAGGGGTACAAATGTTAAAGTTAATATTTTATAATATGATGTATATCGTTAAATATTTCTTGCATAGTAGATTAATTTTTGATACATTCTATTTTGTGTTATTTTTAGTTTTGAGGAGGGTAAAATAAAAATAAAAAAGTTTTATACAGCGGTTTCTACGATTTGGTTGCAGTTTTATATTTGTTTATTAAATTAATTATATGTGCGCTAATTTTTGGTGCTTGTTGGAGGCTTTGTTTCTCCAACAAATGTTTAAATTTCTTCAACTTTATTAAATATTTACTGGAACAGTGCCGCGCCGTTCCAACTTTTTGATTATTTTTATCGAGGTATTTTTCTTAATTTGGTCTTTTCTTTGCGAGGAAGCTATGTGCCACATTAATTGGCAGAGTATTTTTAAAAAACAGTTTTAATACAACACCAAAAATTTGCTGTTGTGACCATGAACTCAAAACGTTTTGAAATCGCCGCTTCCATGGGGTTTTGAATACCATAACCGTTTTCAAAACGTTGTTGAAAACTCATGGAAACGTAGTAATTGTCTTTGTACGATAAATTTTATGAAAGGACCTAAACTTCCATTAATAATATTCTTATGCCTGATGTTACATAACACTTGCCTACAGGTAAATTTATAAGTGGTATTGTCAACATATTTGTTTAACATTATTTATATTTTTGTTGTCTTGACAATACGCGCAAGCAATGTCCGCAAGGAAGGATTATGTTTAACGTTTAGTACATAATTATGTTTTACAAACAAATTACTTAAAGTTACTTACTTATACCAGGAATTAAAGCTTTAATGAAGGTTATCATAATGTTTCATAAAACTTTAAAAAGATGACTCCTGCTTAAGATCCATAAGATGAAAACTGCTTTGATAAATAAGCAATATTATAATGTTACTTGGAGAGACAGTTTCTTTGAACCCTTTAAATTTATTTTATTTATGATATTATTTTAAGTATATGGACTTATGCAGAGTATTCTCTGTGTCTCCTCTAACCAGATCTGGCAATTTTCCTTTTTTGCACAATTCACCTCTCTGTGTTTGTCTGTCTGTCGGTACCTATCGGAATTTTTATTTTAGAGCAAGGAAATTCTTTTTGCTCGCTTTAATTAAATTAAATTACAAAGAAATAAACTTATAAGAAGTAAGAGTGTAATGTCGACATATAATAACTGTAATATAATACGTTACGGCAAACAGCCAATCTTTATAAGAATCTAAAAAAATCTAATTTTTACCGTTTCACATAAATAGTTTTCTTATATAACCTAACGGTCATGGCCGTTGTACAATATTTTTTTTAGAACAGCTTTAAACCTACTCAGTTTGGTGATACATATGTATATTTAGTAATAGTTTCTATGTTTGTATAATTAGGTTATTTACCTCTTACTAATGCCTAAATAAATATTTTTCAGACTCTCCATAAAGCACAATCGATGTTTTTTTAAGTGACAAGGATATGGAATGCCACGTGTAGTATATAAAGTGAACATTAGGCATTATCATAGATCAACAAACAATCTCTTAAACTCTCTTTATGTTAGTAAATATATTGAGTTATCGATATAGTTCTAAAACAAAAAAGTATGTATTTGTAAATACTAATTATATATTTGTATAAATTTATGGAATTTGGAGCTTAAGAAATATTTAAAAAAAATACTTATTTAGTGTTGTTGAATCGTCCCTTTTTTTGTTGTCTTTTTTTGTTGTCTCAAATTTATTAATTCAAATTCAGTATTGAACAACCAAACTTTTCGATCGTCAACTTAAAAATAATACGAACTTGGAGTATAGTTTGGTCGAGTTCTCTTGTTTAATGGTGGATAAATATGGCATTTATCTAGAGGAGGGGGGGGGGCCTAAGTTTGGTTCATGAATTGTGTGTTGTAATGCTTTGTCTTTGTTTTGCCTTGAGAGTTGAAGACAGTTCCTCAGGCCCTTTGGCCCTATCCCTCAGTTCTTGCCCCTCCCCCCATTGCTCCCAAAGGGCTCTATCCCTCTGCTGCCCTTATGAATTTCCCATGATAGTAAACTTTGTTCCTTTCCTCCCATCCAGACTTCAGGGTGGACTTTTCTGAAAAACTCTTGCTTTTGAAACCCCTTTTTTTCGTCTGGCCACTCTCTGAGGAGCTCTTTTTTCTGTGGAAAGAGGAAAGAGCAATAAAGAACAAACAAACCGAATGAATCAACGAAATAGAGCTCGAGATGAAGAGTAGAGCATTTTTAGTAGGTTTATATTTCCTTTCCTCTAATTTGCGATTATAAGGTTCTATCATATAATCAAAACATTTTATCTTAGTTCTCAAAACACTCAGTCTAATCAGATGCAATCTTTTCACTCTTTGTCAAATTTTCTTAAAATGTAATTAGAGCTAATATTTTGGTTAATGGAATTTCGACTAAAATTATTTTACAAAATCTAATTAGGTTTTGTAAAAATATTGCTTCAAAATATCCTATGCTATATAATAATGTGTAAGGATACATGCTTGTGTTGTACATAATAAATGAAATCATAACCGAACGTTTTTTTTCTATTTTCACATTTACACATAGTAAATTAAACTCCTAGATCAAAATGGTGACAATTTTTGAAATTTTACAATTTATTTCTTTTGAAATTACATGATGATAAGTGGAGATTTTTTTTAACAGAACCTTATATGAGCATCAGCTCTTCTCATAATATTCTTTTATAACAGTCTGAATATTCAAATTAGGTTTTTTGATTAATTGTTTGAAATAATTGGACATCTAATTCTTTAGTAGATGGGCTAATTAAGGAAATAAAAGCCTCACTGTTGCAATATTTCGATTCCTTCTTGGAACATTCTCAAGCTAAAATCATAAAGAATGACCCAAGAGAGGCTTTTATTTCCTTAATTGACCCAACTGAAAAATAATTGAAAACCACAAGGAACACATTCTACTAATTTATCTCGGCATCTAAGTTCTTTTAAAAGATATATGACTCTAGTATCTCTTTTAAATTAAATTTTAAGTAGTTTTTTAAGTAGTGTAATTTTAATTAACCTCCTTCAAACTACTTCTTTTTTCAATTAAAGTATTTTATTTCTCTCTACTTGAATAATTTCTACTCATGCTTGAATTTCAACTCTATTTTTACTTTCTCATTTAAGTTTTATCTATAAATAGAAAGTATTGTTATGATTATTATCGTTAATTCGATTTTAAGATTCTGATGGATGTACACTTTTTAAGGTCTTCTGAAACTAAAAAAATAGCTTTTAAAAATGTCTGTCTCTCGTCTGAAGTTGTATGTAATAACTTGAATGTAATAGTTATATAATAACTTGGAAAACAATGGATCAAGAAAATATGTACTTGTATATGAGATAGTTTAGTAGGTACGAGTTGAATTTTTGTTTCTAACTTAAAATGATAAAGAAAGACTATTTGGGTTCTATATAAAAAAAATATAACCTCGACTAATGAATTTATATCGTTCTCCAAAAGTTATTCGTAAAGTAAAATTATGTCAGATTCATTCTTTCTTTTATTTACTTTTGAAACATATTGGCTGATAATAACAAAATAAAGACAACTCAAACAAACTTTCTCATATATGAGTTCATAAATACTTAGCCCAGTGTTTTCGTAGGTTCATTTAATTATTATTGGATATTATATAAAAATGTATCATGAAAAAAACTTCTCTTCGGCGGGGAATCGAACCCGGCCTCTCTTCGCCTGCGTTTAAAGCTATTTTCTCAGGAACTAGATTTCTATTATATTTTAGGAATAAGGCTTATATCGTTAGATTCGTATTTAGATGGTCTATATTTTTAAATTTTTTAATCAAAATTGTCGGAACCGTTTTCGACGATTTGGAGTTTTTGGAGGGTAGCGCCCCCAAATTTGGAGCTAAAATTAATTTCTCGGTATCGTCTCAGGGTATGATTTTTCTGAATATGTACCTCAAAACATCAAAATCCATCAAAATCTCAATATCAGTCAAATCAATCTCAGATAGCGCGAAAAGCTATTTCAATACTTTTTCTTTATATGAGAAAGTAAAATTGTAGTAAAAAATACGAATTAAACCTATAGTTTTTTTTTAACCTAGAGCGCACTTTTTTATCCTACAATTTGTTTTTTTACTCATTATTTAAAGTGTTCGAAATAAAGGTGTAAACATTTATTCTGTTAAACCAGAGTTTATTTATTTTTTATAAAGATATATTATATAGAAAAATGTCTGAATAACTTTCGGTGGATAATAATATGCATAAAATTCTGTTGAAAAACATTACCTTTTAAAAATATCTAAAATTCATAGAATAATAAAAAATTATACAAACATTTAATGTACACAAATATTATTTTCTGCTGTTTACAATTACTTGCCATCCATCACATGCCATTGCTTTTTTTAAACGTATTATAATGTGATAAGTTATCTTCTTGAGAAGATATCGCCTTACTTACTCCGAGGAATTTTCCGATCATGGTGAAATTTTATGCATGAAATGCTTTATTTTCCATTATCTAGGTATTAACTTTTTTTTAAAAAGGATGAAGAATGTAACATTCTTCATCTTTGTTGTTACATTTTACACTTTGATGTAGAATTTAACGCATGGTTGCATACAAAAGAGAATGCAGTTTAGATTTTATAATATTAATTAATTAAAAATTGTTAATGAAAAAATACTTGAAGAGGGATTCTTTATGTTAAAAGAATATGCTCTATCTTAGCGATTGTCCTGTTTTTAATTTAAAATTTGTATTTTTTTAATAGTTCGTCGTTGTTATCCTAGATGATATATTTGGGCCACAATGTACCCCCTTACTAGTGTGTATCTTGTACCAGTTGTCAGGTTGGTATATGGACTCACTGCAATCCCATCTTCCAATATTTTAATTAACATTTTTCAATTTTCGGCACTGATGATGGGCCAGTGGCTGAAAGCTGCCCTGATTTGTATTAAATATTTTTTACGTGGAGAGACTTTTTTATTTTAACACTTTAGTATACCTTACTGTAAATCATCTTTGTGTAAGCAGAATATTATTTCATTGAAATTTCATCACTTCTTTTGCTAACTCCTTGCTAGACAAATTGTTTCTTAAAATTTAATCTTAACTGATTAAAGATATATTAATAAAGATTAAATATCTGTCGGATACAACACGATCTTAACTTTATCATTTATTGGTTTTGTGTTTTCCATTTATTAGTTGTCTCAAGTTTTCGTGGTTACTTTTTAATTATTAATGAATATTTTAGTTAAATTTACCTTAAAAATAACTACTCCCCGGTGGGGAATCGAACCCGGACTCTCAACGTACGCGGAAACCAAGCAATTCGCTTTTTTGATTTGACATAATGGTTATATATATGCGTCATTGAGCTTGGCGATTTCTTGGTAATCAATTGCATTAAAATCTTTAAATTTGGAATTAAGCATCTTTTCATGGCAAAAACAGATGAAGTAACAAGGTTTTTGATTCAAGATGGCGTTCATATACTAATAAACAATTTTCTCGCACTAACATTTTTTGATTGAACGCTCAAATAAAATTTATATAATTTGATAATTTCTACAATAACATTGATGTCTGCCTATAGGGATTTTCTAAAATTTTATTGCTAAGGGGGAAATAGAGGAAAAGTAATTCTTTAAGAAATGGAGCCCCAGGCGAACCTAAAATTTGGAAGTTAATTCTTGAGAAAAGGCTTCTCTATTGTATGTAAGGATGTATTTATGAAAGAAAATTATAATTTTAACTTGGAGGGGGGGGGGATATATAAGGAAAATGATCTGCTTTCTCTAAAAGTTAATACATATTTTAAAATGCTCCTAAAGTAGTTGTAAAAATATGTAGAAATAAAAATTAAAAACTTGTTTTACCTTTCTTTGAAATAAACCAGACACATTGTGTTTAGATCTCTGCGCTGTAATATAATATTAATTATTCTGTTGCCCAATAAAATAATATTAAACTTAGAGACTTTAATTAACATTATTCTAAGATTTTTGCTCCCGAGCTTACCGAAGGTAATGGAAGCTATGTGATCGTTCTGAAGAACGACAAATGTATGTCTCCGATTTCAATAATTCCAAGAGAGAAATCCTTTTCTGGCATCAGGGAACATGTTTGTCTGTCGTTCAATTTTTGCTGACCAACATAATATCTTAAAAACTATATTCCGATTTTAATGAAATTAGGGTGGTAGGTCAATTAGTCTATTGTTGGTCCCATATAAGTTTCATAATTCTGCGCCCATTGTTTCTTTTCCACATGCGCACAAACATACATTTATTTACACTTTTATCTTATCAAAAACTCTCATCTAATTTGTAAGAAATGTTGCACTTTTTAAATTTTGCTAAATTGAACCTTTTATTCCTGAAAAATATCAAATCAATTTTGGTGGATTTTTTTTTTTAAAAAAAGAGGAAAAAATTAAATAAATTAGACAATTGTAGGTTGTAAAAGCATAACATCATTAAAGAACCCGAGGAAGTTATGAGCCACACTAATTGACAGAGTATTTAGTAATATTGTGCATATAAAATATGTTAATTAGTATTCCCATTATAATATATATTTTTAGCCAAACGAATCAAACAATGAGATTTGTTATTATTTATTTGATCAAAAGTTTCAGGTTTTTTTTTGGCATTTGTTTCAAAACATACAACCATTACATACAACATAATTGAACATACAACATAATTGGTTTTATCTGGATGACTTAACGATATTAAAAAGTTGCAGGTACTTCTTCAAACTAACCACTTTTACCCAATGCTTATGGTTTGTTTTTATAAATTATTGAAGCGAGCGTAGCGAGCTTCCTACATTCAACGAAATATGCTCCGTGTCTGTCTGTCTGTCTGTCTGTCTGTCTGTCTGTCTGTCTGTCTGTCTGTCTGTCAGTAACGTTTACGCGTGTGACGATAACTTGAGTAAAAGTTGACCGATTTAGTTGAAATTTGGTATACATGTTCCTCTTACTAATACTCAGGCTAAGTTCGTTGGACAGCGTGATCCGTCCATGAGTTCGCGCGCAACGCTCGCGTAAACGAGAGGTACAAAAATTAAATTGGAATTTCAGGACGGGAAAAGATTCTATCATTATCTACTCGATGAGACGAACATTTTTTTCAAATAACATTTTTTACTAAAACCAACAGCGACACCGCTATGACTTAATAAAGAACGCTAAAACTATTAAAGCGGACCTAAACGTTTATAATAGAGAAAACAACCTTTTTACCGATATCTTTCGTTCTAACGAAACGATTTTAATAAAACTTCATATACACCATCTAATGTTCAATTGAAACAGGTATGCAAAATTTCAACTTGATACAAGCAAAATTCTTTGCGTAGTGACGAGATACATTTATAATAATTGTTTAAAAGCTACCGCGGGTGGTGAAGATTGTTATAGTCGTATAGTGTATGGTTTGTTTAGGAAGTAAAGCTTTGTACCGAGTACCCCCACTCTTCCCTACACTACCCTCTTCCGCTTATCTTCAACTATGACATTCATCATGATTAATAAATTTCAATATTCAGTACTTCATTGCAATACGCTCGCTTCAATGATAGAGCCACGCGATGCCTAGTAATCTGGTATTTACATAAACTGAAAGGGGAAGGAAGAGAAGTATGGCTGAATTGAATTCCTTAAGGTTGTCTGAAGAACTAGGTAGGACTGAGTAGGTTGCTATTTTAGCCAAGATTGCTAAGGATTATACAGCTAGGGGAATCGACAATTACCATTTGTCAGTACCTCTTTGTAATAATAGTGTTGGGAATTCTTTCTTGCCAGTCAATCGTTGGACTAGTGCTAGTTCAACAAAAACAAATCGTTCTATAGGAGTTTATTTGTTATATAACTGCGATCTTTAAGTAATTACCTGTTAATTTATTAACTAAAGGTATCTAACTATCTATCATGTTATGTATTGTTTATAATTAGCAAATAATTACAGTCCTACGTAAAATATACGAAATTTGACCTGACCGTACTATAGCCTAGCTAAATATAACAACAAAATATTTTTAAATGTGCCTTAGCTTATTGCTTTGTGAATAAACAGAAGGACGTTGATGGATTTAAACTTTATTGGTATCCATCCTATTTGTAGTCAGTATATTGTTCTAAAAAGCGTTATCAGTCTACATGCATTTATCTCTGAAAACAATGTTTACTCCAATATCATAATATGTCTTCTTTTGAAATTCACCACTTTTATATCTCTTTCCCTCCGATAATAATCATTCATTATACATTTCCGGTAGGTTTTTTTTATTCATGAGGGTGAGGTGGAAAACTCCGATCTCTCAACTATCCCAAGCAGAAGAGTATATACGTATACGTGGACCGCAAATATAAAAGCCTTTCGTAACTTGAAAAAAGGAAGAGGGTGTCCTAAATAAATATTGTTATAAAATTTATTATTCTTCTGACTTTTTACAAGTAGGAAGGATCTGAGTTTTCCGGAGAGCTTCGCATTGTTCCCAACTGCTACAGGAAGAACGAGTTTCGTTTTTAGCACCGGAATTGTTTTTTTTTGGGGATTCTTGTTCTGACATGTGTCACACATTGGACCTAGAGTTTGCTTGTACATTTAATTTTGAAATATAGCAAAAAGACCGTATGTGAGAAAAAGAATTGGTTTAGAGTTAAATTTTGAACTTTCAAAGGACTATTTTTAGCTGGGGAAACACACGCTGTTTATGACGGTGCGTATCATAATATTCCAGACATTTGTTATGTAAAAAAAACCCAATTATTCCAAAGTATTTGTTGCTAATATTTGAATGTACTCTGTTAAATAAATTTAAATTATTATTTTTTTATAATCATCATATATTGTTTGAGAAGAACTCGCATGTACGGTATAATGCGGTTTTATTTGGTAAGAAAAGAAAACTTAATGAAAACTTTCAGTACCTAACCAGATATTTATGAGTACAGTTACTTTTATTACCCTTTTTAGGAGTCGTTTGGTATCCTCTATGTCCTTTAATTTTGAAAGGGCACTTAGCAGATGAGTTTAGAAGTAGAAATATTTATAGTGTTTTAATTTTATTTTTTGTTCGAAAAAACATAAATTTGTCCTTGTTTTTCTTTTTATTACAATTTTCAAGTTCTTAAAGTCCATTAACTTTCGAACGTATACACTTGCAGGTATTACTCTTATTCATTAGTTCATGAAATCAAATTTTGCATTCTTTTGTAAAAATCGCTCCGATAATTCGAACAAATTTTTCTCATATAGATATTAAATCCCACAATTTCTTATTTAATTAACTTTTTTTCTAACATATTTAAAATGTTTATAACAGGTTGTTTACTTTTTTACTACGTTTTTATTAGCTCTTTCTTGTTTGTTTGTCTAGTACAAATTTTGCTATCGATTTTTAACTAACATCCCGAGTAGCTAAGCATTTGAAACTTTTAGAATAACTCAGAACACGATGACAATGCATTATTTTTATACTTTTAGCCATCTTTCAGCAGAATTTAATTAGTTTTCAGCAAATTTTGCTGTATGGAAAGTTAGTTCGGAAAAAATCAGCAAGTTATTTTATTTGTAATGCCATGTCCCATATTTACGAAATCTTCATTTTGACGGGTTTCAAATTTGTGATTTTTTATTAAGAGGTAAACATTGAATGACAGCGAAAAGTAAACGAAGAAATAAATTAATTGACGTGTGACGACACCCAGGTTAGTTTACACTTCTACCCTAGGTATAGGTTTAATTTTTCTGCATCTGTACTTCTTTACTTGTACACGTTTTTCTTCTCCTACTGTCCCTACACAGTGGCATATCAATTGCACGGTTTAGATTCAGTGTTGGTGAGATCCGTTGTACAAAGATTTGTCCTTTTATAGGTTTAACATCAGCTCTCTAGATGGTTGTCATTATTAAGTGAAGTAAATAAATTCGGAACTATGTTTTTTATTCACTAATTGTCAGGGTGCCCATAGGCAAAAAAGTAACTTATACATACTCTTTCCAAACCTTTTTGTATGGCTTGTTTAGGCCAAATCTGACACCGTTTTCCTCTGTGACTTTTTTTTAGTTTTGGGGCGTTTTTTTTTATTTGAACCCTAAAATTTTGACGCGTCAGACTAGAAAATCGGAAAATGTTCTGCGTCAGACAATATTAAAATGTTGATTTATAGGGTTCAAAGAATGTATCTTGAGAAAATCAGCCAGTTATTAATTAATGATATTAATTAATTTTAATTAATAATAATGGATATTAATTAATATGAACTAATATTAATTTATGATTAATAACCAGCTGATTTTCTCAAGATACATTATTTGAACCCTATAAATCAACATTTTAATATTGTCTGACGCAGAACTTTTTCCGATTTTCAAGTCTGACGCGTCAAAATTTTAGGGTTCAAATAAAAAAAAAATCGCCTCAAAACTAAAAAAAGTCACAGAGGAAAACGGTGTCAGACTTTGCCTAAACAAGCCATACAAAAAGGTTTGGAAAGAGTATGTATAAGTTACTTTTTTGCCTATGGGCACCCTGACTATAACATTATATATAACAATGACAATTATATTATCAACATTACATATGATTCAACAGAAAATTTAAAAACGTAGTATATAAAAAGTTCTTTTTATCTTGTAATTATTTATTTTCAGCAAAATTAATTTTATTTTCATTAACATCTCGGATACTAGATTTTTCCCCGAAAAACGACTTATATTATTAGATTTAGATTTAAATGGACTAAATTTTAGAAATCGTCGGAACCGTTTTCGAGAAATAATTTTTTCCGAGTATTTAGGGGTAGCGCTCCCAAATTTAGATCTAAAATTCATTTTTCGAATTCTCCTCGAGGTATGATTCTTCTGAACCTGCATACCAAATTTCATCAAAATTGGCTCAGTAGTTTAGACTCCACTCCTCTGCACAGACGACAGGCAGCAATTTTTTTGGACCCATGAGACCTTAAAATGTGTGAATCCGTCAATTTATTTTTCCATGATTTATGTCTGTGCTGCTTTTGAGTAGGGCTAATTATTTGGCGAAATTTCGCACATAGACTCTGTACCAATACAAAAACATTCTATCTAATTTCTATCAAAATAGAATCCCACACACTGATTAACGACGTTGCTTGTAACACAAAATTTTCGAAGCGGGTTTTTATAAACAAACAACTTATGACTCATATAGCCAAAATGGATAAGTATAAAGGATTTAAAATAAATACCTTGTTTTCATAGGCTAGTAGTATTATTCTTTTTTAAGTTTCTTCAAAAATAAAGAAACTTACTTTACTGATGACATATTAAAAGGCTGACTGTCTGCATTTTGCATTGATTAAAATTTTACTTAAGGGATTTACTTAATTATTATTTTCCAATATCGCTATGTACTTTTACTACATATTTGTGTTTTATAAATAAATAAAAAAATACTGAGAATAAATGCAGTTTTTTAAAATGACTTGTACCGCAATAAAAATCCTTAAAAAAAACAAATTTAAACAAACCTAATCATAAATTCATTGTTCAATTATCTTTGTTGATTTTACCTTAATTTTTAATTATAATAAAAGATGAATAATTAGAGATATCACCCTGAAAGCTCATATCGATTTATGCTGTCTAAACTTTGGTATCTTTCTTTTCATAGAAAATATAAAAAGAGGGGATGAAGCGAGGAAAATGAAGATGAGCGGGGATATTTTCTCCAATTTTATCCTTTTTTCAATTAAAAATGCGAAGGGCTGGAATATATATATATTTATATATATATATATGTGTGTGTGTGTGTGTGTGTGTGTTTCTAAGTATAGGTGCTTTGTAAGGGTTACTACCCACGTAGAAATGAAGAGCCCACGCTTTGAACTGGGTTAGACTTTTTACATTACCAGAGTTTTTGGAAGAAGTTGAGAAATTTAATACATATATATTTTTTTTCTGGCTTATATATCAATTTTAAAACTGGTGACTGTGGTGTGAGAATGTTTTAGCCTGATAATTGTTTCTATAGGTCCGCAGCGTTCAAACCCTCTATCTTATTTTCAGAAGATGCCAAAATTATGGCTGCTTGTTAGAAATACTCTCGTGTGTTCCAAAAAAGAAACCAATAATGTTATCTAAGGTTTAAGAATGAAATTAGTAGTTTTGGGGACTAGTACATCTGATACAAGATACCAAATGGGAAAATGTCTAGAATTCTAATATTCTGCTGCCTTACTTCCAATCCACTTCTCGCAACTCTTTCTGGGCCAAGTAAAGCTGAATATAAAGCTAAAGAGGTTGAGCTAAAGTACTGTCCACGATCATTTCCGAGAGTAAATCTCAAGAACTACTATCCGAGATTGATCTACTTGGAAGAAGATTTATAAGCGAGTTGTCTCCGACAGCAGTCGTCTACATAGCAATCTCAATAAATACTCTCCAGAGTTCTCTAGTAATCGTATCCATTCACGAGAGTTCAAGGAATTATTCTATAGGCACTATGCGGTTTGATTGCAGGAAGGTTGCTAATGCTGAAACAGTTTTTTTTATTAATTTCTAGAAAGAGAAGATTACAAAAGAAACGCATCTGGGTTAAACTTTTGGGTTTATCGGAGGAAATTATGGTGCTTCACATTGGATGACTCGGAAATTACAAATCGATGACCCGCAGCACATGTTAAAATGTTTTTTTTTTTTTCTGTGCGTTATTAATATGTTGCATGGTAGGACCTATGATTTTTTTATATTAAAAAACAATATTGCTTTGTATAAAAATAAATTATTTTGTACTTTTTAATTGAACATATTTACCTGGCTTCTTAAATTATGAAGTTTTCGCTGGACTCCTCCAAATCACGAAAAGTTTTCACTTCCAATACTTTGTTCATCCTACCTCTATAATCTGGACGACAACGTTCCACAATATTTCGTTCTCATATACCTCAATCGATTGCTTCACTTCCTCTTGCGACCCAGTTTTGGACATTTCGGCTCTCTAGGGGCTCCTAAACAAATCTAACTAATTTCGTATTCTGCGAGTTACCATCGGAGAGTTATAGGATCTCGTGTCCACCTGATAGCAAGCTCTCCGGCGACATAAGTCTCCGCTTCTTGGGAAGTACTCACAGAGTAATGTCCTCTCTAGATATATCTTCTATCCGATTTTTACTTTCAAGTGTTGACCACCTTTAGAAGAAAATCCCCTCTACAAATAATTAAGTTGTGTCTAAGTTAGCTTTCCTCCTAGTTTAGCATGCATCTCGATGTCTAATTAAGAAAATTCACTCTTAACTTGCGTTTTGCTTCCCAGCTCCAGCTTACCAAAGGTAGCGGGAGCTTTGTGATCTTTCTGAAGAACGAAGTTTTTTGTCTCCAAATTAAAAATATTCCTTGACAGAAGTCTATTTCTGACATCAGAAAACATTTTCCGTCTTGTGTCTGTCTGTCGGTCTACCTTGTCATTCATCATTTTTGCGAACCACCACATCTTAATAACTACTCTTCGTTAAATTTCGATGGTTGGTCACAATTAAACCCATTGTTAATTTCGACTGCGCCCACTTCTTTCTCTTCCGGTTATCTTTAAAGTACTCATTTGACTTTTAATACATTTGGATGGTTTGTCGAAAGTAGCCCACAGATGTCTGTACAAATTAAATATTGCTAAATTGACTTTTATTCATGCTATAGAATATACATTTTGACAGATTGAAACAAATTAAATAAGTTAGACAATAATGGGCGTCAAAGCAAAACACCATTGAAGTAGTATCAGCTACTTCAATGGTGTTTTGCTTTAACGCTACGTGCCACCCTAGTTGACAGATTATTTTTAAATATATTAACTTAGTCGTATGTTTCCTAGACTCCGTTACACGATTTGCTCTTTTTACTACGTTTTTATTAGCTTGCTTTCTTGTTTGTTTGTTTGTTTGTCCGGTACAAATCTGGCAATCGATTTCTAACTAACTTCCCGAATAGCTAGACATTTGAAACTTTTAGCATAGCTCAGAACACGATAACAGTGCATTATTTTAATAATTTTAGCCATAATTCAGCAGAATTTAATTGGTTTTCAGCAAATTTTGCTGTATGGAAAGTTAGTTATTTAAGAAAGTTATTTTATTTGTTTTGCCATGTCCCATAATTACGCAATCTTCATTTTGACGGGTTTCAAATTTGTGATTTTTTATAAATAAGAGATAAACATTGAATGACAGCGAAACAGGAAATATATCGATTATATTATTTATATTATTTCAAATATATCGATGGCACGGTTTAGATTTGGTGTTGGAGAGATCCGTTGTACAAAGATTTGTCCTTTTATAGGTTTAAGATCAGCTCTCTAGATGGTTGTCATTTATGTGAAGTAAATAAATTCGGAACTTTTTTTTTTCAGTAACATTATATATTATACTAGCTGGATACCCGTGCTTCGCTACGGGGTGTGTTATTTTCAATTTGATGGGTTTATAAACTACCATCAAGAAACATTTAAATTATTTTACTAAGCGAGAATATCTAGATTCTATCCCTTCCCCTTATTTCTACACCCCCTCCCCTTTGATAAGATAATTTGCTAAATTAGTAATTCATTCTGACTACTGAAGAAAAAATCTTAAAAGATAACTTTCCGGGAAAAGCAGTGGTATATTCCTTCTGTAAAATATTGTCAGTAGTTTCTTCTGCGATTTTGGTTAGATACATTTTTTATAAAAAATGAAATTAGAATTTTAAAATCTATTTAGAAGCCCCGTTCTCCACTCCATATGAAGCTGAATTGAGATTATCATTTTACCCAAGAACCACCAAAATCTATTCAGCCGTTTGGACGTGATTGACGCACAGACAATTCGTTGTCAGGACTACTCATTTAGTGGAAATACAAAATTTGAGCCCAATCGGATAAATGTACAGACACAATACCTATTAGTTTGTTATATATAGATATATTTTTCCATTTACCCCCCCCCCCCCCAATGTACATAACAAAAATCACTGTTCGGAACCGTAAGTGCCAAATGTATTGATGTATAATATTTAGTTTCATTTTTGTTTAATTCGTTTTTTATGATGACAACCGAACTATTTTTTTTTTTTTTTTTTTTTTTCACTAACATTATATATTATATAACAATAACAATTATATTATCAACATTACATAAAATTCAATAGAAAATTAAAAAACTTAGTATATTAAAAGTTCTTTGTATCTTGAAATTATTGATATCATAACTTTTAAAAACACTTTGCTTATTTGTATGCATTTTTAATGCTAACTCATAAAAATAAGAACTTATGCGTTTGAAGAAGCTATGATTTAATTCCTTAAGGAAGATGAACATGTTTATTAAAGGTGAGCTTGGCTTTATAGAGGCCGGGATGTGACCGCGGAGAACCAAAAAGGATTTTCTTTTCGTTCCAAACTTCTTAATCCTCCATTGCGAAGACAAATAAGCTTAACCTTTATTTATTTTGTTAAGGTTCTTCCTGAATTCTCTACCCAAACTAAAAACCTTTTATAAGCATTCAACTAACTAAATGGATTACCTAGTGAATTGAAATTTAAATTATATCTCCTTAGACTAAATCTCTATATGTATATGTTACATTAGTACATTAGTATATGTTACATAATTATGTAAGTGTATTACCCACCTACAACCACGTAGTCAGTCACTTTATGTATAGATAAAATTATCTATGTTGTATACGAACGAATACATGAATCGAAGGGTATCAAAATTATCATACCCTAAAGCCACATCTACATTCGCACGAGTGATGAGGCGAGGTGCGAGGCGAATGTGTTAACGACTCACTCGTCATTCGCCTCCTCACTCGTGGCGCTCGTGTCTGGAGCGGTTTCCTGGCACGAGTCAAAGGGTTGCAACGCGAGGCGAGCTCAGTGTTTACACACTTGCTGTTCAGTTTGCAACGAGACCTTATCTTAATCACGTTTTTTTTTGTTTTACTTTTTTCTCTTTAATTAGAGAATGGAATCGACAAGTTTTTTGAATTTTTGGAAATGTAGCATGGTGAACCAGCTATTTGGGACCCAAAACATCCACTACATAAAAACAAGAAAAATGTCACCGATTCATGGGTTTGAATATCGTCCAGCTTTTAATTTTTTAATATGCCGATTAAAGAGTTAGTAAAAAAAATAATTTTCCAGAATTCATGCAAAAAGCATTTCTATAAACATATTTTCCATACTTCATCTGAAAAAAAAAAACTAAAGCTTAATTTTTTAATAATATAAGTACAATATAAATATAATATGCAAGTAAAAAAATATAATATTGGTTAATTCTTCTGTAATAAATTGGTTGTATTGACTGATATTTTGTGGTAATCAAATATAATGAAATTATATTTCGTTCAAAAATAAATAAAGTTATATCAAAATAATATAAAACTTTATATAAACTTCTATTTTCATTTTCATTTAACTTAATCCACTAGTGTGTTTTTATTGTTTGTACTAATTGCCATTAATTGCGTTAGTAGTTGAATTACTAGTGAGTGCCGGCGAAGAACGAGACGAGTCGCGAGCGCGAATGTGTAAATGCGGTATAATACGTTACGTATATCAACTATCTTAGGCGTTATTTTTAAAATTAATATAAAGTTTGGTTGGTGCCTTAAGACAATGCAATTCTCATAGCTACGTTACTTATGGAGCTTATTGGTTTTTATTTTAGTATCAAGTTTAAAGTTGTTGGTTCATTCCCATGATTAATTGACTTTTATTTTGGATCGAAATTATCCACAATACTTTGGTTGTTTTGGGTCAAGAGTCAACCTAAAAACCAACATCCCTAAAATATATGCTTTTGCTGTCCTATAGTTTTACTTTATCATAAACAATATCATAATTTTATTAACAAGTGCTTCCTAACAACAATATCGAAATAAACAAATAAAATAACGGTTATAAGTGGACTTTAATTCCATTTGTAACAGTAATTAATTCAGTTCATTCAATAGCTCATCGAGTAATTTACGTTTTAATAATTCATAGCTGCAATTGCTTGAGGAAAATGTGAAAATCTCCATATTTTTGTTAATAATATTTACCCTTTTGATGGTGGACCGATTTTTTAAAAACCACTTTTTTGAATTTCAAGTACCTCAAAACAAATCCATTAAAATCTCAAAATTGAAATTTCGCGGAATCACAATACTTTCTCTTCATATACTCCGTATATGAAAAAGTAAATCTCAGACAAAGATTCTCATATACGAGTTCATAATTACTTAGCCCAGTGTTCTCCATTTATTGGTTGTGTACATTTAATTATTATTAAACATTTTATTAAAATTTATCATAACAATAACTTCTCCTCGGCGGGAAATCGAACACTGCCTCACTCCGTCCGTGTTTAAAGCTATTTTCTCAAGAACTAGATTTTTCCCGGGAAAACGGCTTGTATCGTTGGATTCGTATTAAAATGGTCTACATTTTAGAATTTTTTTTAATCAAAATCGTCGGAACTGTTTTCGAGAAATATTTTTTTCGTGTTTTTTTCCGAGATTTGGAGCTAAAATTCATTTTTCGATTTCGGCTCCGGGTATAATTTTTGCTTCTGAGCTTACCGAAGGTAATGGAAGCTACGTGATCGTTCTGAAGAACGAAACATTTTTAGGTCTCCGATTTCAAAAATTCCAAGACAGTAATCCGTTTCAGACATCAGGGAACATTTTTGGTTCGGTGTCTGTCTGTCGCTCAATTTTTGCGAACCAACATATCTTATAAACTACTTGTTCGATTTTATTAAAATTTGGATGGTAGATCACGATTAGCCCATTGTTGGTCCCATATAAGTTTCAACCTTCTTTGCTCATTTGTTGCTCTTCCACATGCACTCAAACATACATTTACTTACACGTATTGCTTCATAAGTACTTATCTGATTTGTGTAAAACGTTTATAGTTTATCGAAAGTAACCCGTAGATAGCCCCAGATTAATTTAACCGTCTGCACTCTATAACTTTTGCTAAATTGATACTTTCATTCATGTAAAAATCAAAACAATTATGACAGATAAAAATAGACTGCCAATTGATGTGGCACATAGCTTCCTCACATCCTATCCACGTACTGTATATTGGTGGTTTTTTTTACAAGCCATTATTGTCTAATTTGTTTAATTGTTTCCCTGTTTTTTAATCTGTCAAAATTGTTTTAATTTTTTACATGAATTAAAGTATCAATTTAGCAAAATTTAAAGAGCGCAGACGGTTCAAATTAATCTTGGGATATATGCGGGTTACTTTCAATAAACTGTAAAAGTTTCATACAAATCAGATAAGTACTTTTGAAGCTATAAGTGTAAATAGATGTATGTTTGTGCGCATGTGGAAGGGAAACAAATAAGCGCAGAAGGTTGAATCTTATATGGGACCAACAATGGGCTAATCCTAATCTACCATCCAAATTGCATTGAAATCGGACGTGTAGTTTTTAAGATATGTTGGTTCGCAAAAACCGAACGACAGACCGACAGACCGACGGACCGACAGACCGACAGACAGACACGGAACCAAAAATGTTCCCTGATGTCTGAAACGGATTTCTGTCTTGGAATTTTTGAAATCGGAGACCTAAAATATTTTCGTTCTTCGAAACGAGCAAATAGCTTCCGTTACCTTCGGTAAGCTCGGAAGCAAAACGAGGAAAACAAAAACAATTGACAATAATGGTTTGTAATAGCATAAAAACAATAAAGTACGTGATAGGATGCGAGGAAGCTATGTGCCACACCAATTGACAGTCTTTTTCTTAAAATTTATGCCAAATTTCGTCACAATCAGCCCAGTAATTTAGGCTCCACGCGTCTGCACAGACAGACTACAGACTGACATTTTTTAAAAACCACATTTTTTGACTCAGGCGACCTCAAAACATAAAAATCCATCAAAAACTCAAAATCGAATTTTCGCGCTATCACAATTCTTTGTCTTTATATGAGAAAGTAAAAAGGGAGGAAAATTTAAATAAATGGGTGGTAAAAGTAAAACATAACGCGATAGGTCGTGAGGAACCTATGTGCCACACTAATTTTTCTCGAATTAAATTTCAATTCGTTTTTCCTTGTATGTATATATTATAAATGACGCTGTGTGTTTACATTTAGTGCGACTTTAATGCTCTCGTAGGAAGACTTACTTACTTGAGTTGATTGATTTATTGAAGGACTTAGAAAACAAGGCTTAATAATAAAGAGAGTTTAGTTTGATAAAGTTTTTGTTAATAGATGTTGGGGGAATGAAGGCTTTCAAGTTGTACATCTAATGGTCCAGATTCTTATCTAACTCTCTTGTATGTCCTTGTCAATTCTTATTTTTGTTAGATTCTCTCCGTGACACGAGGCAATGTCATCGTGACCTTTCTTTTTTACTTTCAGTCGTTACTGTCTAAGC
Organism: Gerris lacustris; assembly: GCA_951217055.1. Classification (NCBI taxonomy): domain Eukaryota; kingdom Metazoa; phylum Arthropoda; class Insecta; order Hemiptera; family Gerridae; genus Gerris; species Gerris lacustris. The sequence continues at coordinate 48,608,791 of OX578278.1, forward strand.
TTAATTATAATTAGATTTAATTACCATTAAATTGTCTACAAATACAAAGTTTGATTGAATTTCTTCAGACTCTTTTCTATATTCTATTAACATAAGTAAGCAGGTAATTAAAGGAAATAGTCAGTTGGCATTTTAATATATTTACTCTCTTATATAAACCAAAAAGATACATGGCATCTAATAGCTAAATATTTATATTAAAGTCGTGTTTGTACTAAATGGTGTGGAAGGTTTTATGATAGATTCACAATATTTACTTATAATACCACGAAGAAATTTAAAATATTTAAAGGATGGAAGTTTTTTGATAAGGATAAGTATCAAGTGTTTTATGTGCTAGACGAGGAAAAGGTGTTGTATGTAAAAATAGTTCCATTCTTATACATTTTCAACGAGGAGTAAAAGCGTGTCTGTTGATTAAAGAGACTCTGGATTAAGTTTTCTTTGGAGTTTTGTGAAAAGACTTAGTAAGACAGTGTAAACGCATGCTTGTAGTAGTCTACGAACAATATACACCAAAGCCCCTTTGAGAATTCTTGGCTTCTGTATCTAGGAAAATTAAGTCGGTACTGAAATGTGTTTGAAGGGGGGGGGGGGGTATTGTGATTACGCGGATGCTCTTAAGGAAAAGAGAGTGAGATGTAAGAGAGAGAAGGGAGGCTGTATCTGTGCGATTAGAAGGACAAGTGTATATTGTAGTCTGGAGTCAACTACACACAGTTAACGTGATAGTGTTTCAAAAGAGAAGAACAGTTCGGGGAGTTAAGAGAGTTGCTCCCTGGATGCTAATTAACATTAAGGCAATGTTAGTCGGAGAGGAGGGGTTCCCAATTGGATTCATCAGACTATCAAGAGAGGCTTGGGGAAGGGGCAGGTCCCTGAACATCGGCAGAGGCAAAAGCGACCGAGATAACCCCACCCCGGGTTTTACCCGGGGGACCAATCGTCATAAACCCTTGCGGTAAATCCGTCTCTCCGGCTAACATACCCCGGCACAACTTGTACAATTCCTGGCTTGATATTCAGGTAACAACTGGTAATTATCCTTTCGATCGTTTTGTAATGTCGTGACCGACTCGACAAACAGCCGATCAACTTTGGCACATTGTACGTTCTACGTTTAGATATCGATTGCGGCTTTGCAGTAGGTAGACCTGATACAGCGAGGAACAAGCAGACTCATGAACAAGCGCACTTGTTGGTTGCCTCATGGGAGAGAAGTATACAGTAATGAAGCAAATACCTCGAAAGGAGACGGTGAACTGTTTACTACTGTTGGTATAAAAGCTTATCAGCTAAGATGAGATTTGGAATTTTATCAAATACATTCTTTTTCAAACTATGGTCTTTAGCACTCTGAAGACCACAGAAAGAAAAGGTATTCAACTATCAAATACTATATTGAATACAATTATTAAGCTATCGATGTTTGTATACATGTTTGTTTACTACTAATAAAAGTATTTTTTTATAATGAGTATTTGTACGTCAATGTCTGCTTTTACCGCATTCTGGATGACAAATTTTAAACCATAACATTTATAAAAAACTGTGGGTTTTGACAAGATATACTCGGCAGACTGTTGAACAACCGTATTATGACAGTTTCGTTTAGATGAATAGTATAAATGATTTGGAATGGAAATTTTATCTAATCAAATTATTATTTCATTGTTACGATATGTTCATAAAAGAAAAATAGGTTCATTAATAACCGTAAAAATTTGAGGCAACAAAACTTACTAATACCTTTCTGTGTTCTTTGAAAACAATAATATAATTTCTTTTATATTGAAAATATTGGTTTCAGTTCATTGTATATGTGGTGTGCTGTTAAGCCGTCTCGTTTCATATCACTCATTTCAATTATCAATATGTTTTTTCAGTAGTAAAAGTAGAAGGTTGGGGAGTGGGAAGGTCGTGAAAATAATCTTATTTATGTAAGGTATAAAAACGAACCGCAGTGCATAAAACAAATCACTAGACCCTTGAGGGAGTGGAAATTTTACTACGTAAGGAAAACAGTTCGAAGCTCGACTTTCATAACTTTTACTACGTATATAAAGGGTTGAGAACTTCTCATAAATATTATACTCGTGCTGTTTATTCCTAGCCTGAATACTCTTCTTCCAAAACATAGATCCTTCATGTTCGACAAGAACATTTGAATATACATGAAAGTAAATATAAAATATCTGAATAAAAGCGAAAAATATCACGATATACCGACACTGAACAAGCGATTGTTATTTCCGCCTTTACTCGACAGCGCTAAAGACATAAAATAAACACTATGTTGGAAAAGTTTGCTATGAAAGAGGAATAAAGTGTATTTTTACTATCATGTTGTTTTATTTATTACATTCAAAAATGGTAATTTTTTTTATCATCAGTGTAATAGTTCCTCCAGAGAATACCTTTTAAGTTTAATGACTTACTCGATTATTAACTTGACTTGTATTTGTGCTTCCGAGCTTACCGAAGGTAACGGGAGCTATGTGGTATCGTTCTGGAGAACGAATTTTTTTTGTCTTCGATTTCAATAATTTCTAGACAGAAATCCCTTTTAGACATCAGGGAACATTTTTTGTCTGTTGTCTTTCCTGTCGATCTGTATGTCTGCTCAGTTAGGTCATAACTAACCCATGTCCATTGTTGGTCCTATAAAAATTTTAACCTTCTGCGCTCAAACATACATTTATTTACTCCAAATCTTTAAAAGTACTCATCTGAGTTTTGAGAAATTTGGATGAATGTCGAACAATCCCCACAGATGGTCCCATATAAATTTAACAGTATGCCGATTGTGCTCGTTAAATGTTGTCAAAATGATACTTTTATTCATGTAAATTCTCAAAATAATTATTACTGTTTTAAACGGAAAGGAGGGAAACATCTTTTACATGATTAAAAGCATCAATTTAGCAATATTTAATGTGCGGAGGTGGTTTTAATTAATCTGGGGCTATATGTGGGGTTACTTTCGACATACCCAATAAATTTATTAAAAATCAGATGACTTACTCAGATACTTTTAAAGATAAAGGTGAAAGTAAATATATATTTGTGCACATGTGGATGAGAAACCAATTGGTGCTAATTATGACCTACCTTCTAAATTTCATTAAAATCGGACGAGTAGTTTTTATAGTATGTTGGTTCAAAAAATATTAAACGACAGACCGTCTGGCAGACACGAGACTAACAATTTTCTCTGATGTCTGAAAATTTTCGTTCTTTAGAATGATCACTTAGCTTCCGTTACCTTCTATAAAACCGGCTGTAAAAGCGGGGAAAACTTAAATAAATTAGACAATAATGGGCTGGGAAAGCATAAAATCGTTAAAGTACGCGAGGAAGCCTTTTGCCAAACAAATTGACAGACTATTTTTTCCTTGAGATAATTATTTTAGTAGCGGTTAGCCCTTATGTATACTGAGTGGGCGTTACGTTAATTGTCTTTATACGGTTATATTTTGTTTATAATCTGGACGTTTAGAGTTGCTTGTTTTTTTCTTAAACACTACTAGGAATATTATGCACCACTTAAGATTGTTTGATAATACCTTCCTTTAAAATAATGGTAGTATGAAATAATGGAATTCTGTTTTACTTCAAAGCAGTATAATCAATAACTAATTAGGGCTAATACTGATAGCGCCGGGGAGAGCTTGGCATTAAAGTGGAAAGGGAATATTTCCCAGTTCTTTCCGCTAAAAATATGATTTCCTGAAGAAGGAGGAGAAGTATCTTTTCTAATCAGATTACGAATTTTAAGGAGTTTTCAAATAAGGTAATGATATTGGATGTTGCCGGCGTTCCTCCGGAAAAGAAGTGGATCGATGCGGGGCAATTACGAGGGGGTATTTGACTGGGGGAAGCTGACAGTTAAGTTTTCTTCTTAAGGTTCTCTCCTTCCCTTTGAGTTCTGTTCTTTTCGGTTCGCAACGTTTTTTCCTCGAGTTTTGTTGGAGACATTCATCTGTAAGACGTCACTTTAAACTCCGTGTCGTCCAATCGTCGGCTCCTTGAGCCGTGTCGCTCGTATACCCTTCGTGCCTCCTACCTAGGAGATAGGGAGAAAGGGAGCTCTTTTATCTCTCCCTTACTTCGTCTCGTTGTCCCCCGCTCTAGAAGTCAAGGATTCTAACACCACGGTACTTGGATTTCATACCGGTCTTTATTTCTTACAGGTTTCCACCTCTCCTGTCAGATAGCACCTGGAGGCGAGAGAAAAGTATAAAAACCCTCGATCCAATAAGATTTTATTAGAAGCCTCACCTTCCATCTCTCTCGCGGTCAGACACACCCGCTTTTTTCCTCGCCCCCGTTTACAGCCCTCTAATGAGCGAGTGGAGAACAATACCGTCCTTATTTCCTTCTACGCTACGACCCTTTCCTCGGATCTCGTAAAAAAAAAAGAAATGCTCATTCTCTCCTTTTCTTTTTCCGGCAACATTTCGACTTTGTAAACAGAGTAAGAAAGAAACTGGAGAGAGAAACGCCCTCTAATTCGTATTGCCCTCGAGGCGAGAATGAAAACCAGGCGCCTTTTTACTATTAAATTTGGAAGCATTGTAAAAGAAAGAGGCGAAAAAAGTGAAATATCGTAAACAAGAAATAACCGAGAGGCAAAAGCCTTAATCATCATTGTTCTAATATAAAAAAAACTGAGTAGAACAAAAAGAATTCTAAAACAAAATGACATCTCTTTTTTCAAGTAAATTATTTTATATATTTAATATTAGCTCAAGCCTCTTGTATTAATCGTTTTAATTCTTAGAGTTTAAAGAAATTCTTTCTTAAGTTTAATTTTTAATTAATTAATAGAAATAAAATATAGTTTATAATAAATTTAAAAAAAACCCTTATGCTGAATTAGCTTAAATTTGAAATATATTTATTTTATTAACAAGGTGTAACGCAATATAATTATAAACTTGAAAGCCATACAAAGTAAAATGTCTTGGCATAAATGCCTTCTAACCGAAAACTTCTGCACACGTCGACCATTTCATGCAGTCAAAGAAAACCCTAAAATATGTATAATGTAATTAAAAGGTAAACTAAAAGATAAAGGTTATAAAAACATAAATAAAACAAGGAAGCTAAGTAATAAGAATAATCCTTGAGCATTAGTTGTCGGTTAGTTTCAAATAATAATTGATAAATAATTCTAAATTAAGTGAAGTCATTGCTGGAATATTCCAAATCATTTCTCAAAGATAAACTTTCAAAAGTATAAATATTTGGCAAATGAAACTAATTGATGAAAATAAAAATGAAGTTTCACAGAGAAAGGTACAAAACTTACTTAATATAGATGTGAAAGAATTTCTAATGAATAACAGATCTGGATTTTAGGTAAAGGATTAAATATATATATTTACTCAACTCATTGAAATCAAAAATAGAACTATATGTAATAAGAATTCAGTTGTTCCTATATACCTCGTAAACTATGCGTTGTTCGATGTTAGTTGTTCTTACACTTTTTTGAGTACAATAATTTTACAACAATTTAAGTCCAACGGCAACTTTGTACGTCCAATAGTTTTCACAAGATATAGCACTTTATACGTTGGATATTTTTTCAAAAAATTGAAATTTTGAGTATTGCTCTCGTTTCGGGCCGAATATCGGCATAAAACATCTCACCTACGAGAAAAGTCATAAGAAAAGATGTTGTTAAATATATATATTTACTCAACTCATTGAAATCAAAAATAGAACTATATGTAATAAGAATTCTCTAGGATTCTCAGGTATGACTTAGTTTGTTTATCATCTCAAGGGCAACCACATTTATTCCGATAAAAATTAAAGCTTTAAATAAATGAAATAAATGTAATGATTAGACAGAATAATAAAGCTACCAACAAATGATCTAATTTAAGGCAGACAATTGTATTAAAATCAAACACAGTGACTTGAAATAAATAAGTATTTATGTCTGTTACCTGACAGAAAACTTGATAGAAAGATTAAGAGAATAGAAAGATAATGCGAAGCTGTTTGGAGGCTGCCGAAGCACTAAATTACTTCATTATTTCTGTTTGCATTGGAGCGGATCATTTAAAGACAGAATGCTTCTCCACCCACTACAGAGTTGAGCTGCCAACGATCAGAGCAAGAAACAAGACACTCGACACAGTTTCATATTGCCCCTCGCCGCTAACAATCCACCTCTCGTCGATTTCGATCAAAACTGAATCGAGACAATTTTCGAAAATTATTATAATGACAATGGTCGGGGTAGGACGAAGCAAGGAGAGGGAGGGATTCCCTGGAGACTAGCAGACTGTTGAAACAATTTACATCTATTTACAATTTAAATTGTTAATGGCTCTTGGGTGGAAACCTCTCCGCCCCTAAGGCAGCTTTGCTCCCAACTCTTCCAACAGTATAATAAGTTTAAATCGGATTTTACCGATTCCGGATCAAACTAATTCCTTTCTCTCCCTCTATTTTTCAGTCTCCCTTTAGATTCAGAATTAAAACTAATTTTAAATAAAGATCAATAACCCGGAAAACACGCCCCCCATTCAGTCCCTGGGCAACATTTGAAGCGATTTTTATTTTTATTTTTTTTTTTTAAAAAAACCTAAATACCCTAAACGAGTCTGTCTATTAATTAAATGGGAATTTCAGTAATTTATAGAGTAGATTTTAATTTTCGACAAAGCCTCGTTTTTGTTTGTCTTTTCCCCCCTTCTTTTCCTTTTCTTCTCTCGACTGTTATTCATGCTATTTCTTTATTTTTTAGCGAAGAGTCAAAAGAAAGTTGGGGAAAGCTTTGTATTGGTCTTGTTCAAAACGAAACGAAATTGTTTTGACATTTTGTTGTTTTAAAGCAAGTTAAGAAAAGCCAAACTTTGCTCTTTACAAGCACGTTATTGATTAAATTTTTTCCCCCCACTTTCTTTTTTTTTTAATCACAGGCGCTCAGTCTCACTCTTATTTTATCAGTTCGAAATAAAAAAGTTCAGTCATGCACCATGTCTTAATGGAGTGAATTTTCAAAGAAATCTGCGTATTATTGGCTTATGATAATATAGGAAAATTTTGGTTTAGAATTTGGATGGGTGAAAAAAAATTGGTACACAGGGGTACGGGGTACAAAAGTCAAAATAGTATTTATCCTTCAAGATTGATGTCGTTGGAAAGCTCTTTAAGAGTACAGTAATTGTTGTTATATATACTTTTGTCATATTTTCATATAAATGGGGGGTAAAATGGAAAAAACACGTTTGTATACTATTTTTGACCCTAAATTGACCAAAATGCTCCAAAATGCTGACCTACTCATTCTTTCTTTTGATATTATTGACATTTTAAAATTTGTTAAGACTTTTTTAGTGCATCCTAGGGTGAGATATCGTCTGGAGTGGCACCTACATATATACAATATACATACATAAAAAAAGTGTTAAATTGCAGGAATCGATTAAGAATGATCTAAAACCGTTTCCATGGAGAACATTTTCAAAAATTTGCATTAGAAAAATTTTGAAGCCATTGCAATAGCTTAATTTTCTTCGAAAATTCGCTAAAAGAATGAATCATGAAATGGATATTCGAAGTATCACCAGATAAGTACATATATCGGTAAATGAGCTTGTTTTCAGGCGAGAGTTTGCGAACACTCTAACTACTCGGCTGCACAAATGCTCTCAATTATCTGTTAACTAGGCATCGCGTGGCTCTATCATTGAAGCGAGCGTGAAAAATACTGAATATTGAAATTTGTTAATCATGATGAATGTCATAGTTGAAGATAAGTGGAAGAGGGCAGTGTGGAGTAGAGTGGGGGTACTCGGTAAAAAGCTTTATTTCCTAAACTAACCTACACACAAGACGACTCTAACAATCTAAACCACCCGTCGTAGCTTTTAAACAATTATTATAAATGTATCACTTCATTACTCAAATACTACTGCTTGTATCCAATCGACATTTTACATACGTGTTTCAATTGTACTTTAGACGATGTACATGAAGTTTTATTAAAATCGTTACGTTAGAACGTAAGATACCGGTAAAAAGGTTGTTTTCTCTATTTTAAACGTTTAGGTCCGCTTTAATAGTTTTAGCGATCTTTATTAATTCATAGCAGTGTCGTTGTTGGTTTTATTAAAAAATGTTATGTGTAAAAAATGTTCGTCTCATCGAATAGGTGATGATAGAATTTTTTCCCGTCCTGAAATTCCAATTTTAAATTTGAAGCTCACGTTTACGCGAGCATTGCGCGCGAACTCTTGGACGGATCACGCTGTCCAACGAACTTAGCCTGAGTATTAGTAAGAGGAACATGTATACCAAATTTCAACTAAATCGGTCAACTTTTACTCAAGTTATCGTCGGACACGTAAACGTTACACACAGACAGACAGACAGACAGACAGACAAGATGCATATTTCGTTGAATGTAAGAAGCTCGCTTACGCTCGCTTCAATTACGCTCGCTTCAATTAAAATGATGTCAACTTCCCTGTAAACTAAATCTATCTCAAAATAATTTTCATTATTAATCGTAAGTTTAAGATGATATATTGGTTGATAACTTCGGCATGAATTGGTTAAAACCGATCTACTACTTAAGCTGATTTGTTGTTACATATGAATATTTTAAAGTAAATGCTTTTGACCATTCCATCTCTTTTTAGAGTTTTGTTTTTGGCAAAAACGAGGACCCTTATACATTATACATTCCTACGCTTATCTGTCTGTAACGTACCTTATCTCCTAAGGTAACCAGCACAAGTTGTTATGATACGTATTAACCCTAAAGCAGGAAAATTACAGGGAAGCCCCAAAAAATCATTCCTCAAAAAATAGGGGTTGAAGTTTAAGGGTTTAAACTTTTTTTAACGGAAAAGCGTCATGTGCAGTGAAAAAGGAGAACTCACTGAGTACTCATATATTTATTAGGGTGGGCCTTCATCATAGGGGTGAAAAAAAAAGTATTGAAATTTTGTGCTCCCAACCCCTAACTTTGTGCGAATACATGAAAATCCTATGATGGGCCTTCATCATAGGGGTGAAAAAAAAAGTATTGAAATTTTGTGCTCCCAACCCCTAACTTTGTGCGAATACATGAAAAAATGATTTTTGAAAAGTTTCAGCTCAATCGGAAAATTTTAAATGGTGCCGCTTTTTATTTGAAAATTGGTATATAAAAAAATCAATAAAATAGCGATTTTTTCTAGGAAATTTCAAAATATCACGTTTATAATGCAATATTATCCGTGATTTTTTATTATTTACATAAATGATATACTTCTATTAACTAATATAACTCAAAAGTAAGGCAATAAGTAAAGAGATAATTTTTTTAGAGATATACATATACATACATAGCAAAATAGTGAAAATTGGGAAAACATTTTGTTTTTCGTATGAATTTCGTAATTATTTTAATCATATGAACAATATTTAATGCTTTAACATACATTAAATGGTACTACAGGTTATGTACTTCATATTAATACGTATTAACAATGCTTACCTATCATAGTTTTTTTTAAACTAGTAACATACGTACTAGTGGAGTGAATGAAGCTATAACATAAGCCACATTTTGAACGAAAAAGACTGTCTTTTGAGTTTGAATATCTTTTATGCATGATTTTTTATTTTGGATTGCAAACAAGGAATAAGGGTTTTGGGGGTTGCTGATTACGAATTTGAAGTCAAAAATAAAAAAATAAAAAAAATAGCGGCCCTAGGATGACGGGAAAAATCTTCCGTTTTATACGAAATTCGTGATAATTATACATAAATTAAGAACTAAACATCTAACCAAAGTTTTTTTGGGGGTTGCTGATTATGAATTTAAGGTAACAGTACAAAATAGTGGAAAAAATGTTTTTCAAGGAATGTTTCCACTGGTTTAAGGAATGTTTCATACGACACATATTTTGTGAAAAAAAAGTCCCCTCCCCAAAAAAAGTTAAATGTATTATCTTGCGAACGGATAGGGCTACATACTTCGTAGTAGTTTCATTGCGTTTTGGACAATAAAAATGCTTACAAAGATGTTTGTTTCATGTCATTATAGTAAATGGTTCAAAAGTTATTAGGCCAGTCAAATAAGACATTAAATTCGCAAAGCGTGAAGTAGTTCTGATTTTTTTATATGTTGTTCGTGCCAGTTAGGGTAGCGTGATCCTAAGTTTGCAGCTTCGAAACTCCTGTGCTGGCTGCGTAATACGTGAAAACTGAAAAAAAAAATTGGACTTTTCTTAGATTTTCCATTTAACTCGTAAACTATGTGTTTACGGTAGTAGTCGTTATTACTATTTTAAAAGTGCAGTAAATTTGCAGCAGCATAAGCTCAACCGGAGTTCTGTAGGACCAATAGGTTCCGAGATATGGCACTTTGAAAATTGGATTTTTTTTTTTTTAAAGTATTGCTCTCATTTCGGGCCGAATATCGGCATAAAACAGCTCACCTACGAGAAAAGTCATAAGGAAAGTTGTAGTAAATATAATTGGCTTCCTTTGAAGTACAAAACGAAGTCTGTATAGGCTCAGTAGTTAGTTCAGTTTCAATAGTAAAATACACAAAAACAGAATATTAGGCCAGTCAAATTAGACCTATAATTCGCAAAGCTTGATGTAGTTATGATTTTTTGATATGTTGTTCAGACCAATAAGGGTAGTGTGATCCTAATTTTGCAGCTTATAAAAACTTGTGCTAGCTGCGTAATATGTGGAAAACTGAAAAAATTGTGGACTTTTTTCAGCTGTTCCTATATACCTCGTAAACTATGCGTTGTTCGATGTTAGTTGTTCTTACACTTTTTTGAGTACAATAATTTTACAACAATTTAAGTCCAACGGCAACTTTGTACGTCCAATAGTTTTCACAAGATATAGCACTTTATACGTTGGATATTTTTTCAAAAAATTGAAATTTTGAGTATTGCTCTCGTTTCGGGCCGAATATCGGCATAAAACATCTCACCTACGAGAAAAGTCATAAGAAAAGATGTTGCAGTAAATTTAATTGACTTTTATGCAAGCACAAAATGAAGCCAGAAGATAAAACAGTTCTGCTGCAATCGTAAAAAGAACAAAAAAAAAGGAAAATTGTAATTTTTAAGAAATGAATATAAACCACTAGCTATAACAAGTTTTGGGCATTCGACTAAATAAAAATGCATAGAATCATATTTAAAGGTGGAGAAGTGAAATTGCATGTACGTAAATTTCATATTAAAAAGAATTTGCAATCGAAGCGCTTAACGTATTAGATTTGTCGAGGGTCCAGGCTGATGACAGTCGTATTCCGAGACTGAAGGAAGTTGCTGGGAAATTTTGTCTACGTTGGGCTGCTTGTCAGAAGGGGTAGGATCGTCGGGGCGTCTTCATCTTCGTCTATTAGAATTATAGCCACGGTGTGGCATGTCTTGCTGAGCACGTAAGCCCAGTTCTCCGGCAACTGCAAGCTCCCGTGCATCCCTTCTTGAAACAAGTGAGCGATTTGAGAAGGATTGCTTGGGCTGATTCGCATTATGTTGTTAATATTGGTATTAAACAAAGGAAGCCTTTTCAACTAACCCCACGCTGTGGCACCCTCCTCCGACCGGGCGGAGGGGGGGGGGGATTCAATATCTCTACGACTGAAAGAAGTGGTGAAAATGTGAGTGTAACTTGACTCACCTCTGCCACTTTTCTGGAAGTAAACATTTCGAATGGTCGATCCCAAGGCGCAGAGGAGAACGAGAACGAGTCATTATCGTAGAATGTGTTTTGTTAAGGGCGATTTCGGATAATATCGCATCTTCTTTCGCTTTCTTAGTTTCAATGCTCTCGAGTTTAAACGCAGAGCACAACTGGTCAATGACATGACGTTTATTGGAGTAGTTGGCTAACAGTTTCTCCAAGAGCACATTGATGATATTTAAGGAGTCAAAAAGGGCAGCGTAGCGACATAATTGCTCTGCGGTTTTAGTACTCCTGAGGGCCCCATCCTATATAGACTTGAATATGTAAGTGGTGTAGCTAGCAACGATTGTCTTAATCGAATCGTTTCGGTGCCAGGTAACGTTGTGGAGAAGGTGGTGAGTAGCCAATACTCATGGGCCACTTCGAATTTGAAATACTCTGTTAATCCTGTGTTCGACTGCTTAGAGATGCACAAATTTTAAAAGATGGTAAGTGAATCAACGTCAAACGGCTTGTCATGCCTGTAATAGAGGTAGTGATTGTTGTCAAATGGCCACAACTTGTTGTAGGCTCATATCTTAAAAAATACAATTTTCCGTTTCATTTTTATTTTATTTTTTTTTCGATTGCAAGAGAACTATTTTGTCTACAAGTTTCGTTTTTCGTTTTGTGCTTTTATAAAAGGCAATTAAATTTACTACATAATTTCATATGACATTTCTCGTAGGTGAGCGTTTTTATGCCGATATTTGACCCAAACGAGAGCAAAACTTATAATTTTCATTTTATTGAAAAAAATGGACAATTTTTTAAGAGCCATATCTCGGAAACTGATATACATACAGAGCCGCAGTTGGGCTTATGCTGCTGCAAATGTACTGTACTTTAAAAGTAGTAATAACGATCTATATCGAAAAACACATAGTTTACGAGTTATATATGGCAAAAACTGAAAAAAGTCCGATTTTTTTCAGTTTTTCACGTATTACGCAGCTAACACAGGTTTTTCGAAGCTGCAAACTTAGGATCACACTACCCTTACTGGTCCGAACAACATATAAAAATTCAGAACTACATCACGCTTTGCGAAATAAGCTATTTTATGTATGTTTTGAATGGCCTATATAGCCAAAACAAACTTTTAATTTACCGACACCTTGAAACGGCTGGACCGATTATGATTGTTAATGAAGTCGTCCTATTTGATAAATTGTTTTTTTTTTTGTTTATTTTTTTCTTAGTCGTGCACTACTGTCAAGGTAACCGAGCCTTAGTTTTGCTTTTGTATTTGTGGTAAATTTGATCAGTGTAGTTGCAGCTCTGGTATCTTTCTTTGAAGGACGCCGGAGAAGAGGAGTATCTATAGACTAGAGGCACCTGGCGATGGAACCTTCACAACGAAGTTATTAAAGCCAATCAGCTGCTTAGGGGGACAATGTTCTGGACTTGGCCAGAACCCGAAAAGAAAGGAAATTCCTTACTATGGCACTGTGCACTCAGGACTCGGCACGATAGTATTTATAAGAAGAAAGTAGTAGTTTATTCATGTTTTGTATTTATTCTTTTTCTTCTTGGGCTATACAAGGGATGGTCATTAAAAAACTTGACTATTTTTTAAATAATTTTTATATCTGATTTAAATTTTCGCCCATACCTGGGCATCATCAGGCCTTTATCTGAATATTAAAGGTGGCGGTACACTTCCAATCTCCTATTTAACAAATATATGTTTTTATAAAGAAGGGGAGTAACCTTCTACTACAAGTATTCACCAGTTCCCCAAATATTTACTAGTAATTGGTGAATACTTGTAGTAGAAGGTTACTTAGAAGATTAAGCAAGTGGAGTTAATATCAATAGAATAAGAAAAATGGACAGCCTCTCCACTAATTTTTTTTTTTTTTTTTTAGTTAGTGGAGAGGTTTTGTAGATTCTTCTCAAAACCCTTATGCCGAGGGTGATGTGTCCGTCTGTCCGTCGCTCTTTGGTTCATAGGGCCCGAACCGTTTAAGCTAAAGAGCTGAAATTTGAAACACTGGTGCAACTTTTTGACCCAACCACAGGAAAAATATACAGAAGTTCAAAATTAAATATGCGCATGCGTAATTCGCAAAAATGTTGTAAACTCAAAAATTTATATTTTTTTTAATTTTTGAGTGGGGTATCAAATGAAAGCTGCAGAAGAGTTGGACGCAAATATATATATGCTTTTTTAAATTTTGCATTCCTTATTGGGTAAAAAAATCAAAAAATACCGAAAAAAAAGTCCCCCCCCCCCCCCCCAACCACTATATAACGGCTGGTCCTAAAATTTCGAAATAATTCATGGTTATACCTTATGGTGGAGCGATGGAAATGTTCTGAAAAAATTAATTTATCTAGTCGTTATTAGTGATGAAAACATTGTGACCCCCCGGGGGATCGAACCCGGTACCCTTGAGATCGAAGCAATAAATCATAATTACATAACGGGCATGCTTAATCATCTACAAAACCCTAAAAAGTACTTGGACGCAAGTACTTCCCTGTGATTTTTTATTATTCTATTGTTACTCCCCTTCTTTATGAAAACATATATTTGTTAAATAGGAGATTGGAAATGCATTACCACCTTTAATACACAGATAAAGGCCTGATGATGTCCAGGTATAAGAGAAAATTTTCATCAAATATAAAAATGATAAAAAAAAAAAATAGTCAAGGTTTTTAATAATCATCCCTTGTAGCCCAAGAAGAAAAAGAATAATTAGAAAATTAAGGGATTAACCGAAGAATAATCATGCATTATGGTTTATTTGTCGAACCGTCTTCTTTTAAAAATTAATCGACAAGACATTATTTTTGGTTTATTCGTTATGAAATTTCCTGAGTCTTCACATTTCTAATTATAGCATTATTGACCAGATCCGAGTGACGATTGAAGTCCAATCACCAATTGCAATCAAGGGAACAAACATTTCACTGAGAGATGAGACCCTAATGATATCATGTATAAAGTAGCTGGTCCCACCATTCTGTAATTACCTAGTGTTACAGCTAATCGAACATAAATACATAATAATACTCTATTGATTATTTTAAACGATGCGAATGTTATTGCCTATATATTATCGTCCATTTTCTCGGTTTAATATAAATATTATTTTTTTAATTAAAATTCCATCTAAGCCGCTTATAACTAAAATTGTCGGGTTATCATCGACTCTACTATAGGCGAGGCAAGCCGAAGTTGATGGATTGATGAGGCCTACTTACGTATTAAAATGTAAAATATAGATGCTCACACCACAGAACTTAAGTCCCTTCTAGTAAATCCTACTAAGAGGCAGACCAGTCACGGAGTCGGGTCTTTTTTTATCTGAAATCCTCTTATAAAATGTATTTTTAAAAACTCTGTTCCCAAAGAGCAACGAACAATTCAAAGTTTTAAAAACGTGGAATATAGGAGAAGAATAATAGAAATGTTAATATTTCATTAACCTTTGTAATATGTCCTTATGTGCTCACATGTTGAAAGAGGAATTATTTATACTTTGTATTTTCTGCTATGGCAACAATAATAAGAACCATTTCACTAGTTTTTATCTTATAAATATAAAAGATTATATATAAAAATAATTATTATTCAAACGGGGTATTTAAATAATAAAATGAGTAAACACTAGTTCGACTTTTACGTCACGTAATCCTCTACCAATGAGAAAAAACCAACCCTACTATGCTAAAATTATGGATGCTAAAGCTCAATAAAACATTTTTTTTTTTTTTTAATTTATTGAGTTAAAACTAAAAACATTAATTATAAGTGACTTTTATCATCCTGAATGCTATAAAAGTAAATTAGTAAACATTAAAAGTTATAATACTAATTACAGAAATAAAAATAAAGTAGGTACATACAATAATGCAAGTAAATAATAATAATAATAATAGTAATGTTAATAATAATGATAATAATAATAGTAATAGGTTCCTGAATCACTGTTAAGGAGAAACCATCCACTGATGATACTCACATGTTATTACAATTTTTAAATTTTAATTAAATTTATAATTTAATCGAATATAAAAAAGTCTCGTGGCCATTTTCTCTTTAGATGAAGACTAAGATGAGAGTAAAGGTTTTTAACAAGGGGATTGGGATGGTTGGTGTGTTTGGAATGAAAGGATTATATCAAAGGAACGCAAGGATTTGGACAAAGGGAACTTTTAAGTCATTGTGGATAATACTGTTGGCTACATAGGAGGGAGCATTGACAATTACGAAAGATAATGGATTGGAGAGATTGTTAGGAATTTGATGGCTTGGTTTATCCCTATAGTTCTAGTCCGTAGGTCCAAATAGGTTATATAAAAATAATTATTGACCGTCAGTTTGTTCGTAAGTAAAGGATTAGAATTGTTGCCTAGATCTGAGTAGCTTCTTGTAACGTCTCTTCAGTTCTGTACGTTTCAGTCGTTTATGTAAGTTCCAAGTCATGTGGCTCTTCGTATAGAGAGCCATACATGTCTTCCTGTCTTTCTTTACCAGCTTCAACTTCCTAATATCTAACCAAATACGGTATCTATAGGACTACATCTTGAAAGGAGACTTTACATAACGCAAGGCATGAAGAATTAGACTATATCTATGAAAAATGCATATAAAATACATAATATAAATACATATAACAATAATCTATGAAGAAAAGTTATTCCAATAGGTCATATTTAATTTTTTTTTCGTTGAAAATTTAAAAATTAAAGGTAATTAGGTAATTCAACCTATTGATACCTAAGACTTAAATTGTGAAATTAAATGGAAAATGACTCTCAGGAGAGTAAAATCGCGTTACTTTTTATTAACAGCATACATCATTATTGAATTAAAAATGGGAAGTGTTATTTGACTTGTAGGATAAATGGTGGTGGAAGATCCCATTTAACCACACGGAACTTGAGTCTTTTATAAATCTCTTGTACTTTTGGGAGGCCAAAACGTAAGGAATTTCAAATATTTAAAGTATGTTAATGTTCACATCCAGAATTAATTTGCTATATTAGTTGCTCTTGAGGAAACTCGATATTGTATATCGTTTTTCTTGTTGAATTATTCTTTTATTTTAAGTAAGAAACATAAGGGGTTGTCTTTAATTTTGTCTTGTATAACCGATCATTTCTAATGCGATTTCATATTGAATATATAAAAATTGGTGTTAGGCCTATAAACCTAGGTGACCTAGGGGTACAAGAGTGGTAAGGTTGAGGCATCGAGTTGGAAGCTTTAGTTTGTTCCGTACATGAGTCTCTGTGTCAGTCGATGTAACTAGGTCGAGTGTATCGGGCCTTGATGATACCTCCCACTAGGAGAAATAAGATTCGCTTCTTCGTCGTTCCACTAGAGCTCTTGCCCCAGCAAACAAGTTGAACGTAGACGAATTAAGATTACGACTAGTCTTGAAGATCCGTTGTGTTCCTTCTGTGAGCGGCTTGTTTTAGTTCACTAGTGAGAGTTGTACGGCGAAGAAGGCCCGCTATGTGTCGGTGCCCATGACTCCTTTGTATAAGGCATATCATAATGTACATACACTTTATATATATGTATAGTATATTATGTTCTTTCTATGATGAGTCACAGGTCCAATTAGCGTGTGTGCTCAGTCCAGCGGATCGAGGCCCAGCCTAGCGTTGCCTTCACAACCGCTTAGAACGGTCTCTTCAAAACAATTCCGCCTCACATGACTTACAAAAAAAGATTCACCGCTATCCCATCTAATAAGTTGACTATTTTCTTGGATTCAAGTTGATGGTATTTGTCGAATCTAACTGTTTACATCAGTTAAGTGTTTCGTTGCAAATGTAGACCACTTTTTTCTCTGTTTATAAATGATAACCTTGTTTATTATAAGTCGTGTCTATATTTGTTTTATGCGTCGTAAACAACATATCAGTCAAAACAACCAAATTATATGAGAGTTGTCTTGTCCTGCAGAAATTTAAATTGTATAAAAAAGCAACTTAGCTTTATTTCGATTACTTAACGAAGTGTTTGTTCAAAAGGACAAAGAGAATTAAACGAAAAAAAAACCAACTAAATTTCAATGAAATGGATTTGCTTAACATCCGTACTTTTCTGTCATTGTTTATTCGAGACAGCGAAGGTTTAGTGAATTTATGTTAGTGAATGAGATATCCTTTAGTTTTAGGCGGAAACCCAATCAAAAGTTGGTTGAAGTAAGTTATTGTTGGTGGTTGTCTATGTTAATGTTGCAGCTGTATGCTGGCCGGTGAGAGGATAACGCTTGGGCCGTGTTGGTTTGTTATTGCTCCCTGTTGGATCCGGATAGCTTAGGAAATCCTTACCCTTCCATTCCCAGGTTTCCAATACCCTAAGCATCCTTCCCTCGCTCCTACGGTGGAGCCTTATCAGTCACCGATTAGATGCCGACTTCCCTTCAATCCAACCGTAAGATTGAATTTGGACTAAATGAAATGGAAATAATCCATCCTCAACTATTTCTCCCCCGTTTTCCATTTTATATAAATAATATTTTTTTAAAAAGTTAGAGAAATTTTTTATTGAACTCTATATATATACTTTTCCCCAGTTTTCGTTAAGTAACTATTTAATATTCTTGACTTAATCATTTTTATGCTCAAAAAAAGTAAAAAAAATATATTTACTTTTTTTAGATTTTACATTTATTTTGGAAAATATACCACACATTAATTTTTCTAAGTCAGTATTAGTTCTTTATACTGGATATTATCATTACCATTTAACTTGTATTATTTTTGCTGAAAAGAACAATTTAAACCTTTCCAAAGCGCTATTCTGATGGGTACATAAGCTTACGCAACAATTGTAATTTAATTTTTCCTTAGTTAGGAATAACAAATTATTCTGTGACAAATTATACAAAAACAAAAAAAAAATCCTTTATAAAAAACTGCCTTTGTATTGTTTTTATATGAAAGTAAAAAAAAATTGGTTTCGTTGACAGTCCTCAGACTATACAATTTAAGATAATGTCGGCATTGTGAATAACATCATCTAGTTGAAAAAAAAAATTTTTTAGACGATACTTAACGTGTTTTTTAACGATTGTCCGCATTTGCATTTATCACCTATTAATATGCTTATATTTACTTTTTATTATTAGCTATGCCTGACCTAATCATATGTACGTAATGCCAATAACATTACCTTCTTCTATTATTTCCTTGATACCATAGCAATTTGTAATTATAAGTTATATTGATCAAATGTTAATAAATCCTAGTGTAAATTATTTAAATTTAAAGTTTCTGTAAATTGGAATACTTACATTGTAAAATTTGTGGATACTTTTTCATATTATAAGTTACGAAAATCAAAACCGGCCTTCTTTATTTTCGTCTGTCTGGCTGACAGATATCCAATCTGTCGCCACCGATAAAGAAAAGGCGGAAACAAAAATTTATTCCCGTCATTTTTCTTTACTTATCGAGTATAATATTACGTATACATTATTTTCTGGCCTCATATACAGGAGTAAACCACATCCTTTATTCTTAATTATCAAACAATTTTGAAGGTTGTTTTATCAGCTGATAATTTTGCTTCCGAGCTTACCGGAGGTAACAGCAATTTTGACAGATTTCCAAACACGGGGGGAAAATTACATATATATAATTTTTAAATGTATGCCAGCCTTATAAATGAATTTAGAATCTTAATAAATTTAATTTTATGAGTTTAATTAGTAACACCAACCTGCTCAAAGAAGCAAACTGCAAATAGAAGAAAACAAAGCCTTAAATCATTTTAATTGATATACATATGTATACTATCGGGTCTGCGGTCTTGCTGTCAGGTACATAAGTACATATATGCCAGGTAAACGTAAAGTAAACCAGGTTGAACGTACATGCTTTCGTTTAAGATTATTTGTTGCCTATTATAAAGTGTAGGACATAACAACAACGACTACTTTTTAAGAACTTTATTCAACAATTATTTTATACATCATAAAATAATCGCATTATTTTTCCTTTTGTTCCCTTGTACCCATGAGTACCAATATTTAAATTTTATTATAAAAAAATCTATAAGGCAAACTATATAAACAATTATATATATATATATATATATATATATATATATATATATATATATATATATATATATATATATATATATATATATATATGTGTGTGTATATATATATATATATATATATATATATATATATATATATATGTGTGTGTGTGTATATATATATATATATATATATATATATATATATATATATATATATATATATATATATATATTTATCCACTGGAACCAACTTATAAATTGGTACAAAAGTACATGTACCAAATTTGTTATGTGATATATAACCTCCAACTGCGATTAGGTAGGTATTATACTCTTAATAGTGGAATAAATGATGTATAATGTAGTCCTGATTCTTTTCTATGCAGGCTTTGGAAACGAAACTATTTAATTAGGAATTTCATTTAATCGCTTGGCCTACGTGATATGCATTCTTTTTTCTTTGCTATGGCTTTTTGACCTATGAGGTTTAAAGCAAGGTTTTTTGTTGCAGTTTTTCATAATGTACTAAATATACATACTTTTTTCTCTCTCATTAATGTTTGAATTTTTATACAAAAAAAACAATTTTTTGAAAAAAACATTAGCAGCTTTTGAACTTTTATTTAATGGTGGGTAAATTAGGTGGATTTATAAGTTATTGATTCTCCTAATTGGGAAATATTATCTGGCATTTCAAATAAATATTCACTCTTTTCTTCTCTTCACCGAACTCGTCATAGAGAAGCCTTTGTACTTTGCCACAGAAATATGTGATGTGGTCTCTTTTCTCACATTTCACTTTTCTTACAACTCTTATGATCTATGAGAGTTTCAAATTCATTCTACATAAATCCTCAATATGAATACAATCTGAGCGCAAGGCCAAGTTCCAGTAAGCATGCACTGTATCTTTACTTGAAACAATTCACCCAGTTTTTCTCACCCTCATATCTCTGATTACTCTGAGAATTGGCTTTTTTTAAAGTTTGTTGTTACACATTTTTTTACCTGTCTATTTGTATTATAATAATACTCTTTACCCTGTACATGTGTTATTCTTCATCGGTTTATTGTATAAATGGGGAAAATACAGTGGCATTGCTCCCTCCAGTGCATCGTAAAAAAATCCAGACGACGCCAACGATGATGAACAGCAAAAAGGATATATATAATATATTCCCCAACAAAAATCTATCCTTGAAAAAGGGTCAAGTTCCAGAAAAGAACCAAAAACTACTTCTAAAAAGCCTATCAAAGTAGTGATATCTACAATCTACATTGTGGCCAAGTCTACTCTTTCTTTAGTCCATAACCTCACTTCACTCTTAATTTCATGAGCAAAACTACTCTTTTATTTTTATTGCTTAACACTTGGCCAGTTCCTGAATGAGGCATAAAACATCGGTATTACATATGAGTAGTCATATTATTTATAATAGAAACTTGTTTTTGTTGTTGTTGTTAATTAATTGTATGAATAGGGATCTCTTTCTAATTTAATTAATTAGCTATAGTTACTTATTTAGAACAACAACAGATTTTTTTTTTAATTTGGAATCGATTCAGGGGAATTCAATCAATATTATGGAAGGAATCAGATACTTTGTTGGCATGACACTTGTCATGGCATGTTTGTTGTATCTTCTAGGTGTATCTTTCACCTATCTCAGGTCGAATCCAGATTGTTTATCCAGAAAGGAATTTAGAAGTTAAGGGATAGTGCGTTATTGTGTCAGCTGCATAGACTACTATTATTATGTTTAAATTGTTTCCTATGTTTAAATATTTACTTAATGTAGTCAAATTTTTCACTCAAAATGAATAAAATGCTATATTTCTGTTGTTTGTTGTGAGCTAGTGGAAGTGATACGTATGCTCTTATCCTATAATCTAATGAGCATCTCCAACTCTCATTCTCGAATCCATTTATGTCTACGAACGGTTACACACTGAGGGTAATTGGACTGCTTACTCTGTGCCTTTTCAAATTATGCTTATTAGAGTAAATTCCCGTATTAAGTTGGCAAAGAGCATAATGTATGTGACACGTGTGTTGTGCGTCATGTCACTTGTAAATACCAGTATGCTCTGTTATAGAGTGACTCCCTGATGCTCTTGGTAACAGGATGTGACGTCACTCCTTTCCAATATGCTAATCAAACGGCGCCATAATATCACACTCCTCTGTTCACTCTACATCATAGAAATAGACTCCGCTAATTCATTGTCATCCTAATATCTCCTTCCCTAAAGATATGATCCCATTGCCTTGTTAATAATATATACTGTTTCCTATAAGTTTTATTTTTAGCTTATATGTTGTATCCACCAGCATATTTTTGTATATTATCTTCAATTGAAAACATGTTGTTTTTAATAAAAGTTCTTCCATATTCTTCGCGAGGGAAAATTCAACAATAAATACTTATCATAAAAGAGGTGTAGTTCAATAACCAAACAACATCCTAACGAAGAACGAATTCATTCTGTGAGAATACGTTGTTTGGTTATTGAACTACACCGCTTTTATTTTGAGTCGTTATCACACATTGGAGAAAAATACAGTCGAGGGTATTAAATACTCAATGATTAGATATCTTATCAAAAACCAAAAAATTGTGTCTTTAATTGTTTCCAGGCTGCGAAGAGAGTTTACTACATTAGTTATTAAGAAAGTACGCACTGTGAATATGAACAAGCTTTAGCTGTAATCGACACATGATAGTATAATTGTAATTGTATTATATGTGTTGTGTAGTTTTATATCGATAATTTATTTTTGTGGTACACATGTATTAAATGAAACTCTGCTTTTAAATTTTATAAAAGACTTGTTAAGTCAGCGTTGCTGGAATCCTAAAGAATTGCTCATTAAAAATGAGGGCGTGGTTAGGAACGTCAAGCTCATGTCAACCGGGTTTTAAAAAAAGTTTTTTTTTTTTATGTAAAATACCTAAAATAAATTCCATTCTTCAGAATGATAACAATGCCTCTGTCACCTTAAGTTCAGAAGCAAAATGCAAATGTGTATGTCAATACATTAAATATCAGTGTACATTTTGTTTTTGCTGTTTATTTTTCTCGTATGAAATATAAGAATTTTTATTAAAATATAAATTGTAATTTAATAAAATCTAATTTAGGATTTGCCGATCAGTCTTGTTTTTTTTTTACCATGGAACATATGAATTTTAGGTAGTTCTCTCTACAAGGGTTAAAGGAGGTACAGCTCCCATAATCAGGAAAGGAGGTGCTATTAAGAATTCTGTTGATATTAATGGACAAAAGATGGTTATCCTGTTTGGCTAAAAGAGAATTTACATAATTGGTAAATACTATAGGATCTGTCGTTAGATCAGGAAGTGATCCAATCGTATAGAGAAAGCTTTTGAACTGAGATACCCAAATGAGAAAGAAAACATTTATTTTTAACCTGTCTAATTCTATAGATATCTTGTCTAGTTCAAACAATTTTGTCTAGGCAAGCTCTTGGTAAACGCGAGGGGGGCATATTTATTACTTTAAGCCACAAATTTTGAAGACCCTTGAAGCTAGAGATAGTGAACCAGTTTCCATTCTAATAAGGTAGCGTGGTATTATTGTTGCAGTATATTTATAGTTTTGAAATAACGAGATTGAACTATGTCTAGATTAGAGATTTACAGAGGTGCACTGACTTCAGCAACTTATAATAGGTTGGATTTTACAAGAAGCGTAAATCGAGTGTTGTTTGTCTCCCGTGTGTGGAATCGCGAGCTAACTAGGATTGTTTTTGCAGCACCAGGTGCAGTATTACCTTTGCAAAAAAGTATCTGGCTGCTTGGATAAATTTACTGAATGAGGAAAAAAGTACTCCTTGGTCCTGGGCCTTGCCTTTTTTGGCCTTTGTTTGAACAGATAACAATTCTCTCACATACTGGTCTGGGTCTGTGTCAAGTGAGGGATAGAATGGGGCACAGTTTAATTAGTTAAGATCAATAGAAATTATATGTGGGTATATGCAAGCAAGAAAATGCTGCCAATCTGATGGTGTTGAAGGGTTGTTGTTTTGAGGAGCTCTGAAAGTGTAAATGCACTCGTACCTTAACAATAACAATTCAGAGGTGATGTTGTTTTATTGAACTGCCGATTTATGGGATAAATCCAGATAAACAAATCCTTTTAAAACCACTTGATAGTATTAATTTGAACGCAGTTGATAAGCCATCTTGAAAAGTTTGAATTCTTTAGTAATTTGCTTTTTTCTTACTTAAACATTTTGAATTGCATCTTCTACTACATGCAATGCCTATAAATAATGCATTTTTATATTGAATATACATATGTTGTTTGTTCACATCTGCTCAATCTACTGCAAATTTATTAATTAATACATACTAAAAAGAAATTGTTTACTTTTATCCTAATAAGTCGAAGATTTTTTGCTGAACCAGCTGATGTCACTTTTTAAAAATCTTATCTAATGAAAGACAGAAGAAAAGGGAAATATATACCTACAATTTCCTGATTTTTTTTTACAATTTTACAAATTCCGAAATAAACGGTAAACATTTCTTCAAGGTCTGCCTAATTGGTCGACATTTAATCTCGCTTATCTAAAATTTCAGATATTGTAATAAGAAATCATGTTTTAAATAATTATTAATTAATGAAAGCTTCTCTATTCAAATGAAGTGTATACACATGAGATGGTTCGATAGGCATATAAGTAATAAATAATATTATTTGCCGTCGCAAAACACTGCTTTGAACTTTATTTAAGGCTACTGCAGAGAAAATTTTATACAAAGAACCATTACATTACAGCCACTAAAATGTATACTTGAACATTCACACATAATTAGCTCATTTAAAGTATATAAATTAAATATAACCTAACGATGCAATAAGATTTAACACCCATAATTTTACGATTACATAATTCTTTTTTTAAAGGAAAGGTCTGACAATGTCGAACAAAAACTTTTTCATGTTCATACTTCATAGCAATAATGAAGTTCCATCTTAATTTAAAGTTAATGTTAAGTTAAAATTTAATTTAATTTTTTATAACAAGTTTTCAACGGTGATTGTTTACGTTTTATTTAATTTTCAATTTTAAGATAAATCAGATTTATTTTCATAAATAAATCATAAACTTTATTTCTGGGAAAACGACTTATTATAGGTATATTCGTATTTAAATGGCTTAAAAAATAGAGTTTTTAAAATAAAAATCGTAGAAACTGGTTTTGAGCATGAAACACTGTCTGAACGTGGATGTTAAATTGCTTCGAAATCGGCGTCTAAAAACAAAAAAAAGAAAAACTCTATTTTGAAATCAGAGGATCTAAAAACGTATCACCATCACAATTGAACTAATTTTGCACGATTACAATACTTTATCTCTCTCTTTCTCTCTCTCTCTCTCTCTCTCTCTCTCTCTCTCTCTCTCTCTCTCTCTCTCTATATATATATATATATATATATATATATATATATATATATATATATATATATCTTCTATTTGTATGAGAAAGTAAAGAAGTCATAAGATATTGCATAATGAAGTTAGTAAGATTTACGACCTTCGTGTGTCGTAAAACTTATTTTTGCATTGTGTTAAAGAGCAATATTGAAGAAATATGTTGGGAATTTTGAAGTAAGTCGTTAAACAGATGTTACTGTTGTATTGATAGGTTTTTAAGCTTTGTTTGAACAAACCAGAACCGTATGTCGAAGGAGTCAAGGGAGCCATCTTCTCTTCGAACTTTGTTTGAAGGGTCCTAATACTAAGCACTAAGCACCACTCTGTTACTCTTCTTCACCCCCACTTAACGGCTGGTCATGACTAACAATAAGACGTCGTAAAAAAGCCAGACAACTTTTACCAAAGTGATAGATAATGGGAAAGAATTGAATTCATGAATAAAATATCCTATCATTATATCCTAAGAATGAAGTCGTAACGAGAAAATTCACTATTAGTCAAATGAAATAACTTTCTATTATCTTTATCTACTACTTAATTATTATGATTAATTTTTTCTATTTATTTAAAAGAGCTCGGATCGGTACAATGTAGCTTTTAATGTAACAAATATTTTAAGAATGGAATGTCAGTTTTTCATACCCTTTTGTCTTTTAACCACCATGTTTGAAGGTGAATGGCTTCCTAGTACAATTTAAACTACCTACTATGAACACAAACTGTTCCCAATAAATAAGGACATAATAACTGCTTGTTGCTAATAAATATTTATGTTGAACAATAGTTGTTTAAGCATAAAGCAGTTTAATTGACCTTAAAACATACCATTTAAACCAATCCCAATAGAATATATATTGTTTAGTAAAGTAAAAGAACGGAAGGGGAACTGCTTAGTCAATTTATGTTACACTTCACACATTATAGTAGGTGTTAGAGACAGTGTTAGCTAACAAGAATTCAGTTAGTGTTTAATTATTTGTATAGGTATAATATGCCTAAATGCCTAGCAAAATATATTTAACATATTTTTTTTCCTTCTGTGGTGTGAATTAACACTTTAGGAACTATAGAATTCCTTGTTACACTCTTTTGTTCTTATTTCTATATTACTTTTGTACTTCTCATACTAAAGTTGGCAAAATTTACTTCGCTTGGAATGATTCTTCTATTTTATCCGGTCTGGGTGATTATGTTTATTATATTGGGTAAAACTGCAGGGAGGATGGTCTGGTAGTGCTGGCTTTAGATATTTATAGTTTTATGTCCGGTGAGATCTAGGAGGGAGTCTGAGATCTCTTAAGGTAAAGGGGTAGGGGTGTAGACTTACCCTTTAAAACGAGGGAGGGGAGAGACGTACCTCCCGTGAAGAAAGGAGAGAAGGCCAGAAGGCTATACGAGGCTTTGATTTGAGCGTAAGCGTGGTCCATTCTGCAGGGAGGATGGTGGAGGCACAAGGCGGTGGTCCTACCATGTGGTGGCGCTAAATCCCCCACGCTGCGCGACCCCCTCCAACGATTGCCGGCCACTGGACGCGGCCTGCGTACCGGCAGATAACGCCTCCAGCCCCACTCCTTCCTGGACCCCCTTCGTCTTATCTTACCCTTGACTCATCTCTTCAGCCTTCCCACAACACTGACAAATGGATCCATTCATACTTAGTCTTTTTATTCTTTGCTCATAATGCGCTTACTGTACTCAAATGCTTTACTTTTGCTCTGGAAAAAAGCCTTGTATGCTGTGAATTATTTATATTTTTTTAGGGTCCGTAGACTTAACCAAGTACCATTATATTTTCCTACGTGAGTCAGCCTGTCCGTCCATTTGTCGCCTGCTCTCACGGCTACCCTCTCCTCTGATCACTTTGAAATTTAGAAAATATTTGTATAGTATCTACCCATAAATTTTGAAAATATAGCGACTTAAAAAAATTATTTTTCAAAAAACTTTAGGCTAAAAAAAATATTTTTTTTTTGGACACCGTGTGGGGTATCATATGAAAGGGTACGGGTACGTCGAGCTGATTATAAAAATGGGGGATGCCCGATTCCTTCCCGCAGGTAAAAATTACGCTTTTTGGGAGCCCGATTCCTCCCCATTTTAAATGACAGCTGAATTTTAAACATCCCGATTGATCCCCAAATTATTTTCAGGTATAAAAAAAATACATAACCTTTTTTTAAAACAAAATGTAAAAAATTGATTTTGTCTTGAACTTACAAAATAGGAAAATCAACTTAAGAAAATAATAAAATATTAAATTCTAGTAATTATAAATTAAAAACTGGTAAATTCTTTCGACTTACAGTTTGAAAAACTGTAAGAAAAAATAATATATAGAAATATATTGAAAAATTGTAATTTTGCCTTCATCAAAGTTTTAATTAATTCTTCTAAATATTTAATTATTTTTCTAGTTGAACTTTTAATTATTGCAGGGCCTTTGTAACTTGAATTCAGCAGTATCTTTCCTCAGTAATATCTTGAGTCTTTCACCAATATCTTTTACGTTTGACAGAGTTCCTTACCTGCTGGCGTATAATTTTCTCATCTGATTCAGGAGGATCTCTAGTTTCTCTTAACACGCCTCTAACGCTTATCACCACTACTTAAACCCTTATGAAGACAAAATTTATATCCCTTTAAACTAAACTAAAATCGACCATAATCAATACAAGCATAATGAAAAATTATCTAAATATAAACAAATACTGTTAGCTTGTACACAGTCTGTACTCAGACTGTTGAAATTAACGTGGGATTAACAGTGGGCTAATAATGACCTACCACCCAAATTTCATTATGGATAAGTAGACAGACGCGATACCAAAATGTCCCTCGATGTTTTAGACGGATTTCTCTATAGGAATTTTTGAATTCGGAGAAATAAAAAAAATATCTCGTTCTTTAGAATTATCACAATTCTTCGCTTACCTTCGGTAAGCTCGGAAGCAGAGAGTAATTTGAATTTAAAACAGTTGTTTGTTACAACTAATTCTGTTTGTTTTCTTTAGACTAGTTTTCTAGATTCTCTTCTCTTTATACGTGATGCTTTGCTGTCATGTCAGACAGAAGTTTTTTATATTATAACCTGGTTGTTATTTCTTTTCAAGTAAATGCAATAGTTAGCGTGCTTTACCTCGGTTAAAAATAAAATCCTATTAATAATAAAGCATTGTTAACGTTGGAATTATAGAGTTAGAAATTCAGCCTCTAATTGAGATTCCTCTGCAGGTAAAACATAGGTAAACTTTTTTTTTCATGTCTGTTTGTAATTAAATTGTAAATAAATGGTATAAGTATAAGAAGATCGGATATTTATCTAAAGACTTCTATCATCACTTAACACTTTTAATTTTTATTAATAACTTTAAGAATTACTTCTATAATTAATAACTCTAAAATGAACGATAATTGTGGTCTATATTTTATTTTGGTGTTCAAAGTATGCCTTTAAAATATTACTTAAACTAACTAAAACCCTGTGGTGCAACCCTCTGTTGAGGGCCTGGGTATGCCAAAGGGCGTACAAATCTATATAGGTAATTTGTACTGGATGTTTTTTAGGGTTAGTGTTTCGCTCCATCTAGCTGTATAACCTTACAATTGACATAAGCAACCGTATAGACGCCACTTTTCACAAGCAGCTACCCATTTATAGGCGATGCTGGATGAACACCCTTACTGTAGTCGGGAATCGAGCTCGGATAACCTCGTTCGTGTACAGATAGCTGTAAGATTTAAGAGGTGGTAGTAGACTAGGCCTAGTAGGTGAAGTTAGAGGATTTTCAAGGATTACTGGGGGTCAGGTACCGCAGGTGGTAGGCATCGCGTGGCTTTATCATTGAAGCGAGCTTAATGCAATAAATATTAGATATTAAGAAAATAGTTAATCATAATGAGTTGATAGTTAGTTATATAAGATGATTGTAAAAGAGAGCCGTGTAGTGGGGGAGAAGGATGCCTTTCGGCATATCCCTTAACTTACATGTTCAGGCCATCTTCATTTCAACTATTATAAAATGTATCACTTCACTACACAAAAACTTCTGTTTGTATCAAGTTGAAATTTTACATGCTTATTTTAATTGTACTTTAGACAATGTATATAAAGTTTTATTAATATCGCTTCGTTTGAACGTAAGATGTTGGTAAAAACGTTGTTTTCTCTATTTTAAACGTTTAGGTCCGCTTTAATAGTTTTAACGATCTTTATCACGTCATAACGGTGTGTGGAAAAAATATGTTTAAAAAAAATGTTCGTCTCATCGAATAGGTGATGATAGAATCTTTTCCCGTCCTAAAATTCCAATTTTACATTTTAAGCTTACGTTTACGCGAACGTTGCGCGCGTTCGCTTGGGTGGATAACGTTGTCCAACGAACATGTCCTGGACAATGGTAAAATGAACATATGTACCAAATTTCAACTAAATCGGTCATCTTTTACTCAAGTTATCATCATAAGTAGATTTCGTGACGGTCAATTTTGTGAAGGTCACAAAATTCAGATTCAAATTCGGATTCACTCCCGGAAAAAAAAAAAAAAAAAAAAAAAAAAAAAATCAAGTAAAAAATTACTGGCAGGATACATATTTTGTTGAATGTAAGAAGCTCGCTTCAACGAGTACATATAAACTTTCTAACTTACTGTTAGAGGTATGTACATGTACATGGTTCTAGTTACTTCAAATATAGGTACATAGAGAAAAAAATCAATTTATTGTCTGTAAATAACTGATGATAACGTTTCTCAGTTATTGTTATTGCTATAGTCGGAACCTTTATTAAATAATTGAATATATTCTTATAGACACACATTAAACTGATTAATCCTAAGACGTGTTATTTATTTTCTCAGTAATAAAACCACAAATCTAAATACCACAAAATCTCGGTCAAAACTACTAATGAATTAATAAATAAAGTATATGGGTATTTTAAATAAGCTACTAAGACCTCAAAATATTACTTACTCAGTATGAAAACATGAATTTCAAAATTATAATGTTTTAAAATTTCCTCGTATTTTATATTATTTTTTCCTCCTGACTAAATTAATTATTATTTTAATCAAGTCATGTTTTCTTGCTTCATATTGAGTTTTAAATTCTTAGAAAAAGTAGTATATATTTTTTTTAATATCATAAAAACATTTTCAATTTGATTTACATTGTAAATGCGCTGTTTGTATTTATTTATTTTACTCGACAAAAATAAAAGATAAAGTAATATATACGACCAGTTACAATTACAAATTGGATTTAAAGAGGAAAAAAAATGCAGAACTTGTGTTTATACTTTGTTACGTTTAAAAATAATAAAATAAACAAACTTTCAAAGGGGTTTTAGTTTCAATAAAAGCGTGAGGAAAAAACATCCGAACGTCCTTACCCGCTCTTTTTTTGTCAGGATGCGTATCAATAGAATGTGTTGGAAGTGGCTAAAAGTGTGTCAAAGAGAAACCATTTTTTTTTTATTAAGAAAACCAAAAGAAAAAAACAACGTAGGATATATGAATTTTTATGACCAAAGTAGCTTGCTAGTAATAGTTAATTTTTATTTTAAAATAAACAAAACAAATAGTTATTTATGCACATAGGCATAGGGAGTAAAGTAAGCCATTATTCCCTGAGCGAAAAAGTTGTTCTTGAGGCGAAGCCGAGGGAACTGCGGCTGCACTGATTTTATTTTATATTTTAATATCTTTGTTATATATGTATAAGTTCGACATTCGTGTTTTGTAAATACAAGCAAACGAGTATACAAGTTTTTACACTCAATATTATCTGTTTTCTTAATTATTATATTATACCCTAGTTCTCGTAGCCGTAGAACCATGGTCCCTATCCCGAGGCGAAGCCGAGGGTAATAGACTCTTTAATTCCCGAGGCGCAGCCGAGGGAGATAATTATCGCGAGGGGAATAATGGCACTTTACTCACGAGGTACATACAATATTTTATCTCCAGTAGGAAGAAAATACACATTTTCGTCCATTGCACAGTTTTTATTTATTATTTTAATAAATAACAATAATTATTAGCACTTTTAATAGCAGATATAAGAGATTCAATATAAAAAACAAATATGAATTGGAATTAAACTCAAATAGAAGGTTATTTAGATGTAGTTTATAAACATGGTTGAAAAAGCAAGTGTCGCCAACCTGATTAACAACTTCATTACATTAGCCATACATTTTCTACTATTTATAAAATAATTAAGTTGCAATCTTTACTTTTTTGCCCTACTTTACTTTTTCGCCCTACTTTTACATTTTCTCCCTACTTTTTGAGCTCAGGGATGAAAAGACCTTTTTTAGTCCCTCTAAACTAATTCAAAATCATAACTTTTTCTCCCTACTGGAGATAAACAAAATTTATTGATTTTAAACATTTGATTTGAAATTAAACATTTTAAATAAAAATTAAAGTACATTTTTTTTTAATGACAAAATATATTCCCGAGTAAATTGAAAAGTAAAGTTACTTTTCATTACACACTTATTTTTTCTAACCTACATAGAATAAGTGAATAATAAGTGGACTATATTACGGATTTTTTAGTTTTTATTATCAGAATGTTCATTAAAATATTTTGAGTAAAATGTGAAATAAATTAATGAAAGTATATCTCAATCTTATTGTTTTAAAATTCATCGGTTGTTTATTTGCAAGATGAAGCAGAAGCTATCTGCCAGTTCCAGGCTTCCTTGCCACATTTTAATACATCTTTGATTATATTACAGAACTCCGTGGAAAACTCGACTTCTTTCAACTTAATGAAGTATCACGCGCAATTTTCACTAAAAATAACACAGAAACTCGGGGGCGGGGAAAAGATGTAATTTTCACCAAGTTGTTCCTCACTTTCTTTTTGGACCTCTATCCACGATGGAATAAGAAGGGGGGAGAGTGAAATGTTAATGGGGTGTCTTATTTAAAAAGTTTTCTGAGAGGAAATGGCGGGTGGAGCCTTTTGAAGTTGTAAAGTGTTAAGTTTCTAGTATTTAATTTGGATACTTGAGTTCTCTCCACCTAAGACTTAGTCGAGTTTAGAAGTTCGAGGATCACGGTCCAACAATCTTGCGAGTTTCAGAAGCATTTCTTCTTTATACTTTAGCTCCTCTTCTTTCGCCGCTCCTTTTATTTAGTTGTGCATTCTTATTTTTCTTAAAGGATCCCACTGTTTCTCTATTTTATTTCAATTACGATTAGTTTTGCTCTGTTGCAAGTCGAAAAAGTATATTCGTTCTTTGAAACTTGGTTTTTGTCAATGTGTATAAGCATTTTATGATAATTGATTTTCTTGGTGAAAGTTAATTCATTCTTTCTCCTTGTAGATTCTACCATTTCCTAAATTAAAAAAAAAACTTAAGCTAGCAGTATTGAACCGATTTTATAATTATTGATATGAATAGTATTATTTCATTTAATGTGATTATATCAACTAGAAACTCTGAAGTGGCCTTGCCTGGAAATGGAAAATTTATGAGGTAGAATAATAATGAGAACAGAACTATCAGGAGATATCTATACCTATATAAGTAATTGAAAACAAAAAATAATCGCAGAGAAAACTTAAATAACTCAGTGCATCCTTTTAGCACGAACCTGTAGTCTCCAAGAGATAGATTATAATATTGATTTAAGGGAAAGATATAACGAACGCTAAATGTGAATTCGCGGCGACCGCCTACCGGGGATGGAAGCGAGAAAGGGCAGTTCCCCCTAATATAATATGTATATTAAATATACTAGGCATCGCGCGGCTCTATCATTGAAGCGAGCGTATAGTAATAAATATGTATTGAATATTGAAAAAATAGATAATCATGAATCATGATGAGTTGATAGATAATGGGTATGATAGTAGTACAGCGGCTAGTAAGTAGTAAGGGAACCACCCCGAATTCTTACTATTCCTCTAACCACACATCTCCTTTTCAATTATTATAAAATGTATCACTTTGCTACAAAAAAACTACTGCATCTATCAAATTGAAATTTTGCATGCCTATTTGAATTGTGCATTAGAACAATGCACAAGCAGCAGTTTGGTGCAGTTTTTTGTTTTTATTTTTGGTGTATATGAAGTTGTATTAAAATCGTTACGTTAGAACGTAAGATATCGGTAAAAAGGTTGTTTTCTCTATTATAAATGTTTAGGTCCACTTTAATAGTTTTAACGATCTTTATTAATTCATAGCGGTGTCGCTGTTGGTTTCACTAAAAAATGTTATTTAAAAAAAATGTTTGTCTCATCGAATAGATGATGATAGAATCTTTTCCCGTCCTGAAATTCCAATTTAATTTTTGAACCTCTCGTTTACGCGAGCGTTGCGCGCGAACTCTTGGACGGATCACGCTGTCCAACGAACTTAGTCTCAGTATTAGTAATAGGAACATGTACCTATACCAAATTTCAACTAAATAGGTCAACTTTTACTCAAGTTATCTTCGGACACGTAAACGTTACACCCAGACAAACAAGATGCATATTTCGTTGAATGTTAGAAGCTCGCTTCAATAAAATTTCCTAGAGACCTTTTGCATTTACTGAAAGCACATCATATTTTATCTCATATTTATATCTCTTTACTATGTATTTCATTAAGGCATTTAGTGTTTCGTCGAACTATACTACTAATTCCTTTCACTTCTTTACGCCTACGTTTCCGCATAAAAAAGTGGATATTATGTTATTAAAATGATTATGTTATTCAAATGATTATGCTATTCAAATGATCTTTCTGTGCGTTTACAGGTTTATACTGTCGTTGATAATTATCGCTATATTAATTGTACTTGTAAATTTTGTTCAAATTTTCAATCTTTCATTGCTCTTATTTTTTTTTTTTTTTTCTACGAAGCATATTTACAGAACATAAAGAAATTCATTTTAATCCCTTTTCCAATTTTATTCAATTCAGTTTAACTTAAAATTTATCGTTATTTGCTTTATTTTTTAAACTTTATTAAAAAAGAAACAAAAAACTTCGAATTTTCCGCTTCAATTAAATTTTTAATACTACCAACGTTATTACCTTTAATTTATATATTAATATACTTTTAAAAGGCCATAACGTGATATTTCTACATAATTTACATTCATCCGTGTGAAACAATTATTTATACTTTTAATAGTCATATTATTAACTTTTAATAATCCTTTTATTATGAGCTTAGATTCTCTGATTTTATTTTACTACTTTAATACATCCTCACAAATTAAAATATAAAAGTGACCTTATTTGGTTAAAAGCAATGCAATCAATAATTTTAAATTATCATTTACAATTGCAAAAGAGGAAATCAATAAATCGACTCTTACTATTTTCCTGTGTATTTTAATTCTATTGCTAAAGAGAGCTTCATAAATTATATTAATAAAAATTAACTTTAAATAATTTATTTATGGTTGAATTAACCTTTCTTGAAGTGTCTTCGTTGGTATATCCTAATCACTTAACATATAGTGTTTCAAAACATTGTCGGAAAATGAAGGATGTGATTCCTTGGCTAATTCTAAGAATACAATAGTACATTACGCGTCGAGTGCGGAAATTAGCATTTTGCATGCGAGTGTGGAGTTTGTACCCGAGCGACAGCGAGGGTGGTAAAACCACACGAGCATTGCAAAATGCCGTTTTCGCACGAGTTGCGTACCGTACTTTATCTACGATTGTTAGATTTAAATAATAAATACAGAAACAAATAAACTTGTATGTAAGTTCGTATCTCTCTCTTGATAAAGATGGCATTAGTTGTATTTTTTGCCGAATTAATTATTTCTGGAGGATTATTATTCTCCACATTTTCGTCAAAGTCACTTGATTCACTCATTGTTTTTCACTAAAAACTCGATATAAACAGAACTTTAATAAAAGAACACCAAATTAGTTTTGTTAAATGTAAACAAACTCACTAATCGTGCGTAAAGCTGAAGAATTCCTCTTTACCGCACTAGTGTGGTAAAGAAGAGGAATTATTCAGAACTATGAGACGCGCATGCGCAATGAATACAAGTACGTAAATAATCACTTTCTACGCATCTAAACAAAGATATAATGTTTATATTTCGTATCAATCGTAGATAAAAACTCTTATTAACATGAGTCCGCAAATGCACCGTTTTCGAGATGCAGGGGGAAAAAAAAGAAAAAAAAAAAATGTTTGTTTTTGACGATATCTCAAGAACCGTTTGAGGTACAAAACTCAGCTTTTGCACACATCTTACCATTTATATTAGCACCGTTTTGAGCCCTTATTCAATTTTTTTCACATGGCAGTGACGGAGATTATAGGGTTGCATGAGGTTTTTTGCCCCTAATTTATGACACTGGGAAAATTGGCGTCTGAAAGCACATTTTAAACAGTCTATGTTTTCGACACATAAAAGTTACTTCTAGTCAAAAGCCCTAACGTCAACCGTTTTAGAGTAATAGTGCATTTTATTATGATAAACTATAATTTTACAAAAGCAAACACCCTAAAGTTTTCCGTCCCTTATGGCTTATAAAATCAAATAAATTAGGGCTCAAACATTTACTAATATTAATGATAAGCTGTGTACTGTGTACAAAAACTGAGTTTTTGGAACGAAGTTCCTTATGGCACGTTCTGGAGCCCGGTAGTGAATACGAAAAAAACTACCAAAATCACCGTCACGCAAAATCCGTCACGAAATCTACCGATGACGATAACTTGAGAAAAAGACCACCGAGTTAGTTGAAATTTGATACACATGTTCATTTTACCAATGCCCAGGCTGAGTTCGTTGGAAAACGTTATCCGCCCAAGCGTTCACGTGCAACGCTCGCGTAAACTTTAGCTTAAAAAAGACGGGGAAAAATGTTATTAAGGAAGCCTGTTCCTTGACTTGTTTTGTTTATTTTTGTTATATTATGTCAAAATGTCACTTGGTTTTGTAAATATAGAAAATATAATCACGGTATTGTTAAGCCGGGTTTACACGATCCAAGTTGACTTGGGACCAAATCAGTTTTGACGCTACTTGGGTCATGTAAACAGGTTATCAAAGTCAACTTGGACATTCAAGTTGAGTTGGACGTTATTTGATCTAAGTAGACTTGGATGGCGACAACCATATAATTATGACAAGAAAACTGTCAAAAATGAGAAAAGACGTGAAAAGTTGGGACGGATTTGTTTATAAAAAGGATATTGACAGCTTTTATTTCTTATAAATTTTGTTTTTTTTTCCTTTGCTTATAAATGATTTTTTTGACAAGTTCCCCTACTTGGACCAAGTATACTTGGATCGTGTAAACACTGCATCAAAAACTCATTTTTACTTTGACCAAGTGGATTTGATCAAAGTTACTTGGTCCAAGTCAACTTGGATCGTGAAGACGCGCCTTTAAAAGTAAAATTGATCTGTGCTGATGCATATTTCAATATATTTGGTAGATTATTATAATACTTCGTACTTACTCCAAGAAAAAATTCTAACTTCATCTATAATGAGACAAACAACTTTCCTTTTTTTTTTTTTTTTTTTTTTTTTTTTAGTAAAACGAACTGTTTTTTTTTTTAGTAAAACGATTTTTTTTTTTTACCGACACTGTTATGAAGTGATAAAGATCGCTAAATTTATTACAAGTGGGCCCAACCGTTTAAAATAAAGAAAACAACTTTTTTACCGATATCTTCCGTTCTAACGTATAACGATTTTAATAAAACTTCTTACACATCGT
The DNA here is from genome assembly GCA_951217055.1 of Gerris lacustris. Classification (NCBI taxonomy): domain Eukaryota; kingdom Metazoa; phylum Arthropoda; class Insecta; order Hemiptera; family Gerridae; genus Gerris; species Gerris lacustris. The sequence goes on from OX578278.1 coordinate 48,645,713, forward strand.
CTAAAGTCTAAAGTACAATTGAAGCAGGCATGTAAAATTTCAACCGGATACAAGCAGAAGCTTTAGAGTAGGGAAGAGATATATTTTATAATATTTTAAATTAATAGGCCGGGTAGGTAGAAAACAGTCCTATTTTAATCCAACATCCTTTAAAAAACATACTTTTTAACTATAAACTTTTTTTTATATTCAACATATATTTATAGTAAGACGCTTGATTTAATGATACAAATAATGATTTTCTTTTAATTTTGCCTTAACTCTGCTAGGTACAAACAGTTCTTTACTTTTAATTTTGTCTCATTTCTAACTCCGCCATGTATAAGTAGTTAGCAATTTATACGTACTTAGCAGTGTGATTTTATAATACTTTAATTCATAACAGACAGACAAAAAATTGATCAACAGACAGACAGAAAGGGAACCAATTTAGAAAATGTAAAGAGCGCAGACGATTGAAATTAATGTGAGGCTATCTGTAGGCTACTTTCGACAAACCATCCAAATTTCATAATAATCAGTTTAGTACTTTTGAAGATATAGGTCTAAATAAATGTATGTTTGTGCGCATGTGGAGGATAAAATAATGGGCGCAGAAGGTTGAAACTTGTATGGGATCAACAATGGGCTAAGTATAACCTACCATCCCAATTTCATTAAAATCGGATGTGTTGTTTTTGAGATATCTTGGTTCGCAAAAATACGTTTTATCTCTATCCAACTTCAATCCAATCTCGAAAGGGTATGTCCTACTTCAAACATGCATAGGACCTTTTTTATGCAGAATTATGTGAGGAATAATTTTGGTAATAACACTTCTCTTCAAAAAATAAACCGTTTTGCGTAAAAAGTGAAAGATAAGTAAATTTTGGACTTTAAGGAGGGGGGAGGGGGGACGCGTCCCCTCAAGAGGGGGGAACTTTACTGTTTCTTACTACTACTCCCCCTAAAAGTGTTTTCACAAAGTTTCAAAACTTTATAAATTATTTCCTCCATTTGCTGTTTTTTTTACTAATTTGCCTCGACTATATTGAAAAGTGCTGTTTTTAAACGATTATTTATTCTGCATTTTAAGTAAGAATTAGTCATTTTTCGTCGAAGGGGTTAGCGTTATTCATTTATTTGGTTTAAGTTTTTAATAAACAAAAATAAAAATAATAATTTAGAAAAGAACTTTTATATTTTTTCTTCGTTTCAATATGCTTTAATACACTACTTATAAAATGATTTGAGACAATATTCCATTTTTTATAATTTATTCATTTACTGAAATTGAGTTATCCAAACTCCTTTTAATTGTCTTAGAAATATTTTAAATTTGAAATTGCACTTTTTCTGAATTTATTATTTTATGTGTGGAATATTTATTTTATATTAAATATATTGTTGAAACTTTTTATTGGCAATATAAATTCATTCTATTTCCAACTTCGTACCAAATTTTAAATTACTAGCTAAAGTCTAATAGAGTAGAAATATTTTGTTATAACTTAGTGTCGGCATCAGATTTTTATTAGAAAGCTCATATTTTTCTATATGTTATACAACTAAGTCCTAGTCACAGGTCACCCAAACAGGTCTTCTATGCGATTTTCAAACCTGGATCTTGGCTTACAAACACGTCACTCATAGCCCATAAATAGAAGCCCTTACTCGTGAAACATGTCTCAACGTTTATGGGGCCTTTAAGGTAGTGTACGTACTAAATAATACTTAAAACTCTCTTAGTCATTATCTAATATTAAATTTTTACTTAGATTAAATCTAAGTAAAAGGTGTATTTCTTTTACCAGAATATAGCTCATACATTTTTTCTTGGGTATTTTGTTTCCGATCTTACCGAAGGTTACGGAAACTATGTGATGGTTCTAAAGAATATAAATATTTTATGTCTTCGATTTTAAAAATCCCAAGACAGAAATCTGTTTCAGAAATCAGAGAGGATTTTTGGTTTCGTGCGTCTGTTTGTCATTCAATTTTTGCAAACCGGTTGGTCATAATTAAAACCGAAAAAATCGGTTGGTCATAATTAGAATTAGTCCATTATTGGTAATATAAGTTTCAAATTTTTGCGCCCTTTTGTTTCTCTTCAACATGTGTACAAACATACTTTTATTTACACCTAATATCTTCAAAAGTACTCACCTGATTTTTATGAAATTTGGATGGTGTGTCGAAAGTAGCCTGCTGGTAGCACCAAATTAATTACAACCGCCTGCTCTTAAGTTTTGCTTAGTTGAAACTTAAATTCTTGTAAAAAATGTGTAATAATAAATATTTTTAATGTTTTATTAAACAAACGGGGGAAACAATTAAATAAAAATAATTTCAAGATAAAAATAACTTTTTATATACTACGTTTTTAAATTTTCTGTTGAATCTTATGTAATTTTGATAATATAACTGTTATTGTTATATAATATATAATGTTAGTGAAAAAAAAAAAGTTCCGAATTTATTTACTTCACATAAATGTCAACCATCTAGAGAGCTGATCTTAAGCCTATAAAAGGACAAATCTTTGTGCATGGATCTCCCCAACACCAAATCAAACCGTGCCATCGATATATTTGAAATAATATAATCGATAAATAATATAATCGATATATTTCCTGTTTTGCTGTCATTCAATGTTTATCTCTTATTTATAAAAATCAAAAATTTGAAACCCGTCAAAATGACGATTGCGTAAATATGGGACATGGCAAAAAAAATAAAATTACTTGCGAACTAACTTTCCATACAGCAAAATTTGCTGAAAACCGATTAAATTCTGCTGAAAGATGGCTAAAAGTATTAAAATAATGCATTGTCATAGTGTTCTGAGCTATGCCAAAATTTAAAATGTCTAGCTATTCGGGAAGTTAGTTAGAAATCGATTGCCAGATTTGTACCGGACAAACAAACAAGAAAGCAAGCTAATAAAAACAGTAGTAAAATACGTGGGTGTCGCGGGACACCCGGTAGGAACGAAGTTCCTTACATTTTCATTAAATATAAATTATAAAATCACACTGCTAAGTACGTATAAATTGCTAACTACTTATACATGGCGGAGTTAGAAAAGAGACAAAATTAAAAGTAACGAACTGTTTGTACCTAGCAGAGTTAAGCCAAAATTAAAAGAAAATCATTATTTGTATAATTAAAGCAAGCGTCTTACAAAAAATATATATTGAATATAAGAAAAAAGTTGACCATGATGAGTAGGGTGGGCCTTAAGAGTGAACATTTTTTAATTTTAGCTCCCAACCCCTAACTTTGTGCGAATACATGAAAAAATGATTTTTGAAAAGTTTCAGGTCAATCGGAAAATTTTAAATGGTGCCGCTTTTTATTTGAAAATTGGTATATAAAAAAATCAATAAAATAGCGATTTTTTCTAGAAAATTTCAAAATATCACGTTTGCAATGCAATATTTTTCGTGTTTTTTTATTATTTACATAAATGATAGACTTATATTAACTAATATAACTCAAAAGTAAGTCAATAAGTAAAGAGATAAAATATTTAGAGATATACATACATAGCAAAATAGTGAAAATTGGAAAAAAAAAATTTGTTTTTCGCATGAATTTCGTAATTATTTTAATCATATGAACAATATTTAATGTTTTAACATACATTAAATGGTACTACATGTTATGTGCTTCATATTAATACGTAATAACAATGCATACCTATCATAGTTTTTTATTAAACTAGTAACATACATACTAGTGAAGTCAATGAAGCTATAACATAAGCCACATTTTGAACGAAAAAGACCGTCTTTTGAGTTTGAATATCTTTTATGCATTATTTTTTATTTTGGATTGCAATCAAGGAATAAGGGTTTTGGGGGTCGCTGATTACGAATTTGAAGTCAAAAATAAAAAATTAAAAAAAATGGCTGCCCTAGGAGGGCGGGAAAAATCTTCCGTTTTATACGAAATTCGTGATAATTATACATAAATTAAGAACTAAACATCTAACCAAAGTTTTTTTGGAGGTCGCAGATTATGAATTTAAGGTAATAGTACAAATAAGTAGAAAAAATGTTTGATTTTATTAAAATATGCATAAAGCAATAACGTGGGTTGTATAACATACATAATAAAATAACAAAAATAGTGGAAATACATTTTTTTTTAATTATTCCGTTTAAATTTGGATGTTATACATTCAAATATTTTAATTGTTTCTAGTTTACGATGTTAGTTATAGTTTGTTTCAGTATATTCTTAATTGAACCCTTGTTTTAGGTACTCTCATCTACCTTACCCCAAATCTGCATTCCTGAGTCTGAGCCCTCTGCCCTGAGGCACAGGAATGCACACTAATCCTAGTAATCCTTTAATAAAATAATACAAAAATAGCAAAAGCAGTGAAAAAAAAAAAAATATTATGATCAAATTATAATTCAAACTTCCGGATACATGAAACAAGGAACTTGAAAAAAGTTTATATGAAAGTAAAAATAAGTTGCAAAATGATTTTTTATAAAGTTTTTCGTTTGTAATATATAATAATGTAATATTTTTGTACATAGTTAGTTTTACATTTTTTTTTTTTTTCCTTTTTTTCACTGCTTTTGCTATTTTTGCATATGTTATTGCTTTATTAACCCTTAATAACCTAGCGTTGCCATATGGCAACAGCAAAACCCCCTCCCATTATTATTGTCTGGAGAGGTCCAAGTTAATATTGAACTTTTTGAATGTTAACATTATGTCAAAAGAAGGATTAAATTGATTTTTCATCATTAGATTTATTTGTTTGGTGCAACACGTATGCGACAAGACAGATTTAAAAAATGGGTTATTCCAAATTTGTGATACGGAAAGAATTATAATTTTTTAAATTAATTAATTAATTAAATAATTTTATTATTGGTAATGAAACTATTAGAATAAAGAGTGATTAAAAATATAAAATTATTGCAGTTTTACAAAATTTAATTTTTCTGCCCTAAATTGAGCGTAAATTTGAAAGTTGCCATATGGCAACGCTAGGACATTAGCCTTACAGTTTTTTTCTAAGTCGTAATTTTATTTAGTCATATTTATATACAAAGTTTTGATGTTTTTTTGCCTAATGTTCATTTGTTATTGATTATTTTTTAAATATTTCTCAATTAGTCTCTAAATCTTGTAATTATTTTTGTTAAACAAGTATAATTAGTAACAAATATGATTGGGCTATTCTTTTAAAAGTAATATGTATGTAATAATATCTATATTTTTTTATTACAATTGAATAATACATACATATTTTTAAAGGTAATAACAAAAAAACATGCATAAAACAACAAATAAATAATTACATAATTTTACAGATAAACAACATGATACTAATACGAATAATGAAAAAAAAAAATTAAATTTACTTTTTTCTTCTTTTAAATAAATTTAGTATTTTGTTATTATTATTTGTACTTTTTTAACCTAAAGTTTATTTTACATACATTTTGTAAAATAAATTATTAAAACATTTACTGAGAAAAAAAACTGTAGGGCTAATGTCCTAGCGTTGCCATATTGCAACAGCCCAAATTTGGGGTAAGGAATTTGTTTCAATCTTTTTAAACACTTTTTACATATTAAGGGACCTCTTAGCAGACAAATCCCCAGAAAAAAACCAAACAATTCCCCAAAAAAATAATTCGGGCAGTTAAGGGTTAATATTTTAATAAAATAAAAGATTTTTTCTACTACTTTTTATTTTTATTGAGTAAAGGATTACTAGGATTGGGTGCATTCCTGAGCCTCAGGGCTGAGGTCTCAGGCTCAGGCTCAGGAATGCAGATTTGGGGTAAGGTAGATGAGAGTACCTAAAACAAGGGTTCAATTAAGAATATACTGAAACAAACTATAACTAACATCGTAAACTAGAAACAATTAAAATATTTGAATGTATAACATCCAAATTTAAACGGAATAATTAAAAAAAAATGTATTTCCACTATTTTTGTTATTTTATTATGTATGTTATACAACCCACGTTATTGCTTTATGCATATTTTAATAAAATCAAACATTTTTTCTACTTATTTGTACTATTACCTTAAATTCATAATCTGCGACCTCCAAAAAAACTTTGGTTAGATGTTTAGTTCTTAATTTATGTATAATTATCACGAATTTCGTATAAAACGGAAGATTTTTCCCGCCCTCCTAGGGCAGCCATTTTTTTTAATTTTTTATTTTTGACTTCAAATTCGTAATCAGCGACCCCCAAAACCCTTATTCCTTGATTGCAATCCAAAATAAAAAATAATGCATAAAAGATATTCAAACTCAAAAGACGGTCTTTTTCGTTCAAAATGTGGCTTATGTTATAGCTTCATTGACTTCACTAGTATGTATGTTACTAGTTTAATAAAAAACTATGATAGGTATGCATTGTTATTACGTATTAATATGAAGCACATAACATGTAGTACCATTTAATGTATGTTAAAACATTAAATATTGTTCATATGATTAAAATAATTACGAAATTCATGCGAAAAACAAATTTTTTTTTCCAATTTTCACTATTTTGCTATGTATGTATATCTCTAAATATTTTATCTCTTTACTTATTGACTTACTTTTGAGTTATATTAGTTAATATAAGTATATCATTTATGTAAATAATAAAAAAACACGAAAAATATTGCATTGCAAACGTGATATTTTGAAATTTTCTAGAAAAAATCGCTATTTTATTGATTTTTTTATATACCAATTTTCAAATAAAAAGCGGCACCATTTAAAATTTTCCGATTGACCTGAAACTTTTCAAAAATCATTTTTTCATGTATTCGCACAAAGTTAGGGGTTGGGAGCACAAAATTTCAATACTTTTTTTTTCACCCCTATGATGAAGGCCCACCCTAATGATGAGTTTATAGTGAAAGAGTATGTTTTTTAAAGGAGTTCGGATTGAAATAGGACTGTTTTCTACCTACCCCGCCAATTAATTTAAAATATTATAAAATATATCTCTTCCCTACTCTACAGCTTCTGCTTGTATCGCAGGGTGAAATTTCACGCATGATTATATTTTATTTATTTACAAAACAAAGTGACACTTTTGACATATATAACAAAAATAATCAAAGTAAGTCAAGTAACAGGCTTCCTTAATAACACTTTTTCCCGTCTTTTGAAGCTTACGTTTACGCGAGCGTTGCGCGTGAACGCTTGGGCGGATAACGTTTTCCGACGAACTCAGCCTGGGCATTGGTAAAATGAACATGTTTACCAAATTTCATCTAACTCCGTAATCTTTTACTTAAGTTATCGTCATCTGTAGATTTCGTGACGGATTTTGCGTGAGGGTTATTTTGTGACGGTGATTTTGGTCGTTCTTTTTCGGATTCACTCCCGGGCTCCGGAACGTGCCATAAGGAACTTCATTCAAATTAAAAAATAATGAAATAAAAAAACCCCGGGGGAAATAAATTAAACAATAATGGCTTATAAAAGCATAAAATCAATAAAGGCCGTGATAGGATGCGAGGAAGATATGTGCCACACTAATTGGCAGTCTATTTTAGTATATAATGTCGTCAGGACTGTACAGCTAAACACCAATTTTACTGCTGGAGCGGTAAGTTGGATAGTAAATATTCTCTTTGGTTTTAAATTGAGTTACTATTTTTATTTGCTTTTTTAAGTCCAGGAATTTCAGTTTTTTTAATCCTCTTTACAAATCGGTCTTGTAGGGGACGTTCAGTTACTTCGGTTATTTTACTCTTTTTTGTATTGTCCATGCGTTCTTGTCTTCCACACACTTGAGTGTTTTTCTGTCAGTCTATTCTAGAATTAGATTTATATTAAGCGACTGTCAAACGCGGTCGAAAAGAAACTGGGGAATTCGTTAAATGTTTTGGGAACTTCGTGTCCTGGGGAAGAGATGGTCTGGAAGTTGGAATGTAACTTGTTCCTGTGCCAGTGTTGCTCAGCTGAATGTTTTAACAGCGTTCCAAAACAAATTCAGACGGTGAAGTCAGTCAGCTAGTTTCTCGTTTCGTTTTTACCCTCTGCCCAGGTTTTTTTTCTTCCTCCCTCGCTTTTCTTTAAAGAATCGATTCAAATTGGAACTCCCGACGGTGTTTGGGACTTGCAACTCCCCAAACTTCTTCTCTTTTACACAGTTCTTTCTTTTTATTTGTAAGTTTTTCTCTTGGAAGGACCCAACTTTTCATCCTATATCTGTCGTTGTTTTCAGCTGAGTATTTTGTTCTTTTCTTGTTTTTTTTTATTTTTTTGTTTTCTCTCTCTCTTTTTCCTTGTTGCAGTTGTATTTTTTTTTTTTTTTTTTTTTTTTTTCTGAAGATGACATCTGACACTTTGAGGGTAGTTCAATATTTTCTTTTTTCTTCTTTCTACGTTTTTTAATTTTAACTTTGTTTTGTAATATCTCAGAACTTGAACTTTTGTTTTGTTGTGAACACTTAGATTTTCATTTTTTTAATGTTAAATTCTAATCAAATTTATATTATTTCGTTCTCTTCTATTCAGTGTATGCATATAAATTAAGTTCCAAGGCTAAGGACGATCAGTAAAACTATTACTTGCTTGCTAGATTTGGGAGAGCGTCTATGATTATTTAGTATAGCAGCTTTCAACATTTGCAAGGCCAAGGTCAACGCTTACTTTATCTGTAACGCTCTTCAAGGCTCGACTTGCCAAATATATATTAGCCTGATATATATCCGGCAAGTCGAGCCTTACAGATCAGGCAAGCACTAATTATAAAGGCTGAAATTTGCTTTGCTAAGTAAACAAATTTCCAATTTTCGTGGAGAGACAGTTATGTAGTTCTCTCATTACTTATTTGTTCCATCATGTTTAAATTGAACACATGAAGGCCGTTAGGAAGGGCGAAGAAACGTGTCCTTTTTTTTAGGGTTTTTGGACCCACTTAATTTACAATTCTTAATAATTGTATGTGGTCATATTTTTCCTTTTTAGTTTATTTCTCCATTTATTTTATACTCTTATTAATATAATGTGAGAAATGAAAGTAAAAAATAACATAGTGCATTTAATTTACACATGATGTAAGTTACGCTCTTTTTTTTTAGCATGTATGGATTAGTTTTGTTTCAATTTTGAGTATGGATTATTACGACTTACATAACATTGCTTGTAATTAAAAACCAAGTGAAGTACAATTTTTAATGTAGCAAGGTTTAATGCGAGAGGCCTGTACAACGTGTTGGTCTGGTGCTTCATGAGATGCACGTGTGTGGTTCATAAGTTAGCACGTGTGGGATCTAACAGTACTCCACGGATGTGTAAAGATGTAGGAGGCCCCACGTGTCCTATCCTTGCAAGGGGCTCTACCTTTACATCTGGTTTATTTTGTACCCAATGCCTCAGGCCAATGTCTTTTTATCTTTCTTTTACGGTTTTCTTGTGGATTGAAATGAGTTATTTGTAGTTCTTATCCGTTGGCAATGGATTGTGAATAAGTATGAGTAACAGTGTTATATTCAGGCACCGTAAAGCACTTTGTGCAAACTTTTTAATTTTTCCTCTGAGCATTACATTAAATAAAATACAACATGAAAGAAATTTTACTACATGTTATTACTAAAATTAAAAATAAAACTGCTTTAAGATTCTTGCAAGTTTTACGTACGAATTTTTCCCACATTGAGTGTAATTTCAAAATCAGTAAAACAGAATGTGTTCGCTATATTAAAAATGCAAGCTATTAACTTTAGTGCCTCTTAAGCGGCGGTCATATTACGCTGGTTTTTCAGCAGCTGGTTGCTATTGCCTATCAGCGCTGGTAAAGTTGAACCTACCCGCCCTTATCAGCCGCTACTAAAATGGATTGGCTGGTGCTGGTAGTAGTGAACACTAGGATTCACACTATTCTACTAACACGGCTGATAACAGCTAGCAGCAGCTAGCGGCTGGTAAACCAGCGTAATGTGACCGCCGCTTTAGTCAGGCATTGTAAGTCAATTTGACTTAAAATGGTCGCTCCACTCGTTTCAATTTTTTAGAAGGAAAAAAAATATTAATCGGTCGAAACTATTTCAGTACCATAATGACTAATGACCATAAATTAATTTTTGGTTTAGCTATAAACTGATCAAGTCCCCATGCATACTATTTTATTAGAAAAAAAAAATCAATTGAAAAAGCCAACTTTGGTATTTAAAAAAGGTTAACTTAGCTGTGAATTGTGCGAAAATTTGAAATTTCTCATAATTTAGATAATATCAAAAACAAAAAAATTACGGCATTTACGATTACTTACAAAACTATATCATGAGGATAAAACATGAAGATTTTATACTATTTTGGAGACATTTCATTGAACAAAATTAATTATAATCTAGTTTCGGCTACATTAATTGTATTATTTGTTATTTATATACAAATCGGTTTAAACCCTAAATCAAGTTAATATAATTTGACAATAAAAGTATCTAATCAATTTCTATTGAGTATATGAATATGAACTCATAACATTTTGCCATACATATTATTTACATATAAGCTAAATAAAATTTCCGTACTAGAGTAGAGATGAAGATTTATTAATCGGAGAACAATTTATGGGTTAATTTCAGGTACAGTTTTTATCCTTAATAGTTAGTTTTCTAGTTTTAAAATAAAACAGGTAATGATAAGAGAAGAAATATCAGCTTGTCCCTGATATTAGGCAACTTAGTACTGAACATCTTAAATAATAGAGCTTCCTTCCCAGTTTCCAAACAAGAACATTTAAACTTTTGGGTCTATGAGAAATTGAAGAATCTAACTGAAAATAAAACTTAAGTTAAAATAGGTATAGTAAGAAAGATATAAAACCATTTATTTTTATAAAAATTACATAATTTAAAAACTTTTCTCTGTAATTTATGTTTGGTGGCAGGTTTTTGACAGTTAAGATAAAACTAAATAATTCAAGTCTATATATTGTTCCTTTATTATTATTTTATTGTCTCTACGTTTTTATAGTGTATAAAGTGTTATTTTTGAAAAAATACCTATACGAGTGTGTACTTGTTTTGAAGTAAAAATATTCTATAAGTTTGTATTAAATTCGGTTGAAAAAAAACAAAAATTTTTTTCCCCTCTTTCTTTGCTGTATTTTAACTGTTAAAGTTTGAGGTCATCTAAACTTGAAGAGAAGGGAAAAAGAACCCGCAATATGTGGAAGATTTAACGGGATATTTTCGCCAAGGATTTTCCCCTTTTATTAAATTATAAATTGCAAAAGTTGAATCTGAAGCGAGTGAAAATACTTTGGAAGAAGAGGGAGATGTGTTTCAGAAGCTCTTTATTACTTCGGAGTCTTTTCTTAAGTTCCACCTGCCCTCCTCACCTAAACTTTAACTTCACTTTTCACTTCACAACAACCAACACCCCCTCCCAAAAAAACAAACTTCTTTTTTTTATCTCAACTCTTTGATTGATTGCAATAAGTTAATAATTTCGAAAAATTAATTATCTCCGACAACGGTTTATTCTTTCGATGAAATTTACTGATCAACGTGGAAGGACGTTTTTGTACACTTTCCGACCTCTCCTTTTTTCTGAAAAGAATAATTTATAGTTTGCTGCATAAAAGTAACTCGAGGTGAATATTGGGTGTCGAGAGGGAAAAGGAATTAATTAAGGCCGGATGCGGGAGGGAGGGAAAACTTTTCCTTTACTTTCCCGCCTAAATCCTTCAAAAAGATCTTTGTAACTTTAAGTAAGAACTTTTTCTTCTTTTAATTCATTATGTAAGCTTTTGGATAGGTTATTAGGTTTTAAAACTGGTAAATTATTTCTGGCATTGAATATAAACCAAATTAATTAACATAAAATTATAAAATTAGTTAGCAATTGAGTAGGTTTTGGAAACTGTGTACTTAAATTTAGTACTCAAGACTGCAAAAAAGTTAACTAGATTTTAGATTTATATTGCACCACCGTCTTATTACTTGCAAAGTTAACTCAAAAAGGAGCGGCACTGAGGCTCATTTTTTCTAAATTATACTTGTCTTGCCTGAATAGAATAATAAAGTCAAGAAATAAGAATTCAATTTTTACATTAATTTTCTAAAAGTTTGTTTTAGCTATAACTTTTGGGACTTCTTTAGATTGTTACTCACCTTATAAAAAAAGCACAGGGGAGTAACAATCTAAAGATGGTGTACGGAATGTCCTTCTTTATACTGTTACTTCCCTTATAAAAACAGAAGTGTGATATTCATTTGTCCAAAAGTACATTGGACTAAACATCCCTTTTTCTTTATAGTCAAAGTCATCTATATTCTAAAACAACATAAGGGAGTAACAATCTAAAGAAATAAAAATCCAAATATAGACGTTTGTTTTAAAAGTTTGGTACTTCTAACTTTTGCAATATATACTATACAGTATACAATATTGGGATAAGAGACATACAGATAAACAAACATTAAATTTTATTTAGGTACATAGATATAGATTATAGAAATATTTTTCGTGTATTTTCCATTTTACCCCCCTCCAAAATGAAAATATGACAAAAATGTACATAACAACAATTCCTGTCCTGTTAAAAAGCTTTTCAACTATATGCATTATTAAAGACAGATATAAGCTGAGTGTGAGGATCCTTGTTTTTGTCTATTGACCCTAAAAACAGTTTTATATCGAAAAATTAGGTGTTTCCAGTCTTTTAGTTATGTGATCTTGTTACTCTTTTTATTAGTTCAAATATGATTCTTAATTCTTAAAACTTAAACCTGAATTCACTCAGTAAATTTTTTATATTTTTAAGTGTAGAAAAGTCTTGTATTAGATTTCTAAAATTATTTCAATTTTATAAATCTCTTATTTATTTTTATAATTTTAAACGTCACCGTTCAGATTAAATATAAATTTGATCCTTCGATACATATTTGTGCAGTTTTCGTAACTAAATACAAAAAAATGGTGTAGGTAATTTTTAGTGGATATGACCGTGAGGAAGTGCAGTTTTTCTTGGATGTAAGGAAAGCTTATAAAAGTCCCGTTGAAAAAAAAACTATTTCTGGCAGCGGGCACGATGGATGCCGGGGCGCGTCTGCGCACTGCTTCTTATCCTTATTTAGTTGTACCCCCCACCCCACCCTCACCCTCTTGTCGTATGCTACAAAATACACTATATTTAGCCCCCCTGCAGAGGTATATCGGAGAAAAACGTCGACTGTCTACTGTTTCATTCTATTTTATCATCATTTTTCTCCTAATCATTTCTGCACCTTATTTATGACTGTAACTTATATAAACATTGACTTTTATTAGGATTTTCTTATATATTCTTAATTTTTAAAAGGGTTCTTTCGTCTAATGTATCTGTATTATTGAAACCAGTTGCGCTAACAACTAACAACTAGTATATTGAGAGTCAATTCCAGGATCAGAAACAACATTGACAAATTAAGAGAATTGACTGCACAAATTGGTTAATTCATAGGAGGGTAAATTACCTATAATTTATTTAATATCCTACCAACTTAAAATAAAATAATAAAAGACCTATTAAGTACATTCGCACTTTGACAGGGGTCGGTATTTAGATTTGAACAAAAAAAAAACAAAATTTTGCATTATTACATAACTCATGGATAATAGCTTTTAATTAATTTGAACCATCGTTTTAGATATCAACTTTAAATTAAATTGAATTTGAGGATGGTCAGTCAAATTGGCTAATTATCGCTATCTTCAATTTAAATTAGCTTTAATGTTTTAGTTCACAAATTATAATTCTACAAAGTAAGCATAAGCATGCATAGTGATTTAAAGAATGTGAACAAAATTTTAGTCAAATCCATCTTTTACTTAACTTGTAGTCACTGCAAAGGCCATGGGTGCGAGCACTTTGTGTCATAGGGCGAGTATTTGTAAATAATAATAACAATGTACATGAAAGATTGCACACGTACCGATGCGGTCATTAGAGGGAAAATGGAACGTCTTCCCTCTCTGATAATCGAAACGATATCGTCATATTATATAGCTCCCATTATACAGCATATATTTTAAGATGGCTTTTCTTTACTGATCTAGGAATTTATTATTTGTATTGGTTTATTAACCTTAAAGCTATATTTGTCCTGAACTAAGCTCTGATTTTAGCATATTGAGGAACAAAATTGAAATTTTGTATTATAATGACATTATGTTAAACCTAATATTTTATTAGATATATATATATATTTTTTTTTTTTTTTAAAAAAAGAAGAAAATTTAACTTTTTTTTGCAAGATGGAGGCCGAAGTTCCTTTCATATAACTTTTGATTTGTTCATTTTAAAGCATATATTAACCACTCTGCCAAATATCAACACTTTCTGATTTAGTTCCGCCAACTTTCCTTCGTTAGCTATATATTTTAGAACATTGGCGCTGATATGAGAAACGAGCGTACAATTTAAAAGAGAAATATAATTGTCAAGCTTTTGTCTGAACTTTAGGTATCCCATTGTATTTGTACTCTGTCAAATTTTTTACGATTCACTAACAAATTTTGTACGATCAATGTGTTTCAAATACCATGTTTCTAACTATACACATATTTGCTGCGTAGGCTTCCGCGGGTAGACTCTTAATAAGTAGATCCGTTTTCCGGTGAAATCCGCGTTACGAAGGGGGATCAACGTTTCGCTTCCACTACTGGAATCGGCTTCAGGGGTATGGTGTATCGTGATGTTTACTTAGAACAGCAAGTCAGTATGTCTTGTTGTTGATTAAAGTAAACATCTCTATGCACCACATCCCTGAAGATGGTTCCAGTAGTAGAAGCGAAGCGTCTGACTTCAGCCTCTTCGTGACGCGGATTTCACCGGAAAACAAAGTTATGTATACGCATATTGCTGTTTATGGCAAATTTTAACTTAAATATTTACAACAATTATTATAATCATATAAATCTGAAACGTGACTTCCGCAGCTGGTATCATAACCACTGTTTCTCAGTAAACCCGACTTTTTAGTTCAGTTTGTTGTTGCTTCAACTGTATACCACCCTACTTAACACTCCTAAAGTTGCTTTTAGAAGTTTAAGCGAAATTCTAGATGGTTATTTAATTTTTTTTAAATGAGAAAATAAAATTAAGGTTAAAAAAAAAAAAAAAAATCTATCTAGACATTTCTATGGTCATTAATTTTCAATTCAGGCTTGGTAAAAACTCTTACCTTCGTTTTATTATTACCCTATTTGTTGAGACGAGTCCCTATTCTTTAAAACAGGAAAGAAAACATTAGGAGCAACGATGTTTTAACTAAGGAAAAAGTCAGCTTTTTTCTTGTTTTAAAATCAATGATAAATATAGTAAATATTAAATGTTCTAAAAATATAAATATATATATATTTAGTGTAAGAAGAATTTTGTCTTATTAAACTCTAATTTTAAAATAGTATATAATTTCTTATTTTAATAAGTAGTTGATGTGCGTGTTCTATACCAATAGGCAAGGGAGTTCATGAATCTTGATCATGACTTCCCCATCCGAATGAGTCACGCGATGTCTTCCCTCTCTTCTTAATCGCATGTATTGTTATTTCTATTATTACAGCTGATATTATTATTTTGGCTTAACTTCAAATCTTTTTTTCCCCTTATAATTCTAATTTTAGATGTATTCTTCAGCAATAAATTACACGCTTTAGAAAAATTGAAGATTAGCTGAATAAAAATCCAGTAATTGTGATTTAACACTCTTGATGTTATCTTAACAAATTAATGCATTTAAATGGTAGTGACAACTTAATTTTAGTACGAGTGCATATGAATTTCTAAATCCCCTCTTTCTTTTTTATAATCTTTTTACTTTCTCGTATGCATAGAATAGAGAAAAATATTTTGTTGGCGTGAAAAATCGATTTTGATGGATTTACCTGTTTTAAAGTCCCCTGAATCCAAAAAAGTTTTGTTTTATAAAATATCAGTTTTTTTATCTTGATAGGTTTTTACTTTCTCGTATGCATAGAATAGAGAAAAATATTTTGTTGGCGTGAAAAATCGATTTTGATGGATTTACCAGTTTTAAAGTCCCCTGAATCCAAAAAAGTTTTGTTTTATAAAATATCAGTTTTTTTATCTTGATAGGTTAGTTATTATATCAAAGTGGTAACTTAGCAAGGAACAAATTAACATCAACTTGTTTTTTGGTCTACTGACTAATTTCATACTTAGGATCATGAAAATCACTAATTTTCTACGGGGGGACATGGCCGCTCTTCACCTTTTTGTTTTTTTCAAATGCCTGTTGCTAAGCTATGTCCCGCAGACGAACTTAACTGGCCACATATTCTTAAAAGGCACTAAAAGATTAACTTGTATACAAAATTCTAGATTGACGTTAGTCCAACACTTTTTTGTACGATCTCCTGGACTATCAGTTTGAAACACGTACCTACTACGTTTCCACGACTTTTCAAAACCGTTTTGAAAACGGTTTTGGTATCAAAACTCCATGGAAACGGTGAATCAAAATTCTAAATGTTTTGAGTTCATCAAGGTCACAACAGCAAATATTTGGTTTTGTATTTAAACTGCTTTGAAAAAATAGCATACAACCGGGAAACGGGTAATGAATTGAGACATGCGCAGTAGGTATGCTTAGTAGTTATGATAACCTGATTTAACTATACCTAGTCTGGGAGTTTGGAGTTTTCAAAATTCTATTGGTATAAGTCCTCACGGAAACACGTTTTCGGTTTGAAACCAAAACCTTTTTTAAAACGGTTTTGAAAACTCATTGAAACATAATAATATAGTTTTCATGTTTCAGGTGGCGTATGCTCACCACGGCTGCGCCAGTCCCTATTCTGATTATTGAGAATTTGTGAATATTTATGTGGTTTGCAGATTGTGTGATAAACTGAAAATAAATTATAGATTGTTTTTAGGGTTTTGAGGTCATCCTAGAAACCCTTAAGCTTTTGGTAGTTCGTCCGTCCGTCCGTCGCATCTTGAAGTATATATCTCCCAACCTACTATAGCTAGAAATTTGAAATTTTGTATACAAGTTAAACTTGTTTGCCCAAAAACAGAAAAACTATTGCGAACTTAATACTCAAAATGTCTACGATAAATTGCGAATTGATCGCAATATTTTATTTGATATAAAAGTTAATAATATGTCAAATTTTAGGTGGCCCTAATATGGAAACCCGAAATTTTTATTTTTCGAAATTTAAAATTTGGGTATCATTTTAAAGGTATTAAAATTTGGATTACAAAAATTTATCACGTTTCCAAAATGGTGGCCATTTTACCCCCGAAAAAATTAATCCAAAAAAAAAATCCCCGCTACCAACCCCATTAGGACAGGTCCTAAAAATAAGGGAAAAATACAAAAACATATATCTCTGTGGATATTTCCGGAAATTGATACAAAAAAAACAAATTTTAGAAATTTTAGGTGGCCGTAGCTATGGATACCCAAAATTTTTATTTTTCAAAAATTTGAAGTTGATATCATTTTAAAGGTATTGAAATTTGGTTCACAGATATATGTCACGTTTACAAAATGGCGTCCATTTTACCCCTAAAATAACTAAGTAAGTGCATACCTAAGATACTAAAGGATAATATACGCTCACCTAGTTTCTCAAAATTGCAACTTTTTATAAATATTTTAGTTTTTTTAAAAAAAAAATATTATGTTCTATTTATGAATTTTTATGACCCAAGAAACCCTTTTAGTTACTTGCTGGCAAATATTTGACGGGATTTTTTTTTTTTTTTTTAATTCTTATCAACATTAAATCCATCGATACATTAGAGACTTTAAATAAAATGTGAAGTACAATAATTAACGTCATTTGTATTTCCAGGTCGTACTGTGCATGCGCACGTAAAAAAAATGTTGTATTGTGGAAAGCCGTGATACTTCGAAGTATCACGACAATCAAAAGTTCGTCTTATTTAAACTCTCTATTTTAAGATTTATAACAACGTGAAGTCTAACCTTTAGATACTGAAGAATGTATTAAATTAATTTGATATTTAATTGTCTGTGGTAAAAGTTAAAAGTTACCAATTACCTAGTTACAAGTCTTAGTTTAAAATAGTGTTTTATTAAAAGAGATTTTATTATTTTATCGTACAATAAGTTATATAAATTGTCAAATTGAGTCAAAGCTAAAGATTTTCTAGTGGAAGTGATTGTCTGTGTGATCTTCTCAACAACTTGATTTGTAAACACATTGTGCAACCGTGAAAATTTATTATTTCAATTTCACACTGCATTAACAAACTAAAAGGGTTTACTTTTTTTCATCTCGCTTGTCAGTTTATTTTGCTTTTCCATTATATCCATTGTTTTCAAAATCATAGTTGGGGTATTGTCGAAAAATTCTCGTCGACTCTTTTTATCATTCGTAAATCCCCGAGTCTGGGCGAGTCGGTGAGGGATCCGCTAAGAGAAAGGGCCTGGAGATCCGGTGTTTTTGTGCCCCCGTCATTTGGCCTGCGAGGGGCCGTAAATCTGCCTCCGAATGATTTGGAGCCCTGGGCCGAGAGGAGAGGGTGGAGTACCCGACTTTTTGAAAAACAGGGGTTGAAAAATTTACTCTGAAAAGAGGGGAGAAAGGGAACTAGGTCAGAACTCTAACGAACTTGCTCTAATTGAACTCATTGAGTGCAGACTGAGGCTCAGAAACAAGGCGGCTCTGGTCGGCAGAAATTTTGGATAAATATTCGTTTTTGTCTGTGTTTCTCTTGGAGGGGAGTGACACTGATTAGAAGAGCCGTGAAGCAGAGGGAAGGGAAAGGGAAGGGTAGAGAAGGAGGAGGTAGGAAGATTTAACGAGTCCCCTAGTCAGCAGTCCTTTACCTTCTACTTCGTTAGGGAACAAACCTTACCTTTACTATCTTAGTAAGCAGCACCACTAAACCTGCACCTACAGCTCTCACCAACACGCATCTCACCTGCCATTCTCTCCTCTTGACAAACATCTCTCCTTCCCCTTCCCCTCTCCCATTCTATTCCATTTAACTCTCTTCATTATTAAATTTTACATTTCCTTTACAAGTTTGTTTTTTGAATTTAGTAGAAATTGTATTTCTAGCAATAACGTCTTGGTTGTTTTTCCGATCTTCTTTTTTTTAGAATATTCCCCCAAACTTATGATACAACTAAATAAAAATACCTTAGTTATCTGAGTAGAAATAATGTTTCGCTTTCAATGTTTGTTGCTAGCTATGATATAAAGTTCCTTACTATATTTTTTCCAATCGTGTAAAATGGTGCGAATCCTTGAAATTTATAACAATCCTTGATTCCGGGAATCGAGATCTTAGTATAGAATTTGTGACCTAAACCACCATTCTCTTTCGAACTTTCACGAGTTATCCCTTTTTTAAAGGGCTTTAGCTTACGAAGAATTATATTGTTCTCTTTTAACTACTGAAAGGCTTAATTAACTATAGTTGTACAAGGCAAAATGGATTTGTAGAACACATTGAGAGAAGAACACGTATCAGTTTAAAAAACCGAGGTTTATGGCAGTACAATCCGTCATTTATAGATTTATATAAACCTCGGTATAAGCGGCTTTTAGCTACCCTCCATCGTACTTAAGCTTATCCTTTTGTCTATAACCTATTTATTACACTGTATTTTACAGACATACAGAGCCAAACCTCTTTTTATTTTTTGTTTTATTACTCCTTATAAAATAATAAAATAAAACTTTGAAATAGAAAGAAAAATATATTTGCTCGAATTATTAATAAATTGAGGTTTTAAACAAATTTAATCGACACACGAGTAAGTAAGTATAAAGGAAGATAATACAAAAGATTAAATAATTCTGTTTTTAAGGACACGTGTTCTACACAATTCCAAAAATATAGTAGTATACGTGAAACACGATTACTTACTTATATTTTGTAAACATTACCGTTCTTTTTTATGGGAATTGTAATTATCAACTTAAAGTTCAAACCCAATATTATGTTATTTAATATTTTATCTACGATTGATACGAAATATAAAGCTTTTATCTCTCTTTAGATACCTAGAAAGTGATTCTTTTCGTAGTTGTATTCATTGCCCATGCACGTTCATAATTCTTCATAAGAATTCGTCACCTTAACGCACGATTAGCGTATTAGTTTACATTTAACAAAAATTTGTTTTATGAGTAAACAGTTTTATAAGTTAAATGTATCGTTTAGTATGCGTGTGTACTATTTATAAGGAGTAGCATAGGCTAGTTTATAAAATGAATACAATAGTTTTCTTTTGTTATTAAGGTTAAAACATGGAGAAATGTTCATAATTTAATATTCAAAATCATTCTCACCCGGAAATTATTTTTTAACAGTCTCGTTCGAGACCTGTTACACGATAGTAATTTTTTCTTTCCCTCTTGCAGAATATGAAGAAGGAAATATATTAAACATATACGCGAGCTGCAAACTTGAGAGCGTACCTACTTACTAGAAAAGTAATAACCAAAAGGCTAAAAGATTAAATATTTGCTCCTCTAAATGGTCTGAGAGCCCCCCTATATCCGCGTCCCAGACTCCGGGCGTATATTATGAATCTCAAGATATATTGTCAAGTAAAGGTAAATAAGGGATGAGAACCGAGTGGGGAAAAGGAAGAAGAATGGGAAAAAAGGCAAACAAACACGCGGACAGATACACGGAGCCTGTACGCAAATTTCTCTCCCCCTGTCTACATCTTCTCGAGAACGTCTCCTAAAAGTAGGTCTTAAGCCAAAGAATAGTACAAGTATTTCTTGTATTTATGATGTCGTGTTTTCTCAACTTTTGTAAAGTAGAATTTACCCGCTTTCGCTCCCTTCCTCAGAATGACAATGCTTCAAGAACGTTAAGAAAGATCCGGGGGAGTCGACGAGGAGCCGAACCCACTCGATGGAAAATACCCTTTAAAGAATGGAAATACATATGTATTACATATAAAATCGTCTTAGGGGTGAAGTTTTCGACTCCGTTAAAAACGTTCCTTTTCTGTGTCCCTACTCATTTCCACTTGCTTAAAAATTCGTCCCTAAAACAGACAGAAGTGCGAAGTGGAGAAAACAAAAACAGCGAATTCGGCAGCCTGGCGAGGACTGAAACCTTTTAAATTATCATAAGGGAAGGGAAAAGCGAGCCTAGCGTGAAATGTTCCCAGCACGCTCGATTAACTAGTATTCGTTTGGGAAAAAAGGCGGAGATGAAAAATGTGGCAGCTTTTTTTGGACCTTATCCTTCAAAAGAACCGAAATGTAGGGTTTTATTTTATAATTATCGATTGCTCGGAATTCACTGAATTGGGAAATTTAATCCTAAAAAAATACACACACACAAATATATATATATATATATTATATGTACCGTAATAAAGTAACAAATGGATAGTGTCTTCGATACAAGTCTATTTTGAACTTTGTTGGCTGAAATTACTTAAAGGAAAAAAAAAAAAAAATCATCTGATTAAATTATTTACAGGCATCTGAATTATTATCAGATGCATCTGATTAATCAGAATTAGGTTTACATTAATTAAATCAATGTTTTTTGTAGCCTAACGGAATCTAGCCCTAATGTAAAAAATAATCTAGTATTTATTTCCTAAAAATGTTGTTTAATAAGTTGATTATAAATAGAAATATTTTAAAAAACAAGCTTTTATTCGAACTCTTCTCAGCAAACACTTTCATTTGATACCCATATCATGGGCGTGCTTAAAAAATAACTAGTCCGCCATCTTGGGCTGTCCGTCATACTGGATTTAGAATGACTTCACTTAGCTAACCATGCATTGATGCAAAATTTCAATTCAATCGGTTGAGGATAACTGCAGGGCTTGTAGCAGATTTTCCTCAAAATTAAGTGACTTTAGTGACTATTTTTTTCAAAATAAGTGACTTTTAAGTGACCTGTTTTCCCCAAATAAGTGACTTTAAGTGACTTAATTTTAAGTAAAAATATATTATTTTAGTTACTTTTTGTTGTTTAGCACAGTTAAACAAATGCAGTTATAAACATTTTAGAACGGTTTTTTGTTTATTTGATTTTGGGTACCGTAACTGTACGAAAAAAAAGTTTGTGTAACGTAAGGGTACGGGGTACTTGGAACTTTTCCTCACTTCAGAGGCCACGTCAAATCATTCTTCAAAAAATAAAAGTGGTGAAAAAAAAGATTTTCCGGGCGGCACCACTACAGATAAGACTGATTTTCTGCCAAATTTCAACTCTCTAGGTTAAATACCTTGGGGGCTACGATGATAACATACACACGCACATACATACATACACACACACATACTTACATACATACATACAGACGTCATGCTGAAAACCACTCAGGAGGTCTTAAAAACACCCAAACCAGATAATTCCGTTGAAACCTCGAAAAAAAGTTTTTAGTGAAAACAATACTTTTCCTACTATAGGTTGTGAGGAAAAGTAATAACAATCAGGAGAGAGTTCGGAATAAGATATTCTTTTCGTCTTTATATTCTTTTAATTTTTTTCATCCATCTTCATAATATTGACGATAAAACACAACACACGCCAGCTGAATCTAGTGCAACAGTTACAAACTTTATCATTCATCACAGTTCAAAGTAGGCCTAATATAAAATTTATAGTTAAAAAAAAGTCTTAAGCTTACAAAATCCCTTTTGAAAAACAGTTAAAATATATGTTTTGTATTTAAAAAACTACAAAAAATAAGAAAAAATATCCTTGTAAGCCTAAATAAGTGACTTTCAGTGACTTTTTTTTAAATAAGTGACAAAAAAGTGACTCTCGTCAAAATAAGTGACTTTAAGTGACTTTCAGTGACTCACTACAAGCCCTGTAACTGCTTTAAAATTCAGTTGCAAGATTTGACCCGAACATACAAACATTGCAAGTTAAATAAAAGCTTGTAAAATAGATTGGATTTATGGTTCAGTTTGATAAGAGAAATAATATATTTGTTTTTTGACCAATTGTTTCCTTTGTTTCAGCGCAATGTGGATCCTGTTGGTTATGTCACCGAGAAGGTGGGTTGTGGATGAACCTAAAGACGATGGGTATACAGCCCTCCACCTGGCTGCCCTCAACAATCACGTTGCCGTTGCCAAGCTTTTAATACATCATGGCAAAGCTGACATGGATATACAGAACTTAAACCTGCAGACAGCATTGCACCTTGCCGTCGAGCGGCAACATTCCCATATCGTTCGGGTAATCATACATTCTATATTGTATATCTAGTTTTACTATAGAACTGATGAAATAATATTTATTAAGTACTCATTATACTATATATTGGGGTTGATTTTATTGTATAGGCTAAATTTAATCATCTTCTTTCTTCTTAATGGCTATAACTATACTCATGACAGATACTTTGTTATTCTGACAGCACGGGAAAATCGAAAAAATGGTAGGGGAGCCAATGAGAGGTCGAGAAAAATATCACTGGATAACTTTAAGACAACCACCTAGTGGTTTTATTTTTTCCCTCACATAGGTTGGCCAATCTGAGCTGTCAGATTTACAAAGTATAATGGAATGAGTATTGCTTAATGACTGCAGTAAAATAAATAATAGTTGTGGTTAGTCCGTGCATGTTACATAATATGATTAATTTGATTTTTGGTATCAGGTTAATATTTGTTTCCTTTTCTTTGATTATATATTAATGGATGGGTATATATTCCTTAGTAAAATTCTGTTTGAAACCTACATTCATATAGGTATCAGCCTGCCTCAGAATTGGAAATGAGCTTCAAACAAGGCGATTTGAATCTATCAATATGCTTAATGGTAAGCTTTCCAAGGGTTTGTTTAATGTTTATAACCTAACCTTTTGTAGCATGTTAAGTTTGATTATTCAGATCAGCATTATGTGCTACTGTGCATCCTAAAAATAGTTAACCACCCTTTCCATTATGTATACTCCAATACTCATTGTATTTAACAAGATATTTACATTGGCCAGATGAAGCGGTAAACGTGTATGTGGGGTGCATTGTAAGGGACGAGTTAAATGCAAGTGAGGCTACAAATAAAGTAATAGTTTATTGCTACTAGAATGGATACTGGGTAGTCTAGGTCCTTGTATGACTGGAGGCAACCCGGCATGAACATGAAGCCCTTTCTAGGGCCTTAACCACACCCTATAACACTGTAGATTCCCTTTAACTTAGTAGGATAGTAAGACCTTTTCATGCGGAATGACTCTATACTCAGTCCATTCGCTATACCACGGCTCGGCTCTGAGACTTGTTCTGCTTCCAAATAACACATTTCCTTGTAGTTTACCATTCGAATAGACGCTTCGCTAAATGTATATTTAGTGCTCCCGTAAAGGTCTTATAGTCATTGTATCCATTTATAGAACTCTTCAACGCGATGCTGAATACCTTCGGACGACTTTGCTATTGCTATATAATACAGGATATACTTGTAGACTCCTTTTCTTTCTCTGCCTGCCTGAAGCGTGAAGAGATACATTATATCTGGAGTGTGGCTATATTTAGTTCCTCTAAAGGAAAACAGAACTTACTTTTATTTCCCCAGAGAAAAAAGAAGAAACAGATCACACAAGTAAAATATGAATGTTGAGCTCATTACCCTTGTCTTTCTAAAAATACTCCTCACCACACTTGATTTTTCTATTCTTATTTAAACTTCTATAATATAAAAAACCTAAACAACCGGCTGCAGTCCTTTGAAAATCGACGCTCGTTAAGTTCGCTTAAAGATAAAATACTACTACTTTCATAGTTATAAACATATGAAAATAGCTTCTGATTTTAAAAATAAAATATAATTCACTGTTACTTTATCAAAGGGTAGGAATTTAGTAATTCAGTGAATTAATATGCTTGAATAGTTATCAAACTTAGAGTGAAATTGTTCATTCTATTGTAAAGCATGACTGGTAAATTACATTATTACTATTACCAATTGGTTTTAACCGATTAAACCGGTATTGGTTACTTTCATCTGTATTAATATATTTTAATTTGAAAATAAACTAATACATTTTACCCTCCGGGTTTTATACCTTATTAGTAAAGTCCTCGAATTAACGCTCCAAACAACTAACTTAGTAAGTTCCACGAAATAACGGTCCAAACAACTGACTTAGTAAGTTCCACGAAATAACGGTCCAAACAACTAATTTAGTAAGTTCCACGAAATAATGGTCCAAACAACTAACTTAGTAAGTTCCACGAAATAACGGTCCAAACAACTAATTTAGTAAGTTCCACGAAATAATGGTCCAAACAACTAACTTAGTAAGTTCCACGAAATAACGGTCCAAACAACTAATTTAGTAAGTTCCACGAAATAACGGTCTAAACAACTAACTTAGTAAGTTCCACGAAATAACGGTCCAAACAACTAATTTAGTTTTGACAAATAAAAAGGGTAAAACCTGTTCACGAATTTTAATATGAGAGAAAAAAATATACAAACGTATACGATTTCATTAAGTAAACGAATTTATTGTTAAATCTGTGAAGAATGGTCACGAAAAACAAGGTCTCAATTTATCGGGATATTTATGATTGTCAAATAACTAGGTTCGGAGGTAAAGATATATGAAGCGCCTGTACTTTTTCCCTTTTGGAATTTATGCATTGAAACACTGGGTTAGCGTGGGGATAGCTCTCCTTCGGATTATTCATGAGGAAGGCAAAGCATCGCCTCATTGGTGCCTAATTACCCCCTGCAGGAATATGAATTTCAAAATACATCCCTGCTAACTATCGGAGCTCCGCCATGTTGTATCAGGTCTGTGGTTTTTACTACTGATGAACCGTTCCTTTTACCGGCTAACGCCTAATGTTGCGGAACATAATCCACTGTTCCGGATTCCGGTGGAGGCTTGCTTGCACACAGTTTAGTCCAACTTTGAGAAAAAAACTCCTTGTTTCCTTATTACAATTTGATTTTTAGAGAATGTTATATTTTAACATTATTTTATTATGTATTATCAACGAAAGAAAAATATATTTAAGCAGTGAAGAAGAAAAGGCATAATTAAACGAAAACATGTGAATAGAACTTTTTAATCATAAGAATATTAGACCTGTTTATCTTAGCTTATATATTTCTTATTCCTTAAATATTTGTCTTAAATATGTTATAAGTTTATTATGTAGTTTGCATTAATCTCTATGGCAATTATTAAAAAGTTTATTTACTTAGCTTAATCGAGACCTGAAGCATAAATGAAACATGTTTGCATGTTCATAACGGTAAGAATTATTGGTTAAATAATAGTGATTATTTATTAAAAGGGCTAATATTCTTTTAATAATTTGTAAAATAAATATATTTTTTAATGAAAAATAATGCGTATAATTTTTTTAACTAGACAGTTTTTTTTCGAAATAAAGTTTAAAAAAATTAAGAGAAAAAAGACGGATACATTAATTGCCTAACAAAAGTTTTTGTTTAAAGGATCATTCTAATGAAAGTCTAAAAAGGAAATCTATGTCCTCAAGAGAAGAGAAAGGGTTTAAGACAGGGGGAGAGGGGTGTATGAAAAATAATCATCACAAACCCCCTCCCTCTTTCTTTTTTTGGAGGAAACTCGAGCTAGGTTTTCGTGCTTAAAGAATTTTTTTTAGTACGGACTTAGTTTTTTTTAGGGGTGAGGATTGATCTCGTTTTGAAACAAATGATTTCTGGAAAAGTTTTCGGGTTGCCCCCACCCCTATTTTCCCTTGCTATTTTGGAAAGTGTGGGCCAACTTGCTCCCCTTTGTTTTTGTCATTTATCCGCCGCCCCCGGGTGGTGGCCTGGAAACTCTAGACCCTCTGTTTTTCCTGAAGGTTCTAAATGGCGGTAGAGTTTTGGGAAGCAAATCCAGTTGATTAATAAGTAAACTGGTTGTGAACACCTGCCTTCCATTTGGTTTCATCTCTCCCCTCCTCCGTCCAAACCAGATTAGAAAAAAGAAATGTTTATTTTCTTTTTATTAAAAAACGAGATTAAAAATATATTTTCACTTCTTACTTTAGATTTTGATTTCTTCCTTTTCTCACTAATGCAAAATCTCAGTGTTGTTGACCAAAAGAACAAAAGATTTTTTTTTCAAGTTCCTTTCAAAATATTCTATAAAACAACACTACCTAGACAATATTTTCTTATTTTCATATACTTTACCTATCTTACATATAACTTATTTACTATTTTATAATATATTTAAAATATATTTATACTTATAGTGGATAAAATAAAAACGCTACTAATCAAGTGGTGCACTCTGGGAGAGAATCCAAGAACTAGCCTACAATTAGGTACTCTCACCTCCACTTCCCTTCCCAGTGTTGAAGACGGCGCCATACTTACATGCACTTTTTATCCTTTTTCCGCTACTTAACATTTTATGTAGTTTACTGCAATTCGGGTTTAATTTTATGTTCGTTTATTGTTATTTGTATATTTAGTTTATCAGAACAATTACTATTATAACACCAACCTCCGGTGATCCAGCATGATATCCCTTCAGTAGCCAAAGTGAGCTTGACTTCCTATTTTATCCACTCTTATATCATTATACTTATAACTTTGTCTATTTCCTTATTGCCGCTATCTTTATTTCAAAATTATCTTTCTACTACAGTCCACTCCCCCCCCCCCCTTCAAACCAGCGTTGTGTGGTCAAGATTCTGCTCCTTTATTATTAGGAAAGAATCCACCACTACCTATTAATGATTTCCATTAAAGCAAGATCTAACTATGATTTCTCAAACGCAAGCAATAATAAATTGTATATTTATAATATAAGGAAGCGTAATGCCAAATGTCAACGTGACACAGGAGAAAATGAGTTACGTTCAATGAAAAGTTGCAAAAAGATGGTTGGATTTCAAAATAGTGTTAGTAGGCTAGCTAGTTAGTAATGGCTCATAGCGTCCTTACGTCCCATCGCTTACTTATTTTTTTGTTTTTACGACACATTACTTTTTTTCTACCTTTTTTAAATCGGTCAAAACTGTTTTTTTATATGAATTTAAGTATCAATTTAGCCATATTTCATGTGCGCAGAGGGTTGAAATTAATACGTGACCATCTATGGGCTACTACCAACATACCATCCACATTTTTCCATTCAGATAAGTACTTTTAAAGATAAAGAGCTATTAAAAATAAACTTTTTTACGTTTGTGGAAGAAAGTATAATGGGCGCAGAAGGTTGAAACTTAAAAGGAACCACCATCAATGGACTAAATTAGATCTACTACCCAAATTAAGAATGTATTGTTAACAAAAATGTTGAACACACCGAAACGGGACCAAAAATGTTCCCTGATGTCTGAAATTGATTTCTTCGTCTTTGAATATTTGAATCCAGAGACAATAAGTTCGTTCTTCAGAACGATCACAGCTATTGCTTCTGTTAACTTAGTCTTAGTAAGCTCGGAAGCAATAGTCGACAATTTTCCTTTCACAATTTATTCAAAATCGCATGACTACTGTTAAAAGTTTCGTTACATCCAGAAGAGTAAGGAATAGGTGCAGCACGTTTTTATGAGAAGAAATAATATAGGACCACATGGGCAAAGTGTTACCTACCATCCAAATTTTATCAAAATCGGACGCGAGTAGTTTTTAAGATACGGTGGTTCACAATAAATGTTGAACGTTGAATGACAGACCGACTAACCAACATTGTTTGGTTCATAAAATGTTTAAAAATTATTATTGTAATCTTGCTAGCATTTATAATTTTTTGCATTCCTTAAAATCAGATTATGCTTTTAAACAAACTGTCTGGTAATAAAAAGCTTGGTGTTCCGGTGAAATCTGCGTCACGAAGGGGTTGAAGTCCAACCAGACTTCAACCCCCCTAATTAAGTACCCCGCACTAATTAATAATTATGTTTGCTTATAACTTTTAAACTAATTAATGGAATTTCATCGGTTTTTTAAAAATATTTTTTCCTCAAGTTTTACCGGTTCCAATGATATGCTATATGTTAAAAACGTATTTATACTTTTTTCAAAAATCAATAACTTCAAAATGGCGGCCAATATCAAAATAAAATATATTGGATTTGTTTGTCATAAAAAGAGTTACATTCGTGCCAAATATCAACTCGTTCGGACCACTTTTTTTCAAGTTTTACTGACTCAACAAACTGGCACAACTACGTGTAAAGACTGATTTTTGTTCCAAGTTTCAAGTCTCTAGCTTAAAAACTGTGAGAGTTATGCGTTTTGCAGACAGACAGACTGATGTCCAACTAAAAACCACTCTTAAAAATCGTCTTAAAAACACCCAAAACGGATAATTCTGTTGAAATCTCGGTTTCGGATTTTTTGGGTAAAAACAATACTTTTCCTATAAACCTTCGGAGAAGGAGAAGAAAAGTAAAAATTAAATAATACACACATTAATTTTGGCAGATTGACTGACTAGTGACGGAAGTGAGTAGACACGACGGAAACGTGGAGAAATCCTTTCGGACTCAAACAATTAATGAAGTAGGAGCTCTCATCCTTTTCTAACACTTTTACTAGTAGTCCATATCCTATTTTCTTAATAGGGCCTGAAAAAATCGTGATCAAAATAATCTTACAAATAATAATAATAGCATGGCACTGGGCACAGTAGTACATTTTCTCCAATTGAAATTACAAAACAAAATCGAAACGAAAACTAATTCGGTAAATAAAAATGATTATTGAGCTGAGCGAAGCGAAGCTCTTATACTACACTTTGCATTTTTCTGATGCATACTCCTCCTGAACGCCTGAGCCGATCCGCACAAAATTTGGAAAAAATCATAGTGACCTAACCACAGGAAGGTATAAATCTGAAATGGTCCAAATTGGTACCCGGGGGTACGGGGTACGGAGTACAAAAGTTTTCTCCTGAACTGCTGAGGCGATCCGCACAAAATTCGGCACGGTAATAGTGACCAACTACAGGAAGGTATATATCTGAAATGGTCCAAATTGGTACACAGGGGTACGGGGTACTAAGTACAAAAGTTTTCTCCTGAACGGCTGAGCCGATCCTCACAAAATTCGGCACGGTCATAGTGACCAACCACAGGAAGGTATAAATCTAAAATGGTCAAAATTGGTACACGGGGGTAAGGGGTACAAAAGTTAAAATAGTATATGCCCTTCAAGATGCATGTCGTTGGAAAGCTCTTTAAGAGTACAATTATTGTTGTTATGTTAACTTTTGTCATATTTTCATTTATGAGGGGTCACTATTGGTAAAATAGAAATAAAATAAAAATAAAAATATGGTTAAAATACACGCTCAGCTCAATATTGCAAGCATTGCACACCTAGTTATAACCTGCTCTCGTTCTCGTGTTGTTATTCAACATTTTACTACCTTCCGTAAAATTGTAATATTTAATAAGATTTCTCTCTATTTAACCTTCCGGCTTAGAAATATTCGCGATATTTAGGTTCTCGTCAAGAACGAGTGACCATCTGCGCAGGAAATCAACAAGATTTACGTTACCATCATGCTTACTTTTTCTAAATTAAGTTATAACTTCCATTTTATAATATAGCCCAGATAATAAGATGTTTGTAATATTTAGTAAGTAAAGTACGGCAATACATAATATGGATATTTATTGTTGATGTATGTAATAACTATATTATAGGTACTTGGTTTCGTTTGTAAATATTATTCTTCTAGTAAAAATAACTGCACATACCCTATATTTTTCCTAGAATACCTATACTTATTTTTGTTTGTTTCTTTTATTTAATTTAAGTTAATGTTGATATTCTACGAACTGAATCCGGCCTAGACTCTGATGACCAAGGCATTAGGTCAGTCATTCCTACTGACTTAAAAATGAATATTACACAATGGCGCCCGGACACTAGACTTATAATATTTATTTTACCATACTTTTACTGTTTTTTTTTCTTTTGCAGGCTTTCTTAATTTCGCAAATTTTTTATCAGAAGTTATACCATATCCTTTATTCTATTTGTTTAGCTGTTGGTGAGAGAAGGAGCGAATCTTAATGTTCAAGATAAGGACGGAGATACTCCAATGCACGAAGCATTAAGACACCACACTCTATCCCAGATTAAACAACTTCAAGGAGTCAGTGTTAAAGACATCGGCAAGGTTAGGAGCTCATTTTACTATATATACTACGTTTCCATGAGTTTTAAAAACCGTTTTGAAAACGGTTTTGGTATTCACAACCCTATGGAAACTGTGATTTCAAAACGTTTTGAGTTCAAGGTCACAACTGCAAATTTTTGGTTTTGTATTAGTATTATTCTAAGGATATTGAATTGAAAAAAGCATTGAGACATGCGCAGTAGGTATGATGAGCAGAGATATGATAACCTGACTTAACTATAACCTGTATGGGAGTTTATAGTTTTCAAAATTGTTGTGAAAACTGTTTTGGAAACACTTTCGGTTTGAAACCAAAACAATTTTGTAAACTCATGGAAACGTAGGTAGTTTATATTTGTTAAATGATTCTAATAAAAATCTTTAATTTACTGTTTCAAACTATTTTTATTCTCAAGTTGTAATATTCAGAAAATTACATGCATTTAATTTAATTGTGATGCATTTTTATTTTCATGTAAAATGCATTTAATTTTAAGCTGGAATTTTTATCTTCAGTATCGACTCAATTACTACGTTTCCATAATGTTTCAATGGGGATTGAATCCTGATTTGGGATTTAACAAGCTAGGTGTTTTCATGAGTTGTATTGAATCCGCATTCAATACTTTTTCAATACACCAAACTTTTACTAGGATACTTTGATAAAGGTTATAAGTTATAAATAATTTTATAACCTTCACTATTTATAACCAGGTTTGTTATTGTTATGTTTATTTTTAAAAACAAAACTAAAAATTACAAATAAAGGTTACGATTTTTGGTTGATTGGAGTGGTGTTTTCACAGATTTGACTTGTTTCACCAAAACAAATCTCTAGGGGCGCTCTCACTCACACTCTGCGCATGTCAGGATCGAGTTCAGGTGTTTCCATGATACTCCAGTTTAATCAAATCAGTTCCTGTAAAATTATAAAATTTAGAAGTTACACCGGCTTACCTTTATAATAAGCTAATCTAGTTCACTCTGAAATTTAGCTATAACTCTATGTTCTTACTACTGCTTAATGAAAATGAACTATATAAGCGGAAACCACTACTTACCCCATTCCTACAATTTATCTTAATCCTAAAATCTGCATATACATTCTTAAAATGTTTATCCTCACGCTCTAAAAATTACTATTACTCTTACGGCTAATAATAAACTATCTTAGAGTTCTGGAGGAGTTTTTGAAAGTAAAAATTCGGAAATTTCATAAGATGAAATTTATTTTTAGAGATTTTCTAGGTCAAGTTTCACCTACCATTCAATATCCAGTCCTAGAGATAATGAGCAAATTCAATTTTACTCAATTTCCATTATTAAATGTATCAAAAATCAAAAGTTTGTTAAATAAAAAAAACATTAGGCACTTCTTTAGATTGTCACTCCCCCTATATAAAAACCAGAGGGGAGTAACAATCTAAAGAAGGTGTAAGGAATGTTCTTCTTTAGACTGTTACTCACCCTAAAAAGTGTGATATTCCTTTGTCCCAAAGTACATTGCACTAAACATCCCTTTTTACTTTCCCATATTTACTTTCTCATATAAAGAGAAAGTATTGTGATGGCGCGAAAATTCGATTTTGATGGATTTACACGTTTTGAGGTCCCCTGAGTCCAAAAAAGTGGTTTTTAAAAAATGTCTGTCGTCTGTGCAGACGCCTGGAGCCTAAACTACTGGGCCGATTTTGACGAAATTTGGCATACATGTTCAGAAAAATCATACCCCGAGGCGAAATCGAGAAATGAATTTTAGCTCTAAATTTGGGGGCGCTACCCCCCAAAAACTCTGAAAAAACCGGAAAAAAAATTATTTCTCGAAAACGGTTCCGACGATTTTGATTAAAAAATTCTAAAATGTAGTCCATTGGAATACGAATCCAACGATATAAGCCGTTTTCCCGGGAAAAATCTAGTTCCTGAGAAAATAGCTTAAAACGCGGACGGAGAGAGCCCGGGTTCGATTCCCCGCCCAGGAGAAGTTATTTTTATGATACATTTTGATGAAATGTTCAATAATAATTAAATGTACATACGAAAACTAATAAATGGAAACACTGGGCTGTGTAATTATGAACTCGTGTATGAGAAAGTTTGTCTGAGTTGTCTCGGACCGATTTTTCTTAATAGTTATTAAGTCAAAGTCATTTTTACTCTAAAAAAAACGTAGGGGGTAACAATCTAAAGAAGTACCAAACATTAAATATTATTTTACATTAGATCAACATTTGTATTTTCATATCAGGCTCCCTGAGTGAAAGGTCTGAAAATAAAATGAGGAAATAACTATAACTTTTATTTTTAAAATAAAATCTCTCTTTTTTCCTCTATAATGATCTCATTTTATAGGTGTGTAAAGTTTCTGATAGTTGTTGTATTAATCAGGATGTGAAAGAGAGAAAGATAAACATGTCTTAGAGAGCTGCCTTTCTTGGTGTTGAGGTTCATCTCTTTTAGTAATAAAGAGATTTGTATTAGCAAACATTAAAATAGTTAATTAGAATTTGTGAGCAGAAAAATATCATAATTTAACCAACTAGTTTTGTAAAATTTATTTACATCAGAATATAAAGGTTATAAACTGCTATACTAAAATTAGTATCTTTACATCGTGAAGTTTGAAATGGTTATGAAAAATTATTGTTATAAAATTAGTAATACATAAAAGACACAGAGTTAGGATCCGTTGAAAAGTATGGAAATAATTGTATATATATTTAGAAATAAATTATCACAATATAGGTTCCCCTAATTAAGATTCTATTGGGCACATGGGCTGTATTGGGCAGCAGGTGGCCTAAACTGCTAAATGCTTGGTCCTTGACCAGTGTAGGGGTGGGGTTTTCCTACCCAAATGTAATATTTATTAATAAAGGGAATAATTATTTACTCAAAAGAGATTAACTTTTTTTCTATTAAAAATTGTAATATTAATAAGATTTTTCTCTATTTACTACAATTAACTGGAGTTAACCCAATTATCAAGAAATTGTAAAGTACATGGCTGAAAGTAGCCTAGTTTGTTTTTGTACTTTAAATATTAAAATATGAAATTTTTTTTTTACTCTTTTAAAAAAGATATATGTTAGCATTTAGCATTTGCTCTTTATTAAAGCCAATAAGAGAGAAACATTCTCTCTTCTAACTGTGCTAATTTTGATCTGAGCAAAAGGTCTTTTATCATAATTATGGAATTTTTCATTTTGTTGTGAATAAAACTATTATGTTTCTTACCCTTATTGATTGTGAACATTTATTATGATTTCTAGTTGCTAATGGGGCTAGGTAGTCAAGATGAGGTTCATGAAGCTAAGTCATCAGCGGCTATTGCATGCTTCCTGGCAGGATCTGGTGCTGACCTCACTGTTAAGAACAAGAAGGGGCAGACACCGCTTGACCTCTGCCCTGATCCAAATCTCTACAAAGCTCTTACAAAGGCTGCTGAGGACAAGGAAATGTATGTAAACCTATGTAATTTACTATAAGGCCGGGTTCACACCAGAGTGATAAGATATATATCTTTAGGTCGTAAGTGATATTGATATACGATAATTGTCTTGTAAGATACGCGATGCTCAACCTATAAAAAAAAACACGAAGAAACGACAAAATTAGTTCACACCTGTACAATTGTGACATCTGTCGTAAGGTATGTGTATTAACAGACATAGCCTGCTTGTCTCTTCCTTCAGTGCCGCAAGTATTAAGATGGGGTGGGAAGGGTAAATATGGCAAATTCAAAGAGTGTGGACATTGGCTTAAAGGAATGAGCAATTTTTGTGCTGGCGAAATAGCTGGTCTGAAATGAGTGTCCTGCTTCTCCAAGTAACTTGATATTAGTTGACATAGGAACTGAAAACATTCTGGACTCAACTGCTGCACCTCATGAACTTTAGATGGATGCTGAGACAGCTCTCTTGTAACTGCGGCTGAACTGTGTTTCACAATAATTAAATTATATGTATGTTATTTTCCTCTTTTAAATTCTTTTCAAATACCAATAGCTCGCAATAACTTCATCCTTACTCGATGACGAGCTCATGATTACTGACTAAACTCCTTCGGCTAAATTTTATCGCTTCGGTATGAACCTCACTTATCTTAAGATAAAAATTGTGTATTTAATGTTTCTGCTATAAATATCTTACTACTCTGGTGTGAACCTGACCTAAGATTAATTCATCTTTATATCTTGAAGGTAAATATCTTCCTCCTAATAAGCTACTATATTGGTTGGTAATTTAAAACAGAATTTATAATCAGATTTTAATTTATCACAGCCTTTTCTCAGAAATCCAGAGCATTATTGAAACCACTATTCAAACTTTTTCAGGCTCGTTATAAGGCTTGTAATTAGAATATTATTAATTATATTAGAAATATAAAGGAAACTGTCACATTCCTTTTAAAACAAATAAATAAGATTAATACTTCTAAGAGATTAATTAAGAATACCTAATGTACATTTGCAGTGAGCAGCTAGAAGCTCGAAGTGAACGTGAAGGAGAACAGGAAGGTGTTGGTGAGTGCCTTGTCTGTTCAGATCAGAAACGTGAGTCAGTATTTGAACCATGTGGTCATGTAGCTTGCTGCTTGACTTGTGCTCCAAGGGTCAAGCGCTGTCTCATCTGTAGGCACCCTGTTATTAATAATACTAAGGTAATAATTTATATGTACTTTTTTTTTTTTTCTTTTTTGTCATAATTTTAAAACAGATACAGTAGAGTCTCGATAATCGGAGTTAGATAGGACCGGTTCTAACTTGGATTACCAATAAACTCGGATGATAGGAAATTTACGAAAAATATGAATTTGGAATTCTACTTTTTAAATATTAATTGAAAAATAATATTTACATTCATATTTAATTTACATAAGGTTTTAAAATAATTTCATCTTAATCTGTTTCCAATCACCCACTATTTAATACCTAACTAACTCCCGTGCAGTTGTTTTCAGTGACATTACTTTGGTTATTTGCAACAACGCATTTATTTTCACAGCTAACAGAAGTTCGGTATATTTCTGTTCCCTCATTATAAAAATGTTACTCGATGCTTTTAGTTTAAGATCTGACATAGAACTGAAGAAGATGAAATAAAAAAATGAATAGGCTTCCCTGAATTTGAATGTACACAGCTGCTCAGACAGGAAAGGAATTCCATGGAACCATACGGATTTATCTCTACTAACACTGTCCTGTCCTGATTTTGTTTAATTTTAAATGGAAGCCGCTCACCCTCCTTCTTTCCAAGAACTCTTTTTTGACTCGGATTATTGGAAACTCGGATTATCGGAGCTCAGACTATCGAGACTCTACAGTAGTACTAAGATATGCCACTAAATTGATTCTATTTATACTAGGCATTGTGTTGAAGCGAGCGTAATGCAATAAATATTTAATAGTAAGCAAATAGTTAATCATGATGAGTTCATAGTTTTAAAGCATAATTGGAGTAGAGGGCAGTGCCAGGTGGCACTCCCACTTCACTTGGAAGGTTCTTTAGGAACTTCTATACAACCTTCCAACATTACGCCTCCAGCTCCTTTTCAACTTTATTTTATTAAAAATGTATCACTTCACTACACAACAACTTTTAATTGTATTAAGTTGAAATTTTATAAGCATAAGTCATTAGATGATTTTGTTTTGTTTTTTTTTTCAAATTGATTTGTAAGAGTGTAAGATATCGGTAAAAAATTGTTTTCTCTATTTTAAATGTTAAGGACAGCTTTAATAGTTTTAGCGATCTTTATTACTTCGTGGTGGTGTCGTTGTTGGTTTAAATAAAACAAATATTTTGAAAAAAAAAATGTCTCATCGAATAGAATAGGTGATAGTAGAATTTTTCCCATCCTAAAATTCCAATTTTAAATTTAAAAACACGTCCACATAAGCATTGCCAGCGAACTCTTGGACGGATAACGCTTTCAAACGATCTTAGCCTGAGTATTAGTCAAAGGAACATGTATACCAAATTTCAACTAAATCGGTCAACTTTTACTCAAGTTATTGTCAGACGCGTAAACGTTACTGACAGACAGACAAACAGACAAGATGCATATTTTGTTGAATATTGGAAGCTGGCTTACGCTCGCTTCAATTATTTATTTTATACTTATAGTTTGCCTCACAAAAAAATTGTACTGCTTTGATAGGTTGCTAAGCCATTGAAGTTTACAATATTTAGAGTTGCAAATTGCAAACTGCCAATGAAAATGAATTTATAAATAATGACCTCTGGCAATTACATATATATTTTTGTTAAACAAACTATAACCGCCTGTATAAAATTTTCTACTCCCTATTTAAATTTTAAAGCATTAAGGATTTCTCTGTAAGATTGCTTGTTCACGATATTGTTTTTATTTTACAATACTTCCACAAAGTGAATTTTAAAAAATAACTTTATTGCTTTTCCAATATGCCCATTTTTCTTAAATAAATGTGCATTTATCTTTTACCAGAGCTACATATGTTTAAATTTTATTAAATTTTCAAAGCATATTTTAATTATTAATAAATTAGTTATTAAATTTTTTTTTTCTAAAATTGGTTTGATACACCTACCCCTTTGCTTATATGTATTATTATTAAATGAATGTAATATTCGAGTTAATTATAATTGAACTGGACTACGATTGTATATAACAGATTGGTGACGTGGATGGCGGAACATCTGAAGAAACAAAGGTGTGTATTGAAAGCGCAATTTATTAAATTATACATTTACTTAAAACAGAAAAATTGTTTACATTATATGAACTCAATACAGGTTTAAAAACAGGGAAAAAAATATTTTAATTTACATGTCGAACTTGACATTTTGGCCCAAAATTAACAATGTTTAGACACTGGAATAAAAATGATCAAAAATGCTGAAGCCAAAAATTTAAGAATTGTTTAACAAATAATGAGGCCCAACACTAGCATGTGTATGTCAACTGTAATGTAAACAATTAATCTTCCCTCACCACTAATATACATATTTACACACCTTGTATCAAGCAAGAAACATTTTATAATTTCAAAGTAAGGTCATATAAATGACTAAAAAGGGTAATACAAAAATGGCAGCAAAGTACATGCACATAATTTAAAGTGGCCCAAGATGTGAAAGATCTTTTTACCACACTTGGGCTAAGTTACTCGGTTTAAAAGTTCCCTGAAAAAATTTAATAAAAATTTTAAAATTATTTCCAACTGGTAACTGGTGCACAAACCCTTCAGAACTCCTACTATTATACTATTACGAAGAAGTATTATAAGAACCAAGAATTATTTTTAGATGGTTCCCCATTTAAACGCCTGTCTTTAATCACTGACTTGCTTTTTTCTCTTTAGCATGTCACATACAAACATTTTTATTGTGAATTGCAAGATAACACAAATTTTGAATGTATTTCAGTTCAATTTGAATCTTATTTCATGTAAATGTGATTAAATATCATTTTTACAACTGTCATAAAAATTGCATGTGCCTATTTGCACTCTGTTATTATTATTTTTTATGTATATTTTGTCTAGTAAACGTTTTCAAGATTATATTTTGATTTTTCAGATTGATGAGTGCATAGTATGCTCTTATAATAAAGCAAGTGTTCTTTTCAAACCATGTAACCACTTGGTGGCCTGTGAGTTTTGTGCTCCGATCATGCGCAAATGTGTTCTATGTAGAGTACCTATTAGCAAGCAATTACCATTTTCTGCTTGCTGCGGCAAATCAGGTAATATTTAATTTTTTATCATTTAAATTAATTAATTAAAAAACTTTTTATATTTGTTCATCTTAAAACATTAATTAGAGTTTTTTTTTTTAAACAATTAAGCTTAATGATAAATTGAGATAAACCTATTAAATGTGGAGCAATACATTTAGTAGGTATATGTTACTGCTTTATTTTTTTCCCTGAATTTGTACCAGTAAGTAAGGTGCATTTATTACCCATATCAGTTTTCGTAGAAAAAATATTCATAATTTCCATTATTGCTCCTAGGAAAGGGCCTACTTTCTTGAATAATTATTTCAGATAGAAAGTCAAAACAAGTCAACTTAAATCCATTAAACATAATTTTGTTCTAATTATTTCTTGTTTGAATTTATTATTGTCCCTTTATAAAACCATGTTGAGCCATATATAGTGACATCATATTAAACTATTTAGTTTTATTGTAAATCTTTTTGCGGGGGAAAAAAGTAACTAGGAGTGTGCTTTAAGCATTAGTTGTTATCAAGCATACTAGCGCTAATCAGGAGAGCAGAAATTATTATCAGTGATGTTTTGTTTGTCTAATTAGACTAACTGATGTAGATAATAATACTTTGAGCTCTTATAGAACCATTTTTTTAAAAAAAAGAAATCTCTGTGAGACGTATTAGAAGTGAAACTTAAGTTCTAGAAACAATTAATTTTATGCATTGCTCTCTTTGCATTTGTTGACAATTTTATTATTTCAGGATTAAGAAATGGTTATGTGGCATTTAATTGATGAATAAAATATTTTCATAACATTTTAGCGAATAATGAAGAAAAAACATAAAAACAATATTTATACATATTATATTATTATAATGTATATAATATTACGCTTATACCAATTCTGTTTATTGAAAATTCATTTACCTCCATGGTGCAATGGTTAGCACTTATGCCTGCTTAATCAGAGGTTGGTGGATCGAGACTCGTCCAAGTGAAAGATTTTTTATATGTAAATCAACTGCCGACTTAAGCTGGCAGTTGATTTACCTATAAAAAAATTATTACTTAGATGATTCTCAAATCACAAACTTCGTTACATGCAATTTTGTTTGTTCCAAGCCAATTTCCTCTACCACTCCTAAAGAAGTTTCACTTAAAAAAATTGCTCTTTCTAATCCGTTTCTTTCTACATAATTGTTTAGTTGAATTACAGTCAATTAATATGTTACTGAGTTAAAAATTGAATATTTAAGAATTTAAAAAGAAAAATATTTACTTTGTTGGAATGATTTCATGCTACTCAATTTCAGATGATTGGGAAAACAAACAACCTGAGGAATCAGAGACGAGCGATGAAGAAGAATCAAGAGACAACAGGTTGAGGGTGAAACAAAACAATCCTGTACCATCTACTTCTGGATTTTCAGCTAAAAAGGACAATCAAGATGTTGTAGAAGAATCTACATCAGGACCTCTTCCTTTAGGTGATTGTTTTTTTAAAAAAAATACCTGAAACATGGTAAAGTGAATTAGAATTAAAACTGTGAATGATTAAATACTGAGTTTATATCACCAGGTATTGCCTAGTAAAATTAATAACATTACTTGGATTAAAAAAAAGAGGGAGCCAGTGTGACCGAGGTGCTCTAGGCACTCGCCCAGCTATCAATGAATCGAGGTGAATCAAGGCTGTGGGGGTTAGATCCCGTGTCATGATGCTCTGATTAAAATAGCTCACTAATGACCATACCATACCTGCTTTGGCGGTACCATGTACAGGTATGATGTGAGAAGAGGCTGGAACTCTCCACCGCTGGGTTAATAAAATGGACTCAATGTGACCTGATTGCTAGGTTCGAGCAAGTGGTTCGTCCTACCCGTCTAACCACTACTACTACTGGATTAAAAAAAATCAATATAGATGTATTTACTCGTTTAAAAGTACAGTAATACTTACTCTTTGTACAGTGTAAGTGAGGTTGGCAGCCTAACTTTTGATAAGAATAATCAATAAAAAAGAAAATCGTTGAGTTTAAAAGTCAGTTACACATGAAAGAAAAGTCACCTTTCTTTTATATGAGGAAGGAGGGAATTGTTTTATACCCTGAATCTTAAGTCGGTACTCATTAGGCTAATGGATGGCCTAAGTTGCCTTTTTCTTATAGGAAAAGAAAGGATTGTATTAAGATAAGGGCCATGCCTTTAATCTTCAGTGCTCATTAACCTAATTGATGCCTAAGTGAAAGACAGAGTGTAATGAAAATATAGATCATTTTTAGTTTTACTGTGTTAATAAAATACCTTCATATATTAGTTCTTACGATAGACATGGTGAGATGAAATAGATAAAATCTCTAGATGGGGTTGCACCCAATTTAAAATGGATTACTGAAGTAAATGTTTGTTGAAAGAGTTAAACTTTGTACAACAATAAAATATCATGAAATTTTAACCCTTTCTTTGGTTTTAAATATTTAACCAAGCTGGCTTTCAACTTACTATGTCATAACTTGTCGCAGAAGGCAAAGTTAAGAATCCGTATACACCTTTAATCATTTATATAATTAAGTAGTGTCCCAACAACACACCTCGAAATAATTTGTTATTGCTAAGCTAAAGCAACCAAATTTATTCCAATAAAAATAAATGTTTGTTTTGATTTGTTGGTCTTCAAAAAGATATAATAACTTATCTAAATTAACTAATTCAGTTTTAACTTTTTTTTCCTTAATATAAAACTAAGCTTGTTGCCACGGGCTTAACGTTTTGCATGACTATAAAGGCTTAGGTACATAGCATTTAATTCTAACGCACACATTTTAACAAAAAATATTTTACGGTTTTTCTTGAGAAACGATAATTTTTTGTTGTATTTTAAATTTCTTATTATTCTTAAAATACAAACATGTATTATTTTAATTTTAAAATAATCTTGTATACTGTTCAACACTTTATTTAATTAAAGTTATTCAACCTAAGTATTTAATATAGGATTTATCTTTTATTTCGATCTATTGTAACATATGACTTGGCTTACAGCAGAACCTGTTGTTCAATTACCAGGAAATATAATGAATAATGGAGGAAGAGATACAACTAATTCTGATATTCAAAAACTTCAGCAACAGTTGCAAGACATAAAAGAACAGGTAAGCAATCATCATTCAAATTGGCTCATTTCATTCTCATTTAAATTGGCCATTTCAGCATCCTGGTGCTTGATTTTTTTGAAAAAAATTCGAATTATTTTTGAATAAAGAGATTTTAAAAACCCTTCTAACTATCCTATTTATTTCATTTTTAAGTTTTAGGTGGTATTCATACTACGGAAAGTTTAAATTTATATCAAATTATAATTATTATTAACAAAGGGAGACATCCTATTTATGTTCCAAGCAGTATTATGAGAGTTAAATATATGTATATATATATATATATATATATATATACAGGGCTCGATTTGAGGCGGAACGGCGTTCCGGGACCTCTCTCTCTCTCTGATAAATAAAAAAAAATTATCGGCACTAAAATTTGCACTTAGACTGTGGGTTTATGTTTAAAACTGCTTAAAATGCTGTTTTAGAATGTTTATTTTTCAAATTTTCCCCGGACCCCCCTTCTTTGGGGGGGGGGGGGGGAGAGTAGGTTGTAGTTCCGGCACCTCAATTTCTA
The DNA here is from genome assembly GCA_951217055.1 of Gerris lacustris. Lineage (NCBI taxonomy): Eukaryota > Metazoa > Arthropoda > Insecta > Hemiptera > Gerridae > Gerris > Gerris lacustris. The sequence continues at coordinate 48,688,144 of OX578278.1, forward strand.
GAAATCAAGCACTGTATATATATATATATATATATATTTTTTTCTTCAGTATGTTATAACCAGAGAAAGTAATGTCCAGACAGGTAACGTACAGGACATTTTAACTTTGAAAGTAATTTACTAACTGATAAATTATTGGTGACACAACAGACCACATGCTCATAACTGTTTACTATTACTACTGTAAGAATTAGAAACTGAATGTTAATCTGAATCCAGAGCTTTAAAAAAATATATGTAACGTCTTGGACAATGAATAAAAATACTCTCTATGTTAACCCCTTGGTTGATAGTCAGTCAATATCCACTTGCACGCTGACTATTGGAGAGCAACTGAATATCACAGGTACCTTCAAGGAGTGGAGGTTGTGTAACTTTTCAAAATCGTCTTACCATCTTTACTTTCTTTACCACCCTGTTGACGGACTGGAAGTAACATATTGGAAACCTACTTTGTATAACCATTTTTTTCAAGATTTTTAACATTTCTTCATAAATTATGTGTATATTAAATGAAATTAATAACGTTTTCTAACCAGAAACTCCTGATGTTTTCCCCTAAAATTGAATTTTGTATTAAAAGAAGCTTTTGTTAAGGGGTGTGGTACAGAAAAAAACAGTGTTTAATATTATTATTATTATTTTTTTTAACTTATACTGTATATTGAAAATATTACCAGCTTGCATTTACACTAACAATATTGCTCCCTTGTCCACTTCAGAACCTCCCATAGGGACATCAAATTACATCTGAAGTTGCGAGGCAGTAAATGCCCAATTTAAATGAGACGTATTTTACTATTTTTTTTAATAAATTCAGATTTTTGTATATATTATTATATGTTTTGTTGGGAGGGTAATTATTAATATAATTTAAAAAAAAAGAAAAAAAAGAAGTAATTCCAATTACCCAAACTAATAATAAGAATTTTCTGTTCTAATGTCATATTTTGTAGTTTGTAAAAAACTAAGAGGTATGATAAACAGAAAACAAAGTGAAAATTAAAGTTAAATGACAATAGATGATGAACATTCAGACTTTATATAAAAAATATTTGTAAATTGGTTCTTGAGTGTGAGAAATATGAAAATGGAAATAATTAAGATACAGGTACAAAACAAGAGAAGTAGATAATAGTTGCATTGATCTTGAATGAAACACTATGGAATGGGGCATTTATGGGCATTTTTGGGTGGTCTTTATATGGTCCACCAAGGGTTTAAGGGTTAAATTGTCCATCACACATTTACGATTAATAAGGCTCTTCACAGTTCACTGTGAAGTTTCTGTGTTAATGAGGATAGAAGAGATGAACTTTACCAAAATGACCAATTAACCAGTTTGCTGAAGGTGACCAAATAAAGTATGTAGTCAAAAGTAGGAAGATTTGAATCCTACTTTTAATATGACTTGATTATTAACTCATGTTTTTTATTCACTAAAAACATAATCTAAATTATTTTCTAATAGCAGCTGCTGTAACAAATTAATTATTTTGAAATTTGCTTTGTTTTCAGACAATGTGTCCTGTGTGTATGGATAGACTGAAAAATATGATATTCCTATGTGGTCATGGCACATGCCAGCTTTGCGGTGATAGAATGACTGAATGCCCAATTTGCCGTAAACTCGTAGAAAAGCGCATCCTTCTCTATTAGAATCAGCCATCGATAACAAGTTTCATCAAATGCCAGGCCCTCGTATTGCAATCACCTGCATCAATTTCTTTGTTTTTTAACTATGGAAAGTTATATAACTCTTATTTTTTATTATATAATTGACTGAATAAGTGATGCTTAGCTATTAGTTTGTCAATTTTATTTTATTTTTTGTTATTATTATCATTGTTATTATTAAGTATAGGTATTTAAGAAAATCGTGTTAATTGAGAACAACTTATATTCTATTTTGATTATAATAATATCATTATTTATTTTTAATGTAATTCTCTTATTGTTTGTGACACTAAAAAGCTACGCTTTTCCATAAAAGAGTGTTACTAATTATTTATAAATATTAATTATTTGATGTTTTTCTTATATGTATAGCAACCAATAGCAGCAACCTACCTCTATGTTACCATCTACATTATATATCAAAATGTACTCAACTAACACCAATATATATTTATACCCTAATGTAAATCCTCATTGACCCTACAATATACATGACAACTAAACTTATAAATCACTTACTAATTTAAATAAACATTATATTAGTTTGAAACTTTTTCAAAATATTTGTATCTTGTAAACGTTAATAAAACTGATATATATTTTAAATCACTCTCATGTAAAACCCTATAAGAAGATTTTCACAACTTATTAATTGTTTATAATACCTATTATACTAATATGTAGGACAGGAATTTGTACAGAGTTGGAAAATGCAAGGGGGTCTTAAGTTTTTTGTGCCTTATTAATCAAAGTAAACCAAAAATTGCCAACATTATTATGACTTGTGTACCCTTTGGCTAGCTGCCAATCTCTCTTCATTGTTCCCTTTTGTTTGCATCCATTTTTTTGTGATTTATATATTTTATATTTGTATCTGTGGAAAAAGTAAAAGTATTTAGTGAAGATTTTTTTACATTTTGTGGCTTAACCGTTTGACAGTGATAGGTGTTCAATCTGCTTTATAGACTGGAAATATAAAACTGATGATTAGTAATCATCATCATAAACATGAAATTAAATTTCTGCTTGAAAGAAGAGAATATAACACGAAGAGAATATAAACACTCTCTACTGAAATTTTATATAAAGTTAATAAGAAATCTGCCTTTAGGCTTATAAAAAAGTGCCAGTTGAAAAAATTGTATTTCTATCTTTATTAAACTTAATTGTTTAACCCCAAACCATACATATCCTATCATAATGAAAAAACAACTAAAGAAGACTTAGATCCTACAACACTCAAAGTTACTTTAATTTCACATCACTTAGGCTGGAAAATGTAGTTAGACTTGTGCCAAGTTCAAAGTCTGTTATAATTTTATATAACAGAAGCTTGTATTAAACTTCTGCTATGCATAGTTTAACTCTGCTGAAAGAGCATTAGACAAATTAATTTTATTTGTAAAACAAACATTAATTGTAAATAAAATGAGGTAAGAACACAATTTCCAAATGGTAGTTTTTCTAATAATACAGTTGGACGTCCATACAACAAAATTTATGGTTCCAGAGGAAAAATGAGTGGTCTTGAAAGAGGATGATTTTTTATCCCATACCACTTTCACCCATTGCAGAACTGCTTCATCTATGTCTTTATACTTACATAAAATCTCCACTTGTTTCCTATAGTTTAAATATTGAATCCCATTTTCATTGAACTTGGAACGATTTCATATTTACGGGATTCTTCATTCCTTTACGGTTCATCTACTACGAATTGATTAATTTTATTCTAAAAGCGATGACATTTTAGACAATTATATAGTGAGTTAATTACGCTGCAAAAAGTCGAGCTTTATATAGCTTTAACATCCAAAACGAATTCTAAACTGAGACTAAAAGATTATACATAATGTGCAAAGATGATTCCGATTCCACTAAAACTAAAAAGTTTCGTGCTTCAGCAAGAAACTCCTAAAAATGGTTTTAAGAAAATAAAGAAATGCAAAAACACCGCCAATATTAATTCACAAAAAATTTGACAATCATCAGCCTTATTTCGATAAATTTTGTTGGTTGTAAAGAAATTATTTTCATTCTATAGAAACACTTTTATATAGAGAATTCATGGGGACATAAAAAATATTCGTTATATAGAGATGTTCGTTGTACAGAAGTTAGTTATAAGGAGGTTCCATCTATATTAAAATTTTTCATATTATTAGAAATTGGGATTAATTAAAAATAAATTTATATTTTTAAAAAATTGTATTAATATTCAAAGGACAATTGTTGACGAAGGTTAATTTTTTTATTAGCAAAAAAAAAACAAAACATTATTTTACTGTTATACAGGTTTTAACACTATTTGTTATTGAGAGTTAATATTTTTATCAAATATAAAATGAATTATTTTTTTAGTAATTTAAAAAAACATACCTAATTTTTAAGGCCCGTTTACACTTTGATTAGTGCGAGTGCGAGTGCAAGTGTTTAGTAAATTTTGCAAGTGTTTAGTGCGAGTGTTTAGTGTTAAGTAGTGTCCAATTGTGTTTAGTGCAAGTGATAAGGATTTAGTTTTATTTTGAGGAAAATTTTATATTTTATTGAACAATTTTTTTTTTTTTTTTTTTTTTTGTGGGGGGGTATTAGGTATCATTGTTTCGTTGACACATTGTGACAGTTTTTTGACAAATCAATTAAACATTTTCCTTTTAAATTGTATAATTACAAAATAAAAAAACCCTGACATCTAGGTTAGAGTGGGGAGGCCTACTCGCAGCTCCACTAAACAGTGCAAGTCTACTTAACAGTTCACTCGCAAAATTACTAAACACTTACACTAAACACATGGTGTCCAAACGGGTTTAGTGTTTTTACTAAACACTCGCACTCGCACTAATCAAAGTGTAAACGGGCCTTTATTTAAAAAAAAAAAATGCTACTTAGTTTAATGATCTTCATTGAAGGGCCACCAGAAACATAAAAGAAGAGACTTGAAATAAATCTATAAGATAAATATTAATATAAAAATAAGTTAACCACAGGAATATCACCAAGTGGCCCTACCAAGTGCAGTAGTGGGAGACACTATACCTACCTAGAGACACTATTGAACACCTCCTATATCTTCCTAACTCCCTGTTCCTATATGCCTCCTTGTGTAACGCTAGTTTTTGGTAACACTTTTCAATGATATGTGCCATAGCCAAGACAAGAAAATGTCAAAAAAAAAACTTTTCTATTCTTTTAAACAGTATAATTTGTGCAAATTTTCGCCATATACTTGGGCATCATCAGGCCTAAAATAATAATGACACATTTTTAATAATTGTTTTTTAAAATTTGTTTTTTTTATAATAAAATTAATCCCCCAAAAAAACTGATGTAAAAAAATAAGCCAAGTCTCGCGAAAAAAGTTGGGAGATCATATGTGTAACCAGGTTTCCCTCATCCAAGTAAGTTCTACTAGGCCTGATTTATCCAGTACAAGTAAATGATGTTTGTCTGTCCCCCTCTCCATTTTTTGTCCCTCACAAACTCAAATATTTTCTTTCCCATGTTTTATTAAATTACTGTACACATTTAAATTTTAAAAAAAATTCTGACTTGGAAAACATATAACACAAACTTATTAAACTACAACAAATCAAATAATAAATTTTAATTTTTAATTTTAGTGTCGCAGCACGAGAATACAAAATTTTATAAGACTCTGCATCTAATTTTAGCCTCTTTGTGCTGTGGATTTGCTAAGTCAGAAAATTGTTTATGTATGTATTTATAAATTATATAGTAATAGGATTTCAGATAAAAATTATTATTTAAAATGTGTCATTATTATTTCAGGCCTGACGGTGCCCAGGTATGGGCGAAAATTTGCACAAATTATACTGTTTTTTAAAAAAATTGATTTTTTAAAATGATCATCCCTAGAGCCCAAAAAGAAAAAAAATAATTAGAAAATTAAGGGATTAACCGAAGAATAATTAAAAAAATATAAAGTGATTTAATGCTTCTGGGAAATATTTTTTCCATTTTTCAATTGTTTTATTAATATTCATTTGTAAAATTTCTCCTTCTTTTAGAAATGTATCCGGCATCCCTTTCTACTTAAATCTTTACCTAAAATAGTTTTGAAGAAACCTAACAGTTTAACTAAACTGTTGGTTACCAGAATCTCTAGGACTATAGTAATTTAATAACAGTTATTTCTTTAAATGATATTCCCAAAATTGGGGTTTTATTAAATACTTATATCTAGCTTTAGCATTTTCCTTGGACTTTGACAAAAATTGTCTTTTAACTGGTGGTTTGTGGTAGCCGTTAGCCCATTAAAAATTACCAAGTATCAACTTCTGTGAATATAATGAACAATGATTGCTACATTTAGCAAAATTAAACGTAAGAATGATTAAAAAGTTCGTTGTTTTGACTGAGATTGTTGAATTTGATTTTTAGAAAAATATTGTCTCTCTCCTAAAACACTCAAATATATGTACGAATAAATATGTATATGTATTTATAAATGATTATTTATTTAATAAATTTTTGTCTTATTTGTTGCATCATTTTTGTTGTACTATTAACTGCTAAAATAGCCAGTTTTCCATTTTAACATAAATCTCCTACATTATTTCACTCATAGTTTATGCTGACCTAATTGAAAATGGTACCTAAACAAAATTGTTCCTTACAATTTAATTTTTAATAAATCTTATTTGAAATATTGTTTTACAAGTATTCTTTAATTATTATGTAATTATTTTGAGTTTTACTTTTTATTAGTTATAAGATATATGTTAATATTTTTCTCTTTATTTGCACTTTTTATATTTTAAGTTTTAATTTGTTGTTATTTTAAGTTACATTATGATATTTAATGAAGTCCTTAATAACAAATGTATGATATTGCACACTATGAATATGAATTTATCTATGAACCTGTTATTTTTATTTATATAATGGAATGTTATATTTGTAAACATACAATAAATTTGTTTTGCAGATTTTTTTTTTTTTTTTTTTTCATTTTATTTTTCTCTGCGTATAGTACAGGTAAAATGTAAGATTCGAAACTTGGTTTATGACTTCGTCGGTACTAGAATTGAATATTAGAAGAGTCATCAAATGTTTAGGGTGTGGAACAATATTTTTTAGGGAAGGGGAAAGGGCAGTGTTTCCCAAACTGTGTGCCACAGCACACTAGTGTGTCGCAAGGCCATCTAGGTGTGCTGCGGGATCCAGAATAAAAAATAATAAACCACAAGTGGTAACCTTTGAACGATTTATTGGTGAAACATCTAATAATGATCGATTCTGACCTCTCTGAGACCAAAAGAGGCGGGGACATTTTTAATTTAATAGTACTTTGAAAATTTTAAAATATCATGGCAGTTTTAAGTGTCTGCATTGATGGATGTCTGTCTATCCATGGGCGGTCACTTGACGGGCTTTCAAGCTTTAGCAAAAACAAAAACCCAGACACCGTTAAATCTCCCTTATAATAAATACGCAGGCTAAATTTTGACCTAAAATATGAGGAAAATTAAATATTTGCTTATAATATGCACCCGACTTTTCCGTCAAATTTTAGAAAATAATCAATAAAAATTCGTATAAATTTAAAAACACACTAACAGAAAACTAGATACTATTTTTAAGGTGCCTAATTATCCATAAATAAAATTATTTATAGGTATTCTTCCGAATTTTTTAATTATGTATAGGTATTCTTCCGAATAAATAAAATTATGTATAGGTATTCTTCCGAATTTTTTAATTATGTATAGATAATCTTCCAAATAAATAAAATCATGTATAGGTATTTTTCCGAATTTTTATCAATACAAGGAATAAAAAATATAAAACTTATTAACAATTTGTAGATGGCGGCCTTTGAATTCAGTTGTTTGTAATCAAGCTGTTGAGCTGCAGTGATGACAGTGTTTTAGATAAGAATAAAAATTATCTTCCATCTACTTTTATCAATTACTTTAATCAATTACCGAAATAAATTACATAATTTTGATAACAGCAAGTCTTGGTCTCAAAAAAAAAAATAAAAATAAAAAAAAATAGAAATAAGTAGGTAATCAAAATAAATACGATAAGATAAATAAAATGAGTTTTTGTTAAACAAAAAAAAGTATATTTATCTACGATTGATAAGAAATATAAACATTATATCTCTGTTTAGATGCGTTGAAAGTAATTATTTACGCACTTGAATTTATTGCGCATGCGCGTCTCATAGTTCTGAAGAATTCCTCTTCTTTACCACACTAGTGCGGTAAAGAAGAGGAATTCTTCAGCTTTACGCACGATTAGCTAGTTTGTTTACATTTAACAAAACTAATTTGCTGTTCTTTCATAATTTGTTAATTATTGAGGTAAAATTTAAGTTGAAAAAAGGCTTCTTTTTTTCACTCGCGTATAATACGCACCCCGATTTTGGAAGGAAAAAAGTGCGTGTTATTCGTGAGATTTTACGGTAGTTTTTACTCACGGTTTCCTACAAAGAGAAGCACTGGTGGCCAAATCTTTGGCTCCTAGATTCAGAGGAGCATTACTATCAAGTATTTATTAAGTGCTTCCATAAATATCATGTTAACTGTAAATAATGGGTAAAAGTGATTTCCAGACATGTAATTTTCTGTCTGGTAGTAAAAAATTCATTTTTGATCCCCCGATCAGTGGGGTCCCAGTAAACTTATAGACATGGGGACCAGGATGGCTTTCGGCGACCCTGTATAAAATAATAGGAGTTCCGCGGCTATTGGCTATTTTTCTATAGCGTGCCGCGGGCTAAAAATGTTTGGGAAACACTGGGGTAGGGGGTCAAGTGAGGTGTTGTTTTATATGTATTTTATTAACCTGGATTTTATGAGGAAACCTTCGGGTCAATTGAATCGTTGTTTATCAAGATATAATGGAAACAATAAGGGTTTTTCCTATTAAAACCCATAATATCACGATATGATAGGTCAACCTGAAAAGCTCCTCCTCATTTGGTTCAGCTCAAAATACATGTATATAAATACAGTAGGAGACCTGACAACAAATATCAGTTAACCTAAAAAACATTATTCCACTCCCTAAAATTTTATATATTTCTTATATTTTATGACGATTTTTGTGTTGATGGAGATTATAGGTGTAAGTAATAATACAATTTACAACATATTGTTAAGAAATGTTTCGACCCTCTCTATGGTCATCTTCAGTATTTACAAACCTAACATTGTTTATCAATTAACATTCCTATTATTACAACTTAATTATGCTTTAGTTTAGGGAATGTTAATGATAAACAATGTTTGAGATGACCTTAGAGAGGGTCAAAACGGTTCTTAACAATATGTCGTAAATTGTATTATTACTCACACTTACAATATCCATCAACAAAAAAATTGTCAATTAATCTCTATTAAAAATATTGTGTTTTTTGGTCCTATCATTATTTTTCACTTGTTATGATAATTATTATTTGTATTCCAATGCTATCAATTTAAAAGGAATCAATAGTTACATTGTGATTATAATTTCATTATTGGTTTATCATTTAGGAATTAAACTTTGATCGATTAAATGAAATGCTAATTGTATTCAGTTTTTCAAAAGGAAGAGATAAAACATTTTGCAGATTATCAAAATAGAATTTATTACCATGATGAAGTTACAAGCAGTTCTACTGATCACTCTTTACCTAGCAAGTAATTTATAATTTTTAATTATTTTCATAATTTACTGCATAGAGTAAACTAGGCATTGTTAGGACTGAGATAAAGCAATTAATGTTATTTTTAGAAGATACTGCTAGGATAGGCTCGGAATCAGTAGCTATGTTTCCTTATAGTGCTAATATATGGTAGGCCAATTGTTAAAATAAAATCCCTTAATAGTTTGGTTCCTGAAGCCTTCATATATAAACCAATCAGTACAGTATTATGACTAAAATATCCGCATTTTTTTTTTTACAGCAAATCTCTGTATCAAGTCTACTTGTTGCATGAAAATATTCCTCCAATTTATTTTTATTTACAATAAATGAACCATTTAAATAATTAGTTGTTTTGCCTGAGATTTTGTGGTACTACTTCATAATTATGACTGAGGTTGGTAGAAAGTAGCACAGCAATATTTTCACCACAATTTTATAATATATAATTGTGGTGACAATATTGTAACTACTAGTCATAATAACCATTTTTTAATTTAACCAAAGATTTATTAATTATTAATTTAATTGTTCGTACATAATGTATTAAAATTAATTTGTTTCCAGCTTTCTTATGGTCAACTTTCATTTATTTTTAAAAAAGTATTATTTCTTTACCTAATAATTTTGTTTAAAAAAATCTTATTTTTAGACTTATTACAAAAAAAAAATCATTTAGAGACATGCATAATCTCAGAGATAGTTTCCCTGATAGTTCTCTTTTAAACAGCAAACAATAGATTTTAAAAAAAAATGAAAATAACATTTAAATAAATTGAATTTTTTAACACTTAAAAAAATATTATTGGTCCTTGGGAAAGCACAATTTTAAAACTACAAATATCTTAAAAACCTTACTTATTTTTGAAAGGAAACGTATTAACTAAAAATTAATGAAAAAAAATCTTTTGATAACGAATAATTATGACTGAGGTTGGTAGAAAGTAGCTCAGCAATATTGTCACCACAATTTTATAATATATAATATCATTTATAATATATAATTGTGGTGAAAATTATTTATAGTAATAAAAAAAATCTTTGATCATATAGGTATATTGTAAGGACATTTAATTTTATAGCCTAATTGTGTAAAGAATTACATTTTTGAAAAAAAAACTAATCTTTTTCAAGATATTTACTCAAAAAAAGACATACTTTCCAGAAAGGCTACAGCTCCCCTCAGAACTTTTGGTATGTTTATTTCCAAGCATCAATAAATAATTGTCCCAAATAACAAGACTTTCTGATGACTTCCACATATGCTTAAATCTTACTCAATGACGACTAATATAATTAATGTTTGTTAGATAAGTATATACAAATCTAACATACTTATTAAAGTGGGAACTTTTTGATTTTATTTAGAAAATACATAATTATTTCAGCCAAATATTTGAACTTTGAGGTGCTTGCTGTAGTTTTATTCGTAAGAGTTGTTTATCTCAACAAGCAAATAATTGTTTTTAGGTGTATTTGATAGATATATAGTTATTTACATTATTGAGCAATTAAAGAAAATTTCCATTTTAAATCTATGGTGGAAATTTGTAAATAAACTAACTAGCTTGAGTTTTGATGAATTTATAATCTATTATTTAAAGTAATACTGCCTTATTTATTTATTTTTCTTAACCCTTTAACACACCGTGTAAACATACTTACCACCCCTAAAAAATCACCTGTGATATTGGAAATATTAAAAAAAGGCCCACAAAAACAAAATTTAAAATAAATATATTTTTTATTTTTAGGCTGTTACATAATATATTAAGGTAGTAAAAATATTGTTAATTAAGGTACTAGTGTTGAGTCAATAATATTTATAAATTATTGGAGCATACTGTATTGCATTGAATATAAGATGCATCCTGATTTTTTATCCAAAATTTTGGAAAAAATATTTATGATGCACCCTGTTTCAAAGGGAAAATCGTCCATTCTCTTTTTTTAACAACTTGTTCAGATGTAAAATTTAGGCAGTCTACTATGGAAATTGCTCGAATATTGAATCTTTATTTAGATGTAAGGTGTATTTTAATCTTTATTTAGATGTAAGACAGACAGACGCTTTGGCAGAGAAATAGCAAGGTTAGATTTTAAAAATAAAATTTTGAAGCTAACAAGAAATACATAGGTACAATGGAACCTGCTTTACCCAAAATCTCATCAGGTATTGAATACTTTAAAATTTATAAAATAGGAGGACTCAACAATGATATCCCAGCAAAATAAAAAAAATTGGAAATAAAAAATAAAAACTGCTGTCTATAAAAAAATGCCTTGGCTATAATAAACCCACAATAAGCGAATCATGCTGACCAAAAATTGTCAATTTGGATCCGGAATTTTATGCCGGATTTTTTTAAGAATTTGTAAAAATCGAACTACCTCCTATGCCTTGCTATATTCCGCATCCAAAGTGACAATATTTGCCATTGTTGGTCGAATATTAAAAATTATAGAAATTTATTTTTAGAAGCAAGAAGAAAAAGAGTTAGAGAATAAGCTCTTTAAGTATGACCTAATAAGCTAATTTTCATAATTAAAAAATTCCTAAAAGTGGCCAAGGATGGAAAATGGAAAACAACCCTTATTTGGTCGTGTTTGAAGAGCTGATCACAAATCATGTTGCCTTTTTAGGCTTTAGGGAGCGCTTGTTAAACGAGAAAACTAAAATACCATTTATCTAATAGATATTCTAGGTCAAGAAAAAAGAAATAAATGCTGTTACGAAGTCGGTTTTCATAGCAGGACACAATTAGATATTTTTTGCCTCTTTTTAATGTTGTCCATTTTGGTACAATTGACATATTTAGTCGTGCTTAGAGAACTGACTGTGAAACACTTTAACTTCCTTGCTTTTATAGATAAATTCCTATAAAAATAATATTTTCTAACTAAGCACAGCAAAAAAAGTCATTTTGTATCTTAGTCATCTAGGATATTGTTTGATTTCCACGAAATCTTAAAAAATTGCCTTGAATTTCCTTGGTTATACTAAACCAGCAATACACATATTCTTCGGGGAAAGATTGTCAGTTTGGATAGCAAAGCACAGGAGGTAGTTCGATTCTTACAAATGTTTCAAACACGGCAAAATACGCTTTTTTATTATTTTTCCATTTTTTGAAATTTGCACAGGGAAACTCTGGACTTTCCCTAATATTTCAAAAAATAGACAACAACAAAAGCGGCAATAAATGGCTAATTTTGTCCTGCTTAGAGAAAGGACTACATAACACTATTTCTTTCTCTGTACTTGACCTAGAACGTCTATTAGATAAAAGGTATCCTAGTTTTCTATTTTCTGTGACAATTGTTCACAATTGTCTGTATTTTAAAAGCGTTGCCTGAACTTTAAAAAGGCAACTGGATTTTTATTAAGATCTTCAAACCCGACAAAATAAGGGTTTTACCACTTTCCATCCTTAACCAGGAAGGGGGAATTTTTAACTCTTTCAATTATAGAAAGTGGTACAATTGGCTTATTAGATGGTACTTAAAGATATGATTCTCTAACTCTTTTTCATCTTGCTCCTGCAAATAAGTTACTATAACCTCTAATATTCAAACCTAGCACAGCAAAAATGGTCAATTTGTATCCAGAATATAACAAGGCATAGGAGGTACAGTAGAGTATCGCTAATCCAGGTTTAACGGGACCGAACCCAGTTCGGATTACCGAAAGTCCGGATTAAACGGAATCAAATTTAATGTGTCTGTAGAACAAGCTTTAGTAGAGTAAAACTATTAAAATCGAGGTTTTTATCGTAAAAATTACTTCTATTAGTCTCCAAAACATGCTTGTACAACGTAGGTCCACTATTTTAGTTAAGAGCTGTTCTGTCACCAGTTATGTCAAATATCAAATGAATTAAAATAAAATGACAATCTATTACGCAGGTGGCAGGTATAGAAGGGACTTCCTGAGAAACAGTCTGAGTTCCAATATGAAATTCAAGGAGCGATAATCATTTCACAAAAAGTTGAGACATTAGACATTGTTGGCTTGGCAAAATTTCATGGAACTGGGTTGAGCCGCCGCTACATGTTTCTTAAAACCCTTCTCCATCTCAGCCACATATAATTGTACTTCCTTTATACCTTCCGCCCTACATTTCTATGGAACCGAAACAGATTTATCGATGTTCTAACTTATTCTTAAATCTGTTAATTTTTAACAAAATACCGGGTATTCCTCGTGTTAGACTCTTTGAATATACACCTATAAACTATACTAGGAACAATTTTATACATTTTAATAGACAATAAAAGCAGAAACTCCAATTATCTTAACAATTAATAAATCTTAACAGGCCCTGGTTCCAATTTGTACATAGTTTTTGGCCCGTCCGGATTATACGGATGTCCGGACTAGCGGGGTCCGGATAAACGAGACTCTACTGTAGTTCGATTTTCACGAATTATGAAAAAAAAAAAAAAAAAATCCCTAAAATTTATTCGGCTATAATAAACTGGCGATACACAATTGTCAATTTTGTATCCAGTTTAAGAATGCAAAAAATCAAACTAAATGTTGTAATTTGCTATATTCCAGATACAAATTGACTATTTTGTCCTGTTGGAAAAATTAGTAAAAATCAAACTACCTCCAATACCTTGCCATATTCCGGATACAAATTGACAATTTTTGCAGTGCTTTGCTCGAATATTAAAAATTATAGAAATTTATTTTTAGGAACAAGAAGAAAAAGAATTGAATAAGATCATTAAGTTAAGGATTTGAAGAGCTGATCGCAAATCAAGTTGTTTTTAGCCTTTAGGTAGCACTTGAAACTAGAATAACCTTTCTTTAACAGGCAATATAGGGACAAGATCTAAGACAAAATTGATGTTACGGAGTCTGTTCTATCTAGCCATGTTTTGCTGCTTTTTACTGTTGTCTATTTTGAGAAATAAGTCGTACTTAAAGATCTGATTCTCTAACTCTTTTTCTTCTTGCTCCTACAAATAAATTTACATAACCTTTAATATTCGAACCAAGCACTTCAAAAATTGTCAATTTGTATCCAGAATATAACAAGGCATAGGAGAACAATTTGTATAACATTGAAGATCAAACAGAACATAGCATAGCACTTGGTATCTCAATACAAAAACAATTAAGAATTCGTAAAAAAAAAAAAGAAGAAAACTACCTCCTGTACCTTGCTATATTCCAGAAACAAAATGACAAGTTTTACTGTGTATGGTTCGAGTGTTGGAGGGTTTTAGCAATTTATTTATAGGAGCATGAAGAAAAAATGTTTTAGAACCAGTTGTACTAAAATAAATGAGTTGCAGTTGTAAAATATTAATGAGCCAATTGTACCAATTTCTATAAATGAAAGATCTAAAAAATTCATGAAATGGAAAAAGATAGAAAGTAGAAAAACACACTCTTTTGTTGGGTTTGAAGAGCTGATCGCAAATCAAGTTGCCTTTTCTAGGCTGTAGGACTGCCACTATTATATTATTGAAAATCAGATCAGACTGTTTTCTTTAATTTAAAAAATACATATTGTAATAAATATAGTATTTTTTTTCTTTAGAGAGTTCTCTGGGAGAATCTGAAGAACCAGATACATCTGAGGATGGACAATTTCTTGGTCCTAAGAAAACATCTTGCCCTTGTGGATGGACTAACAAAGCAAGTTTTCTTAATATAAATATTTTTTGAAATATTTATGCATGTGTGTATGATCCAGCATGACTGTTCAGGTGGCCCGATCATGCACACACTCAGGCATCAGGCCTTCAGACAGGCAGCTCAGTCCAAATTTTGAGGTCTGCAAGATTGTTGGTACCCAGCTTAAAACAAATATTTTTTAACCTGTTTTCTAATAGACAGAGCCAACCTAAAATAACTACAACCTAAAAGACCCCCCCCCCCCCCCTTGGTCCCCTAAAGACCTATCTAGCCTAAAAGATTGTGGCTGTTTAAGCTATAAACTGATAAAGCTATAAAATAAAGCCATACATTTATGATATGTTATGCTCTCAAACATACATGTTCTTTACCATTTAAACAAATATTTAGTCTGAAATATGAATATTTCAGCGTTTGCTTTAACAATATAATAGATGTCTGCAGATACCTAGCTTGATTAAGGTTATATTGTTAGCTAATTAAAATAGTGTTTTAAAATAGTTTTATCAATTATGGTTTGTGTGTAATATTCACAAATGTTAAATTATTAATAAAAAAATGTAATACTCCCCATAAACCTCTACTCCTTGACAATTTTTTTTTCTGATATGAATCATTAATAGGTCCAGCAGGATGATAAAGTAAGATTTCTAGTACAAACGTAAGGTTTCATGTTATATTCATATTCGGCTCCATTATTACTAAATATTTTGGTAACAATTTTCAAATTGAATTATTATATTTAATGATGAATAGTTAGCATTATTTACAATTAAATTTATTTAAATCCTGAGATTCTTGAGATATAGTATATTGTTAAAGAGCAATGTTAAGTAGCTCTTATAATATAAGAGTATATTTAGTCAAGTAAATATTCAACCTGAATTATCATATTAAAAATATATAATAGGTATTGTAAGACAATTTTATGCTAAAAAATCTGTGAAAGAAAAAGTTTTCAGGAATGGTAACATTTGAATGAAAAAAATTAAAAATTAATCTAAGTTGCAAAGTTTTATTTAAATGGTAATAAAGCCTGGTTTACACGATCCAAGTATACTTGGTCCAAGTCTCTTTGATCAAATCCACTTGGTCCAAGTGTTGGGGGTTTTTGTTTTAATCAAAGTCTACTTTGAAGTAAGGTTTACATAATCAAAGTATACTTGGTCCAAGTAGTTGAACTTTGATACACTATAAAGTAGAGGTTAAGATAGATTGTGTGAAATGTTTTTCCCTCTAGAACTTTCCAGTTAAATTGTACTTATTAAGTTTTAAAACAGTGGTGATATATCCCCTTCTGGTTAACAAAACCCAGCTCAACCTCATATCTGTCATTTTTTGACTGCTCGTTCTCATAATTTGTCAGGTGGGCGCCATTTTGTTTTAATCAAAGTCTACTTTGATGGAACCCATCCAACTCAATTTGGATGTCCAAGTTAAACTGTTTACACGATCCAAGTAGCGTCAAAAAGTAGAGTCAAAACTGACTTGGTCCAAGTATACTTGGATTGTGTAAACCCCCGGCTTAAGTGTATTTTTAATACAGCTAGTTCAAAAAATACAAAAGATAACAGACTTATCACTTTTTTAAGGAAGAACTAAAAGGAATGAAAACTTGTCATGCTGGAATGGAAACTTATCGATTGCCAAATGCCAGCAATGGATAAAAAATAACAATCCAACAATTTATACAGATTCTCAGGATCTTAGACATCGATTAATCCTTTTTTAAAACTGATTTAGATGAAAGCTCGTATTGTTGGTGGGTCTGAGACAGCAGTAAATGAATTTCCCTACATGTTAGGACTGGTAGAAAGATCAGAGATGTTTGTCTTCTGTGGAGCAGCCTTAGTAACATCAAGCCATGCCCTAACAGCAGCTCACTGCACTCATGGCCGTAAAGGTCTTGCAGTATACGTTGGAGAACATGACTTATTTTCAAGTAAGTTTTATTTATAATTAAACTTGACATTAAAAATTAAAGAGAAAATACATTAAATTAACTTATTTATTTTCCTCAGGTGTAAATTGTAAATGTTTATTATGAATTACATTTGTTTTTGATGAAAGAAAAAAAATTGATAAAAGTAATAGCTCTAAAATTTACTCAAGGAGACATGTTCTGTATGACGAAACAATAATTAGTTACTAGATTAACAAAATTATTTGTATTAGCCGATAAATCAATAAATTTTCAGATTTATATGAAATTTTGGCAGTAAATTTCAGAAATTAAATGACTGCTAAGTGTGGTTGGAATAGATAACAAGATTTAATGTGATGAAGACTAACAGAAAGAATATAATATTTTAATAAAAAATAAATTATTAATATATATTCAATTATTTGATGGATTTATAAGGTGTTGTGTATTTAAAAATAAAAACTAGTTG
Organism: Gerris lacustris; assembly: GCA_951217055.1. Lineage (NCBI taxonomy): Eukaryota > Metazoa > Arthropoda > Insecta > Hemiptera > Gerridae > Gerris > Gerris lacustris. The sequence continues at coordinate 48,705,527 of OX578278.1, forward strand.
GTTTTCATTCTTTTATTGTGAGACGTTTCGACCCTCTAAGGTCATCTTCTCATCACATCATTAATGATGTGATGAGAAGATGACCTTAGAGGGTCGAAACGTCTCACAATAAAAGAATGAAAACCAACTAGTTTTTATTTTTAAATACACAACACCTTATAAATCCATCAAATAATTGAATATATATTAAAAATTAAAAAGGTGTTAATTTTAACAGCGTTTGCTGAAGAAAAAATAAATAAAAAATAAATAAAAACACCTTTTTTTAAAAAAAAAAAAAAAAAAAAAAACCCTAAAAAAGGGGGAAAAATTAACATCCACAATACTACCAATGTCGCAGTACATGCGTAAGTCACTAAAAATAAAAGTATGGAGCTCTATCAACAGTTTTTGTCATTTGTTGCTATGATTTTATCTTTAGTGACATAAGCATATATTGTGATTTTGCTCGTAGTACTGTGACTGCTAAAAAAAAAAAAAAAAAAAAAAAAAAAAAAATCTGCTTTTAAGACCATGTTTTGTAAAAGCGTGTTTTATTATTATTATTATTATTTTTTTTTTTTTTTTTAAATATATATTCTTATGCCATGGTCTTTGAATTATTTTCTTATAATAACATATGCATTGTGGTATGGGAAATAAGCTTCTCCAAGTGGTTAACACAGTTGTCTAGAAAAACTAGTCTCAAACCCTGACATATCTGGATTCAATACCAGGAAGGTGAGATATATTTTACTCTAGAAGCAGTAGAGTGAGATCATTATCTAGAAGCAGTACTCTCAGATTTTTTTAATGATTGGGATGTAAATTATACCAAGAATAAATAATTAATTGATATTACTACTTCTACACAGAGGAGTGGTGATATCTTATAGACTTAATTATGTATATGTTTCAACATTTATTAGATTAATTTACTGCTACCATGACTGCACAATAAGCCAATAAAAGTGGTAATTTTTCTCTCTTCTATAAAAGGAATTAGTTGTCAAGAGCAAGAGAATCTTATTAACAAACTAAATAGTACATTTTTTTTTTCTTTATAGATATAATCACAAGAAAATTTGATGAATCCTTCTGAAATAATATCCTTCTGAATAATATCCCGAGGATTATCTATGACATTTTAGTTTATGTATCATTCCAAAATTACCATTCCTCAGACTCTAAATTGAGTAGTGTGTTTTTACAATAAAATGCTCTTAAAGAATATGCACATTATAAAGGTAATTGGTGTTTTTTAGCAAGTGAAACAAATGTGACAGAAGTTATAGATGTTGGTAAAGTGATTGAACATCCTGATTATGATACGTCCAATCAGAAGAATGATCTGGCTGTTCTTGAACTCTCAAGAGCTGCTGACTTCTCATCTAGACTAGTTGGACCAGCCTGCTTACCAGCCAATAATCAAGATCTCGTTGGAAAGTATGTCCGAATACTAGGTAAGTTGGATTTAAATTTGTGTTTTATGGAATTATTAAAAAAATATATCTTATATAACAAATAAGATAATATAGTAATATACTTATAATTTGATTTAAATTAAAACTTAATCTTTCCATAGTATGAATACTACCAAAATCGTAAAATATGAATTTAAAATATATATGGTTTTAATGATAAATTCACAGTGTGTCCCAAGATAGAGTATCCAAGATTTTTGGGTTCTTGAAAAAGAGCCATTCTTTATAAAAACTCCTACTTAACTCATTGAAAGCATTTGAATCCACTACAGTTCTATGCCTTGCCAACCCTTCTTGCACTCGCCAGTCTTTCCTCATGTCTCAGGCAGAACCCTCTTACAAGAGTCCACAAGGCCCACTGGCGTTTGTATCCACAGAGGATCTCAACAACAAATTTTTTAATAGATTCACTTTTGAATAGTTCAATCTCATTTTGTTTTATTTAAACCGGCCATAGAGGTACGTTCCTGAATGGGGAAACACGTTAAATGGGTTAACTTGTTCTTATACCTCTAAAAATGATATTTTTTTTATTTTGTGTTGAAATGAGAGGTGGAGAAAAAATGAGAGTTGCAATGAAATTTTTTGTTGTTTATTGAAAACATTTTAAATAATAGCAAGAGTAAACTTCCCTTATGTTTGATGATATCAAAAAATAATTGGATCAAAATTGCCAAAATCTTGAACACCCTGTACAAAAAATCAAGAAGAAAGAAAGAAGATCAAGCAAGAGTTTTTATAAAGAATAACTTTTTTTAAAACCCCAAAAATTAAAAAAAAAAAAATTGTTTTAGATACTATCTTGGGGCCCACCTTATATGAAGAATATTAAGAAAAATGTGTGAATGCTTTGATTAGGTTGGGGCCACATGAGATACAGAGGAGCAATGAGACATTCAAAGGTATTGAGGAAAGTGAATTTGCGTGTTGTACCGCTATCAAACTGTGCAGATACTTTCCCTATTGGAGCTGTTTCTTTGGAAAACCCTACCCAGATTTGTACTTTCTCTTTCCAGAGAGATGCGTGCAAGGTGTGTATTTAGTCTTAGTGTGTTAATGTCTTAAAGAATAGTGCTAGAGGCAATACCTACTAGATTATGTGTTTTCTTAAAGAAGACATGTGAGTCTGTTGATAAAACATTCTATTTTATATATGTTAAAAGAATTAAAAGAAATTTATTTATTTTCAGGGTGATTCAGGAGGACCTGTTCTTTGGTTAGATCCAGATACTAATATGTACACCCTTGTAGGTGTTGTTTCGTATGGTGCAGACTGTGGTAAAGACTCACCAGCCATACAAACCAACATTGCATCTTATATGCCATGGATAAAGCAAACTATAGCAGGTAGGAGTACTTCTTAGCTTTAGCACCATTTCTTTATACCACCTACCCAGTGGCGTAGCGCTGAGGGAGCGAATGGAGCAGTCGCTCCGGGGCACTAGGATCCAAGATCCTAGTGTGATTCCATCTTGAAAAATTTAAGAAAAAAACAAATTGAAGGCAATTTAATGAAGTTTTCACTTTTTACACTTTTCTCTAAGAATGCGAATGTTTCAAACTGTAAGTGAAAAAATAGCATTTAATTTAGCGTTTTTCACATTTTTTTCAGAATGCACCACTTTTACAAGGTGGCAAAGTTGAAATTCGGATTTAGCACCCCAAAAAACATTAAACAAAAATAATGACTGGTATTTTTTTCCTGGATAGGTCTCTTTTTTTCACCAAATGACTGTTAGTCTTAACCCTAGAACGACACACTGGGGTCCCACAGACCCCATGCAAACTATAATTGAGTTTTTTTTTGTATTTCTCTAAACCTAGACTCCCTTATCTACCTTTGAACCTTTTTTTTACATACTGATAACAATAAATAAATAAATAAGCCATTTATTGATCATACAAATACACATTGAGATATAAAAAATTCATTATTAAAAGTAATAGGTACTATTTGTATTTGCATTCGAACAAATCAGCAGAACGCTGTGGCAACTCTGATAACAATACCTATGTTATTAGTATTCGTTTTTTTTTTTCTTCAGTATTCATTAGAATTAGAGTTGGGGTCCCATAGACACCCCTGTGTGCCATTTACGTAATTGTTTCATATACTACTGTTAATTGTCTTACTTTTTTATTGTACAGTAGAGTCTCGATAATCCGGGTTTGACGGGACTGGACCCAGTCCGGATTACCGAAAGTCCGGATTAAACGGAATCATTTTTAAAATGTCTGTAAAACAATCTTTAGAAGGATAAAACTATTAAAATCTATGTTTTTATCGTAAAAATTATTTCTATTAGTCTCCAAAGCATGCTTGTACGATGTAGGTATAACACTATTTAAGTTAAGGGCTGTTCTGTAACCTGTCCGAACATCAAATGAATTAAAATAAAATTACAATCTATTAAACAGGTGCAGGTATAGAAGGGACTTCCTGAGAAACAGGCTGTGTTCCGATATGAAATTCGAGGAGCGATAATCATTTCACAAAAAGTTGAGACATAAGACATTGGCGGCTTGGCGAAATTTCATGGAACTGCGTTGAGCTGCCGCTATATATGTTTCTTAAAACCCTCTCCACATCTCAGTCACATATAATTGTATTTCCTGGAATACACAACCTTTATATCTTCCGCCCTACATTTCTATGGAACCGTAACAGATTTATCAATGTTCTTACTTATTCCTAATTTTTCTTAATCTGATTATTTTTAACAAAAATACCGGGTATTCCTCGTGTCGGAATGGTGGAATATACACCCGTAAACTAACTAGGAACCATTTTTAAAAAAAAAATGGACAATAAAAGCAGAAACCCTGATAATCTTAACAATTCATAAATCAGAACAGGCCCTGGTTCCAATTTGTACGTAGTTTTTGGCCAGTCCGGATTATACAGATGTCTGGACTAGCGGGATCCGGATAAGCCAGACTCTACTGTATTAAAAAACTTATTTTATATTTTTTGTTTGGCTGCTGAAATGTTTAAGACTGTCAAAAGTTCCAAGATAAAACTTTTTATTACTCTCAGTAGACAAGTAGACATATATAACTTCAAGTTGAAGGTTTAGTGGATCTGACCTTTATTCCAATAAAAATAAAGGTTTCTTTTGATTATTTGGTCTTTAAATAGATATAGTAAATTGTCTAAATAGATATCTAAATTTTACTTTTTCTAAATATAAAATTAAGCCTGTTTAACGGCTTGTTTTTATAAACGAATTTGTTACCATGGCCCATGGAACAGTGGCGTAGCGAGGGGGGGGGCAAGGGGGGGCATCGTGCCCCGGGCGCTACTCTCAAAGGGGCGCCAAATGGTTCGCAAAACAAAAAAATTATTAAACAAGGATAATGTTGATAACGACCTTGAAAAAAATTGTAAAAATTTGGGTGAATTTTATAATACAGATTTCAATGGAATAGATCTCTTTATCGAAATATGTGACTGCAAAATGTTACTCCGCAATAGAAAAGAAATTGAACCTAAAACTCCATTAGAATTTCTTACTTTTATAATCTCGTACGGAGAAAATGTTTTTCCAAACCTGAGAGTGGCACTTCAAATACTCCTGACTATCTCAGTGTCAATTGCTAGCTGCGAACGTTCATTCAGCAAATTAAAATTAATTTTGACATATCTACGATCAACGATGGGACAAGATCGCCTTAGTGACCTAGCATTTTTAAGTGTGGAAAGAAAAAAATTTGAAATGATCAACTTTGATCTTTGATGATATTATTGATAAATTTGCTTCATCAAAAGCTAGGAAAATTTATACATAGTAATTAGTTTTATTGATGTATTATAATCATAATTTTTTTTATCATAATATATTATAATATATGTATCTCCTTAAAGATAATAAATATTTACTTTTTTATTGTTTTAAAACTCCGTGTTTTTAAAATATTTTTTGCTTCCGAGCTTACCGAAGGTAACGGAAGCTATGTGATCGTTTCGAAGAACGAAAAATTTTTAGGTCTCCGATTTTAAAAATTCCAAGACAGAAATCCGTTTCAGACATCAGGGAACATTTTTGGTTCCGTGTCTGTCTGTCGGTCTGTCGTTCAATTTTTGCGAACCAACATATCTTAAAAACTACAGGTTCAATTTTTATGAAGTTTGGGTGGTAGGTCATAATTAGCCCATTGTTGGTCCCATATAAGTTTCAACCTTCTGTTCCAATTTGTTTTTCTTCCACATGCGCACAAACATACATTTATTTACACCTATAGCATCAAAAGTACTTATCTGATTTGAATGAAACTTTTATAGTTTATCGAAAGTAACCCGCAGATGGCCACAGATTAATTTGAACAGTCTACGCTCTTTCACTTTTGCTAAATTGATACTTTAATTCGTGTAAAAAATCTAAACAATTTTGACAGATTAAAAAAAAACGGGGGAAAAAATTAAACCAATTTGACAATAATGACTTTTAAAAGCATAAAATCAATAAAGTTCGTGGATAGGATGCGAGGAAGCTAAGTGCCACATCAATTGGCAGTCTATTTATAAATATATAAAATAAATAATAGGCATCTAAGGCATCTTTTGAACTAAATCTAGATGATCATAATCATAAATACATTTCAAAATCTAGCCATATTTTCTCAACTACATTTTTTGTCTCAAATTTAAAGCCTATAGCTTAAGCCTATGACTTTATTTATTAAACTTTATTTATTTATTAATTTGCGAGTATATTTTACTTATACAATATTATATGATTTTCGAATGGGGGCGCTAAAAAGGTATTGCGCCCCGGGCGCGAGTTAAGCTCGCTACGCCACTGCCATGGAAACTTACAATTTTAAATTAAAGAAATCCAGGTTGGCACAACCTGCATCATGGTCATTAATTAAGAGTGCAAACTAACATTTAATGTGATTCCTAAAAAGATGAATGAAAAATATGTTCCTTAATTTAATTTGAAACATCAAATAGTATTATTTTGAGATATAGTCATACCTAAGAACTGTCAATAATTGTACTCCTGACAAGTTCCAAAACCAACAAATAACTGAAGAACATACTTAAAAATTAATAATCTAATAGATAAAATAAATTTTAACTTCATTTAACAGAATTGAGAAAAGTAAATATTATGATTTTTTTTTTTTTTTTTTTTTTTTTTTAGGATCTGCATTATCAGATGAAGTCTGTACCAAACTATGAACACTTTGGAATAAAAAACTGTTAAACTGATTTTAAAAAACTGTTCAACTAATTTTTATTAAATAGTATAATTTCATTTTTTTTTTTAATCTCAGGGATTTGCAAGGGTGAGGGGCTGTGCTACTAACAGATGATGTTCCAAGGCATGATAAGGCAGACAAATCAGTTTCAATTCACACTAAATGATGGTGAGAAAATAGATAAACAATAAGGATTTAAATTAGAAACAGCACGGATTAAGGACATTTTTATCCTCTGCAATAATTAAAATACAAGAGAGACTGGGTCTAGTTGGAATTTTATTTTTATTTACTATTTATTTTGGGTGCTCAACGGTGTGGTTATATACAGTCTTACAATGTTTAATTTGTATTAATTATATTACAAGTTAAAAACAGGTAGAATACATTCAGATGTCGCTGTTTATGTCTGCTTATTGTACGTAATGCATCAATTTTGTTACTGTCGCTTGGTTGTCTCCTAATATTTCTGTTTGTGACTCAGGTAGGTTGTGTTTTCCCCAGTTATTCAAGTCGTTAACAGTCTTTCAGAAGAGTACTACACTTATGGAATCGTTACAGTGTCTACACTTTAAAAGTTCATGTCCTTAGTAAACAGGTAGCAGTGCTGGTTAGTGCTTCACAATCATCATATCAGTCTAAACCAAGTGACTAACAATTTTATAAAGCCCATAATGATTTTGCTATTTTAAAGAAAAAAAAAGGAAAAAGCAAATGAAACCAACCCAAAACATAATAAAAGTGAAAATAAATTCCAACTAACCCTGGTCTCACCTACCTCTATTTATTTAACTCTTAATAATTTAAAATAATTTGTAAATGATAAATAATCCTAGGCATAGGTTAGTATTCAGTATTTATTTCACCCTAATTCATTAAAATACGTTATTCTAAATAGTACTATGACGGAATCGCTTCCTTTCTTTTCTTAACTCGTGATTAGGAGGTCCATAAAAAAATGATGGAAAAAATAGACTCTTGAACTCCTGAAAATTCACCACAGTATTAGAAAACATATATTAGTATGATTTTGGCAATGTATTATTGATGGTAAAAAAAGGTGTTACAGGAGAATGAATTACAATTACAACAATGTCAAGAAAACATTGGTCTGAGACAACTCAGACAAACTCACATATACAAGTTAATAATTACTTAGCCCAGTGTTTTCCATTTATTAATTTTCGAGTTCTCGTAAGAACATTTAATTATTATTAAACATTTTATCAAAATTTATCATAATAATAACTTCTCCTCGGTGAGGAATCAAACCAAGCCTCTCTATGTCCACGTTTAAAGCAATTTCCACAGGAACTAGATTAATCCCGGAAAACGGCTTATATTGTTAGAGTTGTATATAGAAAGTGGATGCTCAACAGGTAAGAAGAAAATAAAACACTAGAACATGTTTTAATGCGGCGACGTTTCGGCTTATTCAGCCATTTTCGAGCCTAAAAATAATAATAATTTATTATAAGCATGACAATAGTATAAAAATTCAGCTAATATCACAGTTGTGTAATCATTGAAAATATATAATATTACACAATTGTGATATTAGCTGAATTTTTATACTATTGTCATGCTTACAAAAATTATTATTATTTTTAGCCTCGAAAATGGCTGGATAAGCCGAAACATGTTCTAGTGTTTTATTTTCTTCTTACCCGTTGAGGATCTACTTTCTATATAAAAATTATTATCAGGGTACATCTAGCATCACAACTATTAGATTTGTATTTAAATGGACTACATTTTAGAATTTGTTAATAAAAATCGTCTGAACCATTTTCGAGAAATATTTTTTCAGAATTTTTGGTGGTAAAGTCCCCTAAATTTGGATCTAAAATGATTTTTTCTTGATTTTGCCTCAGGGCCAGTAAATTAAGCTCCTCACATCTGCATAGACGACAGACTGACATTTTTTAAAAACCACTTTTTTGGACTCAGGGGACCTCAAAACGTGTAAATCCATCAAAATCAAATTAATTAACACAGTAATTTCTCTTTATATGAGCAAATAAAAATCAGGATTATGAGCCACAACTCACACAAGTACATATTTTAATTGTGGTAGTCCTCATTCTGCAGTATTTTTTCTTACAGACGTTTTGGTTGCCATTACTCATATTCTTTGTCTTTAAGCATCATCTCAGAAACTAGATATTTCATTTCAAGTCATACATATTCCATTCATGTCTTTTTTTTTACCATATAAGAATAATTCAATTTAATTTGTAAATAATAAATAAATTTGAACATATAAATTTTTGAATAGTTTTGACTAATACAGATTCAATGTATCTTACAGTTTGCGGGTTGTGACTTTTGACAGCACGGGAAAATCAGAAAAATTGGGGTGGGGAGCCAATGAGAGGTCAGGATTTTGAATTCTAGAAGGTCGGGCCAACTAGGCAAACAGAAATGTCACTGGCCCCACCCCTCCCACAGGCCTAGTGGCTTTATTTTTTTCCTCATTTAGGTTGGCCAATCTGAGTGTCAAAAGTCACAACTCGCAACGTGCATACTGTAGGCATGCTTCCGAGCTGATGTTATAATGAAATTCTCGGTATTCCAGGGAACATAGGTTCAGTAGTATTGGATGTATGTCTGAACCTACATCCATTGAAATGGGGTCACCAGCAAGATTACATTGTACAAACAATAGTAAGAATATACATGAAAATACTTACTTTCTCCGAGTAGGTTGCAAATTTGTAGATAACATAAATAACGCTGAGACCCAAAATTAATACTAAACAGCCAATGAATAATATTAAATCTAATAGTCCATTTTTACTGTTAAATGATAAAACTATCATAACCTAGAAAAAAAATAATGTTAATCAGTGGTAATAGTGAATTAAATTAATGGACTATAATCAACAATTAATATTTTTCAGGATACAATTCAGCATAAAAAGACAATTTCTAATTTATAAATTCAATTGCAAGCCATGCCTGTAAATTAATTTATTTTCTTAAAGAATAAAAAGAGAAAAAAAATCATATTTTACTGAATATGATTCTAGGAATAATATTTAGTAGAAGCCCTCTTATCTGGTCATGGTTCAAGCCAACACCCATGTCACCGCCCTTTCTGACCTGGTATATAAAAGACCGGTTTCGCACTGTTTTAAGAAGATTTTTGTTGATACCTACCTCCCTGTAGTAGTTTAACAGTTTTAAAAATATTTTTGTATTTTTATTTGCTTGTTACAATAAATACTTGGTTTAACTGGCCATTTTGTTATCCACCCATAGATAAAATCTCAAGGTGGCAGGTTAAGAGGGCTTTCAATGTATATTCAATAAGAAAACTTCAAGTGAAACTTTTATATTGTTAAGTACTAAATGAAATTTATTTACTTTTAGGGAAAATAGGATATGACACATAGGTGGGATCAGAAAAGATTATTAAAAAAAAACAAACATTATTACAAAATTACTGCTTGGGAAGTAATACAATGTGATGACATTTTAGAAAACAAAATCAAAGAGAATGACCGGAAGATGTAAAACGTTTTGTATGCTTTTTTTACCAAAAGTACAATTAGAAGTAACATGAAGTTCTAGGTCTTCCAGTGGTGACCATGTCTCCAAGGGTGTACGTCCCATCCAGGGGGGTTAAAACCCAGAGCCGTTGACCATTTAGGAGGATCCAATTAGCAAACCTGGGTTGGAATTCGAGACGCAGTCACCACCGCAAGACTTAGAACTTCATTATACTTGTAACCGCAGAAGCCTACGAACATTAATAGAAGTAACATGTTACTAATTGTAGGGTATTTAATATTGTGATTTATTTATGTTATGTTTTGACACCTGACAAGTTGTGACGTCTAGATTGTAAATAAACTCAGTTGTTCTCCAAGTCTTGGTTTATTACACTAATGTTATGACAATTCGCAAAAATTATCAAATACTAAGTTAGTATATTAAAAATAAACAGGTCAAGTGTGTGCTAGCCAGCACACAGCGAGGGTCCGTAGGCCACACTATATAGTGTTTAACTGTAAAGTGTATAAACAGTGTTTTTTTAAAATGCTAAAAAGCTTACTTTGAACCATTCTAAGGGTCTGATATTCTCAAAACACACTCTGATAAAGTATTTCTTTTGCCACTGAACCGGACTACAACCATATAAATACTTCGAAAAGATCATAATTATAAAAAAAAACGTATTTTGTCAATAAAAAATAAAAGAATATTTTTTTCGAAATTTCCAAAAAGTGGTATCTTTACTTTTGGTCGAAGAATGATCAGGAATTTTTTCAGATTTTTTGCACTTCACATAAGCGAGATAGAGGGGGGGGGGACACGTTTCAAACCCGCTTCAAACGTGCCTACGCTTGCCCTATTAAAGTTATAACCAAAGAATTATATATTTTTGTAATCAGCTCGACGTACCCTTTCATATGATACCCCTCACGGTGTCCAAAAAAAGTAAAAAAATTGTAACCCTTAAGATTTTTTACCCTAATTTTTTTGAAAAATATTTTTTTTAAGTCGCTATATATTTTTAAAATATGTGGGCAGGTACAAGACACATACATGCCAAATTTCAAAGTGATCGGACGAAAGGTGTAGCCGTGAGAGCACGCGAGAGGACGGACGGACAGACACACGCAGGAAAATATAAGGGTCCTTGGTTTTGCCTACGGACCCTAAAAATAACTATAAACTTTCTTAGCACACTAAAAAATTATAAAAATAAATGCTTACAATAGTAAAAACTATAGGGCCAACAAGGAGAATTCTCACTAGTATCCCTGGTTTATTGCCTGTCATAAATGTAACATCACGTTGAAATCTGCTATAAGAATAGATGAAAAATATTGATGTAAATATTATCAGTGATGACACTGAAAAAGATGTTGATAGTACTACAGATACTGGTAGTGGGGAGCTTACATTTGACTGAAACAAACAAAAAAACTTTTTTTTAATACTGGGGGGTTAAAAACCCAAAGACTTTGACCACTTAGGAGGGTCCATTTAGGAAACCTGTATTGGATGAAGAATTTTCTCCCTGATCCTTCTATATTCTGAGCAGATTGATTGACTACCAAAAAGTCAGCTCTCTGTTTGAGGCAGCCCCTTAAACTCTTCTAAGAGAGCTACAGGTATTCCAAAGGTTTGCCATTTAAGACAAACCAACCCTGGGTAGCAATGGGGACAACAATTACCACTTAAAAATCCAGTCATAAGGTAACAAGTCCCCCGTTAAGGGCTAATATTGTCTTAGTGAATTTATGAGAGGGCTCTGAAATAAACAATTTAGATTGCCTCATTCTGCCATTTTCATTACCCTGCGAATGACTCGTTTCTACTATGTATATGCTTTTTGTGACTTTTAAAATGATTCATTTGACTCATCTTAGAAAAATGGAAACAAATCTAGTTGATTAAAAGGGGGAAAAAAGAACACAACATACATCCCTCACACCAATAATCCAATATTACAAAATTAGGGTCAGTTTCCATGGCCTGACTGTTCACAGATTTATCAGCTCCTGATTTTTTCCCTTATTGATTTTTAAAATCCAAGGTGTTTGAAAACAACCCACCAAGAATCATTGACAATTTGAAGGAGTGAGTTCGCTAATAAATTACTAATGTACCCTTGAAAATCCTTCGCTACATCATGGGAAGTTTTGCTGTCAGACTTAGAGAATGTGTCTCTAGCCAAGGACGCCATTTGACAACACTATCTTAAAAAGCTAATGATTTTTTATTCACTACATTAATTTCAACTCACCTACTTTATATTTCTTCAACAAAAAATATTTTTTTAAATTTACTATTTTTATGTTGATTTTTTTCAAATCGTACCGTTTGACTACACCCTATATATTGAATTATGAAAATAAATTTTAAAATTTACCTCTACAATTTGACAAATGAGAGAAAAGGTATAAAATATTGGTATAAGTCCAAATGATATTAGATTAGCATTGAGATAAGTATCCTGGTTAATTAGAGAAATGCTAAATTTTAAAGATTCAAATTCACAGATCTGAAAAAATTAAATAATAATTATTAAAAAGCAGCAAAAAAAAGGTGATTTAATAATTTAAACTGCTTCAGGTTGTACCATCAGTGGATGAAGAAAACACCGTTTGATACTTTACTTGCCCCTTAGTCCATAAGTTAGTAATTAGATTGTAAAATGAGTATCCCTTTCTTGGTTTTAGTAAACAATATGCCAAAAATGTCCAACTGTTTGCCGCTAAAATATGTATTAGATTTACTTCTAATTTAGGGGTTTAGAGTAGCCACGGTCTTAAAAACATTATTTTCTGTTCAGCAATCTATGAATAAAAGCGTTGAGGTCACCAAGGCACTTTGATTTACGTGGCCCACTACTGATCATACTGTATTTGCTTCGGCGGTGCCCAAGCAGGTGTCCTAATTACTTATTTTGAACTAGAGTTGTGTCGAAAATAATATGTATAACAGTTCAAAATAGCATGTTATTGGAGAATAACAGTTCGTCTGATCATATTGAATAACAGTTCATATTTTAACACCTCAGATAACAGAACAGATAGATCATCTGTTATTTTATAATAGGTTTGTTCCAACCACACTTCAAACTAGTTTAAAACTGTCTGACTCATGTGCATAAGGAACTGGGCGTTCCAACAAATCCCAAACTCAAACTCTGACTGTTAGTCAGTTGTTCCAAGTAGGCTCTGATTGAATCACGGATTGATTTCGGACCAGTCAGTGATCGCCGGCAGGGACTAGTAGTTTGGGTGAACAAAAACATAACCTTCCGCTTTATTGTTTTGGTATTGCTCGCCTATAATTCTCCTTTCTCTTAACATATTATATGCCTCTGCAATTCAACTCTTTTTACTTACTAAAATGTTTTTTTGTATGAAAGTGATGATACATTTTTGTGCATATAATGATATTTTCTAGATATTTGTGAAAAAAATAAAAATTGGACCTATTTTCCAAGGTGGACTTATGATATTCCATTTTCAAACAACTACGCCAAATATCGACAACAATCCAATTTATTTCCGCAATTTTCTATCATTAATTGGACTAAGATTAATATTAGTTCTTTAAAACAAAAGAGGATTTAGGATTATATCAATAAAAATATGTGTGTGCCGCGACTCTTCTAAAACTGGCTCACCACACTAAGCCCGAAATTGTAAATTGCGTAAATATAAATGAAATCTTGAATTAAATTAACATTTCTAAAAATGTGTGCATGTGTTTTCGTCATATCCTCTATGAGTATATAGGTTTTACTTCCAAATTTCGAGCTTACCAAATTTAATTAGCATTATAAAATGAAATCTTTGTGGTGTGGGCCCCCCTTGTTGTGCGAGCCCCTAGGCAGCCGCCTAGGCCTAAATCCAGCCCTTATTTAAGCGACTGGCACCTACCTTCATCAACTATTGACTCATCCATATTTTTAATATTTATAAGTTCAGGCATTTTTGATTGCACAGGAACGCAAAATCACAGGGACCTCAGCTAAAGGTAGAGGTAGAAGTAAACGATCAACACAACAAGTTTTTCTGATAACAGTGCTAAAACCTACCACATCAAACAGTTTGGTTCGAGTTTAGGAGCGTTCAATCAAAACAAAATCACCAATCAATTGCCAACTGATGCAATGACCATGCATGGGCATTACGTCGATCTTGGACTAATTCAAAACTGGTGGTTGGAACAAACCTATTAGAACACATCTGAAGTAACAAGTTGCAATGTACTGTTGCTATATGTTATATTATAACACTTCACTACTGTTACTATTATTAATTGTTCTGGTTTCATTAAGGTTATTCTTTCTTTTCCAGTGTTTCTGTTATTTCCATTTAAATTTTAAGTTTAAATCATTTTATTATAAACGGCAAAGATTTTGCCTTTTATTGGGTAGAGCTCTAAGGTTCTTACTTGGAACCCTGCTCCAATTTATTATCACCATGGTTTTGGTCCTTACTTTTGGGCTATCTGTGTAGCGTTTGCTTTAAGAGGTAACTCCTCATTGCCTTGTCTTTCCACAATCAAAGTTTGGGGAGGCTGCCTTTCTGCGTACCTAAGATACGCTCTATCTCCAGTTCTGCTGAATTGATTTTCCTCAAACAACTTTTATTATATTTATATTAAGCTGGCTGGGTGCAATATGAGGGCCCATGTATGGGTTTAGATAGCACCAACTTAAGAGAAGATAAAATGAAAAGCTAACATACCAGTGCATTTAAATGTGTAATGGTAAAAATCATAAGGACTACGATCATTGTAATTTCAGCATTATTTGAGTATGTTTTAACAAATAAATAGATTGGAACTAGAGGTATCCTCCTGGCTGAAATCAGTAAATACATATTTTTTATAAATTGATAAGATAAATAAGTTTAGATCCATAATATAAAATAATTAAAACTAAATGATAGAGATAGAACGCTATTACATTTATTAACAGAATTAGTTAAATGAAGAATGCACTGATGAACTTATGTTTCAAGTGATGCATGAATTAATCATTCTTTACATTTATTTTTTAGTCCTCCCTAACCTTAGAAGAAAGCTACAATCTTAAAATGAAGTCAGCAAATAATTAAATTTAATATCACAAAAAAATGATGATACAAAGTAATGATGCATTTTTAATATAATTTATTTATTTATCTATTGATAAAATACAAATTAGCTCCTGTTACAATATTCATTATACAATATATACTAAGTCCTTTCAAGGGCTTAATACTAGTTTTGCTTACTGGCCGCTTAAGCCTAAGCTTGAGCACGGCTTAAATTGATTTTTTTAATGGTTTATGATTATATACTTCTAAACTATGTTTAGAAAAGAATGCAAAAATACAGCTTTTTGGCTTTTTATGAAGTGAACTTGAGAAATGTTAATCCTCTTTCATTATTAAGGGTGAAAAAACTTACTCTGTGTTTTAATGTCTAACCAGAAGAGCCTTAATCACATTTTAAATCAAATTATAATTATTATTAACTACAGAAGAAAAACAGAGAAAAATAGACTCCAGCACCGGGACTCGAACCACCGTGGTTCGAGAACCACCTGGCATTAAATAATATTTAATATTTATACATTGATGCAATTCTGAACCACTTTTCTAAATAATATTTTTCGATACCATCAAAAATAAGGGTAGTACTCTTGGTCATATTTTAAAGTTTTAAAAAAACAGAACACCCTGTACACAAAAACAAGAAAATTTTAGCATATTCAGAGCTTTAAGAACAAGCAGGAGTTTTTATAAAGAATGACTTTTTTCAAAAACCAAAAACATTATAACAATCCAGAATATATCACATTCAAATTCGCAATATTACTCCTAAAATTCAGAGAAGTAGAATCCTTTTTTAATGTGAAGCATTTCAAGAATTATTCTCCTAAACTTATCGGCTTCTCTAGCTACAACAGAAATACCTGGCAAATCAAAAGTGTGTTTTTTATTAATAGCATGAGTTGCTAGCGCAGTGACATTAACCTTATTAGTGTTCTTATGCTATATTCATGTTGATGCGATCGTTCTAAAAAGATATAAAAAATTAGCTAGGGATCGGTCAAGGGTTAAAGTAAATAAGGTAGTTGATGACCTACTAGTTCTTAATTGTATTGATAAGCGTACAGCAACAAGTTTAAAATCGCATACTGGTGTCGCTCCTAGGATTTATGGTTTGTCTAAGTTATATTGTTATGTTAGATTTATTGAAGGTTTGCCTTTCTGGGTTAGGTGACATTGTAAAATTTGTAAAGTTATACGAGGATGATTTGTTTTTAATTGTAAAGAAAGGTCAGGAAGATACTGCACTTGATGCATTTAATTCTTACCATGTGAGACTCACAATTGAGAGTGAGGAAAATGGAGTACTTCCTTTATTTGATTTAAAAGTGATAAGAGGGCCTGACGGTACTCTCCTCACTGACTGGTATTCTAAACCCAGTTCAGGTCGTGTTTTGAATTTTCACTCCTCGCATGTTATGAGCCAGAAATTAAATTGTGTCCAAAATATAGTGAAAAAGGTTATAGATGTTAGCAGCCCTTCTTATCCGGTTGGAAATAGAAATAGGATTAAGGAACTTATGTCAAAAACTATGAAAATAAAAAAATGTATAGTCTATAAAATGAACATATAAAAAAAAATGAACATTCTCACTAGGCATGCCTGAAACCGTACACCAAGCCCCGCCCCCACAGCTTCCTTTGTTTGGCCAATAAAAATTAAGGTCGGATACTTTTTGATCACACCAAGTATATACTTGAAACTTGTGGATGTAGCAGTGTATCATACATATAATTTGAAAATGATGCTCTTATATAAAGATAAGTTGTGGATTGTTTCATTTCACTGTCCTCTCTAGAGTTTTAAACGGTGTTTTTCGAACATATTCTGCATATTTAACAGTATATTATAATGGGTTTTTTTGAGCATATCTATCGAGCATAAAACATATGGTTTTCGAGCATATCTGGAGATTTTACCTAGCATATCGATCCGAGCCCTAGATATTATCATCGTACTTTATTATTTACTTCTAAATATTTAACACATTTTTTTAAAACTATTTTTTCGGATAATAAAATAATAACAATAATAAGCAAACATACCTCTAAATCCGATGATAGGAGATATCCATAACATAGTTTGATCCATAGAAACTAAGTAAACCATAAGAAGAAGCATTATTTCCACAATGCTTATCGCTATATCAATCAGAATTATCAAGACACTGTCACGAACTGGCTTGGTAGAGCCTCCAAGACGGGAAGTTCCACCCCATTGAACGAATATGAGACTTGGTAAATCACGAAAAGCAGAAATGCAACCCATAAACAAATCCTAAAAAAAAAAAATATATATATATAAATAATAATAACATAACTTGGAATGTCTGCCTCTTTCTTTAATTTATTTGCTTACATTTTATCAGTATTATTTATACACTTTATTTTTGTTCTCGTCAGTACATTAGGTAGCTGCAGGACAGAGCAATTAGCCTCATTACACATTTAAACAATACAATCATTTTTTAAAAAAATTTCTATACAAATGGAAGTAGCAGTTATAAAGTTACTCCATATGTGATGACTGCAGAAATTAAGAAAATTATTTCTAATAAAATAAGAAAAATTATCAGACAATTTTGAAACAAAAAAGATCAAATTTCAGTTTTGTATGGATGTAAAGATTTTCTTATTTAAATAATGTGAGTTCAGTTCTCTTAGATTAATAAAATATGGAAATATTAACTAAAATCAAAATAAAAATGACAGTGGCATTATGAAGTACTGTAAGACCAAGAACATTACTCAAGAAAGAATTCCATTCTACAAATTATATTGAACAATGTATAAAACATGGCATGACAAAAGCCACGTAACTCTACAGTAGTACTGTGCCAGTATAACAAGTATTAAACCCAACATTGGTAACATCTGCAAGAGCAAACAAGCTCGAGGTTATTTTTTTTTAAAGTTCTCTAAAAGTATATAAAAGTTATATTATAAGCTCAGAGTGAGAAAAAATAATGTAATAATTACCCCGTGAACATTATTAGAAGCAAAGAAACTTTTTATTGACAATGCTCCAGATGGATCGAGTTTTGACAGAATGCCACTTACAAATAAATCTCTTGAAATTAGTATCATTAAAACGTAAAGACACAGCCGCAATAACATAGCTATTCTAAAAATCTGAAAAAAATAAATAAAGAAAACACTATACATATTATCTGTATATATTATCAAAAAGTTTTATAAACTAGTCCAGTGACTAAGAAAGAGTAGGATATGTACTACAAGCATAGAGTAGCGAATTCATTCCATAAAAAAAAAAAATATTTTCTTTTAATTCATAAGCTTAAAGTGACACTTCTTTAGATTGTTACTCCCCTTATAAAAACAATAGAGGGGAGTAACAATCTAAAGAAGGTGCACGGAATGTTCTTCTTTAGACTGTTACTCCCCTTATAAAAACAGAAGTGTGATATTCCTTTGTCCTAAAGTACATTGGACTAAACATCCCTTTGTCTTAATAGTTATTTAGTCATAGTCATTTATATTCTAAATAATCACAGGGGAGTAACAATCTAAAGAAGTACCCTTAAAGTAATGTCCCATGCCTGATAGGGAGGGCGCATAGCCCCCCAACATTAAGCAGTGAAGCTCTTTGGTAGCAAGTAGGGGGCAGAGCCCCTAGTAATATTTTTAAAAAATATAAAATTCCACACATGCCCTCACTAATCTTAATATTAAGAAACATTAATCCTTTGATTACAAGTATAAATAAATTATGATTTAAGATAATAGAATAGAAATTTAATTGTGACTAAAATGTACGTTATATCAAATTAAATATACCATAGAAGAAAAAATTCAATTTGGGACAGTAAGAAATTACCTTAAGTAATTTATGGACTCTACCACTTGCAAATAACAGAACAAAAAACAACAGACACATTGACAAATTCCTCAAAAATATGTATTTAGCATTGTAATGCATGTATCTGAAACAAACATTTTTTAAATCATAAACATTTTTTCTAGAAATACATGTATATTATTTACAATAATATTTTAGTTTATATTGAGTTTTCTCCTTTACACAAATTATTTCAGTACCCAAAAAAGTAGAGCAAAAATTAATTTCCCAATTTCTCCTTGGAGTAAGGTTGAAATGGCCTAAATCCTCTACAAATACATACTCCTCAGTTCCACTACTACTTATTTAAGTAAATTTTATAATATTGCTGTCTTAGATCATCTTAAAGATGTCGGTCCCTTGATAACTAAGACAAGTTCTGTATCACCTCTACTCTAGCAAATTTGCGATAGCTTGCAGTTGTGCAAAGAATTGTGAATGGCCTCTGTTATTGTGGAGGGCCTTGCCTGGCGGAAACTGATCTAGGATAAATTAAATTATCAGATTAATGTCTGCTAACGGGTAGTCCTCCCATGACAGTACTTGCAGCTCCACAGCAAATATTTCATTATTTTGTTGATTAGTACTAGAGATAGTAAATAAACTGACTTCGAGCTGTAGTGCTTTTGGCCATCAAAGAATTTAGTTCCATTCCACACATCCTTTAAATGAGTGATGGTAGGTTGAGGGGGGGGGGGGGCTGATTTCGAGTCTTGTAGAAAAGAGAGGTGTCCAATTTTAAATTGAAGCTAGTTAATGTCGGCATTAACAGTATGATGACAGAAGCACTGATGGACACCAGAGCGATGATTTCACAAATAGAAAAACAAGTTTTTGACTATTTAGAAGAGAAGGTTCCAAAGAGAATGCACCAGTTAACTTGGTGTCATGGACAGTTAGTTTTTAGGGTCAAGAGCTCTTCATAAAAAGATAAGCTGAAGTTAGCACAAAATGGGACTAGTAGCAGCCTAATCACTAATGTTTGAATCAGTAAATAGAATTCCTACAAGACTTTTAAATTTATCAAGAGAAAAAATTTAAACAAAAATGCAATAGAATTAATAGCCCAGTGGCCAGGTCCTGAAAAGGAGGGGTTACCTGAAAAAAGGTCATGTAGTTTTGGACTTTTTCTACGTAGCTTTGTACCTAAGCCGCTTTAAAAAAAAAATATATATATATTTTAATTACACAAAAGGAAACAAAGAACCGTGGTAGTGTCTTACATCAGATATATATACCAATCATCAATTAGTTACGAGCATTAGGTCTTACTTTGTTTTTAAAATAAATGTATTACATATATTGAGTTAGAACTGTTAACTCAAAAAATAATCTGATGTAGGAAACTTAAAAAATTGCCTTTAATTAAAATTTAAAATTTCTTATGATTAAAAAGTTCTTATTTAAAATGACCCCTTCCAATGATACACCGCAATATATATATATATATATATATATATATATATATATATATATATATATATATATATATATATATATATATATATATATATATATATATATATAAATGTATGTATACATAGTGTAGTAAATTGCAAAAAAATGATAATTGTTAAAATTTATATATTATTTACCAATGCTAAATTTATTACATTGTTAGCTTGAAGGAGCCCTAAGTAAAGGTGAAATATAGGTATTAAAAGATGAAAGGAGAGAGTAAGAAATAATAGTAATCCTAAAAAGATTCCCAAAAAAATTAATACAGTGTTTTATATCAAAAATAATTTTAAAAAAGGGTTCTGAACTAACAATGAAAATTATAATTCTTTCTCTCTATATATACTACATATATAAGAAAATAAATTAAAATAATGATATTAATCTTAAAATCAGGGTAAGAATTAAAAAAAAAATTACTGAAGGATGACTTGTTCAGGCATAAGATATTTACTACGGTCTGGACACTGAAAAATAAACTCTTGCAGCTCAACAGTGGTACAACCATGATGCTCCACCTGATATTTTTCTACAGGACTGTAGCACTTCACACCTTCAGGAAAAGGCATCACTTCTTTACATCCAGAAAAGTTTAAATCAATTATGTAGATCTCAGCTAGAAGATACTAGAAACATACAATAATATTCATATAAATTTAAGTACATATTTGTTTCTGATAATAATCTCTAAGGATCACACATTATTACATGACTATTAGCTCTCGGTCATGGCCTGGTGTAATTTGAATGGCTCCATTAAAACTTTGTAATAAAATATCTTACCCCGGCTGCACACATCCTTGTTCATAAACAAATTTTTGCTCTTAGTACACAAATAACGAATGAGTGGATACAAAATTAGCACTCATTTATGAATATTCGGTATCCAGTAAACTAGCACACATCAAAGGATACCAATCAATATATGGATATATATATATATATATATATATATATATATATACCGATATATGGATACCAATACCGCATGTATTCATATATGAACATTCGTCAACAAATATTTGTTATTGTACACAATACGGTCAAGCTGAGGTCACCGTACTCCAGTGATAATCATGATAATTATCCTTTATGCAGGAATATGGAAAACTAATCAACTCATGTAGTACTGTAGTTAAAAATGATATTATGTTTACCTTTTTTGGAGTAATTCTAAAGTTATTAAGTAAATAAGAATAATCTTATTTGCTTAATAAGTTTAGAACTAAAATTCACTAACTTCAAGTACCTATAAATAATTAATGTCATGCAACATGTACCTATAAATAGTGAAACATGTTGAAAAACTAATCTCTCCTCATCTTCCACAGTTATTTAGAAAAGTATTTTCTTTATTATAAAGTTTTGTACAAATTGAGTTGCCTACAAAATATAAATATAAAATTATATAAATAACTTCAACTAGCAGATAGTAGTAATTTTCAACCTATATACAAACATTGTTATGTAGGCAACCTATATGTATTCTTTGAGCTTGAGCCTAAAAACAGATTGTCATATATTATAATGTAAAGTTCGAAGCCAGTCTAGCCCTAACTCTCACAGAGTTAATATTATGTATTCTTATATTTTATTTTCTTCCTTAGCTTTAGCGTATAACTTTTAGTTTAAATGTGATCATATTATATGTATTACCAATTTGATTTATTAATTTTTATTTAGTTGCTTATGTAGTTACCATTTATAGAACTCTAAAGAACAAATGAAATTTGTGACTCAAAATTCATTCATTCAATAAGAATGATTTTAGTGTTAATACATTGCTAAAATTTTTGGCCTTAGGAAGATTGAAAGGTAAATGTATTTTAGTGAAGCAACATTTAAGGAGTAACTACTGTAGTGTGTAGTTGATAGAAATAGTCTCTTTGGAGGGCATACATGGGACATCTTAGGAGCAAATTATTCAACCACGAGTAATTTTCAAAAAGTACACACCTCCTTGCTATTTACTTTATACATTAATTAAACATTTGGTTGACCCATAGCTAGAGGAATAGATTTGGGCGAGCATTCTTTTAATGTTATACAACAGACCTACATTTATACAGTCTAACCTTTTAATGTTATACAACAGACCCACATTTATACAGTCTATCCTTTTAATGTTATACAACAGACCCACATTTATACAGTCTATCCATTTAATGTTATATAACAGACCCGAGTTTGTCCCAAGGATATCCAGAGGACCAGTCACATGGTCTATTGACACATCCTATGGAGGGTACAATTTTTGCGTTTGGATGTCTTGTGGATGACCTAATGTCCACCTTCCTAACGTCCATGGGACTTCCAGAGATACAGTTGGATATGCTATGGACAGTTTTGGGACATATTCTGGATGCTTAAAATGTAAATTTTTAAATAATGAAGAGTTGTGACAATTGCCGTATGGATGATCAGTTACAGCCCCTTATGTTAATTCTTAGATTTAATTTTAAGTACTAGAAGTTTATTGTTATCCCTGCGAAATTTGAACCCGGTACCTCCTGAATGTCAGTCTGTATCCACTCGGCCATGAGTCATTTCCAATTTGGTGCAACTCAAAATGAATACTTAAACCTTACACCATAAATATATAACTTTTATAAATAATTTAAAGATTGTTCATTATAGCTTTCACTAAAACATCATCCTTTGTATAACATAAATAAATCCACTTCTAATTAAAACATTTTTTAATAAAAGCAAAAAGCTTTAGAAATTATAACTCGTCCATACGATACTCCTAACTGGACATCTCATTAAGGACATCCATAGGATACCCCCAACTGGATGTCCATAGGATACCTCTTAAGTGGACATCCCATTAAGAATATCCATAGGACATCCTTAAGATGACCCAATGAAGCATCCAAAACGGGATAGCCATAGGGGAACCCATGGATCAACGATTATGGACAGGATCAAATTTGGACAAAAGGATATCTCAGGGATATCTTTTGGATCAGCTCCTAGGGATGGTAGTATTTTTTAGAGCATTGGAGAATGGGATAAAAAATGTTGTACTGAAATTTTGTAATCTGTTAAAGTCGTACGATACGAGTTTGCCTCAGATTTAGTTAGTATGTCTCTTATAGAGTAGCTATTAATTTCTCCGTTTAGAAGTCTATCGAAATCAGTCCCCCCTTTTACTCAGGATATTCTTGATTTGAGAAAAAAAAATTTTTTTTAAAAGTATTTGCACTTGAAGATAACTTATTCAGATATTTATAAGCAGCTCGAGACAAACTTTGAGAATTTTGTTTTCATCAAGTGATTGTACATGGTTAAACCAATTTAATTGTAATTTAAGCATTTATTTCAATATATTGAAATATGCATAATTGCAAAGTCTGATTAAGTATCAACAGATAATAATTAATGTTTAAAAACATATACTTAAATAGCAAAGAAATACCATACCAGAATAAAATATAAGAGAATCTCAGAATACAAATCAATTCTTGAACTCATATTCCAAACAAGCATTCCAGTAGTTACATATGGAAAATCTAAAGTAAGAAAATTTATAATACTATTAAAAACAATACATATTAATTTTATTTTTAAAAATACACATAAGTAATTTGAGAAATATTATTAAAATTGAAGGTACTTACATTTAGCTATTGGAAGTAAGTATCGAATATAAAATATTCCTTGTTTATGGTATGCACCAAGAGCAATCATCAAGTATGTCATTATCCAATTAAAAAATATTTTAGTAAATATAAAAGCAGTAAGACAGAGGAAACCTACAAACGCACATTGTAAATGTAATGTAAAATAATTCTTAGTTACTAACTTACAGACTTTTTAAAAATAAATGGATAATCTCGTTCAGAAATTAATACCTTTTCACCAAATAATAAAATGCAGCAAGATGGGCCATCTCGCTTATAACAATGGGCAAATGAAAGGAAATCCTATGGGGTATAATCATAAGCCCGAAAGTTTGTCTGATGATTTTTCCAATGAATTGAAACTAATATTACAAGATCTAAAACATTTGGATGGAATGTTGAATGCAAAATATGGTGAGATTAAAACCTGGGTCACAACACACCATTTAGCAGCAGTAGGTGTACATTTTGTTACTTACTTAATATTTTTGCTAATTCAAAAGCAAATAAAACCGTGAAATTTGCTTATAACGATCTTCAAGGGCCTTAGTAAAACAGATCGATATATCCGAACATCGTTGTACCCGATATAAAATAAAAGATGAACGAAATAATAATGTTAATGTGCAAATGCAAATCTGTAAGGTATTAACAAATAGGATTAAAAAATGATACACTATAAGTAAAAAACTTACATTTTTTAAAAAAAATCAGCTAGTTAATAACCAGTCAAATTAACACACCAAATATAATCCAAATAGGCGTAGCCTTTCATAAATAAAGTACCAATTGTTTTCGAAATTTAACTGTAATGTCTTGGATCATATGGCTAAAGCACAAACGTTGTGTTCGGAGCCAGAAAAATAAATTATATAAAGCTGATTTGGTAAAGATATTAATAATAATCATTTAAAATAATCAGTGATGGCTGTTTACTTTTTATTAGAAAAATAAGATTTATTTAAAAAATGTTCAATAGTTTTTAAAGCCATTGATATATCTGCCGTGTTAATTACACTAGTAATAGAAACAAATGTATGCACCTGATCAATAGAAAACAACACTTCCAAACTTTTCGAGAAAGAGATTTTTGTTCGAAACCCCACATTCTTAACGTTCAATTATTTTTACTTTTTCAGCAATATATAATGAACGGCGCCTTTTATTTTTATTTATTTATTTAATTTTTTTTCGGGTGACTATTACTCCCAGTTTTGAGCTTCTAATAAGCTCTTTCCTTGGGAAAATAATTGTAATTCAGAGCATTAGTTTATGTTTATGTGACAACTGGTAAGAGTTAGGGAAAACAGTTAACAAAAACCCTAGACAGAAGGTTTCAAACAGTGATTAAAATTTATGACTAGATAAAAATAGACAGGAAAACAAAACAAAAACAATATAAATAAATAGCATACGTTCAACAACAACTGTGGACAATAATAACATTAAATATTTGGTAACTACTGATTAAATAAAATGACTAGATAATTTTTAACTTTGGACTAGATTATTATTTATGTTTTACTGAGGTGTTTTATAGCAAAAATATGTTTCAGTCTTTTATGTTTGTACTTTTTATATTTTAATTTCAAGGTGTTAAGATCGTAATTGCCTATTTCATTTATTAAAGGATTGATGTCACTATTTTTATTATTTTATATGGCAATAGGTCCGAATTAAAAGAAACCAAAATGGTAAATAAGACTTTCTTAGTTAAGATGAAAAACAAAACGGCCTGTATTAAACCAGATAAAGAGATTCCATGAACTAAACATAATATTTAAACAAAAAAGAGTAAACTCTTATCAGTAACCATTCTTAGAAAAAGGAATGGGAAAGTAGAGTGTTGTTTTGTTGGGCATTGGGCATTCGAGGAAAGTTTTTTATACATATGTACTTAGAAAATGGGAAGTGAACTGTTGTTTCGGATGAGGAACTAGTTACCTATTATGAAACTTGAATTAAAAAAAGCTTACAAAATTAATTATGACAATCATTTAGTGTTTAGTAATAGAATGCTAAATTGTTATGACTAAAGTTCATGATTTAAAGTTAGTCAAATACAATCAATACCGCTCCAAAATAAATGATCATAATGTGTTAACTTTGACATTTATATGTTACTAACATAACCCCATACCTCTAAGAGTAGAGGTAAGTGACTAGCATTTTATTGATGTTACTAAATATTTAAAAAAAGAATTCTCCACATCCAGAGAGTTAACTATTATACCGACTAGCTTGGTACTAGTAACTAGAAAACATAGGGTTCTTAAAATTACACAGCTCTAGCTTCCTAAAGCATAAATACATAAAATATTACTCTTAATATTAAATCAAGAGTGGAAGGGGGCAACTTTCCAAAATGCTTTTTACCCCCTCTACCTTCTATACAACCCCAGTATGGACTGGAAGTAACGTTTAGGATAAAATCCAGGGGCAGTTATCTTATTTTTTTCAGGATATTCAACTTGTTTCATGAATTAATATATGTATATTCAATGAATTTTAAATGTTTTCTAACCATAAACCCCTAATGTTTATCCCAGCTCATATTTTACATTATAAGTGTTGCTTGCCACAAACAAATTGTACCCCTTTCCGCTTTGAATTCTCGTATCAAGACATATCAGGTTGCGCCTGAAGTGGGAGAATGGCTTACATTAATACACGAAGAAGAAGCAAACAAAACAGTTAGGAGGAGAAGGCAATAAAGTCGAATGCTAATACCGATACTCCAGAATATTTTTGGTAGAACCCCTCATATTATAATATATAAACCATATTGTAAATAAAAACTTAATAGTGCATACTTGCCAGAACCCTTACTCAACAGACGTTTCATCACAGTATATAGCTCAAATTGCATCACAAATGGGCACACAGAGTAAGTAATGTAATCTTTGTAACTATACCAATAATTCCTATCAGGCTGAAACTAAACAAATTTAAACATAAGAATGATGTGCACAAATGTATAAGTAAATTAAGGCTAAAATTAGTTTTGCTATGTTGTAAGAATTATTGCTTTTGTAGAAATTAAAATATAGTTAGTATTAAATAGGTAAGCACTATTATTTTTTTTTTTTTAAATTTATAAAGTAGATTAATGCGTTAAAGCTTAAGACACCATGCTGACCAAATGCCTACATAATAATATGAGTTTAATCCTAAAAGTAGTAATGCATATTCCATAAGGAAAGTGGCAAATCCATTTATTCTGTAACAACCAAACTGTTACCAATAAGGACATAAAATAAAACTTACTTGGTATTGTCCAGGAGATAAAAAAAAAGTGCAAAAAAAGTGTCTGACTTACATCAAGCTAAAATTTTGTGTACAACTTAATCTTTTAGTGCCTTTTAAGAATATGTGGTACGCTAAGTTCGTCTGTGGGACATAGCTTGGCAATAGGCATTTGAAAAAAACAAACCGGTGGAGAGCGGCCATGTCCCGCCAATTGTGGTGGACAATGTGATTTTCATGATCCTGAGTACAAAATTAGTTCGTAAATAAATAAAATCAAGGTGATGTTAGTTTGCCCCTTGACAGGGGATCACTTTCATTTGGAGTAATATTTAAATAACTAACCTATCAAGGGGCAAACTAACATCAACTTGATTTTCGGCCTACTAACTAATTTATGGCTCAGGATTATGAAAACCACACTGTTCACTAAAACTGGCAGGGCATGGTCAATCTCCACAGGTTTGTTTTTTTCAAATGCCTATTGCCAAGCTATGTCCCACAGACGAACTTAGCTGACCACATATTCTTAAAAGGCACTAAAATATTAACTTGAATACAAAATTCTAGCTTGATGTTAGTCAGACAATTTTTTGAATGCTATCTCCTGGACTAAATAGTTTTTATCAAAGGGGTTTAAATCTGTTTCAGTTATACTATCATATACTTAGATTTATGCTTCATAGCTAGAATATTTTAAGTTATGTTAAGATATTATTTGTACATACCACTGATTCTTCTTTAAGAGTTTTTAACCTCGATGTTACACTGTTTCTTGTATCGAGAACACTCTATTAACAAAATAAAACATAAATGAATAGTTAAAATTTCAAAGTTAAATTATAATTATCAAAAAAAGAATGTTTTTAAAACAATTAAATGAAACCTGCTGCCTGAGCAGTTGTATTTAGCCACTATCTTCTTAAAAAGTTTATAAAAACCACCCAGGTTATTAAATCAGTCCTTAGGGCAACCAAATTTCAGTAATAAGAACCATTGCGCAAGCAGAAAGCCCCTTGTTTGTAAGTCTAAATACAAAATACAATTAGAAAAAGGTTCTCAAAGTGTGATCAAGAATATATTTTCAAAATTGGTGTACCTACATCAAGAACCTTTTATTTCTAGGTTGTTAAAGAAAAGATCATTTTGTGCAGCTATTTATTAAAAAACTACTATAACTGCAACTTACTAAGAAGCATTTATAGTTTGTTTAAAACATGCCTAACTGAATCTGGGGAACACTCTTCCTACAATTTAAATCTTTTCAAATTACATTTTTAAAGTAATAAGTTAAAACAATGGCACGTTTATAGAAAAGACCCCCCCCCCCCCCCCCTTTACTATAATCTAATATATTTTCAGACAACCGAATACACACTTTTATTTTTATATAAAAGTGTGATATTCCTTTGTCCCAAAGCATATTGGACTGAATACCCCTTTGGCTTGGTAGGTAGTTAGACTAAGGGATATAAACTCTTCCGTATATTTCCTATAAAAAAAGGGCGCCTCTATTGTGTGGGCGTATTTATTGTAAAATTTCTTTTATGTAAAATTAAATTTATTATTTTTAATTCTTTGTAAATTCAACTCTCTGCCAATGCATATCAGAAGTCATATCATTCCTAAAATCTAACTAGTGCCCCTCTACATTGGAAAAGTAAAAAAACTGTTTCAGTTTGCCTGAAGCAGCTCTTAACTGAGATAACACTAAAAAAATGTTGCTTGTTTTAATTTTTTACCTATATTTAAAGTGAACATTCTTTAAAAAAAATTATATAATATATAATAAAAAAATAATAATAATGAGTAATAGTAATTGAAAATAAATTTAGAATTTAGCTGCAAGCATTCCATTCATTATGTTTAAAAATAAATTTGTATGTGAAGATTGGAAGTCCTAATTTAAGACAGCAAACATCAAATACTCCTAAATATGTGTAGTTAAATTATATTATTTAATTCACTTGGTTAAATAAACAACTGAAAAAATATATTAATATTCCCTACAACGCCTCTTTACTAGTTGGTGTGTCAATGTCAATTAAAGATTCCAGTTTTAAAAGTGGATCCCAGTCTACGAAATTTCGAGAATAATATGAGCATATCAAAATTGAATACTCACAAAAAAAGGTTTGAGCTTAGATTTTCTGTTTATTATCTCATTCATCTTTATAGATTCTCTGTAAAAGAAGAGTATAGTGGCATTAATAAAATGGAAACTAAGTAAATAATAGTAATAGTACAATTATGAGTTTACATACTATAATCTTTACTTAAAATATATAATATAAATTACTTGCCCCTAATAGTACCTATAACCATTGTACCTGCTACAGGTGTACGGTGTACCTAATATTCTGGATATGTAGCTGAAAATAAACAACCATATTATAAAGATGAAATTTTATTTTTAAGTTTTAGGTAGTATTCATACTATGGAAAGTTTAAATTTTAATCTAAATCAAATTATAATTATTATTAAAATTTGATTTAAATTAAAATTTAAACTTTCCGTAGTATGAATACTACCTAAAACTTAAAAATGAAATTTATAATTGATTGTACAAGGTACAGGTACTAAATGGGTACTTTATAATTATAAGCGATACTTCTCGGCCTAGTTCTATGTCATTAATGTTGACTTCTAGACTTGTGGAAAATTGAAAGCTTAATTCGGGACTATGAATCGTTACTGACAGAGGAAATTATTCTCCAGTGTAGCTCAGTTGGTAGAGCGCTATACTAGGAATATGTATAAGTTCGTATTTCTCTTTTGAGTAAGGTGGGACCATTATTCTCCTCATTTTCGTCATAATACCTTAAATCACTCATTGTTTTTCACTAAAAACTCGACATAAACAGTTACTTTAATTAAACTAACAGCAAATTAGTTTTGTTAAGTGTAAACAAACACGCTAATTGTGCGTTAAGGTGAAGAATTCTTCTTTTTTCCGCACTAGGGTGGAAATAAAGAAGCATTATGAACACCCATGCTCAATGAATGCAACTACGAAAAGAATCACTTTCAACGCATCTAAACAGAGATAAAATGTTTACATTTCATATCAATCGTAGATAAAATAAATTTACAACAATTTAAGTCCAACTGCAACTCTGTACGTCTAATAGTTTCCGAGATATGTTTTGGGCCGAATGTCGGCATAAAACCTCTCGCCTACAAGAAAAGTCATAAGAAAAGAAGTTGTAGTAAATTATTTAATTGGCTTTTATGCAAGCACAAAATGAAGCCTGTAGACAAATTAGTTCTGTTCCTATCGTAAAAGTAACAAAAAACGGAAAATTGTATTTTTTAAGAAATGAACATAAACCACATATAATATCAAGTTTTGGGCATTCGACGAAAGAAAAATGCATAGAATCATGAAAAGTGTAATTACATGTATGTAAATTTATTATTAAAAATGCTCTTCAATAATTAAAAGCATCTCCTCTTCATTTAGCAATACTCATGGGCCACTTCGAATTTGAAATACTCTGTCAATTCCGCGTCTAACTGCTTTTAACTTTTAAAAGACGGTCAGTGAATCTACGTCAAACGGCTTGTTATGCACTGCAATAGAGCTAGTGATTGTCGTCAAATGACTACAACTTGTTATTGGAAGTGGTTTAGGCTCATTTCTTAAAAAAATAAAATTTGATTTTTTTTTACTTTCTCATAAATATGAAGAGAAAGTGATCGATTTAAAAAGTGAGGTTTTTTAAAAATGTCTGTCTGTCGTCTGTGCACGCGCATGGAGCCTAAACAATACTTGAAGAAATTTGGCATTCATGTTCAGAAAAATCATACCCTGAAGCAAAATTGAATTTTAGCTGCAATTTTGGTGGCGCTACCCCTCAAAAACATGAAACAAAATTATTTATCGGAAACGGTTCCGACGATGTTGATTAAAAATGTTTAAAATGTAGTCTATTTATTTAAATGGATATCTAACGATATAAGCCGTTTTCCCGGGAAAAATCTAGTTCCTGAGAAAATAGCTTAAAACGCAGACAGAGAGAGCCCCGGTTCGATTCTCCGCCCGAGAAGTTATTTTTATAATACATTTTGATGAAATGTTCAATAATATAATTAAATGTACTCACGAAAACTAATTAATGGAAAACACTGGGCTAAGTAATTATGAACTCGTATATGAGAAAGTTTGTCTGAGTTGTCTCTGTCTCGGACCGTTTTTTTGTTTTTTACTTTCTCATACTCATATAAAGAGAAAGCATTGTGATGGCGCGAAAATTCGATTTTGATGGATTTACACGTTTTGAGGTTCCCTGATTCCAAAAAAGAGGTTTTTAAAAAAAATGCTGGGTGTCGTCTGTCTGTCTGACGTCTGTGCAGACGCCTGAAGCTTAAACTGCTGGACCGATTTTGATGAAATTTTGCATAAATGTTCAGAAAAGTCATACCCCGAGGCGAAATCGAGAAATGAATTATTAGCTACAAATTTGGGGGCACTACCCCCAAAAACGCTGGAAAAACGTGAAACAAAAATTAGTTCTCGAAAACAGTTCCGACGATTTTGATCAAAAAATTCTCAAATGTAGTCCATTTAAATATGAATTTAACGATATAAGCAGTTTTCCCAGGAAAAATCTAGTTTCCGAGATAATGACGAAAATAAATCTAATTTTGTTGAAAATCGAAAACAAAAAAATAAACAACCACCTGTTAATAATACACATTTAAATAATATAGGTACCAGGCCTCATGTAACTCTATCGAGCGTATCACAATGAATATATATATTGAATATTGAGAAAATAGATTATTATGATGAGTTGTTAAAGAGTATGATTATAAAGAGGAGTCTAGTAGTGGGACAGCCACCCTGCGTAATTATGAATTCGTATAGGAGACATTTTGTCTGAGTTAAAGCAATACTAAAAAATTACATTTTTTTTAAAAAACTGTCAAATTTGACGTGCCATATCTCAGAAAGTATTAGATGTGCAGAGCTGCAGCTGGGCTTATGCTGCTGCAAATTTACTGTACTTTAATAATAGTAATAACGACTAATATCAAAAAACAAATAGTTAATGAGATTTATGGCAAAAACTGAAAAACTTTCCAAATTTTCTTCAGTTTTTCACGTATTACGCAGCTAGCAAAGGTTTTTGGAAGCTGCATACTTAATAGCTGGCTACCCTTAACTGGTCCGAACGACATATCAAAAAAATAAATAAAAAAGAGAAATAAAAATGTAGTTAACGTCTTTTACACTGATATAAATTAGACTGAAATTGTCAATTCATCCTGAAATTGTCAATTCATGCACTAAATAAAACTTTATGCAAACTATAACTGTATCCGTTCATGCTCAGTAGTAAAGAATCAAACTCCACTTTACTTAAGTTTAAAAATTCAAAGGAAACTTAAAGAATTTTACTTAATTTTAATATTTTGACCTACCACACTGAACGGGAAGTTCGATTTTTAGGGCCTTAAAACACGTTTTTCATAGCCTAAAATATCCAAAATTTAATACTCAAAAAACAAGGGAGGCCTATCTTTGGCCAGCCTTTCCTTTGTCTAAATAACTACTAACACAAAGGGATATAGGGAGGTGCTAAAGTTAAAAAGTACCCAAATTTCTTATGCACGATGGAAAAGAATATGTGATTGGGCTAGCCAATCACATCCTCTGGCTCTAGTCAAGGATTCGTTTGAGGCATGGTGACTAATAGATGTTGAAAACAGAAAATTACTCAAATATTCAAATACCATGACAACTAAAAAAGTACATCAATAGTATGATAATTCATCTGACTGTCTCTCTGAAACGCATCTGATCTCCAAAAGTATCCAACACAACAATTTGAAACTTTGCAGAGAGTTATGTTATGAGTGTAATAACAATAACCCAAATACAGGAAAATTATAGGTAAGCCCTAAAAAACTAGAATTCGAAGTTTAAGGGAATGGAATGTTTTTGACGAAAATGCGTCATGTGGTGTCATGGGTGTTAAATGGAAGAGGCGGACGCTCTGAGTGCAAATATATATTTGGTTTTGTTTGTGTACCAATTCATTTTTGAGCACGTGTCCTTGAAATTTGCATTTTAAACGGGCCTGATGGAATCCTCTCTTAACATTCCTGTCCGCAATGACAGGACCGGGCCCGGTCATAGTGCGCGCAACACCCACCCTTTAATTTATGCCATCTGCCATCCTTACAGACTATATTTATTAAAGGTATGTGTTGTGTTTAACAGAGTATTATTCATATTTTTTGTTATATTATGTTATGACACAATCATTTGGAGCCATCTTTAGATTTTACATTACTGGGTAAAATTAACCTACCTTTCATTCATTTCTTTAAGGAAGTCATCCCTAGTAGAATGGTCATAAGTAAGATCTTCCTCAAAATTCTTGCTGAAGTAAGCATTCTTTTTTAGAACAATCCCCTGCCAGTAAGGGAAGGACTCCATTTCCTTATTTTAGCTTCACAAAATTATTCCTAAAACTAAAACAGTAACACAACGATTCTTATCATTCTAATTTCCTATTAAACTAATAAATGTCAAAATAAAATGTCAAAAATGTGTCAAAACTATTTTTTATAACAGCAAATTATGAATATTTGAAAAATAGATCTAGAAGGCGTGGAAAAAATGACAGACTATTATTAATATGTTTTGGTCCCCTTTAAGAAAATGTGGTCGGCTAAGTACGACTGAGTAAAAGGTAGTTTCTAAGCTGCTTAAGCTTAATCTATGTTTATCAAACAATAAATTTCAAAAGCCCAACTTAAGAGGAAGCAGAGATATGAGGATGAGAAAGATCGGGTGAATTGATTTAAGTAAAGATGCACGGCATGCTTGATGGAACTTGGCCTGACGCACTGCCGATGCCGTGCGCTTAGGTCAAAGACTAAAAGAGGATAAAATGTAAATAATGTCGGAGAGTCAGAGACACTTAAAGCAGTTTCACTTCTGAGTCTAAGCTCGTCATAGAATACTTTAATACTTCAAACACACTGGCCATTCACAAAAAGTCAATCTAATGTGTACCAGGACTTGAAGGATTCGAAGGAAATGCAATTGCCGATCACCTTGCTAAAGAAGGTGCAGAGTCTCAATTCATCGGTCCAGAGCCCAACTGTGGAACAATCTGTAGCCACATAGAGAAGGCAATTATGGAAGGCCAGGCAGGAATTATGGGAGGCCTGGGTCTGCTACGTCTCCACGCCTTCCAGAGCCAGCAAACACATTCTCTAACGTTGTCCGGGGCCAGAGACCTCCGTCTAGTCAGGTGCCACCTCTTTTCTCATCAAATGATTTTTCCAACTTATTTTCTTTATTCAACAACCTTATCTCTCAGCTAAAATCTCTTCTTACACCTCTAATTCCACTTATTCAGACATTTATAACAGCTTTCATTCCCATGTTTACAGGAAAATAAATCCCTCCCCAAAATTTCTTTCTGTGCTCCTATGGAACGCCGAAGGCTTGAATTTGATTCTTCACAGAGACGAGCTTGACATTCTACTGAACGAACGACGTATTGACATAGCACTAATTACTGAAACTCATTTGACTTCTAGATCTAATATTTTTTTTAAAAATTATATTTTTTATAGGACAGACCATCCAGACGAAACAGCTCACGGAGGTACCGCTATTTTGGTAAGAAATTCCATCTCTCATATCCATATTCCTACAGTTCCCACTGATTATTTAATGAGTACAGCTGTGAAACTCAATACTTCACATTTTAATTTCACTTCAGCATCAGTCTACTGTCCACCGAATAAAACCATTTCCCAAGCACAATTCCAAACATTTTTTTCCTCTCTAGGTCCTACATTCCTTGCAGGTGGAGACTACAATGCGAAGCATCCTCAGTGGGGATGCCGAGTGGCGAATCGGCGTGGTTCTGTTCTGCTGGACACCTTATCCATTTTCCGATATTCTTTTTTACCTCCCTCTCACTTTACCTATTTTCCGTATGATAACTCTAAACTTCCTGATTCGTTAGATTATTTTATATCTTCGCATTCCTTTAATACCTATTCCCAGATAGAAGTCCTCCATGATCTTTCCTCAGACCACTTCCCTGTTCTTATAACCCTAGATGTCTTATCAATTCATAAACCTACCAAGCCTTCCCTTAATAACGGACCTATAGACTGGGGTAGATTTCAAAACTTACTAAAAGACAGAATAAATCTAAAGACTTTACTTAAAACACCACAACAGATAGATGACGCAGTTGAAACTTTCACCACTTACATACAACAGACTATCCGGGATGCTACTGGCTGATGGGCCCTGGTCAAAGACCGATAAAGAAAAATCCACACGCTTTGCTCAACACTTATCCATGGTCTTCACTCCTCATCCTGATATCCTAGATCCAACTCATATTCAGACAATTACAGAACACCTTGACATACTCCTACAAATGACCATACCTCCTATACACTATTAAATCCCTGCCTAACAACAAAGCCCAAGGACAAGACCTGATCACCTCTAATATCCTAAAAAATATCTTTCTAAAAAAGCCATTTTATTCCTGACCTAAATCTATAATTCCGTTCTTAGAACTACTTACTTCCCATCCCAATGGAAAAAATCCCTTATAATAATGAACCCTAAACCTTCGAAGCCTTCTTCCAGTAATGAGTAAGATCCTGGAAAAGCTACTACTTTGTAAAATGTACCCAATCTTAGTATCCAATGATATCCTTCCTGACCATCAGTTTGGGTTTCGAGCAGAATATTCTACAGTCCAGCAATGCAACCGTATTGTAGACGCCATTTCCTCCACTCTTGAGAAGACGCAGTTTGTCTCCGCGGCTTTCCTCGACGAAAGTCAGGCTTTCGATCGGGTTTGGTATAGGGGGCTCCTGTGGAAGCTCAAGAAAATTCTTCCATCAACCTATTTCCTTATTATTCGTTCCTATCTAGATAACAGGAGTTTTGCTGTTAGTTTAGGCTCCAGCTACTCCGATTCCTACCCTGTCCTTGCACGAGTTCCTCAAGGTAGTATTTTAGGCCCCTTCCTTTACTCCATATACGTACACAGCCGATGTCCCTCAACACCCTTCAACATCATTAGCTTCACATGCCGACGATAAAGCCATTCTTTTAACTCATGCTGATCCTATCCACGCCTCTATTCCCTTCAAGAACACCTGCAATCCGTTGAAAACTGGTTTAGGAAATGGAGTAATCCTCCAGTTCAATCGGGAGAAAAGTGTTCAAGTGACATTCACACTCCGAAGAGCGACGTGTCCTCCAGTCTTTCTGTACCAACTTCAACTTCCTATAGCTAACCAAGTACGGTACCTAGAGACTACATCTAGACAGAAGACTGACTTGGAACTTACATACAAGACTGAAACGTACGGATACGAGGAGACGTTAAAAGACGCTACTCAGACCTCTAGGCAACAATTCCAATCTTTCACTAACGAACAAACTAACAGTATATAATTATTTTATAAAACCTATCTGACCCTACAGACTAGAACTGTGGGGATCGACCAAGCCATCAAATTCCTATAAAATCCAGTCTCTTTAATCCATTATCCTTCGTAAAATTGTCAATGCTCCCTCATATTATGTAGCCCACCGTATTATCCACAATTACCTACAAGTCCCCTTTGTCCAAATCCTTGCTTCCCTCTTCCCTCCGATGTAAATCCTTTCATTCTAAACTCACTAACCATCCCAATCCTCTTGTCAAGAACCTATCCTCCTATCACATTCCTGGCAGTCTCAAGACGCTGTCTCAAGAGGAAATGGCCCCTAGACTTACTTAGTGATGACTTAATTTAAATTACGTCAACAAGAAAATTCAAATTGTAAATCACGTGATGGGAGTACCATCAGAGGATGGCCTCTCCTTATCAGTGACTCTGTGAAACGTAATACACTTTATTTAAATATCTATTATTATTATTATTGTTATTTTAATTAATTAATTTATTTTTCTATTATTATTATCACAACTTGTATTATTTTACATTGTTTATTAACTTTTTTTATATAATTATTATTAAAAAAAAAAAATCTTTTATCTTTTAATATTTAATATTTTACTATTTATATTATTATTATATTATACTATTATTATTATCATCATCATTATTATATTATTATCTATAAGTATTATTTTTTCAAATTATTTTATCTTTATAGTCACTTTCTGTATGACAAAAGTCACTTGTTATAATTAATGATGGTAGTTGTGGCTAAATAAATATTATTATTATTTTTATTTTTTAAAGTAATCTTCTAATAAATTATTCATTGTTTAGCAGTTCAGTTCAAGGCTCCTAAGATTGACCTTATCGATTTCATTCGAGAAAAATAATCAATATGGGAGTCTATTAGGTATACATTCATGATTCTTTATTTATAGATCACCAAATACCCCCCCCCCCACCCCCCCCCCCCTTTCCAAAACTTGCCTTTAGTTGATCTAATAGTCTAATACATTATCGCATGTTACTTAACATTAAAAAGAAATCAAACATCAAAAAATTTAAGAAAAAAAGGAAACTTCCTTCTAGGGATGACTTTGAAAGGTTCTAATCAATAACCTTAATTATTTTACCTGTTCTATTTATAAACTGCATTAAAGAAACAAAGCGTGACTAGAAATACAGTGGGTTTCCAGTGAATCACTTTGCACATTGTATAGACTAGTTATTAGACGATCTATACTGCAACCTTCTTTGAAACTCTTTCAGGTATAAAGCTATATTCGACAATGTTATAAATAAAAACGGTAGTTATCCCTTCTCTCTCCAGCTAAGCTTTTTTTATCAATTTTATAATGTCCAGACACAAGCTGTTTTTAAACGAACTGATAGCCTCAGTCAGTCCCGCGCTCTCAACCTAGTAACACTAACATTTCGTTTCCTCTATTTCGTAAAAAAAAAAACGTGATTATACTCGCAGTTTGATAATACTTTGTTTTAATTATATATATATTTTTACTTCCTTGTTAAATTCATGTAATCTAAAAAAAAAATAATTGTATACATCGTGGTATATATATACAACTTTTACGTTATATTAGTTTGTTCACCATTATTATAATATAAATAAGCATTATTATAATATAAAAACTTAAAAAATTGAATTTCATTATTATAATAGTAATTAAATAAGGAATTTTAAATAATTTAGTATAAAAATTATTCTTTAATATTTTATAACTTATACATTAATTTTTTTAAAAGTATTTCTTATAATATGTAGTACTTATTATTACTAATATTATATACATTTTTATATTCAATTTTATTTTTTTAATATACACATAGTAAAAATTAAGCCTTATTTCCATATCCTAAAAACGTTTATATTAGTTAATATCAATTTCAAATAAATAAGTACTACAATCAAGTATAATATTTGATAGTTTAATTAATTTCCTATTAGAACTAAAATATATTTAATATTATTCACTGATGTGTTAAATTAAAAATTGTTTTTTATTATTAATTTTATACACCATGTAATAACATTAGTAAAGTATAGCAATTAAGTATTTATTTATAACAAACAATTTTAAATTTCAAATTTATATTTTTATTAATTTTCATACACAAACAAATTAAGAGAGAAAGTTTTTATTAAATTGTAATAATTTAAAATAAAGTCATAATTCCTTAATGTAATTATTATTTTTGCAATATTTTATAACCACAGATCAATATTTTATTATAATTGCTTTAGTTTTATAAATGAAAAATATGATGTATTTCATTGTATATTTTTTTTAAATTTAGCGAAAAGTAACACTTTAATTATTATTCTATTTTATTTTAAAGAAAACTTCTAAATAAATAAATTAATAAAATAAAATATGTTTAGTTATTAAATTATTTTAAAAAGCCTTATTTTTAATAATACCTATATATTTTTATTCAATCTGTTTTAGTGTGCTTGTGTTAAAAATAAAGCATTTAAAAATTAAATTAGTCCAAAGAGCTAAATAAAATTAATAAAACTAGTTATTAACTGTGACAAATATTTTTGGTTTAGTGGTTAAAAGTTACGTGTTCTCATTAATATCATCAGTATTAAAAAAAT
Organism: Gerris lacustris; assembly: GCA_951217055.1. Taxonomy (NCBI): domain Eukaryota; kingdom Metazoa; phylum Arthropoda; class Insecta; order Hemiptera; family Gerridae; genus Gerris; species Gerris lacustris. The sequence goes on from OX578278.1 coordinate 48,745,031, forward strand.
GACAGACAACCATCTTCCAGCCACAAGTTCTACTAATTTAATCGTATCACGTAAGTTCTATAATAAAATATATTTCTATATATTTCGTAAATAAACTGCTGTAATGTTGTCTATATAGAATTAATACTTTTACATTTAAAAAAAAAAATATATTTATAGACTATTGACTACTAATCTACGATAAGCTTAACTTTTTTTTGTTTTAAATGGGCCGACCCATATAGCTTAATCTTGTGTTGTTCTACAGTATTGTTTTAAAATCGAAAGTAATTTTAGTACTTCAGGATTAACGCTATTTATATCGTTTCGCTATTTAAGTGAAGTCTGAATCCATTTGGTTCATGTGTAATCTAGTTAAACATTCTATTGTAGTGGTGTAGTTAAAATAGGTTAGTATAGTTGTTAATACAACATTTATTTAAGTAAAAAAAAATAATACGTGTGGTGTCGCGGGACACCCAGTAGGAACGAAGTTCCTTACGCTTTTCATTAAATATAACTTATAAAATCACAATGCTAAGTACGTATACGTTGCTAACTACTTATACATGGCGGAGTTAGAAAAGAGACAAAATTAAAAGTAACTAGCTATTTGTACTTAATAGAGTTAAGGCAAAATTAAAAGAAATGCATTTATTTATCATTCCAAAAGAAAATCGTCTGCTAATTAGAATATGGCACTCAGTGTCCCCTCATCCATGTATTGGAAGAATGGTTAAATAAAGTAATAAAAATGTGGTAAAACAAGAAATATTTTAAAATGTGGGCTATCTGTGGGCTAACTTTTTCATACAAATTAAATTTGATCAAAATCGGACAAATAGTTTTAAAAATATGAGACGCTACATTTTGTTACACAAATAGAAAGATAAAGACGAGACCAAAAATGGTCTCGGGTGTTTGCAATGGATAACCCTCAAAGGAAATTTAGTATTAGAAGATGAAAAACAAAATCTTCAGAATTATAATGTTTTCATTACCTTGGGTAATCTTGGAAGCAAAAGTTTAATATTCAATATCAAATAGGAGTTTAGAATGAATGTCAAACATTTTTGGATATTTTAGATTTGATTAGTTAATTAAAAAGCAACAAATAATTTACAAAGTAAAAATGGAACTTACTAATAATAGTTGAATTTAAGTTTCATAACTTATTAATTGGAGTGACACAACGACGCCCAACAACAATCATGCAATAGATAAATTAACTTGATAGTTATAGTAAAAAAGAGAAGAAAAAAAATGTGACAGGAAATTAATCATTCATGTAAAACCCAGGAGGATAATTTTCAGAACGTTAGTGCGGTTATGGTTTTGTCACAATTTCTATTTAGTTTTATTTAATCCTCAATTATATATAAATTATAATAATCACAGCATTTACAATAGGCTCCAGATTATTGTTGCACGTAGCTTCCTCACGTTCAATAACGTACTTAAATTATGTTATGCTTTTACAAACATTATTGTTTAATTTATTTAATTTTTCCTTTCTTCTATTTTAAATCCGTCAAAATTGTTTTGATTTTTAACATGAATAAAAGTATCATTTTAGCGAAATTGAATGTGCGCAGGTGGTTGAAATTATTGTGGGCCATCTCTGTGCTACATTTGACATACCCTCCCAATTTGTTACAAACAAATGTATATTTGTGCGCAGCATGTGGAAGAAAAAGATATGGATAACGCAGAAGGTTGAAACTTATTTGATACTAACAACGGGCTAATTATGACCAAATTTCATTTTAAAGACATGTTAGTTCGACGATCGGAAACGGATTTATTCCTTGGAATTTTTAAAGTCGGAAACATAAAACAATTTTATTTTTCAGAACGATCATATAGCATCCGTTACCTTCGGTAAGCTCAGAAGAAAAAATGAAGTAAAACTTGGTATTAGTTAATACACTCGTAAGTGTTTATAGTGTTAAATTGGATAATTATTTTATACTTGCAATTATCCGCGGGGTTGTCTACTAGAGGTGTCATGATATAGGCCGGAGGGAGTGGGTAGTGGCACCACTTGTAAATCAGCTTCCCCCTCCCCTAGAATACAAACAAGCAACACATTGTTTACTCGTCCTCCTGATTTTCCTAAAAAATTAAAATTATATTCAGTGAAGCACTACTTGCTTGGTAAACAATGCTTAGCTGCATAGTTAAACATTGAAACATTATTAATGATCGGGGTAGTTTGATAAAATGTCAAAAATAATATGCTGCAATAATTGGTTGTTATTAATATATTATTTATGATTTTTGTTAATTCTATAAATGTGTACCAGGTGTATATGACCTTAGTAGTCCGACACCTGGAATTTAATTGAATACATAATAATAATATGCTGCAAATAAATATAAAAATATTTTCTGTAAGTAAAAGGTGTTTTTTAGGGTCAGCAGATAGCAACACTAAAAAGAGTAAAGCTACAGATATAATTTTATAATATTCTTAAATGTTGTGCAAAGTAGACAAAAATAAAAACAAAATTTATAATATCGGTGAAGTAGAACCGGAGAAAAAAAGATGTGAAAACGGAACTTTAAAACAATTTTTACTTTCTTCTTATTCTTTTTATGTTGAAGGAACTACAGGTTAAACTACTCGACCGATTTTCATAAATGAAGGCTCATTGGATTCGTCTTTGTTGCAGGGTGATTCCAACATAAAATGTTTTATGAAAAAGTTTCAGCAAGCTGCTCGGCGGCGATTCGTAAATAATTTAATCATATAAGGTATCTGGTTGGAATCCCCATGCAGTAGTAGTATTCTTTAAGATCGTATTTTGAATACTGGACTTTTTAGGGGGGGGGGGGGGGGGGGGGGGCTGTTAAGCAAAAACAAAAAGGCAAAGACATGGGAAAAGGCATTGACATTGAAAACTGACAACCAGAACGAAGGTTTCAATCTTTGTATTTTAGTGGTGGGGGCTATCTGCCCTCCCTCTTTGGTTACTCTATTTAGTCTCTATACTCATAAATCGGTGGTGTTTTTGTTTATACAACTTACAATGTATCTAAAAGTGTTAGACATTATTCATGAAGTTTATTTGTTTTTTTAAAATAGTAAATTTGTAAAATAGATTTTATAGATCGGAACGGCTGTGTAATTCTTTGGCTGTTTCACCACGAATAATATTAATACCAATAATACCACAAATAGTCGGCAGTGCTAGTAATATAATCACCAACCTCCGGTAAACATTGCATTCGGTCATTAAATGTTTGAAATAGTGTAGGCAGCTTTATACATCTGGTAAACAACCAGATTGAAATAAACCGAAGATTGTTGAGCGAAAGTCCAACTTATACTATATCAACAAAAAAAGTTTAAAATCCTGTGCCTCTCATAAACATTGAAGTTTCTGCTACAAAATTTGATTTTTAACATGAATTAAAGTATCAATTTAGCAAAAGTTAAAAAGCGCAGCCGGTTAAAATTAATCTGGGGCTATCTGCGGGTTACTTTCGATAAACTATAAGAGTTTCATTCAAGTCTGATAAGTACTTTTAAAGATGTAGGAGTAAATAAATGTATGATTGTGCGCATCTAGAAGAGAAACTGATAGGCGCAAAAGGTTGAAACTTATATGGGACCAACAATGGGCTAATTATGACCTACCACCCAAATTTCATTAAAATTGGACCTGTAGTTTTTAAGATATAGTGGTTCGCAAAAATTGAACGACAGACCGTGAATTGAACGAACGACCGACCGACAGACCCACAGACAGACACGGAACCAAAAATGTTCTCTGATGTCTGAAACGGATTTCTGTCTTGGAATTTTTGAAATCGGAGACCTAAAATTTTTTCATCACGAACGATCACATAGCTTCCGTTACGCTTCCGGAAACAAAATGAAGGATAACATGGAAAGTTTTAGAAATCATTTTCAGAATCGTAGATAGAGGATAAGCGATGATAGAAAATTAAAGAACTCCTATAGAGAAAGGAGACATACTACATTTTGCTTCCGAGCTTACCGAAGGTAACGGAAGCTATGTGATCGTTCTGAAGAACGAAAATATTTTATATCTCCGATTTCAAAAATTCCAAGACAGAAATCAGGGAACAGTTTTGGTCCCGTGTCTGTCACTCAATTTTTGCGAATCACCATATCTTAAAAACTACTGGTCCGAATTTAATGAAATTTAGTTAGTAGGTAATACATAGCCCATTGTTGGTCCCATATAAATTTCACCTTCTGCGTTTATTTGTTTATCTTCCACATGCTCACAAACATACATTTAATTACAGCTATATCTTTAAAAGTAATCGCATCTGATTTTTATGAAATTTTTATGGTTTGTCGAAAATTTAGCCTGCAGATAGCACCTGCTTAATTTCAACCGTCTGCGCACTTTAAATCGTGCTAAATTAATATGTCTATGTACTATAAAGCGGCATGGCTAACTGACTCACTGAGTGATATGAATGTTTACCCACTTCCAGAAGAGCAAGCGACTTGTGGTTTGCGCCATTCGACACGCAATGTTCATATTGTGAACCAAAATAATTATTTAAAGTTCACTTTTACCCCTCCTTCCCCCCTTAAAAAAATAAAAATGGGCGACTTGATTTTTAAGCTGTATTGGGAAGTTATTGCGGCTAAACGGTAAGTCGTATTGAAAACTGATAGCACCAGCTATGACATTTTGTCGTATCATCATCGGTTGTACCTTAGATGGTGATAATTTTGGTATTTTTTTCCTTTTTGTCTTAGAATGGCCATAGTTTCTATAATGTTGACCGATTTTATTTCTGATTGAGGCACTTGAATTTTACACTAATGCTCTTTAAATTGATTATATTTTATTTCATTAGTTCATCCTATTTGCTGAGAACATGAGAGTAAACTTTTTCCCGTGTGCCGTGTCACGTGACCACTTTTTTTGGTTTTTAATATTGTGCCGTATATCATTTGAAAGGCCTTGATACATAAAGCTATTTTATTGATTTATTTTTAAAAAATATTTGTACACGTACTTTTGCACCGATTTTTAATTTTGTTGTAGGTTAAAGGGTTTAAATATTTTTTTGTTATTAGAATTCTTATTTATATTTATTTATTAGTTTAATTAATGCCCTTTTGAATTGTTTGTTTTTTAAAAATATAATTTAGGTACCTTAAAGTACAGGGGTACAAATGTCAAAGTTAATCTTTTATAATATGATGTATATCGTTAAAAAGCTCTTGAATAGTAGATTACATTTTGTTACGTTTTATTTTGTGTTATTTCTAGTTTTGAGGGGGTAACATTAAAATAAAAGTTTTTTTTTTTTTAGACAATCAATGGTTTGTAAAAGCAAAAAATCAATAAAGTACGTGAATAGGATGCGAGGAAGCTATGTGCCACACTAATTTGCAGTCTATATCTAGTCTAGTCAGAGTATGCGACTGAGCTGGCTGGGTCGTGTGTTTGTAATAGAGAAAATAGATAAATCAGATTCCTAAATAGGTAAACATAGCTGTGTTACGAAACTATAGGACTGTTGTAGCCCAGGAGAGAATCACTTAGCCAACAAATGTATAAAGGCTCTGTAGAGATAGTGAAACAAATACACTATCATAAAAATAAATTAATTTGAAGTGGATGAAGTAAAACGATATAGTTAAGACAGAGGAAATGGAAAATTTCGGTAGCAATAATTAGACACGAAACTAGGACTATTAGATACCATAGCGCGTAGAAATATTGGTATATTATTAATGAACCGTTAAGCCCGTGGCTAGCCGTGGGCTTAATTTTATAATTAGAAAAAAGAAAAATTGAGTTAATTAATTTAGATATATATTTGAAGACCAGCAAATCAAAACAATTATTTATTTTTATTGGAATAAATGTGGTTGCTTTAGCTTATTAGCTTAGGAATAACAAATCATTTCGAGGTGCATCGTCGGGACACTACTCAATTTTATAAACGATACATATTTGTAATAAATAATGCTATATCTTTGGTGAACTTATGCCCCGTGAACAAGGCAAAATGAAAGGCAAAAAGTGAATATAAACTTTCATATAAGCTTCTTAAGTTCTAAATTGTTAATTACTGAAACCACACTTGATTGATAATAAAGGAATTTATTTAAAAATAGACATTATGTGCGTGTTGCGGTGGTAGATAGTTGACAATAAGGTAATTATAATTAAAATAAGAATAAATACAATGACTATATTATCTTAAATTAATTTAAAGAATTATTGAGGTAAAGCAATATATTTAATAATAACTCATAAGACAAAAGAAATTGTCAAATTGATAGCAAGAATGCAACGAATACGAATATAAATAAATCTATAATAAGCCTACCAAACAGGCAATTTAAGGTCATTCGGCTGTTTTGGGTATATTGATTTTACCGTGATATTGGTTAGTTGTATATAAGGCGATGATCAACTTTTGGCTAATAAAACGATAACACCTTTTTAATTATATCAATTGATTATGTATTAACAAAAACATTTTCAAATAGTTAAAAGCTAAAAAATGAATAATCTATAAGAAACAGTATGTTATAGTTATAAGTTTATTTTAAAAAAGAAATTAAAGTAAAAAATATTCAAGGAATGCCTTATTAAATACATAGGTAGTTTTTTGTGGGGAAAACTCTTTTCTTAAATGTATTTTACTTTTTCCTTACCTTTAAGGAAAAGTATTGTTTTTACCCCAAAAAATTAGGAACCGATATTTTTGAAGGAATTATCCGTTTTGGGTGATTTCAAGAATATTTGAGGGGTTTTTAGCTGGATGTCTGTGTCAAGCATAATTTCCACAGTTTTTAAGCTAGAGTGTTGAAACTAGGTACAAAAATCAGTCCTTACATGCCGTACGGAAAATTATAAAATTTGTGATCCCAACTCATTTTGCTGAGTAAACAAAAATTACAAAACTTTGTAAAAAAATCGAAAATTTATCTGATTGTTTTGTAACTTGCACCAATGTAACCTCTTCCACCACACTTTAACCTCTTCTCTAGACAACTATTTTCATTACCTACATGGTTTTGACTCCTAATATTTTTAAAACATCGACATTTAAACTTTTTTCAAACGCCGATTGAGCTGAGATTTGCAGCAATTATACCTTTCTATAAGATCAATAATTCCTCCGTATTTCAACTTTTTTTTTTTTTTTTTTTTTTTTTTCCGTTTTGGGTTAGCAAGGCTTATTTTATACCTTTTATCACTGCGACCAAAGATGGTCTATTGTGAGTAAAAACCCGTATTTATTACCTTTCCCAATCAATACTCAGACTTTTGACAAAGCTGAGGATATCTCTGGGAGTTGCCTTTCGTATGTCGGTTGGTACCAGAATAGCCTTACCGAGCATTAGCAGCCGTTTTTGCGCTGCTGCCTCGCAGTTGCACAAAATGTGTTCTGCACTTTCCGTTTCTTCACAGCATAGGCGGCAAATGTCATCCTCAGCAATGCCCATCTTTTTCAGATGATATTTAAGAGGGCAGTGTCCAGTAAGGAGGCCCGTCAATAGCCTCAAATCCTGTTTGCTGAGAGAGAGGTACATTTTTGTCCTCTTTTTTGAGAAGGTTAAAAACCTTTTAGATTGCTTAAGTCCTGGGACTTTTTCCCAGTGCGAGGCCTTGGTTCTAGCCTCCCATAAGCTAATCGCCTTTCCTATGTGGCTACGGTTCGTTCCACAGAAAGGCTCTGGACCGATGAAAAGAGACTCTGAACCTTCTTTTGCAAGGCGATCGGCAATCTCATTTCCTTCAAATCCTTCATGACCTGGTACCCACATTAGGTTAACTTTGTTATGAGTAGCCAGGGTGTTTAGAGTTTTAAAGCACTCAAGCTTAGATTCGAAAGTAAAACTACTTAGAGCTCTTAAAGCTGCCTGACTGTCCGACATTATATAGATTTTAGCCCCTTTCAATCTTTTCATTAGGTTCTCCTGGGCACATACTTGTATAGCGTGGACTTCCGCCTGGAATATTGTGGGAAATGATCCCAAGGATTTAGAAAGCTTATAGTTAGGACCACTTACTCCTATACCCACCTTTCCATCCATTCTCGATCCATCCGTGTACCATGTAAGTGCCCCTCTTTCAAGGGTAGGACCACCATAGTTCCACAATTGGCGACTTGGAAAAGTCACTTCAAAAGATCGACCGAAGTTTAGTGTCTTCGGTATTATATCTGTTACTTCATAGTGATCTTGGAAATCTTTTAGATCATGTAATATCATTAAGTGTCCAGTCAGATCGCCTATTTTGTAAGCAAATGCCCTCTGCACTGTTAGCATGCTTTTTGCTACCTCTCTTCTTATATGTATGTCAAGAGGAGGTAAATCCAGCAAAGCCTCTAAAGCTGCGGTTGGGCAAGTGCGCATTGCACCTGTGATACCTGTACAAGCCATCCGTTGCAGTTTTTGCAACTTGATTTGTACGGTTTTTTGTTGGGATTTGGGCCACCACACTAATGAGGCATAGGTCACCATAGGTCTGATGACCGTAAGGTATGTCCAATAAATCATTTTGGGCTGAAGACCCCAAGTTTTCCCAAAAAGCCTTTGGCACGACCATGTAGCCATTGATGCTTTTCCAATAATTTTATCAATTTGTGGGTTCCAAGTGAGCTTTTGATCCAGAATTACTCCTAGATATTTAACCTCACTTGAATATGGTATTGTAGTATTACCAAGCTTTAAGGATTTTAAATTTAGTTTCCTTTTTTTGGTAAAAGGTACAATGATGGTTTTGTCAGGGTTGACATTTAGGCCCTCCTTCTGACACCATCTTTTTACAATATTGAGGGCAGACTGCATTAGGTCCACAATAGTTCCTTCATGCTTTCCTCTTATTATAATTGCCAGATCATCAGCGTAGCCCAAGGCCTCAAAGCCTTTTTGAGCTAGACTATCCAGTAGTTCATCGACTATGACAGACCACAGCAGGGGTGATAAGACCCCTCCTTGGGGGCACCCCTTGCATGTCGCTACCGTAACCGACTTACCTCCCAGACTGGCAGTGATCCTACGTCCCTTAAGCATTGATCTAATCCATCTAATAGTTGAGGGTGCAAATCCTTTCCTGCTAGCAGCATTTCCCATGGAGTCATGTGATGCATTATCAAAAGCACCTTCTATGTCAAGGAAAGCGCAAAGAGCTACCTCTTTCCTTACCAGTGATCCCTCTATTCTTTTGACTAGACTGTGTAGGGCAGTAACTGTTGATTTGCCTTTTTGATAGGCAAATTGGTTTTTGTGAAGTGGAAAGCCCACCAGACATTCACTTCTCAAATGTTGATCTAACACTTTTTCCATTGTTTTTAGTAGGAAAGAAGTTAGGCTGATAGGTCGATAAGACTTAGGCTGTACGGCAGATCGCCTACCAGCCTTTGGTATAAAAGCTACATCGACTTCTCGCCATGGTTGAGGGACATATCCCCATGCAAAGCTTGCTCTGAAGACTTTTACCAGACCAGGTAAAATTTCTTCTATGCCTTGTTTTAGCAGGGCAGGAAAGACACCGTCTCTACCAGGAGATTTGTAGTGTTTAAAATTTCCAACAGCCCATCTAATTTTGTTAGGAGTGAAAATCCTACCAGATAGACTTAGATCCCTTTTTGCAGGTCTATAAAAGTCCTGTTCCTTTGGATCCTGATCTGAGTCTTCCATCTCCTCGGAGTCAGGAAAATGAGTTTGCAAAAGCACCCTTACTGTCTCTTCCCGACTCTGAGTGTGGCTACCATCTGGTAATTGAAGGAAACCAACTCCATTTGAGTGATCCTTTGATAGGGCTTTTTGGAGTCGGACTGCTGTGGGAAGCTCCTCAATTCCCTCACAGAACCGTCTCCATGACCTTCTTTTGGTTTTCCTCAATTCTTTGTTATAGGCAGTTAGAGCCGCCCTGTACCTCTCCCACTCACCCGTACGCTTTGCTCTGTTAAACTGCTTTCTAGTTTTGGTTCTGGGTTTACCGAGCTCCCTGTTCCACCAAGGCACATCTCTGTTTGCCTTTTTGCGTTTTACAGGGCAGCATTCTTCATACGATTTGATAATTACTTCGGTGAGTTGCCGAGCAGCAAAATCTATCGCATCAGTAGAAGTTATTCTTTCTCCGATTCCTTCAGCCTCTGATTTGAGCATTACCCGGTAGGCATTCCAATCAGTCAGCTTAGGAATTCGGTATTCATTTTGAATGTTCTTAATCGCCTCTAGATTAAAGCATATATGCCTATGATCTGAAAGTGAGGCTTCTTTTGATACATGCCAGTTTGTTACTTTTGTGCTTATGAAATTGCTGGCCAAAGTCAAATCCAGGACCTCCTGCCTAATTGCATTTACAAAAGTAGGTTCGTTTTCCCTGTTAAGAATAGTTACAAAATTAGAAATCAAGTATTCTAGGAGATTCTCACCACGTTTGTTGATGTCATTACTTCCCCATACTGTATGGTGGGCGTTTGCATCACAGCCTATTATAAAGGATTTATTTTTTGGTTTTGCAGTAGTTTATGAGACGAATAACTTCATCCGGAGGCGGTTCTTCCGAGTCATTTGGAAAGTAGGCCGAGGCACAGATTACCTCTTGCCTTCCCCCTTCTGTCGGCACCTCTACTTCTACTGCAACTAAGTCCCTTGTGATGAACTCTGAAACGGGAAAATAATTAGTACAATTTTTTATAAGTATTGCGGTTCTGGGGTATCCAACCTCATTACAAAACAATAACTTACACTGCTTTTTTGGGAGTCCCTGCGGTCGGCCTCTAAGTATCCAAGGCTCCTGGATGAGCACTATATCGATGTCTGTTTTGATAAACCTCTCCGATAGTACTGCAGTGGCTGCTTTTGCATGATGGAGGTTTATCTGAAGAAAGGCCTTAGTGGTTTTGGTCATAGTGACTATTTGTCCCCTTTAGCCCTTTCTTAGGCCTCTTAGTGCCTTTAGAAGGTGGCTCCTTCTTTTCTTTTCCCTTCCCAACCAATTTAGGACCTGTTGAGGGGTTTGAGCCCTCTTGTCCTTTATTTTGGGAGGAACCCGGAGGTGTTTTAAGGAAATATTCCTTATTTTTGTTTGCCTCCTTCTTGGGTATTCCAGAAGATGGCAATAAGGATTTGTCTTCCTTTGTTTTTAAGAAGGGAAGTTCTTGTGTGCCTTTAATTGCAGGCTCCTTTCCCATGGTTTCGCTTCCTGTCGTTGAGGCTGTTGAGGAGCCTTCAATGGGTTCATCCTTATTTTCCTTTTTGTTCGTGGGCTCCTTTTCCGCGGTTCGGCTTCCTTCCCCTGAGGTTGTTAAAGAGCCTTTAATGGATTCAGCCTTAACCTCCTCTTTGCAGGTGAGTTCCTTCTCCTTGGTTAAGCTTTCTCCTTTCGAGGCTGTTGTGGAGCCTTTAAGGGATTCAACCCTAGCTTGGGAGATCTTATCCTCATCCTTTTTGAGCCCACCTCTCTGGCGGAGTGTAGTTTGGCCAAACTTATAGCTGACCTTCCAGCTTCGTTTTTTAAGGGTTTCCGAGGAGTCAAAGTCAACAGATAGAGTAAGGATAATAACTTCCTTTTCCTGTTGCCTCTTCAGAACCCTCCAATTCTCAATGTTCAGTCCGATATTTTGGCGATCCAGATAACCTAAGATGACGTCATTTGTATCATTAGCGCTATTTGGGAAGTAACCAATCAGTACCTGAGCCCGTGGAATGTCCTTTTCCTCCATTGCCCTTAAGACTGCTCCTTCCCAAGGCTCTAGCTGTGCTGTGATGTCCATCACCCATTGCGCAGTGGCTTTATTTGCACACAGCACATTTAGCCAGCCTGGTTTGTAGGTGTTACCTAGGAACTGGATTTTTTGGTCACTTTCCTTTGGTATTTCCAATAATTTTTCCAGAATGGCCTTTTCGATAGCTTTCAACTGTTCAGTCGTTAAAAGCTTTTCTGGAAAGTTTGCTGAAAGAATACCTATCTTTATTGCTTCAGCAGCTTGCTTGAAGGACAGGGCCCCTGGAGTTTTCTTACTTCCAGAGGGAATCTCCTGCATTTTTGGGACGGATTCTTTCACTTCAGTTCTCCTCTTTTTACTAGATCGGAGAGGAGGCGTTACAATATCTGTTCGTTCCCTCTTTTTGGCCTTTTCACTGTCGGCGATTTTATTTACGGCACGTCGTCGGGCTTCTTCAATAGGAAACCCATTTCTTAGTAGCCATTGTAGTCTCTTTTTTGCAGCTCCATTTAGCTTTACTCTTGCCTGTGCCCTTATTTGAAGTTTATTTATATAGAGTCTTCTAGGCCAGCAGTGCTTTCTGCACCATGTTGGGCACTCTCTCCTTCTTCTTGCCCTTCATCTGAAAGAGGTGAGACCACCTCTTGAGCAGTGTAGTCAGGACCTAAGTCCTCTTCCATTAGCTGCTCAATTTCCATATAGGATAATGGAGATGGGTTATCCGTCTCTAATGATGTTTTGGGAGGCACATCAGCCTCTAGGTTTTTTGTTTTAGTATTTTTTATAGTATTAGCATCCATTAAGTTCCCACGAATAGCTAGGGATATAAGGTCACCTGAAACAGAGCCCCGCATGTTCCAGTAAGGCTATTTTAAACTGGAGGTCACCAGGTATCCAGAGTTCGCATATTATAGACTGTGCTCCCCCACAGCCATGCAGCCCTCAACTTAATATTTTGAAATTATTTTAAAAGGAAAAGTTCCGTGACGTCCTGCATCCGATTTCTTTTTAATAAACCTCAACAATCTTGGATCTAGTTTAATTTTTTTAACTGTCACATTTCACCTATGATTATCTTTCTAAGTCATTTTTATACACTACTAGCAAAACCCGGCAGACGTCGTCCAGCCAGTTTATAATTATTTTCCTCCGTATATTTAAATATGGGTGCTGTGTATGTAATCTTAAATCTATATTCGTTGTAGAATAATGAAAGATGGCTTATACTGATGAGATTCCATGATTTTTATTGGTATAAATAGATAATGAACTACATATGTATATACATTTTTATTTTTTAATAATTCACGTGAATGAACAATATTATTCACTATTCTATTCGCTATATAACTAAACTTAAAATAAATTAAATTAATGCTAATTATTAGCGTAACGCAAGTGGATATACAATATTTTCGTTTTCTGATTTGGTGTATAGATGTACAGAGTTTTTGGAGTTCCTACTCTGAAGCTAGCAACATATAGTTGAACATGCGAAAAGTATGGATTCTAATTTTTAATGAAAAAACATTTTTTCCCCTGCTTTTCCATTTTACCCCCCTCTTATATACAACATGACAAATGTGTTCGTAATAACAATTACTATACTCTAAAGAGCTTAAAAATAAATTAAAATTAATTTTATTAGGTAATTGAACAGCGTAGTGAGTTCTTCATTTCAGAGTCTTAGGCTTTGAAAAGTTTGTGTGTAAGTTTGTTTTTTGTCTCGCGATAAAGGTGTAAAAATTGATCGATTTGAACGAAATTCGGCACACAGGTTCACCTCGGCATTTGTGACAACTGGACACTTCTCCGATTTTTCACACTAAATATTTTCAAGGTGGCGGCCAATATGGCCGGGTGACAAAAAAAATGTTTTTAGTCACCATGACATGATATACATCAATTTAAAGGTATTGAAGTGTAGAAAAAGAATATAATAACTATTACACTTAATAATTTTGACTTAATCGTACACAGACCGGCGATTATCGCCTCACGTATACTTACGAGAATCGCGCCTTTCTTGTTCTTATAAATATATATATATATATATATATATATATATATATATATATATATATATATATATATATATATATATATATATATATATATATTCCAAATCGTATATTATTATGGAATATGACGATTTCGTTTCAACAAGGTCAGTTTAATTAGTAAGTATCTGCGCTGTTTGTTCCTTCCCTATTGTGAGCATTATATTCAACTATATCCTATATTGTTAATACGGATGGGCTAGTTTTTATCTAATATGTGAGAAGATCAGTCCAAAATAATAAATGATATGTTAGTGCAAAAGAAGAATAAGTTAGGCTACATTTTATCTAATAAGTGAGAAAATCAGACCGAAAAAATGACACAATCAGATAATGACAGAATACGTTAGAAAATGCTTCGTTTTCCACAGTCGGGTACCCCCGCCGGTTTCATACAACGAGATTAAATTTTAAAGGTATCTATATCATTTTCAAATTTATTTAATTTAAACTAGGGGGCTCTTCCCCCTACTCGCTTCGCTCGTCAAAAAGCGGCCGCTGCCTTAAACCTTCGTACAATTTGACACCTGTTTGTTTAAAAAAATTTTTAAAAATATAGATAGATAAAAAAAGCTGTAGTATTTATTTTTTTGGCTTTTCAAAGTTTAAGCTAAAAATATTAATAAAAAACTATGCTGCATCAAATTATAACAAATATTATTCTTATTTATTGATGTAATCCTCACTTATTCTATTTCTTAATTCATTCTAACCCGATATTGCAATTATTGAAACAAACATGATAAAAAAAACCAGGTCCAATTTGAAACAAAAGAATTGCATTTACATTTTTATCTTATTTCATTCATTTTCATTCTTAGATTATATTATTACATTCATTCCTTCTAACCTTATAATGTGAAAATGATAAACATTTAAATTCTATTAGAAAGAAAGAAGCATTATACTAGAATTATCTTTAATTTTCTTGTTCATAGGAATTATCTCTTCACTCTTACCTGATTAATTCTTTAAAAAAAAAATATGATTCACAACTAAATTAATTCAGAATTTACGTCTCTATTCCAGATTAAATTAAAATTCGTATAGCAATCTCTTTTTGAGTCACCTTTAAAAATAGCATTCAAACCTTGAATTAACTGAAACATATTTACTGTACACATCGTAATGTTTTGACGTTAAAACAATGACACGAATATATACGATGAGAGAATGTAACAAGTATGTTCATAATTCTGAACAATACAAATGTTTCTGTCAGTAAAGGTATAATTTGTAAAAAAGATATTTTAGTTATCTACTTTTGTGAGAATATTTTTTAAATAATGTCAGTTTACATTCATGGAATGAATACAGTATACAGTCATAGTAAAAATATTAAACTAATTGGTATAATTAGAACCTTTGACTTTATTCAGAATCAAAAATGCAAGGGCTGCGAAAAAGAGTTCGGTCTGCAATTTACAAAATGGTAACATAGGGAAAAATGCTCTCAAGGATACAGGTTGTAAATAATAATTACTTTTCAGCAACCCACCATGTTTACAAAGGTTTAATATCCCCTTGATATTTAAATTTAAAAATATGGTGGTGATGGATTTACTAATCTGAATATTAGAAATAAATTGTAACCTTTTTTTTAAAAAAATAAACTGTTATCTAGGACAGCTTGTATTAGAAGAAGACAATTAAAGATAACAAGACAATAATAAGTATTAGTTAGAACATAAATCATTAATGGGAGGGATCAGTAAATATAACTAACTATTGGTAGGAAATGATTCTGGTCACTTTTAATTAACTAAAGAACTGTGTTTAAACCATAATTTATAGGACTTCCTTTTTGGCTTCTAAATCTAGAGAGCGCCACCTTATGGCAGTAGTAGTTGTTCATGAGCTTGTAGTTAATTACATACTCAAAATATGACGAAAAACATCTAGAGAATCAGGAACTATAACAAAAAATGACAGTAATCTGATTGTTTCAATTCAGTGTTATATGACTATTGCATGGGCATCAGGAATAAAATAATAAACAAGAAAAAAACAGATAAAAAATGAAAACTAAACGTTACTAATATCATTAAAGAACCTTCAAAACCAAAATGGAAAGATAATGGTGGTAGGTTAGGTAGGCCCAAAGATATCAGGGAAAAAAAGATGTGGTTCCTATTAAAAAAAATCGATTCGAGACAACTCATAAAAACTTTCTCATATATACGAGTTTATAATTATTTAGCCCTGTTTTTTCCATTTATTAGTTTTCGTATGTTCATTTAATTATTATTGAACATTACAAAATGTATCATAAAAATAACTTCTCCTCGACGGGAAATCGATCCCGGCCTCTCTCCGTCCGCGTTTAAAGCTATTTTCTCCGGATGCAGGTTTTCACCGAAAAATTATCCGGTTAGCCATATTGAAAACTTATTATGTCGGATATAAGAACACAGTAAGTACTACGCGAGTTCATTATGCACGCACTAGTTTAAAATTAGTTGGAGTCCGCAAGGTTTGCCTGATAAATTCCCTGGCACTAAGGTTCATAAGATTTCATAAAATTCACTTTGGTTCATAAGATCCCTTATTTTGATCTTATGAACCAAAAATTACATTTCTTTAAGCAGATGAAATGCTATTTCAAATTAACTGCAAAAAAAATGCATATTGAGAGCATCACTCAAAAGAAGTCTTTCATCAGTATATCTATACCTTTCCTTTCTTAAAATAGAATAAAAGTGACACCATTTATTCAATTCATTCTACTATTGCTTTAAAGTGTTTGAAATTATGTTGGCTTTAACTTGAATCAACGTTTAAAGTGATCATTAAAAAGACTAATTTCTTGCCTAAAAGTGAAACATCTATAATATAACACAATAGTCCGATTTCACAGTAAAAGCAATCGGCCCAAATAGCTGTGTCAGAAATGACCTTTAAGTTATCGATTATGACTAAAAGGAAATACACTTCGTTTAATATTGCATACTTTTTATCGATTATTTCCGCTTCTTCTGTCTTTTCAATTATTTTTGATAAATTAACTTAAATCATTTCAAGTTATATTTATAATTTTTTTTTTAAGCACAGAAATTGCAATAATAATTGTTTAATTATCTAACAAGCGATGTTGACTATTAAGAATAATTAATGTAAAAACGCGGCACGGCCAACTTCAATTGAATGCTTAAAGATAGACAGAAAAGAAAGTATTAATTGAAAGTAAGAAATTAAATTTGCGCTGACGATTAAATTAATGTGGGACGAACAATGGGCTAATTATAGTGGCACTTCTTTAGATGGTTACTCCCCTTATAAAAAAACAGAGAGAAGTAACAATCTAAAGAAGGCGTAAGGAATGTTCTTCTTTAGACTGTTACTCCCCTTATAAAAACAACTGTGATATTCCTTTGTCCCAAAGTACATTGGACTAAACATCCCTTTGTCTTAATAGCTATTTAGTCAAAGTCATTTATATGCTTAAAAACATAGGGGAGTAACAATCTAAAGACGTACCATTATTGTTACCTGCCACACAAATTTCAAAATTTGACGAGTAGTTTTAAAAATATGGTGATTCGCTAAAATGTTGACGGACACTACCCGAGACCAAACATTTTCCTTATGTCTGAAACATATTTTTGTCCAGGAATTTTTAAAATCAGAAATATAATTAACTTCCTTTATGCTTCCGTTACCTTCGGTAAGGTGGAAAGCAATAAATAAAAATATACCTAAAATTATTAATTTAAAACATAGACAAAGAAAAATCCAGGATTTTCTTTTTCTTTGTACTCTTTTTTTAACTTCAAAAAGTCTTGTTAGTACATTTCAAATAATTTATTTGCTACCTTGCATGCATAATGAGTCTTTCAATTTGCCTAAGGTCAAGTGGTGTTTTCTTTACACTATCTTTTTGAAATATCGCTCTTAATGATGTTTACCAAGAGTGTGACGTCTAAGTCAAATCTTCAATTCTCGAGTTCTACTTGACACTACACGTATATAAAGCCCACTCTAATTCAGCTCTGCCTACTCTCTCATTACCATTAAATCTCTGATTGTGTTTATCTTATTTCCTATTTCACTCTAAAACCTTGAACTTTATCCAAGATAACATCGAATTAATTTTATATAATCCATTCAGCTTATTCCTTCAATTATGACAAGACCAATCATTAGAGCTCTTTCTCTCAATTAATTAATATATTATATGATAATTAATAACATTCGAATAATCTAGTGTACGTGAATTGCTACTAATTTCATCAGTATGTTATGAGGTAATTAACAATTGATACCAGAATTTATTAACAAAATCATACTTTGAAAATATTAATATTTTCATATTAAATATATAAATTCAATTGTCATCAGAAATACGTAATCTATGGTACTTTCAGCTTTATAGGTGGTCTGTTATACATAAATTTATTGGTATTAAAGAGTAGAAAAAGAATATGTTACTATTATTACAAATCAAGTCTGAAGATGCCCAGGTATGGGCAAAATATAGCGTAAATATGCACTAAAAGAAAATATTTCCTTCGTCCCTAATGACCAAAAACGAAATTTGAAGGGATCAACAAAAAAGAAAATAGACAAAAAAAAAAAAAAAAAAAAAA
Source organism: Gerris lacustris (assembly GCA_951217055.1). NCBI lineage: Eukaryota > Metazoa > Arthropoda > Insecta > Hemiptera > Gerridae > Gerris > Gerris lacustris. Next base: position 48,763,353 of record OX578278.1, read on the forward strand.
TACTTTAAACATACTACTTCAACTGTTCGGCACAAACTGACAACCATCAACAATAAATAGGCACATAGACGGCGAAAATCTGCACAATGTGAAGTCAACAGTCTATTGTCATTCGCATACGTATTTTCTGCATGCCGAGAATGGTATAGTGTAGACCCGGCCTCACTCTATGCATCGCATGCAGTGGCGATCCTAGGGGGGGCAGGGGGGCTATAGCCCCCCCTGGGAGAACATTAGCCCCCCCTGGAAGAAAATTAGCCCTCCCGAAAGAAAATTAGCCCACCTTTAAATTATTTTTAATAATTTTTTTTTTATTATAATTGTTTTTAGCCTCAGAAGTAGTATCCGAAGTACTGATTAGCCTCCGAGCCGATGGCGAGGACAGACTATGAATAAACGAGGCAGAAATGTTTCCTTTGCTGCCTTGTTGCTGTTGCATAAAATATTTTATCTACGATTGATACGAAATATAAACATTATATCTTTGTTTAGATGCGTAGAAAGTGATTCTTTACGTACTTGTATTCATTGCGCATGCGCGTCTCATAGTTCTGAATAATTCCTCTTCTTTACCACACTAGTGCGGTAAAGAAGAGGAATTCTTCAGCTTTACGCACGATTAGCAAGTTTATTTACATTTAACAAAACTAATTTGCTGTTCTTTTATTAAAGTAACTTTTTATATCGAGTTTTTAGTGAAAAACAATGAGTGAATCAAGTGACTTTGACGAAAATGTGGAGAATAATACTCCTCCAGAAATAATTAATTCGGCAAAAAATACAACTAATGAATTAATGCCATCTTTATCAAGAGAGAGATACTAACTTACATACAGCAATTTTATTTTTTTCTGTATTTATTATTTAAATCTAACAATCGTAGATAAAGTACGGTACGCAACTCGTGCGAAAACGGCATTTTGCATTGCTCGTGTGGTTTTACCACCCTCGCTATCGCTCAGGTGCAAACTCCACACTCGCATGCAAAATGCTACTTTCCGCACTCGACGCGTAATGTACTATTACGTACCTAGAGCAGTAAGGGCGTTATTACAGTCCGAGGGCTCTCATGGCGCTTACTGCTCGTGGTGCGTACATTTTTTGTGAAAATCAATGAGTGATTTAAGTGATTATGACCAATATGAGGAGAATAATACGCCTCCCGAAATAATTAAATCGGCACAAAATATAACTAATGAATTAATGTCATCATTTTCAAAAGAGAAATACGAACCTGCATACAGGAAGTTCATTTTTTCTGTATTTATTATTTAAATCTAACAATCGCATATAAAGTACGGTACGCAACTCGCGCGAAAACGGCATTTTGCATTGCTCGTGTGGTTTTACTACCCTCGATGTCGCTCGGGTGCAAACTCCACACTGCAAAATGCTACTTTCCGCACTCGACGCGTAATGTACTATTATTTCCAGTTGGAAGAAAAGTTATGATTTTGAATTAGTTTAGAGGGACTAAAGTAAGTCTTTTCATCCCTGAACTCAAAAAGTAGGGAGAAAAAGTAAAAGTAGGGCGAAAAAGTAAAGTAGGGTAAAAAAGTAAAGATTGCAACTTAATCATTTTATAAATAGAAGAATATGAATTGCTAATGTAATGAAGTTGTTGAAATCAGGTTGGCGACACTGTTTTTTCGACCATGTTTATCTTTGTTTATAACCTGCATCTAAATAACCTTATATTTGAGTTTATTTCCAATTCTTATTTGTTTTTAATATTGAATCTCTTATATCTGCTATTAAAAGTGCTAATAATTATTGTTATTTATTAAAATAATAAATAAAAATTGTGTAATGGACGAAAATGTGTATTTTCTTCCTACAGGAGGTAAAATATTGTATGTACCTCGTGAGTAAAGTGCCATTATTCCCCTCGCGATAATTATCTCCCTCAGCTGCGCCTCGGGAGCTAATTAGAGTTATTCCCTCGGCTGCACCTCGGGAATTAAAGAGTCTAATTCCCTCGGCTTCGCCTCGGGATGTAGGGACCATTCCGGTTAGGCCTCAAGAACCAACTTTTTCGCTCAGGGAATATTGGCTTACTTTACTCCCTAGGTGCATAAATAACTATTTTTGTCACCACGATGAATGAACACTAAGGTAGATGTAAACCCTCGGGAAATTGAGGTAAAACCTATGAACTATGAACTAATAGGACACTAAATGTACGAAGTCCTTCTCTGCTGTCGTCAATTCTTTTTCTGTTCAACTCCTCCGAATATGATTCCTGTTGGAAAAGAAGCGTCGGACGTACGCTCTGGATTAAATATTCGTAACGCGGATTGAGCTGAAAATAATTTTCTCAATACTTTTTTATTATCTTTCCTTACTTTGATAATTGCTATCGTGTTTCACTTTATATCGTTTTTTAAGTCCACGCTTATAAACGCCTTTATCATGTTTTCAAACAAAATTTATGTATCCACTTATTGATTACACTTAAAGAAGAAGAATACAACACACTGTTCGTTTTAGATAAAAACATGACGTCATTTTGTTAAGTGTAAACAATCTTTATCTTCCCTCCTGCCTTTTTCAAAACTACAAAAACATACAAAGTTCAATATGATTTTCATTCAGGTATCTCTCTATGTATACAACAACCTTTGACGTTATAATGTAAACAAACTTTATCTCTACATATTTATATTTTGTTCATTCACAAACTACACAAAATATACTCGATATTTTACTACATTGTAAAGAAATAGTTATTTTTTTCTTTTAAGATATGCGAGGTTACACTTATAATCTAATCTCATAAAGATGGTTAACCACAGTGTAATGAGTAGAGTATGCCGGGGTACACGTGTGGCGCGCTTGCGCTCTGATTAGAGTGCCTACCTGTTGCACACTCCCTCCCCATGCCACCCTATATTCACCCCCTAGCAAGGAAGATTCAGTCCCTCTTTGCACTCTTCAGCACACGGAGCACGTCCCCCTCTTCATCTTCCCTTTATATCTAGCACTCACTCACTCACTCCCCCTCTCTCTGCACGCTTTATCACACTTTGCACACTCCCCCTTATCACTTATCTGAATTCCCGCGCTTACCTACTCCTTTTCCCTCCAAAATATTCAATTACACACTTTCTAATATTTCGAGCCTTTCTTCTCTTTTTACATTCAATCCTCACAAAAAATTTTACAACATATTTTTCCTTCGATTCCTTTGAACGTTTCGTTCCGGTTTTAATTTTTAATTGTTAAATTAAATCCGTCAAAATTGCCGCCAACGATAATAACATGGACTACAAAGAAGTACCCCAAGACTGCGTCAAAACAATAACGCAGCAAAATGAAATCAGTGAGTAAATACTGTTTACTACTATAGTAATTAATAGCAACGCAACCAATTGTTTTTACTTGCATCTTTTTTTAATAGCTTGTAAATGTTATCCTTCATATGAAATTACCCATAAGTGTCTACAAAAAAAGAAATTATTTTTTAAAAAATATCGGGTATGGGTATGTTATTATTACTTAGTTTAAACACACATAATATATATAATGCTTATAAAAATATGCATTATTATTATTGAACAACATTCATAAAAAAAAGAATCAATAGCTATTTGTAATATTTATTGTCAATAAATCATAATGCTGGTCAATAAAATTTGACAGAAATTAACGTACAAAGTTTCATGTATCTAAGTTTAACCGTTCAAAAGACATAGAGGGTAACGTTTGACTGACAGCAGGACGGATAGAATAGAGAAACTAAGCACCCTCCTCGGAGAAAAATAGAACTAAAGAAATTATACTTACTAGAAATGCCACGTTTTGAAGGTTAGAATCTCTAACTTACAATCCAATTTTTTTTTATAAAAATCTAAATTTAGTTAACTTTTATTCATTATAATACTTACTACTTTCTATATATGCCGTGTTAGTATATAGATAAAGTGATTATTTATTTGATTAAAGTGGTTATTTTATTTATTCTCTAGCTTTCAAAAATTATTATATTTAACAAATCACTGGTATGTAATTTGACTAGTTGAAATAAACAACAGCCTCACTTATAACTACATACATATTTATAATCATTAGATCTCAGTTGATGACCGAGCTAAATATTTTGCTTTATTTGATAATAAATAGATAAAAATAAAAAAAACGTTCTAACGTTCGTTAATTCGTTCTAATGCTTAATCGGAAGTATTAATTCTCGTTAAATATATTTCTGATACATACTTAAATGATATTTTGCCTTTAACATGATTTTTTACATTTTCCTTAAATGTACTCGAATTACACCCTTATATGTGTATAGGTGGAAAGTATTGGGATAAAGCATATATTCCATTTTGATTTATTTAATGCTTAAAGGTCCCTTAACCCATAGAGATATGGGGTTTTAATTACATTTATTAAAATTTCTTGTTCTGAAAGGTAATACAGCCAACATTTACTGTACCAGGTGGAGTTTTAGGTCTTCCAGAGGTGTCAGCAACTCGATATGTTTCGCCTCCAGAGCTAAAGGCATCTTGTAGGGAGAACATGATGTTTTAAGGAAATGACGTTAAATGCTCCTTCATTAGAACAATGTGCAATGTACACTCATGTTAACATACCCTTAAATTTGGGCGATGAAAGGACAGGACTTCAAGCTTCGAGAAATTATTACTGGAAGACCTAGAACTCCATCATGCGCCAAACCTAATAACAAAGATCTATTTATTAAAATATTTATCATAATAATATAATTAAAGCAATATTAATTAAATATCATCTGTATAAATTTTAATAGAAGATCGGAAAGAAGTGTATTTATTGTAATTATTTTTCTTCTTAACGGCAAACATATTTATAAAATTCACAAACAACTAATTATACTTAAATCTAATTTAAAACTCGTACATTATTCAGTTTAAAAATACAAAAAGGATATTAATTTGTGCATTGCATGGTGAGGCATTGTTTTGCCAAGAGCTTTTTGATTGTGTTTGGTAATGTGTGCACAAAAGAGGTAAAAATACCCCTATTTATAATACCCAGGGAAAACATTTTGAGTGAAATTTAATAATTAAACTCTTCCTTAATGGTAACAAGACCCAGCAATTAATTGGCATTATATAATTTCATTTAATTATGTAACTTGACATTTTATAAAAGAAAAAAAAAATAATAATGTCAAGGGATTCTTGCTTCGCTTAAGAATATAACATTTCATACCTGTGGTTTACACCTATTAAAAATTTAAATTATTAGTGTTTTATAAAAACTTTTCTTTTTAATACAACACACTTCATTGCGAAGCATAGGTAGGTATCTGCCGGCTAGTGGATTGTACAATTTTTGAAAATATATTCATACATCAAGATGTATTTATTTCAAATTTTCGTTCATAATAAAAATTCGTACCGAAACCTATTGCTCTTAATTCTCTTTATAACCCATTATTTTCAAGAAAGAAACCCGAAAAAAAACAACATATTTTACTATCAAATATTAATGCGTACTAATAATAAATTATTGACATAGGGTATACCTCAACATCTTAATCCATTTATACTAATATAAATAGACTTTAGGTTTTCAATATAATGTTTACACATCCACGCTGAGCTCTCCTTTCCTGTTATAGAGGTTTACTAATATACACATGCATAGCTCTCCACCTCTGTTAAGGAGTTTTTTATTTTATTAATTGTAAAATTACTGTATTTTAATTGATACAGTACTGTATACACCTACCAAATCAAATTTATAAATAACGAGCCATAATTTATTATAGAAGGTTTTGATTTTATTGATCCAGTAATTGGATCCTTGAAGGGTAGGAAAAAAAGGAAGACTAACACAACTCTTTTAGCATGAGAACGAAAACCGAATTAAAATGTATAAGATAGAAGGAATTACGAGATATATTCCTTAACGTTATCAAATATTGATTATGAACGTCATTCTTACAATAAATAATTATATATTTAGGCTCGAAAATGGCTCGAGTAGCCGAAACGTTGCCACATAACATGAAGCAGAGTTAGTCTTCCTTTTTTTCATCCTACCGTTCGATGATCCAATTACTCGATCAATGTCAATTTCTACAGGTTAGACTTAGCATTACTATGTTTTGATTTTAAATGAACAAATTATTTAGGATTTAGTGGTCATATGTTTTATTATATAACAAGTAAATTAAAAAACTAATTTTGAAGAAACTAGATTTTGTAATTTTTTAAAAATTATGACTAATCACTGTATTGTCATCGGAAATACATAATCTGTGCAAATTTTAGCTTTTTAGGTTGTCGGGAAGAGGGTCAGAAAGTTAGGTTAGAATATTTGGAGTCAAAAATCAAAGCAAGTAAAAAAAAAAAAATTGTTTTTATATACACGAGTATTATATAGGTAAAAACATATTATTTCTTTAAACTTATCTTTTTAAAGTTTAAAATCAATAAATCTTAACAATTTGTAAACTTAGTTAAGCGACTTGATGTTTTCGAGAAAATCTTTCTAACATGCATCACTGATCACAAAGCCACTAGAAAGTTGTAAATGCTTAAAAGACACAAGAAATAAGTTAGAAGAATTCGAGAAAGCAAAAAGATTGTTCTAGAAAGACATAGAGATTAGTTTTCAGGAAAACAAAGGCCGTAATAAGATCACAATATTTTCAGTCTATAAACCATAAATTATAAATTCTTAAAAAAAAAATGATAAAAATGAATCTTTTCTCATCCGTATTCAAGTTAATCTAGTGACAAAAAAAATTAAACTAAAAAAAAGAGAAGAATTCAACGTACCCATATCCCAAAAAATACCCTAAGCAAATGATAATCTTTTAGGTGAAAGTTAATCTTGTGAAAGGAAGATAACTATATAAATCTTTGTTAAAAACCTCTAAATCTTAAGAAACAAGGAATAGATTTCTAAAATCTTGTGCTAAAGGATCTTTAACCCCACCCTCTCGGACCCAAATGAAAAAATAACTTCTTGAGAACGAAGAAAATGCTAACGGCAATCCAATATGCATATTGACTTATTCGGGAATTAAATCGAAGATGCTGAAGTTAGTGTCTTTTAATATCTATTGATTATTTAGTATACCAAATCTTTTTAAAGATTACTTAAGTAACAGATTTTTTTTTTAACACAAGGTATTATTACTATTCAATTGTTTTACTGTTTTTTTTTTTTTTTTGTTATAAATTTAACACAGTCAATAAAATTTCTTATTATTTATGTTACATAAACTTTAGTATTATCTCTAGATGAAGATATTTGCACCGGATAATCTCCTAATTCACGTTCTATCTAATAACATATCATTTTATATATGATAGTAAGGATTTCAGGACTATTGTAGTTAACTGGTGAAATATTTAAAAACAAATTATAGGACTCATGACTACTAAAGTAGAATTTTCTTTCAGTTCATTTCTTAACCAATTTTTTTTAACCCATTTGTGTTTTCTAAGTCTTGTGTGCATATAAATAAATAATAAATAATCAAATCTTTTGTCATACAATTTTCAAGTATAGCAGCAGAATTTAATAAATATAAATTTTGTAATGGTTTATTTTTAGGGTCCGTAGGCAAAACCAAGGACCCTTATATTTTCCTGCGTGTGTCTGTCCGTCCGTCCGGTCGGCTACACCTTTCGTCCGATCACTTTGAAATTTGGCATGTATGTGTCTTGTACCTACCCACATATTTTAAAAATATAGTGACTTAAAATACCACTTTTTGGAAATTTCGAAAAAAATATTATTTTATTTTTTATTGACAAAATACTTTTTTTATAATTATGGTCTTTTCGATGTATTTATATAGTAGTAGTCCGGTTCAGTGGCAAAAAAATACTTTATCAGAAGTTTGTTTATGGGTTTTGAGAATATCAGGCCCATAGGATAGTTCAAAGTAAGCTTTTTAGCATTTTAAAAAACACCATCAATAGAGTACTACTTAAACAATACAGTGTTGCCATCGGACCCTCGCTGTGTGCTGACTACACACACTTCACCTGTTTATTTTGTTTTGTAGTGTGTGGGAAAGCTTTGCCTCTTATATTTTTTGTATGGTCTTCTTGAAAAGCGTGCGATTAATATTTATATAAAAAGTCTTTATCTCATCGAAATATCATGGAATCATACAGCTTTAATGAATGATCGTTTCAAAAATGTTGAAAATTATATGAAAAGACAGTTATATAGATAGACTATAATCTATTTTTTTTATACTTTTGGCCTCAATTGTTTTAAAAACTCAATGTTTCGGATTAAATTTATTTATTTCATAGAAGCAAGTACCTAATTTGTCTTCTATCCTGATCGGAGAAATCGGTTATTTTGACGGATCGTAGTAGTCGTAATACAAATATCATGTATAAAATAAATTCCATATCGTTAAAATGATTAAACAAATGTATATAAATTAATTTTAAAATGTATTTGTACGATCTACAAATAACTAACTGATAATATGATAAAGAGACACTTTAGCTCAAGTACTTAATCAGTATTATAATGTTAACTACAGGTTTATGTTAAATGTTATTGAAAAAAAATATTTTAAGTTTTGTCAAGCGCGTTAGGAATGTATTTCAATTATATTTTAATATTAAAAAATGCATTTTTTTGAATAAATATTTATTTTTAGCAGAACAATTTATTTATTATTTTAACAATAAAGTAATGAATATATATATATATATATATATATATATATATATATATATATATATATATATATATATACATATATATATATATATATATACATATATATATATATATATATTAAAAAAAATCTGTTACTAAACACAAAATTTGGTATCGTAATTGAATTTTAGGTCTAACGGCGGTGAAATTATCTCGTTAAGTGTAAGTTCCCACTGTAGTAGGTCTAAGCAAAGTAATATTTAGTTTTAGAAGCATACTTAGTTTTACAACGTTATCTCTAAAAAAAGATTTGTCACATTGTATGATAAACATATCAAACTGCAGTTCAAGTAACCCTGACTGACTTGGCTCATATTTCTCAGTCAAATTTCTGGATGAGATAGCTATACCATACATGTTTGAAAATTTATTTTTTATTTAATCATATATAAAGTCTTTAAGTTATCATTTTTAATAGCCTAAAATATAATTTGGATAATATTTTAAAGTAATACTTGTGTGATCTCCCTAGAGATTGTCGACTTGGTCGAAAAAAAAAACAAACCAACACCACTGTGAGGATGACAAGAATCGAAAAGTTGAGAGGAATGGTGAGTTTTTAAAAATTGGTTCATAAAAACCTGTGTCCCACGAGTACATTCTTTTCACTTTCACAACGCAGATGTTATTTTTGAAGGTTTCTATTATGTATTTTAAATAATTTAAACCTTAAAATATATTAATAGACTTACTGCTTAATAAATTAATGTTGCTTCTTTAATTATAAAAGATTACCTACTGCGAAAAGCAATCTAATAAGTATTAAGATGTGAAAGGTATTGTGCATTTTTTATAATCTACAATGTAATAATATCTAATCATAAATTAACGCTTAAATTTTAAGTTTTCATTGTCATTTTGATAATATGAAAGATTATATTATTTGACTTTGGTTTTTATGTTACCTGTAAATTAAAGGTTTAATTATACAATATTATCAGCGTTTCTTTTTAATTGACCAAATCAAATTGAAATCCTTTAATTTAGTTAGTATTTTCAGCAGAATATCAAAGGTTCAAATATTAAACCTATCTCATAATTAGGAAAATCTTAAAGAACAATCGAGCAGCCTAAATTTAAAATCCCGTGGTCATAAAGTTTAATATTCGGAAATTTTCAGTATGAAGAAAGTCTAATCCAAGACATATTGAGGCTTAAGGACAAAATCTCGGAATTAAGAGTGTAATTTCTATTTAAAGAAAATAAAACATATCACTGGTTTAACCCTGACCATGCAAGACTATTCATAATAGTAATTCTTGACATTCGGACCTATTTTATACCAAAGTTTAGCTATTAATAATTTTGATTTATACGTCTAATTTATCACAGAAATAAGTAAGCTAAAAATAATGCCGAGTGCAGCACCTTATGTATTGAAACTCTGTTATCATCAACTGCATTATCATTTCGATTCTATTTATCACTTATATACTCAGATATTGCTCTTATATATAATTATATCGAGGAAAAAGCTTCGACTAGTTACAAATTATGTCTTCTTAATACTGCTACAAATTATTATTTCAACTATATAATTTAAGATATTACTTTTAAATTCCATCAGAAGCCAGATATTGACTCTAAACTAATAAATTCTTATTAGATATTTCTTATTATTAGATTATAATATTCTTTATTAGATAATTAAACATATCTGTTTCCAATACTAAATAAATTATTTTTATATAAATCCTAATTTTATACAGATTTCTTATATATATATATATACGTATATGTGTGTGTGTATGTGCATGTGTGTGTGTTTTATGTATATATATATATATATATATTTATATATATATATATATATATATATATATATATATATATATATATATATATATATATATATATATGTATATATTATTTTTATTTATTGTTTTTTTTAACAAAAAACTTGAAATTGTTGAGCTTACAAAATTCCAAATACATCCAAGCTAGAAGGTGTCTTTTAAATAAATTTGTTCGCCACCTTTATAATGGATGAAATAAAATATATTTATAGTTATTTAATAGTTAAGCACTCATTGTGTAAAATTCCATAGCAGTTTATTATATTACCAGAGAATAGAGTATAGAGCTATAGTCTGTCTGAAACTTCGACCAGCTAGGGTAAGATTGAACAAGCCGCTTGTCACAAAAGCAAAAACGAAAAATCAAGGAAGAGTTAAGGGAAAAAAGAGAAGGGTTTGAAAACCGTTCAATGGTTGCTGAGAAATCAAACAATATAGAAGGAATAAACCTTCACAAAGAAATCAGAATCTTTTCGAAGAATAAGCAGAAAATGTAGATACAAGATAAATTCAGCGTGTTTAGATATTTGAGGCTGAAACATTCACTCTTAAAAAAGAGCAAACTTCAAAACAAACCAAATTAAGATGGCAAGGGAAACAAATAGAAATACATTTCTTTCCAAAAAATAAAACAATATAAGAAAACAAAAAAAATAATATAATTAAAATAATAGTATAATAATAGTAAAGGTAGTAGGGGGGGGGGGGGGGGGGGGGCTGGTAGTAGTATAATAGTATATAATAGTATAATATTCCTAAACACTAAAGGGCCAAATCGAAAGATTCTATAATGTTAAATTTAAGTTTGTTTTTTTTCAAATACATAATATCATAAAACGACAACCAGCACAAGAAGCCCCTTGAAAGAAAGATTTTGATAGCATTATCACCTTTAAACTTGGGCGTACATTGAGACGCAAGCGACACAGGGCAGGGCAGCACAGGTTTTTTGAACCGCAGAAATATATACGAGACCTCATTTAAGTCTGAGAGCAGGGCAGGGCTGTACTACGCCACACATGGCATACCTGACGCAAGTGGATCTGCGTCCCAATTCGGGCCGTTTCGTATATTTCTGCGCTAGAAAAAACGGTTTGCTTATTTATCCTAAAACGTCGCCTCACCACTCCGTTATATATAATATTAATTATGAAATGATCACTGAGATCTGGAAAATTACTTTTTTATTATATTCCAAAGGTGGAAGTAAAAGAAAATAAATTATCAGAGCTTCTTTATCAGGAAGCCTGAGCGTTATTAGTGATCCAAACCAATTGAAAAATACAGATTAAAAATATTCTTGACAAAAATCATCAAGTCTAATAAAATCCTATTAACAAATACTTTCCTTTATGCTGCTACATAGAAATGAAACTATAGAAGGGAAACTATTTTGTTGCGTTTTTTATACATTCGAAGGTATCAAAAACGCATGTGGGACGAAGTCAGATAAATTCCACTCGATATAATAATGATAAATAAATTTATTAATTTTAGGTACCTTTACGTAAATATATTTACACTGATTTTAAAATTGTGTTACAAAATGAAAGACTTTTAGCAACAATATTAAACAAAAATAGTTGTTAAAAAAACAAACAAGATAAACGGAGGATGTACAAAAATATTCTTAAGCAATATGTACTTCTGTATCTCAAAATTAGCTTAGGGCATCAGTGTTTTAAATTTTCTTTTATTACCGAGAGTGTTTGTAGTTTTTTTCACCATTATAGTATAGGTTTAACTGGTTTGCCTAATGGTTTAGGTCTTTAGTCCAGGATGCTTCAACGTCACACACCAGCACTCGCCCTTTAACATTTTTTACTGGGCCAAACAAAAAAAGATACCGAAAATCCTTCAGCAGAATTCGCTTAATGGGCATTTAGAGTTATTCAATTTTCCAGTTTTTTCGAGGTTTTATTACCTTTTGTACATGGCTCTAGTACAGGATTAGAAATGAAGAAGCGGCGATTTTGTAAAGTTGTCATTTTTTAAAATGAAGTAAAAAATAATTTTAGGGGCGGATTTGTTAACAAATTTTAACTTAGTTATATTTGTTTTTGCAAAAACCAGTAATATACTGTCTGCGCTTGTCTGTAACGCACCTGATCTCCGAAAGTACCAACATAAAATTTGAAACTTCGTAGTTATGTTATGTTTTACTACCTAATCAAAGGAAAATTGTAGGGAAGCCCCAACAAAAATTACCCCTTGAAAACGAGGGGTTAAAGTTTAGGAGGTAAAACATTTCTTTTTAACGCAAATGCGTCATGTGGGGTGTTGAATAAAAGAAGAGAACGCCCTGAGTACTAATATATATTTGGTTTCGTACTAATTCATCTTTGCACCATTTGAACTTGAAAATTGTTTTATTTGTATTACCTCTCTATTCTTATAACTTATAACAAATCAACGAAGAAACCATAATTATTTTTTGTGAAAAAACAAAAAACCAAAATATTATCTTAGGAACGAGTTGGCCGGGTTAGGCTAGACGCTAGAAAATATGAAGTAGTTTCAAAGCGTTCGGACAATACACATGCATATAAAAGCGTTTGTATATCATTAATATAAATGGTTCAAAAGTTATAGCTATAACAAACTTTTAATATCTTGATATGGCTGGACCGTTCATCCTGGTTAACTAACTCTTCCTACTCTCTAACTACATTGCCAACAAACCCTTTGTGTGTGCTATAAGCACATCTTGCCTTTTTTTTTTTTTTTTTTTTTGCTTCCTAGCGTACCGAAAAGTAACGGAAGCTATGTGATCGTTCTGAAGAACGAAAATATTTTGTGTGTCCAATTTAAAAAATTCCAAGACAGAAATCCGTTTCAGACATCATGGAACAATTTTCGTTCCGTGTCTGTCTGTCGGACTGTCGCTAAATTTTTGCGAACCAGCATATCTTAAAAACTACAGGTCTGATTTCAATGAAATTTTGATGGTAGGTCATTATTAGCCCATTGTTAGCCCCATATAAACCTTCTGCACTTACTTGTTTTTCTTCCACATGCGCACAAACATACATTTATTTACACTTATGGCTTCAAAAGTACTTATCTAATTTGCATGAAATTTTTATAGTTCATCGAAACGCAGATAGCCCCAGATTAATTTGAAACGTCTGTGCTCTTTAATATTTGCTAAATTGACACTTTGTCACTTGACAGATTAAAAAAATGGGGGAAAAAATTAAACAAAACAGACAATAATGGCTTGTAGAAGAATAAAATCAATATAGTACGTTTTAGGATGTGAGGAAGCTATATGCCACTCCAATTGGCAGTCTATTTTTTTTATTATATATTTAATTGTTTATGCATATTGCTAATCTGGTACTTAAAATGACTGAAAGTTCATACCAACTAAGTGCACAAAATATTTGCAAATGTTTCAAAACTCACATACTTGCATTTGCTTTGGGCGATATGCGCTTTTGTAGTGAAATCTTTACTAGAGCTTTCACTTTCACCCGCGTGGTTGATCAAAATGAACTCGTTGTAAGGTGTGTCTTTCTTTAGTGGATACGGATACAGCAACAAACAAGCGAGTGTGCGTTGAATCGATAGTAGGAGAAATACTTTAAGTACGGATATTTAGGTAAACAATGTTGTGATAAATAATCCACTATACTAAAAATATCAACCTTAAGAATTCGAAATTTTATGTCAATATACGACAAAATTTAATCCTTCAGTCTTCCTTAGGTCTATAGGGCATTAATAAAGTTTATTACTACTCCATGTCTGGCTATATTTCACCTCCTTTGAGGCATCCTCAGGCCTAAAAGAAGATTTTAAATTTATTTATCCACATCATCATTCACATTAACAAATATTTACATAAAAACTTTGTATTATTACTTCAATCCAACATAATTTAACATATAATTTTGTGATTTAACTTATACCATAATTATATGTATAACTATACACTAACCTTTATTAATTCTTCTATTATATTATCATATACATTTTTCTTTGAAAATCTAACAGCCAGTTATTAAACCGTGCGTCAAACGTCTACCTACAATTACATTAATTTGTCTGTTAAAATTTTTTCAATATTGAACTATAATTTAAAACGTATTTACCTTTTCATTTATTCCAATTTATCTTCTAAAACATGGTAACTTACACATTTCCTCTTTTCATATCCACTGTTCTTTATTTAATGTAATTTTTAATTATAAAATTATTAATTTTCTCATAGAGAAAATACGTCTTGAGTGTATTTATGATAAGACTGATAAGTGATAAGACCGGTTGTATTAATGATAAGAGATCTTACATACTAAAATTTGCTCTACTTTTATGTTTTTCTTAATTGCCTACCATATCTTAAGATAGGGGAATTTTCTAAATAATGTTAAAATTCTGACTATATATTAATCTAAAATTAGTTTTTTCCATGTTATATCTCAGTATTAGTATATTAATATGATATTATTATTATTATTATGATATTTCTTTATTTCTATATTAATTTAATAACTATTTATCTTTGTATCTTTTATTTATCCTTTTTATTTGACTGTTTTTATATCTTGTAAGATTGACATATAAAATTTATTGAATTCTTTAGTGTCCGTTTTAAAATTCATGGACTTCTCCTCCAAGCTAATATGTGCTGCTTCTAAATATTGTCTTTTATACGTGTTAATCTCTTTGTTCAGAATAATAGTATTTTCAAAATTCATTTTGTGTCCTTTTCGTTTTACATGGTCAACCAATGCCGTAGTGTTATTATTTTTGGGAGTTTCTATTCCTTCTGTATTATTTTTTAACTGTTCATTTTTATTTTCTAGGGTTTTTACATTAGCCATATGTCCTTTTAATCTATTTTTTAACGTTTGTTGTGAGTGTCCTATATAAACCTGTTCACAATCATTACATGGGATTTGATAAATAATATTCATTTGATCGTTCTTTTGAATTTTATCTTTTGTATTAGTGTAGAATTTATTTTGCATTTTATTCACCGGTTTCATACTAAAACATATTTCGTTGCAGTCAAAATCTTTAAATGTCTGTTTAATTTTGTTACTTAATCCATGTATATATGTCAAAGATTTATAATATTTTTTAGGCGTTCTTTCATCTATTTGGTTTTCTGGTTTATCCTTTGTTATATTATCTAAATGTTTATACCAAAGTGATTTTATTAGTTTAAGTGGGTAGAAGTTAAAAAGTAATTTTTTATATATTATCGTCTTTATTTCTGGTAAAAAAGTGGGGTGGGTCAGTTTAATCGCGGTTTGAATTAGATTTGCTGCTGAGTTTGACTTTTGATAGTAAGCGTGTTTAGAATAGAAATTTAGGAATTTATTATTTTTAATACTTTTTTCGAACCATTTGGTTTTGACATTTCCTTCCTTATCCTTACTAATAGTCATATTCAAATAGTTCAACTGTCCATCTATTTCCAATTCATGTGTGAAGGCAATCTTAGGATGGAAATTATTAAATTCTTTTAATATTGTTTCTAATTCTGCATGTTTAATTATTAAAAATAGGTCGTCTATGTATTTAACTATTAATTTTGGTTTATGCGTTAATTTATTGAGAGTTGAATCTAGCAAATGGTTCATGAATATTCCGCTAATGTTAACTGATAAACAATTACCCATTTGCATTCCTCCTATTTGTCTGTACAATTCATTATCATACAGAAAGTATGAGTTGTTACAGCAAAATTTAAACACTTCTAAAAAGGTTTGTTTGCATTTAATATTAGTATGTGGTAATATTTGCTCCCAGTTTTTTGCTATTAATTTATATACTTCTAGTAGCGGTATACTCGTAAATAGAGCTTGGACATCAAAGGAGACTAAAATTTCGTCTGTTTCTAGTTTGGTTGTTTCCAACATATTTTTTAAAACTTCTGCATTTTTAATATCATAATTATTGTTATTATTAAGGAAATTAAACGATGAAGCTAACATCTTTGATAATTTTTCTGTAGGTGAATATATATTATTTACTATCGGTCTTATTGGGGTGTCCGGTTTATGCGTTTTTAATAACCCGTACATCCTTGCAAATCTGCAACTATTTATGTTTAATTCTGTTTTTTCTTTTTTATTTATGAATTTCTTTTTTTCCAATTTACTAGTTAAGTTGTTGTATTCCTTCTTTATTTCTTTTAGCTTGTCTTCTATTTCTGATCTTATTTTCCTATAGACTTGGTTATTATTTAGATGTTCTTTCATTTTCATTATATATTGGTCTCTTGTTATAATAACTGCTAAATTACTTTTATCTGCTTTTGTAATGATTATGTTTGGGTTATCTAAAAGGAATTTTTTCAATTTACCTACGTCTATTAGAATTTGGTTATCTATACTCCCTAATAATACTTTGTTGTTTTTATTTGCTGTTTGGAAATTCATGATTGTTTTTATTAAATGGCTCCGTAGTGCATTTGTATGATTCTCGCTAGTTTTTATTGCATTTAAAATCGTTTCAATATCTATTATTAGTTTAAGAATTTCTTTATTTTGATTTTTATTTCCTAAATTAAAATTATGTCCTAAGCTTAAAACGTTAATTATGTTATTAGGTATGATTAGATTGGTTAAATTTGTTTATCAGTTAACATTAGCGGAATATTCATGAACCATTTGCTAGATTCAACTCTCAATAAATTAACGCATAAACCAAAATTAATAGTTAAATACATAGACGACCTATTTTTAATAATTAAACATGCAGAATTAGAAACAATATTAAAAGAATTTAATAATTTCCATCCTAAGATTGCCTTCACACATGAATTGGAAATAGATGGACAGTTGAACTATTTGAATATGACTATTAGTAAGGATAAGGAAGGAAATGTCAAAACCAAATGGTTCGAAAAAAGTATTAAAAATAATAAATTCCTAAATTTCTATTCTAAACACGCTTACTATCAAAAGTCAAACTCAGCAGCAAATCTAATTCAAACCGCGATTAAACTGACCCACCCCACTTTTTTACCAGAAATAAAGACGATAATATATAAAAAATTACTTTTTAACTTCTACCCACTTAAACTAATAAAATCACTTTGGTATAAACATTTAGATAATATAACAAAGGATAAACCAGAAAACCAAATAGATGAAAGAACGCCTAAAAAATATTATAAATCTTTGACATATATACATGGATTAAGTAACAAAATTAAACAGACATTTAAAGATTTTGACTGCAACGAAATATGTTTTAGTATGAAACCGGTGAATAAAATGCAAAATAAATTCTACACTAATACAAAAGATAAAATTCAAAAGAACGATCAAATGAATATTATTTATCAAATCCCATGTAATGATTGTGAACAGGTTTATATAGGACACTCACAACAAACGTTAAAAAATAGATTAAAAGGACATATGGCTAATGTAAAAACCCTAGAAAATAAAAATGAACAGTTAAAAAATAATACAGAAGGAATAGAAACTCCCAAAAATAATAACACTACGGCATTGGTTGACCATGTAAAACGAAAAGGACACAAAATGAATTTTGAAAATACTATTATTCTGAACAAAGAGATTAACACGTATAAAAGACAATATTTAGAAGCAGCACATATTAGCTTGGAGGAGAAGTCCATGAATTTTAAAACGGACACTAAAGAATTCAATAAATTTTATATGTCAATCTTACAAGATATAAAAACAGTCAAATAAAAAGGATAAATAAAAGATACAAAGATAAATAGTTATTAAATTAATATAGAAATAAAGAAATATCATAATAATAATAATAATATCATATTAATATACTAATACTGAGATATAACATGGAAAAAACTAATTTTAGATTAATATATAGTCAGAATTTTAACATTATTTAGAAAATTCCCCTATCTTAAGATATGGTAGGCAATTAAGAAAAACATAAAAGTAGAGCAAATTTTAGTATGTAAGATCTCTTATCATTAATACAACCGGTCTTATCACTTATCAGTCTTATCATAAATACACTCAAGACGTATTTTCTCTATGAGAAAATTAATAATTTTATAATTAAAAATTACATTAAATAAAGAACAGTGGATATGAAAAGAGGAAATGTGTAAGTTACCATGTTTTAGAAGATAAATTGGAATAAATGAAAAGGTAAATACGTTTTAAATTATAGTTCAATATTGAAAAAATTTTAACAGACAAATTAATGTAATTGTAGGTAGACGTTTGACGCACGGTTTAATAACTGGCTGTTAGATTTTCAAAGAAAAATGTATATGATAATATAATAGAAGAATTAATAAAGGTTAGTGTATAGTTATACATATAATTATGGTATAAGTTAAATCACAAAATTATATGTTAAATTATGTTGGATTGAAGTAATAATACAAAGTTTTTATGTAAATATTTGTTAATGTGAATGATGATGTGGATAAATAAATTTAAAATCTTCTTTTAGGCCTGAGGATGCCTCAAAGGAGGTGAAATATAGCCAGACATGGAGTAGTAATAAACTTTATTAATGCCCTATAGACCTAAGGAAGACTGAAGAATAAATTAGATTAAAGGGTAATTCAATACGAATATGACAAAATTTAAGTAATTTGCTTGAATTTTTTTTAATATAAATATGTTTTATATTATCAATTAAATCATAAAAAATTATAAACGTTGTACTACAATACGTTTTCGTTTCAGAGTTATTTTGGTTACCTGTCGCATCCATGGCAAACCTACCGTAATTTGCGAATAATTGATCGGTGGAGACGATAATTTGTCTCCTTTTGCACAAGTTTGCAGACTTTTTGGAACATTTCTATTTTTGGTAGCTATTCAGCTATAAACTAAAGTTGTAGGACTGGAGAGAGTTCAGTCCTATCCTTTAATTTTAATTTAGTAGAAGAGGAACTGTCTTAGTTTTAATCCCTGGGAACCATAAACACGGCGGGTTGTTCAAAATTAGAGGGCTGTATTTGTTTAAAAAATATAAATTAACATAAAAATAGTTCTTATAGAAACTGCTCTACTTTCAATTGCACAGGCATCGATAAATAAAATATTTCCGCACATGCATTTACAAATTTATTACCCATTGATATAACGAGAAATAAAAAGTTTGATAAATATTTTCCAATTTTCAACTAAGCAATGTTATCGACATTAGTAAAATTTGTGCAATAGAAAAAAAGACAACCAGGTGGAAATAGAATAGTAATTTATATTCAGTTTTGTTTTTTAATCCGATTAAGCATTTTATTTGAGGATAATTAATGAAATAAAGAAAAAGTAGATAAAATAATGAAGGTCGAAAAAACACTTAGAATTATTTTTCCTTTCAATACAGCAAATATTACTTTAAAATATCTGTCTATATAGGTATACATTTTAATTATTTTTAAAGTTTTATATAAGGTTTTTAAATAATCTATGCATCTTTCACTTCCTTTTAAGTTGAATAATTAAGTTAAATTAAGTTTAAATAAAACTTTTTATTTGTATAATGGAATTTATTATTGGCATAAGAGTTTACGAGTATTAACAAATGACAACAAAATAAATGTATTCAAATACTATTTTAAATTTAAATGATTAAATAATATATCTAGTTGAAATAGTGATGCGACAGAAACACTCAATAAAAACTAAATTCAACTTAAATAATCTCACATGAATAAAACATGGTGGCGTTTCATTCTGAACGCATAAAGAGACGAAGTGAAAGGTCATTATTACAAGTTAATATTCCATGTTACGAAATTATTCTTCACTGAAGTAAAAAAAACATTTTCAGTCTTAAAAATAGACTAAAAATATTTCACTATCAAGTAATACATTTTTAGATCATACTTACTTACGTTTAAATACATAGATAGATCATATTTAAGTTGACTTTTACTAGCATAAATTTAGAGGAATAGACTGTTTTATGGTGTTTATAATACAACGATTACAACTTATAATATTAACAACGATTGAAAAGTTAAAAAAGAACTTATTTTTTCCAAACTTATTCGGATTAGGTTGGCGTTGGTACCTAGAACTGGAATTTTCATGAACCCTTTTTCGGAACTTTTTAACCCAACAATTCATAAGTTAAACATGTTGCTATTAGGTCTTAAGGGAAAAATAAAACGCCCCCTTTTGCGATATTTCGACCCCTCCTTGGGTCATTCTCAAACTGATTTTATTAAAACTGATTTTATTAAATACATATACTAATTACTATATAGGTATTAACAATTTTACTTAATTTAACACATATTAAGACAAGAACCATTTATAACAATTATATTTAAAATTTAAAATATTCAAATATTAATTTCTTACTAACCTGACTGACTAGAAAATTACACATTAACTTTTTTTTTTATAATATATTTATTTTTTATTTATTTATATTTTTTGAAACATTAGCAATCCATTCCAAACAATTAAACCATAAATTTAATTTCTCAGAAACCAAAATTCTGATAACAGAAACCAATGATAAAAAAAAGATTACTTTTAGAAGCTTTACAGATCTCCAAGAACACTAATAACATAAATTTTAAGAAAGACGCCCGTGATTTGAACAAGTATTACGCCGGAATACTTCATCTGCTCAAACAAATAGAGGTTTTTCTCACTTTTCAATAAGGTTACTAATTTAATCTCAAATATAGTAATATTGCGTGTATAATTAATAGGTTATTTATTATTTATTATTATTATCATCCTAAATAGGTAGAGACAGATTAATAAATTTAGTAATGTTTAATCAGGTTATGGTCATAATTTTACAAGTTTATGGTCATGGTCATAGGTTAAAGCTTATACTATCAATTAATAGAACCAATACTATACCACTACCTAATGCAAAACAGACTACCTAAACAACTCTGGATAGTTGTAAGATTGGACAAACAGTGTAACAAAAGAAATAGTGTAGTGGACAGTGAAACAACAAGGAAAAAGTAGGATGAAAAAAATGATAGAAATACACAAGGAATAAAATTGTACACACTATCTTTAATTTAAGGGTAATAATAAACATTATCTAAATGCAGTAAATACAAAATATCTAATAATTATGAATAATAAACTTACAATAACTACATAACATGTGACCAAAACCAAATAATTGGTTATATTTTTGGATATTTTAGGAAAGTTTGACGAGAATCAGATGATTCAATAAGTTTCAAAAACAAAAAAAAAAAATCAATTTAATTTAAAAAAAGTCAATGTAGTGTAATCTTCTAGTTGACAGCAGTCATTTTACCTCTAAGCCATCACTACCATTCAAGACTATCAATTTTAGAAGAAGTTAGTTCTTTTTTTGCATTTATTATTTAATTATCTTATTATTATTCTGTTATTATTTTATTTCCTTTTGGTATGAATGAGTGAAGGCATGAATGAGAATAGTATGTGTGTAATTGTTGAATGTATGACTGTTGGAAAGGTAGTGAGTGAGGTGCTTCCGCCGAGGTGGTGGGGATGGCAGCCAGGGACCCCTACCTCCAGTGCGCACGCGCGCCTGGGGGGAAGGGGGGCTGCCTCCCTAGTACCTGGCGGGGGCGCCGGTAGGGTGGGGACGAGAGGATAAAAGCAGGCCTCCCAGCCCACTGGGACCATTAGCTCCAGCTCTCTCCTAGAGCTCGGACCTGGTCTTGTCCTCTCTCTCTCTCTCCCCCTCACTATCTAACCTTACTCCTTATACTTATCCTTATTTATCATGTTAACCTCTTATATTTATTCCTCTAATAGACTTATTATTATGATGGAGTAGTTTCCTTATTTCGGACCTCCCTAACCTCCTTTCCTTTCTTCCTATCCCTAGCGGCCCTATGTTTCCGCCGGTGGGACACCACTTCCGGCCATGACCTTTTGGTTTCACTGGTAGGTTACCACTTCCGGCCGAACCCCGTCTTGAGTCTCCGCTGGTGGGTTACCACTACCAGCCTCTTGCCTTGACTTGAGTTTACCACCGGTGGGCTACCACTTCCGGCCGATCCGCTTCTCCACTTCCGCTGGAGGGTGACCACTTCCAGCCCTTTTGGTTACGTCAATGGGGGAACCACTCATTGACACACCCCCTTGCCCAATACCGCCGGAGGGTTACCACTTCCGGCCGAAACGTACGTCCATCCGCTAGTGGGTTACCACTGCTAGCCTCTTGGTATCGCTAGTTGGGTTACCACTTTCTAGCATTCCTTTGTGCCCCCTTCCGTTATCCGGGTACCACGGATGACCATTTACCCAATTCCGCTAAGGGGTTACCACTCTTAGTCTAAACCACGTCTTGAGTTTGCGCCGGTCAGGTTACCACTGCCGGACACGTCCTTTTGTATTCCGCTGGTGGGTAACCACTTCCAGCCCTGTCCTCTGACCACATTCCGGCATCCGGGCACCACGGATGACCCCAAGACCACTTCCACTGAGGGGGCACCACTCTCAGTCTACTCCCCTTTGACCACTACCGCTAAGGGGGAACCACTCTTAGCCTCCTACCCCCCTTTTATATTCCGCTGAGGGGTTACCACTCTCGGCCCCTCTCCCTCTATACCCACTCCCGCTGTCGGGGCACCACCGACAGCCATTAGGTTTATTTATTACATACATATTTCTATCTCTCCTTTTATTATTTAGTATGTCAAAGCCAGGGAGCATGGAGTTTCTTCCTTCTCGTCAAAGAGGAAGTGGCGACCGTGACGTCAACGTCAGCCCCGTAATTTGCCCCCGGGCTGATCGCGTCCTAACAGGCGGCGCGATCCCCCGGTAGTGCGCACGCGATTCCCTGTTTAGGCCCGTGCGCCAGGTGTCAAAATGGCGACCGTGACAGGACCCGTTTATTATCCTGTTTAATTTAATTCTTTATTGTTATTTTGCCTGTTAGCTAGGGATCGTGTAGGAAATAGGTTAGGTTTAGGTCCGTTATTATATGTATCGGTTTTTTAAAACATTATAATCTTTGTGGAGTGTTTAGTGAGGTGATATTAAATTTTAAATTTTTAGTGAGGACTATTTGAGAGTGTTTATTTTTATTTAATTTAATTTAACTTATAATTTATCATTATGTTCAGTAAAACGTTAATTGAGTTAACCTCCGGTGACGTAAGGAGGGAGTTAACCAAACGTGGCTTACCGATTAATGGAACCGCGAGTGACGTATACATTAGATTAGAGGAAGCCCTACGTTTAGAGGGTCAAGATCCGCAAAAATATTCTTTCTGGTGTCCAATTGCCCATGACGAAAGTCTTCAAGAAGCAGACAATAACCAACCGAACGGTGACCTACTAGAGCTCGAAGACCCACCGGACAACGCAGGTCGTCCCCTTCAGAATCCCGCACCAAGTGGAGAACCAGGATCTTCAGAGCTAGTTCATCCCGGCATCGGACACTCGGAAACTCATTACAACCCCGTGACAATAAAGCACAGAGCATCCACCGCGCTCACAGGATCAGCGATGCTCCCGATAGACGACAGAGCCACCGGCCTCTCCTCTGCCTTAGAGGCATTTTTACAGGAGACCGCCGAGAATCGGGCGCTTATTCGAAGTTTAGTTCGGCGACTGGAGGATCAACCGACAAGAGATACCAAGTGGGATCCGGCGGTGTTAGACTTCGTTATGACCCCGTTTGAAGGCCGCCCATGGGAAGATCCGGCCAGAGTTATAGAGAAGTGGACAATCGGACTCACTGAAAATAAAGTACCTCGCTCTTGTTGGGTGGAAGCGGCCAACAAACACCTCAGCAGTGAGGTAAAGAAAATTTGGCAAGCTCAGTGCCTCCCGGACGCGACCTGGGAAGATTTTACCAGCTTCCTAACTACGAGGTACGGATCCCCAAGCAGACTGTCGGCGTTGCGAGCGAGTTTCCACGGCGACAAACAGAAGCAGGGTGAAACCGTTGAAAAGTTTCTACAGGAGAAATACGCAGTTTTTCGTCGGTTGTACCCTAACGAGCCCGAGCCCACTTATATCAGCCAAGTCATTGAGCTAGTAGCTCCTAATCTAAGACAGTTTTTACGATTGGGAACAACAAGTAAAATATCGAAATTTATTGCACTTGCTCGGCGAATTGAGGCAGACCAATCCGAGGAACCTGCCGAAGCATCCAGAGAACCACCGAAACAAAACAGCTATAGATGCCCGGATAATTATAGTCCACCGGTAAACAACCAGTTTCCTTTCAGTAATCGTCGCGAGCAGCCCCAGACTCCCGCCTGGCAAATGGAGCAGCGACCAGGAAAGCAGTCCAAAACACAAGAAGAGAGGGTTCACAGCGGAGCCTCGTACCCTCAACCCCCTGAACGGCTTCTTCATCTAGAGTTCAGTCCTAAAGACCATAGCCCAACCTTAGCGTTTCGATTTAGCGACGGGAGTGAGTATAAGGCACTAATCGATACCCAAGCCTCCACCTCCTTTATTAGCTACGCACTAGCAAGACATCCCGATGTGAGACGTATTAATAATGTCCGGAAAGCTGTAAACTTCGGGACATCGAAGCAACAAGGAAGGACAAGCGGACAGGTGAAGTTATCCCTTAAGATTCAGGGAAGGCCTTTCTCTGTTCGGGCGAAGGTCCTTGAAGACTCTTCCTACCCTCTGATTCTAGGCAACGACTGGCTTCGCGAGCACGCCGTACTTATCGACTACGAAGGCCAAAACTGTTCTATCGGGCGTCAAGAAAGGATAGTTGTAAGTTGGCACAAGAGTTACAAACAAGAAAGAACCCCAGTATCACAAAAAATAATTCCTACAAACCTTCACCCCCGTCAGAAGAGAAAAATTCGGGATATAACGAAGAGCCACGCATCCTGTTGTAGTGGCATCAGCCGAACTCGGACGATACCTCAAAATCTTAAGATTCAAGTTGAAGATTCTCCGTCACTTCAAAGACAGAATAGAGAGCGGCTTTGTATGATTAATACCGGTAAACACCCAGATGAGCTGATGATTCGGCTGCATAATGAACAGCACCTCGACCCTAGGATAGTCGAGGTAACACAATGGCTTCGGGAGGAGAAGCAACCCCCTACATCTAGAAGGAAGCATGCGTGGAATCGTCAACGTCGAAATTTCGCGATACTAGATAATGCGCTATGTTTTGTAAACGGCGAAGCTCCCCGAATATACGCACCGGAGCATCTACGACGTGAAATATTAACCCAATACCATGATCATCACCTGGTGGGACATCCTGGCTATGAGGAAACCTGCCGCGCTATCCGCAGCTGCACCTATTGGCCCGGCATGAGACAAGACATCCGAAAGTATGTCCGAAAGTGCAGAGAATGTCTCGGGACCAAGCCTCTAACCAGACCCAAGAATGCTCCTCTCACGTCCAGAAATATCAACACCCCCAGGGAAGTTGGCGCCGTCAACCTGGCCAAGGTGAAGAAGACTTACCAGGAGCTTCAGCGACGAGCGCCAAAGTTTGGATTACTACGTAATCCCGCTTCACTCCCTGGCTCCCAAGCTTCCCCTAATTTAACTCCTAAGCTACCATCGTCCCGTGACCCTGAACCTTTACCACTGTCCACCAGTCCTTCCCCGTTATTTAAAAATGTCATCCCCTCCTCTTCTTCCTATTCCCAGAGATCTAGGATCCGCCCGACGTCGGCGGGCGTGGGAGAACCCAGGGAAGGATGGGTGGTTCGCCCTAAATCTGCCCCGGTGGTGAGACTGCCTACGTCGTCGTCTCGTGGTCCTGGGCCTCTTCCTCTGTTCAGTAGTCCTCCTCCTTTATTTTGTAAACTTATTTTCGGGGGAGAGAGAACGGGGGCGGCCAACAGAAGGCGGCAGACAGCAATAGGTCTCCGGGAGAAGTGTACGCAGACAGGATACTGGGTCCCGAGAAGAATAGTAAGTTCGATGCGACGGATGGAGACTGCGAGGGGCCCGCGCATCAGCGCCAGGGAGCCACACCCAAATAGAGGCCACAGCACTGACTCTCAGACAGAGCGATGTCTTGAGTCCGCCGCAAGCTGGAAAAAGTACACGTCGAAGCTGGCCACTACTGAAGCCAAGGCTGGCCACGCCACACAGCGCTTTCCAAGGCTTTGGAGGCCCCTCCCACTATCTGCCCGAGGACCCTTTCAGCAAGCAGAGACGACTCAAGGACCCAGTCAGCCGGTGCCACTGATCGTTCATCTACCTTAAGGGGACGAGATGGAGGGGAAGTTTCTTCACACTCCACCAGAAATCGCTCCGGCGGAGCCCCTGACAAGTTGCCCATAGGACGAGACAGATGAGGCAATCTTCTCCATACTAACTCCAGAGGACAGGGAGCGGAAGTGTACCGGAGGACGCTAGAGAGGAAGAAATCGTCGGCCCCGACCCCTGAGGGACACGACCGGATCGACCTAGAGGAGAGACTGGACCATGGAAAAAGGAATTTTTCTTTTATTGATTCTTTTTTTTATCTCATTTGTTAATTTTATTATCGTTAAATAAAAGTAAATATATAAAATATATAAAAAAAAATATTTTGATAAAAATAAAAATAAATATAAATTTTTAAAAAATAATGTAAGATATCTTGAACGGTAGTGTTGGCTTTTCGAAGGGGGGCATAGTTGACAGCAGTCATTTTACCTCTAAGCCATCACTACCATTCAAGACTATCAATTTTAGAAGAAGTTAGTTCTTTTTTTGCATTTATTATTTAATTATCTTATTATTATTCTGTTATTATTTTATTTCCTTTTGGTATGAATGAGTGAAGGCATGAATGAGAATAGTATGTGTGTAATTGTTGAATGTATGACTGTTGGAAAGGTAGTGAGTGAGGTGCTTCCGCCGAGGTGGTGGGGATGGCAGCCAGGGACCCCTACCTCCAGTGCGCACGCGCGCCTGGGGGGAAGGGGGGCTGCCTCCCTAGTACCTGGCGGGGGCGCCGGTAGGGTGGGGACGAGAGGATAAAAGCAGGCCTCCCAGCCCACTGGGACCATTAGCTCCAGCTCTCTCCTAGAGCTCGGACCTGGTCTTGTCCTCTCTCTCTCTCCCCCTCACTATCTAACCTTACTCCTTATACTTATCCTTATTTATCATGTTAACCTCTTATATTTATTCCTCTAATAGACTTATTATAATGATGGAGTAGTTTCCTTATTTCGGACCTCCCTAACCTCCTTTCCTTTCTTCCTATCCCTAGCGGCCCTATGTTTCCGCCGGTGGGACACCACTTCCGGCCATGACCTTTTGGTTTCACTGGTAGGTTACCACTTCCGGCCGAACCCCGTCTTGAGTCTCCGCTGGTGGGTTACCACTACCAGCCTCTTGCCTTGACTTGAGTTTACCGCCGGTGGGCTACCACTTCCGGCCGATCCGCTTCTCCACTTCCGCTGGAGGGTGACCACTTCCAGCCCTTTTGGTTACGTCAATGGGGGAACCACTCATTGACACACCCCCTTGCCCAATACCGCCGGAGGGTTACCACTTCCGGCCGAAACGTA
Organism: Gerris lacustris; assembly: GCA_951217055.1. Classification (NCBI taxonomy): domain Eukaryota; kingdom Metazoa; phylum Arthropoda; class Insecta; order Hemiptera; family Gerridae; genus Gerris; species Gerris lacustris. Next base: position 48,791,247 of record OX578278.1, read on the forward strand.
CGTCCATCCGCTAGTGGGTTACCACTGCTAGCCTCTTGGTATCGCTAGTTGGGTTACCACTTTCTAGCATTCCTTTGTGCCCCCTTCCAATGGGCACAATGGAATGGTTATCCGGGTACCACGGATAACCATTTACCCAATTCCGCTAAGGGGTTACCACTCTTAGTCTAAACCACGTCTTGAGTTTGCGCCGGTCAGGTTACCACTGCCGGACACGTCCTTTTGTATTCCGCTGGTGGGTAACCACTTCCAGCCCTGTCCTCTGACCACATTCCGGCATCCGGGCACCACGGATGACCCCAAGACCACTTCCACTGAGGGGGCACCACTCTCAGTCTACTCCCCTTTGACCACTACCGCTAAGGGGGAACCACTCTTAGCCTCCTACCCCCCTTTTATATTCCGCTGAGGGGTTACCACTCTCGGCCCCTCTCCCTCTATACCCACTCCCGCTGTCGGGGCACCACCGACAGCCATTAGGTTTATTTATTACATACATATTTCTATCTCTCCCTTTATTATTTAGTATGTCAAAGCCAGGGAGCATGGAGTTTCTTCCTTCTCGTCAAAGAGGAAGTGGCGACCGTGACGTCAACGTCAGCCCCGTAATTTGCCCCCGGGCTGATCGCGTCCTAACAGGCGGCGCGATCCCCCGGTAGTGCGCACGCGATTCCCTGTTTAGGCCCGTGCGCCAGGTGTCATAGTCAGTAAGGTTAGTAAGAAATTAATATGTGAATATTTTATATTTTAATTTTTAAATATAGTCGTTATAAATGGTTAATGTCTAAATGTGGTAAATTCTGTAAAATTGCCTGTATAGTAATTAGTATATTTAATAAAATCTGTTTCTAGCTTGAGAATGACCCAAGGAGGGGTCAAAATATCGCAAATGGGAGGGTTTTATTTTTTCTTTAAGACCAAACAGCAACAGATTTATACAGACTGAAATAAGGATTTCTCAATATTATAAAGTATCAATTTTTTTAATATCGTCTGTTCGATTTTTTTTTCTTGTACATATCTTAATATCACAAATTAATATTTGCAAGTACATATTAGGGTATTCACGATCTTTATTTAACGAGTTATATGTTAAAGAGTTAAATATTAGAAATTGAAGTTTGTGTGGGACCTTGAACTTGAGACGAGGTATAAGTTCAATGTTAGGTGACGCTTTCATGCATTTTACAGTTTTTAGATTAGAAAAAAAAAATTTGTTCACCAACTTTCCTATTTCTATGATCTCATCCCTATTTAAAATCTGTCAAACTTCATTTAACTTATTCAAAGCCGAGTTAAATGTTAAAGGGATATAACTAGTTATTTGATAAAAATAAAGGACTATTTAACCAACTTAACTGACAAACAGCTTAGCACGTTAAACTAAAGATCGTGAGTACCCCCTTACGAGTATTACTATCATTAGCCAATTTTACTTTCTCAAATAAATCCTACTACCTCATCAAGATTTCTTTGGAACCACTGGTTGTATTACCATAAAATTTTATAGGTAGGAAATATTTTTATAATCAACCATCTTAAATCAAGATGGCGACCATTTATATGCAAAATTTGTCATTATAAAATATGCCAAATAATTTGCACTAGAACCTTGACAAGGTCATCACAAATGTCATTCGTTACACTTTATAGTTCGTGACAGGTTCATTGACTCAATGATAAAACTGGCATTATATATCATTTACAATATTTTATAAAACGAAAAAATAAGAGCGTGCTATATATTTTAATTCATAAAAACATTTTAAATTGTTTTTTCCAAAAATAGAACGGGAAAAGAATATAAAAAATCCATTTGGGGGAAAAAAATACTTGTCAATGTATTTCAAATAATAGGGACTTGGACAAAAAGCAAGTGATTAAATAAAGAGTAAATAAATGCATCTCATAATTATAATCATACTTGAAGTACAGTTTTGTTTTTTAAAATGACTAAATTTAGCTTGATTTCAAACTTAAATGAATTATTTTGGAAAATAAATTAGAATTATTCTTTATGTATTTAGTGAAGATAAAAAATGTATTTATTAATTTAACATTGTTCACCATTATCCAAGGTTAAAATGAATTAAAAATAGAACGTATTTTATCACTTTTATCTGGAAGAACTGATTTTGAAATGAAGTATTAATTAGCTTAATCTTAAACTTTTTATAACTCTCAAAGGTCGTTTGTAGATTAAGAAAGTAAATGTATAAAATGTGAGTTAATTAATTAAGTTTTTTTAAAGGGAGTTTTAACCTGTTGTATTTACCTGGATTTGGTCCAGGTATAGCTGAGTCTTAGTGAGACATATGTTTCTCCCACCATAAACCAAATTTATTAACCTTACTTCCTTCTAATATGTATTTTTTTAAAGCTAAAAACATAACATTAGATATTATAAATAATAATGTGTAGAGGAAGTTAACAATTATAATCTAGTATCATTCATTTAACTTTCATCGCTTATACTCTGTTTTTTTAAATAAATATTTAAAACTAAATTATTTACACACTAACATGAATTATTGAGACTCGTGTATTTTTTTCCTTCAAAATAATTTCTTTAAACTTTCACAATCAATTTAATCAAAGCTAAGTAAAAAATTAAACTTATTTTAATCTTGAAAAAATTGTAAATTTAAAGTATTTGAATACTCATTAAACAATATTAATATAAAGGCCCCTATAGATCAAACATTTTGCGCAAACCTGATGTCAGGCAAATTTAGGCCATGCACGTCAAACATCATGTTTGCGCACACATCAAACAGCCCCATACACGGTCAACATTTTTGACCGAGTATGGGGGGCCTTAAGTTAAATGGGGACTAACATTTGGGTTCTTCGTGTTTTCTCAACAATTAGATTGTATCACACCATTCTACCAATTAAGCTTCCGCTATGAAAGTGTATAATAATACACCTAATTTTATTGAGAGAATGATTTAATAGCGCATCACTGTTAAATGTGTTGTTAAACTTTTTTTTATGTAAAAGAATTTGTACTGTAAGAAGCGGAGGCGATTCGTGAAATGTACATAGAAAACAAGGAAGTTGGGTAATGCATCCCCTATCCGGTCTGACAGGGTCAACCCTCAACTTTTGAAACATAACTCAGTGGTCAAGTGAACCTGGAGGGTTCTTTTATATATTTTAAGGTTAAAAAACTCACAATGTATAAAGGGATAAAAGTGTGAATAATAATCCGGAGAAAATAGTATAACATCCATCAACAACATGAAGATGGAATATGCTTAGTGTATTTAACGGTGTGCGTATGATCTCTTTAAACTAAAAACTTTATAAACTTAGATATTTAAAGACATGAGATTGCCACGACTAGAATACAAAAATAATAATAATAATAATAAAGGAACAGAAAATATTATGCGAAAACATCTAACTCGTATTTTTTGCAAATTCTTTTACACACAGAAAAGACATTATAATACATTGTATTTTACCAACTTCGTCAATATTAAGAAGACCCTTTGAAATATGGTGCCAGTGTAAGTAGACATTAGTATCCAAAGAAACAGTTTTTTACAAAAATATAAAACTCGTGTACTATGAACGGAAAAAGACAACGATTATTAATAAACAAAGGAAGCGCAGAGGAGTTAGCTTTGATCCCTGAACGACACCATTTACATTGTACCCTTCTATTAGAAGAAAGGATATAATTTGAAATAGGACCAGAAAAAGAAATTGAGGATCAAAGGACAAAGTATAATGAATAAGAAGAATAAAGGAAGTAAACGAAGATAAAAATGTTTTAAGCACATCGTCTTACTTGTATTTCAGACTTAAAATATGAACATATACATAATAACAATAATATAAATTATGTTTATTAACAATAAAACTTTAACACAGAATTATATATATTAAAATAAGTAATAGGACAAATCCCTAAATATTAGGTCTAATTCTCATATCTATTATATTACAGAAGTAATAGGTCTAATATTATTATATAAATACGAGTTAATTAAAATATCAATCAGTGTTAAATAGTAATAATAATAATCAGAGGTGCTACATCACGTGGAAGACTTAATATGTGTAGAGGATGACATTAAATAAAGCAGTGCTGTAATATAATTAAAAAGTTAAAAAGTTAATTAGTAAGTACTAGTTTTTTATTTTTAAATGCACCTTAAAAATCCATCAAACATTGATTAAAATATTGTTGAAAATCTTTGAAAAGTAAACAAAGCGGTGTCATGGGGACATGTCATAAATAAAAATAACAAGAGAAATGTAATAATAATTTTTGAAGTCGAGTTCTGTTTTAGATTCAGCCGAGAATAGTTTGTGTATTTCGATTCCGTGTAGTTTTTTTTAGTTATTATAGATTCTCTGTAGACTTATTATTAACTTCTGTGATTGTGTTATATTAAAAGTTTACAGAATCAAACGTTTTGCACCTTTGATTTATATTATTCTTAGAAAGGACGGAACGACGGTTAGTTGAACCGGCCTTAGATTTTCTTTTGTAAAATCGTGGTGACCCCGACGTGATCTTGAAGGCAGATAATTGGAGACAATTAATTAATTTAACCTTCTGGAACGAGAATAAATTAAAGAGGTAAAACATGGATCAACTGAAGCTGCTGAGGAAAGTGAAGAGATACCAGGCAACACGGAAATTTAATAAGATCTCGGCAGCTTTGGGTGAAGAAAATCCTGACGGAATTCAAATTCAATCCGACTTAGACCATTTGACCATTATACAAGGAGAACTTGATGACTTAGATTCACAGATAGAAAAATCACCTTTCAAGGAAGAGGAATTGGAGGAATTGCAGAAAGCGGCTGATGAGGCAAGTGAATACAAAAGTAAATGTTTATATATTAAAAGAAAAGTCGAAGCGTGGCAAAAGTCAAATAATCCAAGTGTCTGCAGCGATGAAAGAAATGTTATATCGGTAGGAAAACGTAACTTCAAACTCCCCAAAATTGAATTTAAAAAATTTTCTGGTAAACTAAAAGACTGGTTGGGTTTTTGGTCTCAATTTGAGAAAATTCATAATGACGACTCCCTTCATAACAGCGACAAATTCCAATATTTGATGATGGCAATGGAGCCTAGCACAGTGGCAAAAGAAATAGTAGATAGTTATCCTCAGACCGGAGAAAATTACCCGAAAGTTATTGAGGCTCTAAAAGAAAGATTTGGAGACGAGGACTTATTGCTTCAAGTTTACGTTAGGGAATTATTAAAACTCGTGATCTCTAACGCATCTTCAAGTACCAAGATACCCATTCAACAACTGTACATCCAGATTGAATCACATTTAAGATCCCTACAAACCCTAAATTTGGCAAAAGCTAGTCCTGACACTTGGATATACCCCTTAATAGAATCGAGTGTTCCAGGAGATATATTGCTAGCTTGGCAGAGAGGTGTATCGAATTTGGGAACAGATCCCGACCGTCAAAGTTCAAAATTAAGTAATTTGATGAGTTTTTTGAAAAAGGAAGTCCAAATTCAGCAAAAAATTATTTTGGCTCAATCTGGTTTTAGCAATGATAAAAATGTGATTGACGGTGGAAACAAAGGTGTAAATAACGAGATAAAAAGAAAAGAAAGTAAACAGGAAGACGTACCAACGTTGACGAGCTTCCCCAACTCTACATTGACAGAATATAGGAACTGTGTTTTTTGCAGCAACCTCCACGAATCGAAGGATTGTGTAACAGCTCAGAAGATGAGTGTTGAGGAGAAAATTAATAAACTGAGAGAAAAACATCATTGTATAATATGCTTTAAACCTAATCATGTTGCAAGGAACTGTAGAACATATGTTAAGTGTATTATTTGTCAAAGACGACATTATGCAATTATGTGTCAAGAGGGAGTAAAGACAGAATCAAGTGTAAGAAGCAATGGAGAAACCGAAGTTACCGTGGGGATGTCCAACCATGAATCCTATAGAAGTGTAATACTACAAACTCTTATGGTTGAAGTAGTCGGGAAGAAGAAAATGAAGGTTCGAGCGTTCTTGGATAGTGGTTCGCAACGATCGTATATTCTTGAGGAGTTGGCGGAAGAACTGGGTTTAGAAGCATTATCCCAAGAAACAGTCACTCATTCGCTTTTTGGAGGCTGCACTACGAAAAACATTAACCATCAGATATATCAACTTAAGATATTAAGACCTGGAGGTGGATTTATTGGTGATTTCAAAATTCGTAGCCAAGACAAAATTTCAAATAAAATCCCTAGGCTCACTAAACTTGATGCACGAATGAAACGAGAACTAAAAGGCAATAAAATTTACATTTCTGATGTCGGTGAAGGCACTCCCGAGATAAAACTTTTGATCGGTGCTGATATCTATGGACAACTAATGACAGGAAAAATTGTGAAGTTGCATAATGGGATGGTTGCAGTTGAAACTAGTTTGGGATGGACGCTTTCAGGTGTCATGACAGATGGCCTATCGAGAAGAGAGTATAATAGAGATGACAACTGGTCGAAGAAAGAAGGCATTCATTTGAGAAGAAATGAAAGCAAATATAAAATAGATGATATCAAAACTAGGAGAGATGTTGTAAGTGGCGGACATGTTGACAGTCGAATCAAAAAGGATGATAGAAGGAAGAGATGTATTGATGAAAGGGACAGGGAGAGAAAAATTGAAGATAGGGATCGGGAGAGAAAAAGGAATAATGAACTAAGACGAACTGATGATTTGAGTAGGCGACGCTTTGATGTTAGAGATCACCAATATCGAAACAGAGGTCATAAAAGAGATTCTGGTAGAGATCGACATCGGAAACAGCGAAGATCTCAAAGTACGTTAAAACGAGACCAAGATTTGCCAATAAGAGTTATAAAAGAACATATAGGTCTTCTTATAATTAGACCTGAAATAACTCCTTCAGGGGAGAGATGGCATCGTAAGAGTAGCCAAGATCCAAACCCAAGATGGAAAATTAACGCAGCCGGTACAGCGGCTCTACCTCCTTGAGTTTTGACAAGAGAGTCACTTAAGGCAAACCCAGCAGAACAACGAGACCTAGCAAAGGAAGAATGACCCATGCCACCTCTTTGTCTTCTTTGGGCGGAAGTGTTGAAAATCTTTGAAAAGTAAACAAAGCGGTGTCATGGGGACATGTCATAAATAAAAATAGTATAACATCCATCAACAACATGAAGATGGAATATGCTTAGTGTATTTAACGGTGTGCGTATGATCTCTTTAAACTAAAAACTTTATAAACTTAGATATTTAAAGACATGAGATTGCCACGACTAGAATACAAAAATAATAATAATAATAATAATAAAGGAACAGAAAATATTATGCGAAAACATCTAACTCGTATTTTTTGCAAATTCTTTTACACACAGAAAAGACATTATAATACATTGTATTTTACCAACTTCGTCAATATTAAGAAGACCCTTTGAAATATGGTGCCAGTGTAAGTAGACATTAGTATCCAAAGAAACAGTTTTTTACAAAAATATAAAACTCGTGTACTATGAACGGAAAAAGACAACGATTATTAATAAACAAAGGAAGCGCAGAGGAGTTAGCTTTGATCCCTGAACGACACCATTTACATTGTACCCTTCTATTAGAAGAAAGGATATAATTTGAAATAGGACCAGAAAAAGAAATTGAGGATCAAAGGACAAAGTATAATGAATAAGAAGAATAAAGGAAGTAAACGAAGATAAAAATGTTTTAAGCACATCGTCTTACTTGTATTTCAGACTTAAAATATGAACATATACATAATAACAATAATATAAATTATGTTTATTAACAATAAAACTTTAACACAGAATTATATATATTAAAATAAGTAATAGGACAAATCCCTAAATATTAGGTCTAATTCTCATATCTATTATATTACAGAAGTAATAGGTCTAATATTATTATATAAATACGAGTTAATTAAAATATCAATCAGTGTTAAATAGTAATAATAATAATCAGAGGTGCTACATCACGTGGAAGACTTAATATGTGTAGAGGATGACATTAAATAAAGCAGTGCTGTAATATAATTAAAAAGTTAAAAAGTTAATTAGTAAGTACTAGTTTTTTATTTTTAAATGCACCTTAAAAATCCATCAAACATTGATTAAAATATAAAATTAAAAAAGGTGTTTATTTTTTACAACGTTTGTTGAAAAAAAAAAAATAAAATAATAATTCTTATAATTAAAAAGTGAACCCTTCTATATTATAGGTAATCTGTTGGGAAAGCAATAGTACATTACGCGTCTTGTGCGGAAAGTAGCATTTTGCATGCGAGTGTGGAGTTTGCGACCAAACGAGGGTAGTAAAACCACACAAGCGTACCGTACTTTATCTACGATTGTCGGATTTTAATAATAAATACAGATTTTTTTAATTTTTTTTTTTTTTATAAACTTCCTGAACGCAAGTTCGAGAAATACGAACTTACATAAAGGAAGTTTATAAAATTTTGATAGAAATTACTTTAATTCATTACTTGTATTTTGTGCCGAATTAATTATTTCGGGAGGCGAATTATTCTCCTCATTTTCGTCATAATGACATAAATCAATCATGGTTTTTCACTAAAAACTCGATTTAAACCCTTACTTTAATTAAGGAAACAGCAAATTAGTTTTGTTAAATGTAAACAAACACACTGATCGTGTGTTAAGGTGAAGAATTCTTCTTTTTTACCGCACAAGGGCGGATAAAAGAGGAATTATGAAACGCGCATGTGCAATGAATACAAGTACGTGAAGAATCACTTTCTACGCATCTAAACAGAGATACAATGTTTAGATTTCGTATCAATCGTATATAAATATTATCCTTATTTTAGTAACTCTGTAAATTCAACAGTCCTGAGGAATCATAGTAAAACATTTGGCAATTAACTTCTTCCGATCTTCTTTATTTATTTATTTACGTTTTCCGACATTTAACATTAATTGCCATGAATAGATAAAAAAACTCATTTTGATAACCTAAATACAACCGGTTAATACACAATACACAGATTTTCGGTAAAAATTATAAAAATGAAATTAATGAGGAGGCATGATTTTCTGTTCAATTTTGTGTAGAGTTGAACACGTTTCGTATTTTTGAATCAATAACCAAATATGTCAGGCATTCTTATCATACCAGCTTCAAAAAAAATTGTACCAAGGTCTATCCACGTAGTTTTCCCTCCCACCAATTTATTCTAACATATTAACCAATTTAAGCCGGTTATAATAACCATATCCGTCTGCTTATCTAAGTACCTGGGATATATGATACATATACATATACGATACTGAGCAAGATAAACAAATTACATAAATAATTACTGAAATAATAAATTATAGAAGTACTAATGTGTAATATCTCTATAACATTCATATTTATTAAAGTTTTATTTTATTAGTATTTTAATTAAGGGTCAGTTGAGAAAATAAAACCCTACAAAATTGTCTACCTAATTTAGTGCATACATTCACTTCTCCTACATTGAGCTTTATAAAACAAATGCAGTAGTTCATATTGATCTACTGACTTTCTGAACTACGATAATAGGATAGTGAGCTGCAGTATATTATTTTTACCTTAGAATAACTTCTTTTAAATTTATTTATAAAAATACATAATTTATTAAATCATTTAAAGTATACCGAAAATACCCGTTTTCTTTACTAAAAAATGAGTTATCACACATTTTTATGCATTTAATATCCTACTTAGTTTTAACTTACTAAAAAACGGGATCGGGTATACTGGAACGAACCGTTTGGTCTGCTTAGCACAATTCGCGATTCACAAATTATGAAATAAGTGACGATGTTCATATCAATGAGGTTTAAAACTTTACCATCTCTAAGCCAAAACATCTATCGATCGATAAAATGACGCTAAAGTTACCCATAAAACACGAAAAAAATGTATATAAAACTTACTTGTAATTTGTAATCTGCTTACTACACCACCAAATAATAAACATCAATAATTTTGTGTTTAAGTTACCTCTAAATATACAATATCCGGTAAAAAAAGAAGTATACATTTTAAAATTTCGGATAAAAAAAGATTATAAATAATAATCAAATGTTTACTAAGGCTCAACACTTAAAACAACGGCTTAATAAAACGACTTGGAGTTTAGAGTAAATTGTTTTTTAGAGGAATCCTACTCCAGCAATGTCCAATCCCTCTAAGCTATAATAATATTAAGAAAATACAGACTTTGCCAATTTAATCACAAATCCTTAGCTGTGAAATGATTTCCAAATTCTTTTTGTTTTGGGACCTAGAAGCTTATCGCTTCAAAACATTCCTGAAGTCCTTTTTTTATCGTCTCGACCCTTGAGATTCTTAAGATTTACCTTCCCAGTTATAAACTACACCTAAAATTTCCCCTTTTAAACTAAAATACCAATAGGCGATCAATAATGTAAAATAAATAATTTAATAAAGTTAAGTATGAAAACACATAGCGACCCCCCCACATAGCGTTAACCCTAATATGTTATTTTTTCACAATTTTACTTTTTTATATATCTTTTTATATCTTTATTTTAATAGAATTTGTGTGTCATTACTTAGAAATGTAATGTACTACTGTTCAAATAGATTAATTATAGACGTTATAAATATTTATTAAATGAAGAATAAAAGAAAATAAAGTAAAATTGTCGAAGTAAAATAGTCTGCCAATTAGGGTGGCACATACTATTTTTTATAGTTTTATTATTTTATTCTATTTAACCTACTATAGAAACATTTATTTAATTTCCTCCCTTTGTTTTGATTTTTTACATGAATTTTTCAGTATCAATTTAGCAAAATTTAGAGAGCGCAGACGGTTGAAATTATTAGTCTGGAGCTATCTGCGGGCTACTTTTGACAAACCAACTAAATTTCATAAAAATCAGATGTAGGTGTAAACAAATGTATGTCTGCGCCAATGTGGAAGAGAAACAAATGGGCACAGTAAATTGAACCACAAATAAGGGCTAATTATGACCTACCATCCAAATTTCATAAAAATTGGACGAGTAGATTTTAAGATATTATGTTGGTTCGCAACAATCGAGCGACAGACAAGACAGAGTACAGACGGACAGAGTGACAGACCTTGAATAAATAAAATCATTAAAATGATAATAAACATACATTTTCGACACAAAGAATAATCTTAGTAGTTACAAAAGAATTAAACCTTTTTGGTAAAAACATTGGAATTGAATTACAAAATAATCTTTAAGGACTTAATGTAATATTTGAATATAGGGAAAAATACAGAGAATCAATTCAGTTTAAATAAAAAAAAGTTACATTCCCCCTACCTCTCTTTATTTTGTTTTCAACTCTAAATTCCAAAGTTATGAAATATTCTCTCCCTATTTTCAACAGACACACTCAGATTACATTAGCAAATTAAAATAACTTGAAGCACTTCGGATAATTATGTTTCAACTCTTTATTTAAATAAATAAAATATCATTAACTATTACACATTTTTTTATCTTTTACGCCTTAATTAAAGATGAAGGAATAAACCACTTTACTTATATGGCTAAACCTAATTTATAGTTATGTATTGGGACTTAAGAAAATCATTCCTCTACTTTGATTAATCGATTAAAGTATTTAGTGCAAATTTACGAATCGGAGGTTCGATTACCGGCAGGAGAAACTCTTTTTTATCTCTATTTTCTCCCTATTTACTTTCTCAAAGATTTACCCCTTTTAAAGTCCCTAGAGTCTAAAAGTGCATTTTAAAAATTTCTGTGCAGAGGCGTGAAACATAATCTACAGGGCCAATTTCGATGAAATTTGGCATATAAACTCAGGAAAATCATAAGCCGTGAGGGAACTAATTTTAGTTCTAAATTTGGAGACGCTACCCCCGATAAACTGATACACATGATTTCCAAAACACGATTCTTACGATGTGGATTAAAAATTAAACCATTAAACCAAGTTGCTTTCCCGGGAAAAATCAACTTTTCTAGATATAAATGCTAATACATGGGATGCTTTTGCTTAAAATCGAAAACGAGATGTAAAAAATCACAAATAGAACACTTCATAAATAAATTGAATGATAAATTAAATAACTTGTCACTCTGTATATGAGAAAGTTTTGAACCAATTTGTAGGACCGATGTTTTCTTTTACAATTACTATAATGTTACTTAGATTAACTAATTCTTGGACGCTAGACATATCCTTAATTTTTCTTGATCACTTTAATTATATTTTTAAGTGAATTGTTATCTCTGGGTTAATTGTGGAACTTATATTAGCAATGTACTTATTTACCTTAAAACTCCTAATTTAAAATCTAGTTTTAACAGATAGAAAATCAGACTTTTCGAAGAAAAGTTGGTTGTAGAGCTTGATAAAATTGAAGAAGATAAGATATTTAATTAAGATTAGCGCAATAAATCAGAAGGATATCCTTTCTTCTAATTAACTGAGAGATAATATGTACAAATTAAAAGAAAAAAGTACAAGAAAGCATTTCCAAAAATAAATCTTTTGCTCTAAGAATCTTCAATGATTAATTAATCTGAGTAGGTTTAACATAGTAATTTGTGTTTAATAAATTAATTAATAGTTTGTTTACAAACATAATTAAATAATTCAAAATTACCGCATGTGATGCCCACTTGGTTTTGTTAAAAATGTTTAACCTTTAATTTATTATGCAATTATAAAACAACATTGTTGGTTAATAATTAATAAATAAATGTTACAATAAATAATAATCAATTTGTGAATTAATTTTTAACCATGAATTATCTAATAATTCATATTCTATTAATATAACAAATAATATCAATAACAAAAGCCATTGAAATCGGCCCTGTAATTTAAGCCTCGTCTGCACAACCTACATAATAAAGACGACAGACACACAGTTGTTTAAAACGTTTTCTCGACTATTTTTGGGAAACTTTTAAATCAATTAGGTAAAATGTCTAAATAGAATTTTTGCGCTGTCACACTATTTTTATATTTTATACAACGTAGATAGAAGATAGAAGAGAAAGTAAAAAGCATAGTTTTCTTAATTACGGGTGTAAATTATAAATTAAATAATAAATAATGTGACAATGCCGTGATTTTATTTATATTTTTACTAAAAAGCAATTGATAATTAGGGATAAAATATGGAATTATAAATAAATAAAATCCCAACACATAGAAAAAAAAAATGTTGTGTGGTTTTAGCACATACTAAGCAATTTAATAAATCGGTCGAGTTCGTAAACCAGCATAATCAGCCCAGCCGTTTTAAAATGGCTGCCATTATTTTTAAAAATGTGCTATAACTTTTAAACTGTTTATTATAATAACGCGAAACAAACGCCTTTAATTGCAATTTTGGGACCAAAAATGTTGTCGGATATCTGTTCCTTTGGAATTTTGTAATTCGCAGTCATAAAAATATGTTCGTTCTTCAGAACAATCATATAGCTTCCGTTACCTTTGGTAAGCTCGGAAGAAAAACAAAAGAAATTTCTCAGAAAAAAATATTTTTATTTTGTAGAGAGACTTTATTTGTTTATTTTACTTCTCTGATAAATTGAATTCGCAAGAGCAGCTAACCTTTAAAACAAAATAACCTTCTGAAAAGATCAAGTTCAAGGTATATTTCAACAAGTAAAGTTACTATGACTTCTCATAACACCCGACAGAAATACATGCTGAACACCAACTGTGTAGTCTTTTACAGTTGAGTAAGTTTTTCCTCAGGACTTATATTTTATTTTTCGTAATAAATTTAATGGTAATAAAATGTGTTATTCTATTATATATAAATACATTTTTTTCTCTCTATCATACAAGTTTTTCAATAAAGCAATAGTGCACAAGATGTTTGAAATCAAACCTTAACGCTTACTAAAACCATAGCTCGTTTTTATGTTCTACTTAAATAAAGCTATTATTTTAAAAGTAGTCATCTGATTTTATTGATATTTTGGATAGTAGGTCATAATTAGCCCATGTTGTTCCCATATAGGTTACAACCTTCTGCGCCTATTTGTTTCTCTTCCACATGCGCACAAACATACATTGTAGCTTTAAAAGTACTTATCTGATGCTACACTAATTGACAGAGTATTTGTTAATTATTATTGTAACAAATAATAATTAACACCAAACCCGTTTGTGCCTGAAAACAATTACCTAAGCTGTTAGAAACAATCATACTGTCTTTCCTCTTGGGGAAATTTATTAAAAGTATTATATATGATGTATCACATTACATAGTAGTAATTTTAATTAGTACTTTCTATAGTACTACCTGCTATTATCATTATTTCTCCTACAGTTATTATTATTACTTATAGCTTTAGATTATATCTCTATATTCTGGATATATAGTTTTAAATATCTCATAATTTATATTTTTTTCTCCTCAAAATGAGTTTAATCTTTTGAAAAAAGTCATACATTGTGAGCTTTGCTTGTAATGGACCCACATTTTAGTTCAGGCGGTTAGGTCATCATGTGTTGTGTTTAGCTAACTTTGGTCACTAAAATCTAGAGGTCAAACTAAACGTTTTCTAGCCCCAAACATTGAACCCTTAGGGTCATGTTAAATGACCCGGACAGGACTGTTTAATCAGAAGGAAAGATACGGGATCCCTCAAAGCGTTTTCGGGGGTAGAAAATGGTTTTTTTCTTCCAAATGTACAAAGGCATAGAAAATATGGGAAAATTTCTCAAAACTAATTTTGTTTTTTGGCTCCGAAAAATTCATAACATATTCTTTTGTAAAAGGAAATACGTTGAAAGTTGCTTTTGTCTTGTTATTAATAATAGTTTTTGTCTTTAACTTTCTCTTACCTAAATCGTTTGATTGTATGAATTTTTGTTTTACTATGATTTTTCAAGCATAGCAAAGCTGAATAGCATGGCAGTATTTTGTTTTATCTTTACTGGTTTATTTTTTTTTTTGGATCCGAGTTATTTTTTCCGTCCGAATATTTGTATAATTACAATATTTCTTTGTTTTTGATTATTTCCTGATAACGGTTCCGACGGACGATTTTGATTAAAACAATCTAAAATGGAACCTCCTTTTTAATACCAATCTCACCATATAAGGCAAATTTAGTTCCTATGAAAATATCTTTAAACGCAAACGGTAAGTGGTCGGGTTCGAAGTATTTTTTTTTATTTTGTGTTTTAACTTTATTTCTCAAGAATAAATGGTTCAGTTTACATATTTAAGCCCAATTTATGATGACTAAATATTTTTAAAATCACTACTTGGACATTTAAATCCATGATTTATTTATTTATCGATAAATAAAAGGTATTTTTTTTCTTTTATATCTCCTGTTTAGACTATACCCAAATATGATTTACTTATCTAAAACCATATGGGAGCAATAAATCAGAGTTTATTCCTTCAAAAACATTGCATCGTTTATACCCATATCAAAATTATTATATAATATAAAAGTAATAATAAGTAATATACATAAAGAAATAAATATAGATAACAGGGTACTATAATATCAATTATAAAACAAGAAAATATCAATTAAAATAATAATTAATTTCAATGACAGATATGTTTAACATAATGTTAAAACATATTTTATTATACAAATTATAAATATTGTATAAGTTTTTTCCTTAATATTTTCAACTTTCTCTTCTTAGCAATGCATTAATTAAATATTTTATAGATTTATTATACTATACTAATTCAGCAAGATATTATACTAAATTCCCATGCTTTAAATTAATGTTTTTAATTTAATTTATTACTTGATGGGTTTATAAACTACTGTCAAGAAACATTAAGCTTATTTTACTAAGCAAGAATATATAGGTGCCACAGAGTTTGCTTAGTTCAAGAAACATTAAGCTTATTTTACTAAGCAAGAATATATAGGTGCCACAGAGTTTGCTTAGTTCAAGAAACATTAAGCTTATTTTACTAAGCAAGAATATATAGGTGCCACAGAGTTTGCTTAGTTCAAGAAACATTAAGCTTATTTTACTAAGCAAGAATATATAGGTGCCACAGAGTTTGCATAATCCCCCCCCCCTCTCTCCTTATAGATCAAATATAATTTTATAAGCTATTAATTGATTCCGACTATTAGGGAAACATTTTTTAATGTTAAATGTCAAGAAAAAGCTGCGTTTTTTTCCATCTGTATTCCCCCGGTGTCTCATCGCATCCATGGGATAAAATTGGAACGATCTTCTATTAATATTCAGCTAACATCCAAAAGAGAAGAGCTTTCCCTAGTATTAACTTCCTAACTTCAGAAGATCAATTCCCCTTATTTTTTCATTTTGCCTGAATTAAATGGCCGATTGGAAAACTTTTACAATAAAGTTGTTTACGTCTTAAAAGGAAGCTAACCTCTAAATTTCGAGATCCAAGTGAAATTAGTTCCACGTATATCGTTATGAGAATGTTTAATTTAAATGGCTGACATCTTAAATCAATATGGCGATCAACATTTTTTAGGGAGTACCTTTGAGCTAAGAGCAACCTATTTATATTATTTCATTTCTTAGGTCTAGTTGTTATAGAGATATCGTAATGATATAAATATAGATATTCTGGTAAACTATGATATCAATTATAAGACAAGAAAATATCTATTAATATAATTATCAATTTCAATGACAGATGTGTAAAATAATGCTAAAACCTATGTTATCTTATACTTTCTTCGAAAATTAACAAAATTAGAATTTAAATAATATATGTTAAAATATACCCTTAAATAAGTCAAATGAACTCTTCTCATGTATAATTCATTCACCAATAATTTCGAGGGGAAATAAGTCGATGTGTAGTAATAGCATTTATATACCACAGTAATATAGATATGATACATATATTGTCATCTATTTAAATTGGAAATTAGTTGTTTAATATGTAAGAAGCTATATCATTTTTAATACATAGAACACAAGTAAAAATCTAAGAAAATCTAGCATTTCTCCCTGTTATGAGCAAGTGAATTTTAAAAATACATTAATGTACATGTTCAGTTCAGTATAAAATCATTATATTCTGAAAAAACTGTTCTATCCTCGTTCTTAAATCGTAAAAGAATAAACATCGTGGATAAGATAAGCAAACAAAATTAATGTAAAAAAAAAAAAAAAAAAAAAAAAAAATGTAAAGAGTGTTTCTTGTGCTTAGAGTTATAAAGTTTAATTTCAAAATCATAAGCGATTATTCAAAATCTATATTCTGTTTAGAGCTATAAATCAAATCTGCAAAAAAAAAAAAAAAAAAATGAAATCTTTGCCAAAAAATACATTTTTCAGTCCAGATGTAAAATGCGGTCGAAAATCAGATTATATCCTCATGAAAGAATAGAGAATATAATTTCGCTGAGTATAATGTTTTTTTTAAAAGAAATAAGGAATATATAATATGTACGTATATTACACACAGAGTGATTCATTAAAAATTATGTTTGGATTCCAAAATAGAGTAAGCAGTTGATATAAGTATAGGTCAGCAAACACTTCACATTTTCCAAGAGACCTATTTTTTCCACAGTAAAACATCGTATGTTGAGAACTATTGTTTAATAAGAAATTTTAGAGTCTACGATGCAAAGATTAGTGCATTTCAATCAAGGAACATAATTATAAGTTTAGTTAAATTTTATTTAATTTTAAAAATTTAATTATTTTTTGAGCCCTATCTTTAACCTAAAAAAGGACAAAAATCTGTAACTGGAATCTCGCTAAAACCGAATCTAAACGTGTAGGGGACGGTAAGAGAAGAAAAATGATCCCAATATCAAGGGAGCTGTTAAGGTTTTTGTCTTGGTCGGAAGTGCAGATGCAGAAAAATTAAACCGGTTACCTATAAGATAAACAAAAACACGGGGCGGTTGTCTCAGTGTAATAAAATAAGCGCATTGTTTGTTTACATGTCATAACCAAAAAGTGACAGCTTTCAATAAGACAAAAAATCAAAAACATAATTAGTACAGTCAATCTGTCGTGATAAAAGGCTGTCTGCGGAAAAAATTCGAAGCTGATTTTTTTTCGAGTGGATCGCTTGGGCATATATAAGAAATGCTTAACTCCAACTTTTTGGGAACACGTGTCCTAACGGGGATGGATTTGTTTTTGATAAGGCAACCACATTTATTCCAATAAAAATAAAGGTTTGTTTTGATAGGTTGGTCTTCAAATTGATATAATAACTTATCAAAATAGCAGCCGACAATTTTATCAAAACTAAACATTATAATTTTTAACATTAAAACATTGAGTACAGTAAATCTGTAAATTTGTGCGAAAAAAATTCGAGGCTGATTTTTTTTTGCGTGGATCGCTTAGGACAGATGAGAAAAGCATACTCCAACTTTTCGAGAACACCCGGACGGCGGAAGTACGGGGTACAAAAGTCAAAAAAGTATATACCCTTCATGATGTATGTCGTTGGAAGACTCGTGAAACTGATTGCCTGCGGCAGTAAAATAAATAATTATGGTGAAGCTTGCGGGTGCAGGAAGGCTCCTATGCTCAGTTGCTTGCAAACACTGCGGTGGAGAAAATTGCAGCAACGTACCTCTCGTAGATGCTAAAGATGATTTCCTTGAGGATAATGACTTTGGCTTTCCCTCCTAAGTCGTACTTTTGTTTATTATAAATTGATTTTTCATTTTTAGGAAGCTTGAAGGAAGGGAGTGGGGGTCATACAATAATTCAAAGCAATATTTATTTTAATTTAAATGAACAAAAATTTCAGTAGTATAATAATAAAATAAATGTATAATGCTTTAAATTAATAGATTTTATGCATTTTATATTCAGAGAATGCCTTAAAAAAATAGATTGAATGGTTTTGTTTTATTTTGCATTAAATATTTTTACGACCTCCAATAAAAGAGGAATCATTCCTTCGTGGTAGCTCATTAATTGGAGCATTCCGGTGGAGGTGGAAACATAGGTATGCGGAGTTCGATTCACGAAAGAGGGGTGTAATTTTATGTTATCTCCCTTCCTCTTTACTAAGTATATGTATAAATATTAACAATGTTAATCTCTTGTTATGGATTGCTATTAATTTTCACTTAATTGAGTATCTTAAGTATGTTGTTTAAAATAGTTATTTATGTCACTAGGCAGCAAAATGGAATGTTGCTGACAAGTTTTTTAAGTTTTAGTTCCGAGCCGAAGGCGAGGATAGGCTAAACAAATTTACTGCTGAGGTGTAACCGAAGCAAGTAATCTTTAAACGAGTCAGGAATGTTTCCTTTCCTGCATAGTTACATACAATATTTTATCTACTAACGGCAGAAAAATTACACTAAAGATTTTAGTACCTGATTTAGAGGGCAATAAACTTTCCTTGTATGATGTTGCAATATTTGAAATTTCGGGTGGCGTGTTATCAAACAAGTCTTCAACGTCTTGCACAACATTATCATCCATATTTTTATTTAAACTTCAAAAATCTAATTAACAAATTTATCAAAATAATAACAGAAAACTATTAAATTATCTTTTTTTGATAGATAAAAGATTTAAAGCAATGAAAGTTGTAAAAATCGAATTGATGACTCGAAAGTTTGAGTAAGTGTAATGACTCGAAAGGTAAAACATAACAAAGGCAAAGCAATCAGTGTTGCCACTTTTTTTATTAATAGCTGTTTTTTAACTCAATTTTTAGCGATTTTTTAAAAAATAATCATGTAAAATAATAATATTAGTTTTATTATTATAATTTTTAAAGGTATTTTCAAAAAACATATAAATATTTAGCAGAATATTACGCTTAAATATACAAAAATGAACAATGTGGGAGAGTTCATTACCTGAGATGTAGTAACTTTTTCTTAAAATTTGGTAGCCAATTCGTTATTTTGCTACCACTTTGATATTTTGCTGCGTGTTTTTTTGACGTTATGTTACAAAAGAATCAAGAAAAATGACATTTTGCAGATTGAAAACAGTACAACAATGCCTAATTTTGCTGCCGTGAGTAGATAAAATATTTTATCTACGATTGATACGAAATGTAAACATTGTATCTCCGTTTAGATGCGTAGAAAGTGATTCTTTACGTACTTGTATTCATTGCGCATGCGCGTCTCATAGTTCTGAAGAATTCCTCTTCTTTACCACCCAAGGGCGGTAAAGAAGAGGAATTCTTCAGCTTTACGCACGATTAGCGAGTTTGTTTACATTTAACCAAATTAATTTGCTGTTCTTTTATTAAAGTAACTGTTTATATCGAGTTTTTAGTGAAAAACAATGAGTGAATCAAGTGACTTTGACGAAAATGTAGAGAATAATACTCCTCCAGAAATAATTAATTGGGCAAAAAATACAACTCAAGATGAATGCCATCTTTATCAAGAGAAGAGATACGAACTTACATACAGCAAGTTTATTTTTTTCTGTATTTATTATTTAAATCTAACAATCGTAGATAAAGTACGGTACGCAACTCGTGGGAAAACGGCATTTTGCATTGCTCGTGTGGTTTTACTACCCTCGCTGTCGCTCGGGTGCAAACTCCACACTCGTATGCAAAATGCTACTTTCCACACTCGACGCGTAATGTACTATTACTTAATGGAGTTCAAATGAAGTTTACTTAGAAGCTATGATAGAATTAACCTGAATTATTGAAAGTATGTGGGTAGAATTGTATAAGTGGATGTTAAGGCAATTTAATACATAAGTTTTTTACGCATCGAAATAGATGTGAGAAACGTGACCGAGCTGACGCAACCGAATAACAATATGGTAACATTACTTTAAACGTATTAGTCACTTTTTACTTTCTCATATAAAGAGAAAGTATTGTGATTCCGCGAAGTTTAGTCGATTTACACGTTTTGAGGTCTCTTAAGTCCAAAAAAGATTTTTTTTTTAAATGTTTGTCGTCTGTGCAGACACGTGGAGCCTAAACTACTGGGCCGATTTTGACGAAATTTGGCATGCATGTTAAAAAAAAGCATACCCCGAGGTAAAATCAAGAAATGAATTTTAGTTCCAAATTCGGGGGCATTACCCTCTAAAAATGCTGAAAAAAAACGTGAAAAAATTATTTCTCGAAAACGGTTCCGACGATTTTGATTAAAAAATTCTAAAATGTAGTCCATTTAAATACGAATCTAACGATATATGCCGTTTTCCCGCGAAATATCTCGTTCATGAGAAAATAGCTTTGAACGCGGACGAAGAGGGGAGAAGTTCGATTCCCCGCCGAGGAGAAATTATTATTTTGATAAAATGTTCAATAATAATTAAATGTACATACGAAAACACGAAAACTATTTATGGAAAATATTGGGCTAATTAATTATGAATTCGTATATGAGAATGTTTGCGGCTGAATTCTCTAGGGCCGATTTTCATTGTAAAAAGTTACAAGCTATAATAAAATTTATAGCTTTTATAATAATTATTAACAAATATAGGGAAGCTATAGTTTTTTAAATGCAGCGTTTGATTTATAAAATTTAATTCAACAACCTACTTAAAGACATCATTATTCTAGTCTTAATAACAAAAAATAATTTATCAACAATTTTACATGATAAAAATTGTTGAAATAAAGCAATAATAAAAACGCCCCGAGGAGGTTTTTTTTATGATAAATTTTGATAGATTGTTCAATAATAATTAAATGTACCTACGAAACTCGAAAACAAATAAATGGAAAACACTGGGCTACGTAAATATGAACTATATGAGAAAGTTTGTCTCATACCGATTATGTTTAAAACATGCAGGAGCATCTTTCTTTAAAGAGAGAATTAAATAATGAAGAGTCAAATTGCGTAAAGTTAAAGTAACATAATTACACGGCCGGAACTTTTCCTTACCAAATAATTCCAAAATGGTGGCAGATTTTAAGTTTGAGCATAGAGGAATTATTTATCTTATAGAAAGGTCTAGTTGGTGCGAATTTCAGTTCAATCGGCAAAGTAGTTCCAAAATTATTTAGCGTTTAAGTTTTTAAGTTCAAAAGTCGATAAGAGCGATAAAATAGTGGCAGGTATAAAAATTAAATCCAGTGAAAAAAAAAATTATAAAGAGATTTTTTAAATTTCTTACAAATTTTTAAAATTATTGCTAACTCAGAAAAAGGTTAATGGCGTCACAAATTTATAAATTACTAAATGTGTAAGGAATGATTTTTGTACCAAGTTTCAACACTCTAGCTTAAAAGTGTGAGTTATGCATGACATAGACAGACATAAAGCCAGGTAAAAATCACTCAAATGCGGTCTTAAAAATAAGTACCCAAAACGGGTAAGTCCGTTGAAATCTTGGTTTCGGATATTTTAGGTGAAAACAATACTTTACCAACAATGAAAAGTAAAAATTAATACAACAAAACAACCTTCGGAGGTAATTTATTATTTGTAAATATTGCACATTAGTTGTATTAATGTTGAAATTAGACAAATTGAGCCACAGAACCCGTGTGTTTTCTGTATCAAGTGAAAAAATAAACAAAAAGATATTAGACATCAAAAGTAATAGAGAAAATAAATACATTGGAGAAATCATGAGGGCATGGATGTGGCATGTAAAAAAAAAATAAAACCCACAAAATTCTTGGTAAGGCTATAAATTCACTAGAGGTATTTTATTTATAAAGCAGAGCGATAGGAATTTGGTAATACAGTTCAGTAGAAGTAAAGTCAACTATATTTTAGATATCTCTTGTAAATACGCATATTTGTGGACAGCCAAAGGATTTAATAATTAGCATTCCATGTGAAGCATTTTACTACTACATATATAGTTCGCTTGTAATATATCCTATCTTAAAACCAATTGTTTGGTCTAAAAATGTTTACTTTCAAGTTTTTAAAATACAACGAGGAGAAAATATTAGCAATATAGTCCAGAGTACCGGTATATACCTGGTGAATATTCTTCAAATTATATTTATTTGCTTACCAACGTTGTTATAGATTGTTTCGGTTATAAAGAAGAGGAGAAAAATGCAAATGCGGTGAATACATGTATGAATATACAGAGTTGAGTGACCACAAACGAAACAATATGTATTCGATTTTAATGGATGGGCATGCTTCTCTTCTCTGTTCAGTTTATCGGATTTCACTCTCCGATAAATTTACTTTTCAACAGTAAATATAGCATATTGAAAATATAAATGTTTTACTTTATAAGTTTTTATAACTATAGATTTAATTCCAATTTTTAATCAGTTCACCTCAATAGATGTTTACCGAAGCTAATATTACTCTCACTAGAATGACTGCTCGCAGAGAGAATATAATTCAACTTGGCAATGTATGCAGTTCATTTGACCGCAAATTCTCCGATAGCAGAGAGAGAGAGAGAGAGAAAAGAAATAATAAATAAAAATTATATTTTATCAGAAAGTATACGGGAAAGAATAATAAATCATCGATTGATGATTTGTGTTTTGAAAGGAAAATGCTAATGTGCGTGAATTAAACATGCAAATTCCCAATGATATTATCTTAAATTAGAAGATAACATAAACAGGGATATGAAAACATTTTACAAATAGTAATTGCAGAAAACAATAAAGAGACAAGGTTAAGGGAATAAGGTTACCATGAAAGGAGTGGATTCTAACTAGCGCCAGCTCAGTTCGTAAATTTATGATAATCACAATTTTCTTTGGTGTTTTATGGAAACCAAAAGATCTGGTTTTGTTCCAGTCAGCTACTTAATACTTTCACCGAGCAGTGGTATTACATCAGAGGGACATATTAATATTTTGTTTAAGAATGTAACGCAGATATCTAAGTTTTTTTGGATTTCCCTGATGTCTGAAACAGATTTTTGAGGTCGGAGAAAAAAAAAATTTTTTTCTTCTTCTTGATTCTTGATAACGAACACATAGCTTCCGTTACATTCGATAAGGTCGAAAGCTAAATATTATGCAATTCAACTCAAACAATATAGCGAAATAATGCATGCAAGGAAAGAAACAAACTAATCATATGATAATGAAATGGCTTATTTTAAAATAGCTCAATAAAAAAATTATCTTTTATTTTGATAGGAAGTTATTACTATGACAGTACCTCTATATTTAAAGAAAAATATTAAATAAGTAATGTGACGCCTCTTTTCTTTAAAAAAAAGTAAAAAAAACGAGTTGGGTTGGTTAAAACAAGATAGGACATGAAAGACTTCCATCTCGGCCTTTTTCTTGCTATAAACTGTGAATATATTAACTGTTTAGAACGTAAAGTTATAAAACCAATATTTACATGACTTGATCAAATATTTTGCTACACAACAGAACCGGTTACTTTTCATTATCAGATTTCTTTAAAAACAGCAAAAGATGTTAAAAACAATGAACTCATTGTCAACCTTTTATACCATTTTTACCTTTTTTACTATAAAGTGTAATGTGTATGTTCTTGATTGGTGTTAATATGTATATTTCCTGGGCGCATTAGAACTTTCCGACACACTGATCAAACTTTTTTGAGTTTAAATTAATGTATTATTCTTCTTTATGTTTTCACTCCTTCGCTTTACTTTGCTTTCGATAGCTCCTAGTCTTCCGAGCAGGCCCCGATTTAGGGTAAGCTGCACCCTGGGCAAAACCTTTTGTAGCCGCCCTCCAACAAAAAGGACTGAGATACTGTGATTACTGAATAGTATTTTCGGGTTACCCCAATGTGGGTTGATCCCGTATAATGTTGTAAGAATGACTTATTAGGTAATAACCTAAAATGGTGTGTACTGTTGATTAAAAAATTATTAGGCCTATATTTCTTTTAAAAAAATAATATTGATTTTTTTTATAACTACGTTTTAGTGCAAACTGCAAACATTCATAAACATAATTTTAAAGATACCAATTGCGTGTAATTGTTCAAGTGTAAAATCAATTTGTTTTTAATAAATAAACACATGGATTCAAGTTGTGTTATAACTTTTATTACCAAAGAGCAAACTAAATAGATACTTAGAAATGAAAATTAAAAATATTACCTTTGGATTTGTCCACAGATCGTGTTCACATTAAAAAAAAACATTATCATGAAACAACATGTGTAATAAACATTAACATTTTGAAATTAAGGAAAAAGTAAAATTTTAGATGAAATGAATTACAGTAAGTGTAATAGCCTATAATATAATAATTTTCTATACTTTTCTTGAAAACTTAAGTTAACTTAACTACATGGACCTTTTTCTTAGCAAACTCGGTGACAACTTTGGGAAAATGCTTGGCCTAAGCAAGTAAATTGTGTCGTTCCTGTTTTTGTTTTTTTACCGTTGTTCTGGAAATAATAATAATTAAAAAAATATTATCCGAAAATCCCCCCCCCCCCCCCCCCCCAGAAATTGCCACCCTGGGCAATTGCCCAGTCTTCCCTTTGGTGAATCGGGGCCTGCTTCCAAGTATTGTCTACTAGTTATCTATTTCTATCTACTAGAACGAATCTCCCGCACACTTATTTAACCATAGATAAACTCAAAATAATCTAAACAACTGGAAAAGAAAATTTTACCTTCAATATTCTTTTGGCTAACCTACTAAAATCCTATAGTTCACTTGTCGCTAAAAAAAAGTTAAAGGGTACATAAGTATTATTTTTTTATTTTCTATAAGTTTAATTGTAAATGATATCAGATCATAATTAGGTAGATCACCCACGCTACAAATCTATCAAGACTATATTATTACTGGGGATCAAACCTAAATTATTGGTGGAATCGTCAAATTATTATTTAATAAAATTATTATATTTGAGATAACTTTCTTCGCTGCTTAAATAATTTATTTTGCATTAGTTAATTAAAGTTATATCAGTGCTTTAGCACAATAGGCAAAAATTATATACATTTTAGTCTTGAAACGGAACAACATTTATCTAAAAAGTAGGTAAACCCAAAAATGGGAATTATCTACTAAAATTCTTTCCAAAACAACAGACAGTTTTCAAACAATATCTATAATTTATACTTCCTCCCATCTAGGTAATAGCTGGAGATAAATTCAATTGTTCCCTAAGCATGGAAACAAAATGAAGATGAAATTATAATGAAAACAATAGATGATAAGCTTTATCTTAATTCATAGCTCCTTATTTAGTAATTAGGTTAGTTCACAATAGCCTGACTACGGGGAAAATTCTAATTATGCAAGGAAAATATTGATATGGCTGATTGCATATTTATTTTTATAATTTTATCAACTGGAGCTACAGTCCTCATCTTCCAGATCCACTTAATCAGAGAAGAGGTTGTATTGATACTTCTCAGATGACTATTTTTGTCAATATTGGAGTGTAAAATAAAAAATAATTTTTCAATTATAAATTAAAAAGCATGGAAATAAATACAATTGGCAGATAATGTGTCCAATTAGAGTGATTATGTTTTTATAAAACGAATAGCATGTGAGTGGAGGCCATAATCAAGGAAATATAAAACGTTTCAACATATGAAATATTTTTAGTCAATTTTATTTGCTATTGCGCTTTGGCTATGAATTGAGAAAGTTTAATTTCATCACAGTTTAAATTTGAATATCGTCTGTCGTCTGATTTTTAGAGACAAAATTAAGAGAAATCTATAATATAAGTGGCAATGTCCTGATTGACTGACTGACTGACTGACATAGAATCAACGCACAGAAAAATCTGCTTATCCGAGAGACTTGAAATTTTGAGGATATACTCGGTTCATATCATAGGCATCCACTAAGAAAGGATTTTGCGAAATTTTTATTTTTGTACCCAGGGGTACGGGGTACAAATTTAAAAGTAATGAATACTTTTAATGATGCATACCGTTGAAAAGCTCTTTAAAAGTACAGTAATTGTTGTTATGTACAGTTTTGTCATATTTTCATTTAGGAATGGGTAAAATGGAAAAATGTGTATAACTACATCTATAATATAAGTGGCAATGTCCTGATTGACTGACTGACTGACTGACATAGAATCAACGCACAGAAAAATCTGCTTATCCGAGAGACTTGAAATTTTGAGGATATACTCGGTTCATATCATAGGCATCCAGTAAGAAAGGATTTTGCGAAATTTTTATTTTTGTACCCAGGGGTACGGGGTACAAATTTAAAAGTAATGAATACTTTTAATGATGCATACCGTTGAAAAGCTCTTTAAAAGTACAGTAATTGTTGTTATGTACAGTTTTGTCATATTTTCATTTAGGAATGGGTAAAATGGAAAAATGTGTATAACTACATCTATAATATAAGTGGCAATGTCCTGATTGACTGACTGACTGACTGACATAGAATCAACGCACAGAAAAATCTGCTTATCCGAGAGACTTGAAATTTTGAGGATATACTCGGTTCATATCATAGGCATCCAGTAAGAAAGGATTTTGCGAAATTTTTATTTTTGTACCCAGGGGTACGGGGTACAAATTTAAAAGTAATGAATACTTTTAATGATGCATATCGTTGAAAAGCTCTTTAAAAGTACAGTAATTGTTGTTATGTACAGTTTTGTCATATTTTCATTTAGGAAGGGGTAAAATGGAAAAATGTGTATAACTACATCTTATATAAATGAAGGGTGTCTATGAGTGTACTGCTTACATGAGATTATAAAGTTAAAATGTTGGTACACAGGAGTACGGGGTACAAATGTCAAAGTAATTGATAGGTACCCTTTATGATGCATATCGTTGAAAGGCTCTTTAGGAGAAAAGTAATTGTAATGTACGTTTTTGTCATTATTTTCATTTAGGAGAGGGGTAAAAAGGAAATGTCAACGTAAGTGTGTGTGCGAGCGCGTGCGAATGGGCCCGTGTGTGTGTGTGTGTGTGTTCTTTATTCAAATCTACCTTTTTATTCCGATTTCAATGAAAATTTGCACACTTGACCTTCAAAGCAAGGGGGAAAGGGGAAGGTCACAGACTTCATGCATTTTCGAAATTTTGATTTTGGAACACAGGGGTACGGGGTACAAATGTCAAAGTAATGAAAAAACCCTTCACGATGCATTCCGTTGAAAAGCTCTTTAAGAGTGCTGCACAATTATTGTTATGTACGGAAAAATTATGTATGGAAAAATATATCTATATATTTGTATAAAAATAAACACCTAATAATGGTTGTGTCTGTACAGAAGGAAAATACCACTGCTTTTCCTTTTTAAAGATTTAGTCGGAATGAATTACAAATTTGGGATATTAGCAAATTATCTTATCAAAGGGGAGGGATAGAATCTAGATATTCTCGCTTTGTAAAATAATTTAAATGTTTCTTGATGGTAGTTTATAAATCCATTAAATTGAAAATAAAACACCCCGTAGCGAAGCACGGGTATTCAGCTAGTACAATATAAATGAGTTACCAACAGCTGAGTTATAACTAAAAGTGTTAAAATAAATGTTTCTGTGACAAGGCGAACGACATGTGTTAGAAAAATTTTTAGGAATAAAAAATTGACTGACAATTATTAACATAGATTATACCCCAAAAATATCGTAAGAAATTAATTTTTTTTTAGTTCTTTCTATTTGACTTAATACCTCCCTCTCATGAAGAAAATGTTAAACACACAAATTAAACTTAAGAAAATTTCCTGTGAGAATGTATTATGTCAGTACATTTTATTGCAATTAGCCGAAATTATTTTATTTCTACATTTTGGTGTTTAATTGAAAACAAAAATGTTTCAAAAGATAAAATAAACTAGGTATCGCGTGCCTCTTTCATTGGAGCGAACGTAATACAATACATATTGAATATTAAGAAAATATTTGAAGCGAGCTTCTTACTTTCAACAAACTATGCATCCTGTCTGACTGTCTGTCTGTCCGTCAGTAAAGTTTCTGTGTCCGACGATAACTTGATCGATTTAGTTGAAATTTGGCATACATGCTCCTTTTACTAATGCTCAGGCTAAATTTTAAGTACATGTTTCAATAGTGCATTAGATGATTTAAGTGAATTTTTAATAAAATTGATTCGTTAGAACGTAAGATATTAGTGAAAACGTTGTTTTCTCTATTTTAAACGTTTATGTCCGCTTTAATTAGTTTTAGCGATCTTAGACACTTCATAGCGGTGTCGGTGTTGGTTTTACTAAAATATTGAAGTTGCAAAAAATGTTTGTCCCATTGAATTGATGAAGAAAGAATTTTTCCCCGTCTTAAAATTCCAATTTAAAATGTTCGCGCGAGCGTTGCGTGCAAACGCTTAGGCGTATAACGTTGTCCAACAAACACGTCCTGGGCATTGATAAAATGAACATGTATACAAAATTTCACCAAATTCGGTCAACTTTTACTCAAGTTATTGTCACCCGTTTCCGACACTCACACAGACACGGTGCTTATTTCGGTAATTGTAGGAAGCTCCCTTACGCTCGCGTTAGTTATTATATATCTATATAATATATTATATATATATATTTTTTTATTGTTAATTTGTTTGTTCTAAAAACTCTTTCAAACACACGGTGTTGTTGCCCTTGTCAGTAAAAAATTCATTTATACCTACTTTCAAAAGCACTTATACTTTCATTTTCATCTGCGTATGACATGATCTACTAAATTAGCTGTATTTGTTGTATCCAGTAAGAATAAGCTGTACAAAAAACAACAACTTTATCTTAATTCCAAAGCAAATCATTCTAATCCAGATTAAAATATTACAATTCGTTTTAAAAATATCAGACATTTAAGCCTGATTTGATAATTATTATTTTCACATTCAACCCTTTTCATATTTTGCTTAATCTTAATACCAAGCTCCAGCATTTCAATAGTTCCTCGTTACTTTTATTTATTCAAATGATTCCCTCGGCTTATTGATAAGAAAGCAAAACATTTAGACTAAGTTTTTACATAATGCATGCAAAAACCTTCGAGATTAAATTGTTTTTTGTTTTTTTTATAAACAAACGCCCGAATAAAAAATACAAATAATTCGATGGAAAAAATTATCAATTTTAGAGGTCAGATAAAGAAAAATAATTAATTTAAAATTAATAATTTAGATAACGATATATATCATCTTGTGATATAATATATTAATAATTAAACTATGCAATCAATGATATACAATTTAATTATAATGTTTTATTAAAGAGTTTCAAGGAAGAAAAAACTACACAACCCTCAATACATATTATATATATACACACACACATATATATATATATATATATATATATATATATATATATATATATATATATATATATATATATATTTTATTTTTATTTTTTTTCTTAGTGTATTTTCTTAGTTTATTTGGAATTCCTCAACTATAAAAATATTTCACAACATAAAAAAATTGATATTATCTTTCAATAATTTTGATACATTTTAGTACCTAGATCTTTGCTCGATCATTTTACATAATCACAATTAAATTTATAATATTATGTGGAAATTAGGTCATATGACTTGGTATCTTTTTATTAAGAGTTTTTTCTTGACTGAGATCTGAGAGCAATAATATTAGATTGTATTTTAATACTTTATAATTACGAAATGAATCGAGAATGCAGGAGAAAAAACAAATCTACTGCCTATCTCGCTAGCTCCGACTATGACTCCCGACTTATGACTCACTAAATAACTCTTTTTAAAGAGAGTACAAAAGTAGATGCAAGTCTCTGGTTGCAAGATAATATTAAATGCTGGCCACAGACCACCTGTAATATTATAGATCAAAATATAATAAAATTTACTTTGTCAATACTAGTCTCAATCTACCAACGAATATACTTATAATTTAACCAATTTTTTGTTAAAAACCCATTTGAATTCCCATTTTCACGTTATTTTTAAATGGCTGCAGTTATCCTTAACTTTTCAACGTATGCAAATAAATAACTTGATAAAAAAAAAAAAATAAATAAATAAACCTATCCAGCAGAGGCAACCCAAGTTTCCTATATGGGTGCTAAAGGCTTACAATAAACCTCAAACATAATCGAAGAACTAATGTCTAGAGTTTGAAAGTTCAGCCATCTAGAGGACAAGAGGAAAAACTGTGAAACAGACATCATAAAAATGATTTTCTCTTCTATTCATTCGTTCTGTATTTTACGGAACTAGAAACTCCTACATTAAGCATTAAGGAAGAACTGTAAATATGCTCCCATTGTCCCTACAAACAAGAAAGAAAAAGGAAGAGAAGATATAAATAATGCAAGAGAAAAGAGAACATACATAATTATCAAAGAAGGAAAAGCTCCACTCATTAGAAGAAAAATATTCTACTAATGGAAGAAGGCAATGCTATATTTTAGAGCTGAGAAGCCTACAAGAACCCTAAAAGAAATATTTCCTTTCTCAAAATATATATTTTCCTCTTTCTTTGTTGTAAGTATAACAACGAAATAATATTTAAATTTTCCAAATTGTCTAAATATACACCTCTTATTTATTATTATACATTAGTTCTAACAATTTGTGCCAAGAAGAAGATTAACAACGTTCTTAAATAAAGAGAAAGAGCTTTGTATTTTTACATTTATCTTTAGTTAATCAAAGTTTAAATGTGTTTGTCCGTTAAAGTAAACCTACTATTTACATGTTTAGTGCCTGGACACATTAGTTTCAATCTACAGCACGGCAGTGCGCAAGGCCAAGTACCAGTAAGCATGCAGT
Source organism: Gerris lacustris (assembly GCA_951217055.1). Lineage (NCBI taxonomy): Eukaryota > Metazoa > Arthropoda > Insecta > Hemiptera > Gerridae > Gerris > Gerris lacustris. Next base: position 48,822,842 of record OX578278.1, read on the forward strand.
GTATCTTTACTTGAACCAATTCACCATGGTTTTCTCACCCTCATATCTCTGCTTCCTCTTAAGTTGTGCTTTTGAAATATAGATGAAAAAATTGAGCCCTTGATATTAAGCCAATTCAAAAGAGGAGAGTTTCAAATCTTGCAGTTTTGTTACTGACAGACTCACACATCTAAAATTTAAGTGACTTCAAAAAAAGCTAGAAACTTGAAATTAAGCACGCTTGTAGCTATAGCCGTGTAATCGACGCGACGGTTAATTGTTCAGTTTTACCCTCATAACAAAAAAAATAAAAATGGCGGACGCAAAGTTTAAGTTTTTTGTGAATTAACACTAAGTCGAGTCGAAAAACTGATACTCAAACAGCCACTGATTTTAAATGATCTAAAATTTTGATTCTGTATATCACCATTGGTGTACTTCAGTTGGAGCTAGATTTTATTAATATTTTTTAATTTGACACTGATCTCTCAAAGCATCCGCAATTATACGAGACTGATAATTAGTAGACCAATTTTTGATTGGATGGCTCAAATCTCACACTAATGCTCTTGAAATCGTGAATTTATAATTTTATAAATTCGTCCTATTTGCTGAGGACATGAGGGTAAACTTTTTCCCGATTTACATGTCACGTGACTACTTTTATAGTAAGTTATTATGTTGCATATCATTTAAAAGGCCTCATTTTGTACTTTAAGGCTGTGTCATGTGTTTATTTTTTAAAAAAATTGGTACATGTACATTTGTACCGATTTGTAACATAATAAAATACTTTATACTTTATACCCGTGTTATTCTTCTTCCCTTTTTCTGATTAATGTATATATAGGGAAAATACAGTGGCCTAACTGATCTGGTCCTAGTAAACGCCCACGATGCTGAAGCCAGCAAAAAAAAAAAAGAAGATATCCTCAACATAATCCGAACCGGAAAATAAGGGTCAAGTTCCAAACCTCCTCCCAAAAAAGTTCGTGTAGCTGGATTAAATTTCTCGACGTTGTTAGTCATTAAGTTTCAAAGACTTTTTGATGACAAAATTTAGTCAACTATGTCACTCAATATAACCATACATTTTGAAAATAAGTGACGCGTAATGCTTTATAAATTAAGTTCATGGCAATCCAAGGCATACTCTACCCTGAACTGACATCCAAGAGAATTCATATCAGTGTACTTGAGAGTAATAAGCAACGCGGAATGTCTTTAGAACAAAAACTTTGTTTAATCATATAATACAACAAATATCAATTATTAACATTAAAAAACTTAGTGTGACAACCGACTGACATTGTCATGTCACAACACTTCCCCCTAAGGTTTTAAGGGTAATAGACCAAGACGTGTTCTTAATTTTTCAAATCTTGGTGCAGCAAGAGGCTTGGTAAGAAGATCAGCAAGTTGGTCTTCACCAGGAATGTGCATCAACACGAACTCACCTTCTTCTAATTTCTCTCTAATGAAATGATAGCGAATGTCTATATGCTTAGACCGTTTATGGAACTCTTGGTTCTTCGCAAGTTTTACGGCACTAAGGCTATCACTATTTAGAGTTGGTACAATACATTTTTGTGTATTTTCTGAAATCAACCGCTTTAGCCTCCTACTTTTAATAGGTTTTCTGCCAGGTGGAGGATCTGCCAGAACCCAAGTTTTATTCTCAGCTAAAGATGAAAGTCCGTCGTCCATAGCGAGTGTCCATTTAGCAGCGTCTGGAGAACTCAAAGCCTGGGTAGCAGTTTTAGGCTCATCAGCATCAGCAATCATGGCTGACGCCACCATATTTAAATAATTGAGCCTTTCAGGTTTCTTTATTGTTTCCCTATTTCTGAGATTGTGTCCACCATACAACGGTTCAAGTTTTTCAGGTACAACCCTTAACTGTTCACCCATATGGTTTTCCTCTATACGTTCATGGTTGTTTGTATTTACTTCTCCCCCACAACCTGACGTATTTGTAACATCTAACTGAGTGATCTCAGAATCATTTAGAGAAAATAAAGGAACTTGCTTTGTATATATAGGAACATTGTCCTGATATTTATAGTTTTCAGAACATTTTAATATTTCAGGCTTAAAGACAACATCATTACTACAAATAATAGTTTTTTCTGATGGTACCCATATTCGATAACCATCATTTTCACAATACCCTACTAAGAAACCTTTTTTTCCTTTTTTTTGAAATTTGGTTCGTTTTTGTTTCGGTACGTGAATAAAACACTCAGTTCCAAAAATTTTGAAATGTTTAATACTAACATAATTATTACCTGTCCATAGTTCTAAAGGTGTCTTACCCTTTACAGGAGTTGGCCCAGACAGATTAAGTACTTATGCAGCTGTATTGACCGCTTCAGCCCATAAGTGCTCAGGAAGATTTTTCGAGTGTAGCATCGGTCTTGCAGCTTCCACTAGTATTCGGTTTTCTCTTTCACTGGCGCCACTCTGTTCTGGCGTGTAGGGCATAGACTGTCGGTGTTGCAATCCAAATTTTTCAACTATCCTTTGAGTCTCCTTATTGACATACTCTTTTCCTCCATATGTCAACAGCTGCTTCACTGTGTGTCCTGCAGTGTTGACCTGAGCAAGAAAAACTTCTAATTTACGAACTACTTCAGATTTTGATTTAATGAAGTGAACTGATCTATATTTTGTATAGTTGTCTTTAAAAATAACAAAATATCTTGACCCACCTAAGGAATTCACTGGCATTGGTCCGCATACATCAGAATGTATGCGAGCTCTTTGTACTCTATTACCGTAGCTAACTCTGTGCTGCTTACCATACATGCAAGCATCACATAACTCTTTAACACCACTGAATGGTATACCTTTTTCTTTCAAAAAGGATTCAACATGACGATTATTTTGATGGCAAAGTCGTTCATGGTACATCTGCAGAGAGTTAGTGGGCGCAACTCGTGCTTCCCCAACAGCTGTAGGAACCCTAACGTGCATGGACATCAAATATAAATTACCACTGCGTTTTGCTATAGCTTCTAGTTTACCATTCTTAAAAAGCTTACAGGACCCCCGGTTAAACTTAATTGTAATACCTTTATCGACAGCAGCTACTAATGAAAAAAGATTTTTCTCAAGTTCTGGTACATACCAGACTCCTTTAAGGTAGCCATCATTTGTACGATTTGGTAAAATCATAGATACATTGATATCCCCTCGACCCAATGCTTTCAGGTATTGCCCATTTCCTATCTGGACAAATTCAGGAGTTTCAAACTGTTCCCAGGTGCTAAACCAATCTCTTCTTCTAGAATAATGATTAGAAGCTCCCGAGTCTGCAATAAATGCAGTGCTGCTATCAACTCTTCCTGTATCTAAGCTGTATCCTCTATCTATATCTTTAGCGGAATTACACATAATAATTAATTGTCTTACATTGCTGGTTAGGCTAGTAGCAATTATATGTTGTGCCGTATACTCTAGCTTGTTTGCTGCTGCAAGAGCTGCTTCAAACTTTACTACATCTTCTGAGGTTGCCTTGAGTGCAAGAGGTTCTGGTGGTTTAACAGTTCCAAGAACCACACCGATAGCACCATGAGATTGTAGTTGGATACGAACCTGGAATTTCCAATCACTCCAATTATTAGCTCCTTCTAATTTGTCAATCAAGGACAATTTTGACATATCCATTGTATAATAAAACAAAAAAAGATTCTATCTTTCAAGTTTTCTTCAGACTTCGTTGACTGGACCTATAACCACTTGAGAGTAATACGCAACGCGGAATGTCTTTAGAACAAAAACTTTGTTTACTCATATAATACAACAAATATCAATTATTAACATTAAAAAACTTAGTGTGACAACCGACTGACATTGTTATGTCACAACAAGTGTATTAGAATTCAAACGAGGGGTAGAAACATTATACAAATTCATACCTGCCGCCGGGATCGTGATACATTTTTATGTATTTTAAGGGAATTTATTTAATATTTAAGAGAATTTAATTAATATTTAATTAAGTTATCATCAATCTTCTGTATACTTTTCTTATCATTTCGTTGGTTTTATATTGTTCTGTAATATCAAGACTGCTGTCTGCTGTGAATTAAAATCCCCAATAAAAACCTAACCGTAATAAAATGGCTAATCCCCCTCCTAAAAGTCAGCCTATGAAAGTAGTAATATAGAATTGTGGCCAATTCTACTCTTTCTTTAGTCAATAACCTTACTTCACTCCTTCTTTCATGAGCAACACTGCCCCTTTTAATTTTCCTCACCTATGATAGGAAAAGTATTTCTTCAACCACATTTTTTTTTTTTCGAGATTTCAACTGAATTACCTGTTTTGGGTGTTTTTAAACCCTCCGAGTGGTTTTCAGCATGACGTCTGTATGTGGTTACCATCCTGTTACCTGTAGCGCCCAGGGTATTTAACCTAGAGAGTTTAAATTTGACAATCCTTACTTCTAGTTGTGCCACCGGAAAAACAACATTTTCATAATCTGGAACCCAGTTTGTTGAGTCAGCATAAATTAAAAAAAAAATCGAAAAGTGGTCCGATCGAGTTAAAGTTTGGCACGAATGCTCCTCTCTGTATGACAAACAAAACCACCAAATTAATTTTAATTTTGATATTGGCCTGTAATAGAGGTAATTTCTGTGTAATAGTCCATTTTTGTTTATTTGTATTATTTAAAAGAAATAAAGTTTTTTTTGAATTTGAATTTGAATACTAAAATTATAAATTCGTTTTTGACACATAGCATATTATTAAAAAATAATGAACAAATATAAAAAAAACCGATGAAATTCCATTTATTAGTTTAAAAGTTTGTTCAGGCCACTGAACAACTTTGTATTTATTATATTATGATTATTCAGATAGGCAAACCAGCGCTTCGTCACCACACGCCTGGGTAGATGAGCCCGCAACACTACCCACAGTTTCGCCTTGTTCTGCCATCTATAGCCCCATAATGTAGGGGCTATTAGGACAGATCTTCGTTTAGGCCAACGACATAGTGGCAAACCTGATAACAACAGTTACCTTCAAGCATGAACACGCTAAGAAGAACACTACACTTGCACATGGTTTTTAGACGCTACAAGTGGAAGTCCACAATTGTTCATTTAATACTATACAATTATTTCATTACATTAATTTTGGATATCCAATGCTTTATTTCAGTTTCATTTATTTATTATCACATTATCAAACACTATCATGCAGTGCCAGTAAAAGAGACAATTATTGTCTCTTCACATTTCATTCTCTCACACATTCATCACATCACACAACATTTCATCCGCCACACAGTTAGGAATTATCATTATTATATATTTTATCTAATTCATTATCTATGTAAGCATTTATTTATCTCTATAAATTATATTATCTTCATCATATCATTAATTCACCTTGTGTACTTATTTATTAATATATTTTTAAGACCCTATCTCACCACCATATAACTACAGTCCGCTCAATTACTTAATAGACCCGGCAGCGGAATCAGGCGCAAGCCTTTCCGTACCGAACGTAATTAAGTGGTGTAGAAGTTTTTTCAACTAGGCGGTTGGTAAAGTTTTTTCTAAACCATAAAGTTAAAAAATAACTTTACTCAGATAAAATAACGAAATCTCATTTCACTAGAAACATGATGTACAAATTACTTTTTCTCTGGAAGTCACTATTCGAGCCGAAAAATCGGGTTAAAAAAACCAAACTATGGTAATTATTTTTTTTTTTTAGTGACACTTGGCCAGTTTCTGAATGAGGCATAAAACAAAAGTATAATGTGTACTCACATGGAAGTTACGTGGGTGAACTAAAATGGGAAGGTGCGAATTCAAAAGAAAAGAAAAAGTTCTAGATCCCCTCCCAAAAAGTCAGGCTATCAAATTAGTAATATCTACATAGTGGCTAAATCTGTTTTATTCCTTATTAAGGAACTGGCCGAGCATTACAAATAAAATCATTGCACATGAAAGTAGGAGTGAAGTAAAGTTATGGACTAAAGAGAGAGTAGACTTGGCAATGTAGATATCACTACTTTGGGATTGGAACTTGTTCTTATTTTCACGGTTAAGTTTTTTTGGGATTTTAATTCACAGCAGACAGCAGTCTTGATATTACAGAACAATATGAAACCAGCGAAATGATAAGAAAAGTATACAGAAGATTGATGTTAACTTAATTAAATTCCCTTAAATATTAAATAAATTCCCTTAAAATACACAAAAATGCATCAAGATCCTGGCGGCAGGTATGAATTTGTATAATGTTTCTTTCCCTCGTTTGAATTCTAATACACTGATATGAATTCTCTTGGATGTCAGTTCAGGGTAGAGTTAATGTCTTGGATTGCCATGAACTTAATTTATGAAAGAATTACGCGTCACTTATTTTCAAAATGTAAGGTTATATCGAGTGACATAGTTGACTAAATACTGTCATCAACATGTCTTTGAAACTTAATGACTAACAACGTTGAGAAATTTAATCCAGCTACACGAATTTAGCCTAATTAGTACAGGTTGGAAATTTTCCTTTAACATTTGGGTCATATTTATAAGTTAGTCTATTAATGCCTGAGTTTTGATGAGGAAGACTTTAATCTTAAACCAGGTAATAATATTTTCAAGACGTCATCACACTCCCCCCTGAGTTCACTCATGTTGAAAATAACTTTCTCATTCATTTAAAATTTCTTGAGTCCTATTCGTTAAGCTCTTTCATCCTTTAAATTCGTATTGCTATCTTTTTTACTTCTATAATTAGATATTCGATCGCTCGATCGCAAATAGTTTTTTAATTTATTTAATTTTTTTATTATTTGCTATTAATCTTTCTCTACTTGTTAGCAGAAAAAGGAATATCTAATTTTTAAAGATAATTCATAAAATCATATATTTTTAGTATCAGCACAGTTCTATCTATAAAAATAAATTTTTACTTTCTCTATATATATTTATTTTTATGATGATTATGCTCTTTTTGGCCGAGCATCAATTCCTAGATAGATTCCAATGGAATTTGGTAGTTAGCTAGATCGTTACACGAGACAGGTAAAAACAATGACTATAAATTAAAACGAGAAGTGAAAGAATAATCATTTGTCAGATAAAAGTGATATAATACTCTTCTTATAAGTGGTCTGGAAGTAAAAAAATATTTACAAAAGAATATCCAGAGCAATATTGATTTTCATTTTATTATCAATTTGAATTAAATGGATAAATAAAATTCTCAATAAAACTGGTCTCAGATGTTTTAAGATTATAAAGATGTATAGTATAACTTTGCTCTATTTTATTGATTTAGATAAATTAAGATAGTTTAATTTTGTTTTGTTGTTATTTAAGTTTATTTTTGTTGCGAAGATTAGCGATTATCGATTATTATTATACTATCGAAATTAAAGGTTTAAAAGACTTACTAAAATTAGAAAATTAATTATAAAAATATACTGAGTTATGCAATAAAATTATAACAAGGTAACCATCTTTCGTCAAGTGGCACTAATGCATCCTTAGGAGAGCCCATAAGATAAAAGGAGGAGTTCTATTTATATATTTATTTTTAAATTCGAAGAGTGATGAATATTTTACACTTTATTAAGTGTGATTATTTAAAATAAATGGGTTGAATCATGTGAAGTTATAAATTTAGGTAATAGAGCGGAAGTAAATGTGTAAATGTAGAGTGGATTTTTTTAAAAACGTTGCCCCAAGGCAAACTTTTTAAAAGTTTAATGAGATTTGGCACTGAGGCTGTCAGTTGAAGACAAGTTGACAGAGAGAAACAGAGAAATGTAACATCACACAAATCTGCCAGGAGAAAGTGAAGCAAATGTCACAGAATGCGCAAGCTGTCACTACCACATAATTTAATACATTCCCTCTCACTGAGGAAGTATGCAGGCTAAATCTCATTAGGATTGACACATAAAATTTAAGCATGATTCAAATAATGGCTTTATCTTTAATAATAAATTTATCATTAAATTTAATAAATAAGGGAATATAATATAAAATTGGGACTAGTAGTAATGTTTATTTTAAACTTTCAGATTTGTAAGAGCACTTCTAATTTCATTGCTTATCCAAATATGTATACCTACGTGAATGAACTCGCTATTATTATTATTTGTACCTAACATAATAACACAAATATAGTTTCTCTAATGTTACTTAAAGTTTGTAGGTACAAAGAGTCTAACCTTTGGATTTACAGCCAATAAGCGTTGGCAATGTAATGCCTTCCCCTTAGTAACACTTTTTTGTCGGTCATCACAATCCAGGTTGGACAGTGCATATACGCCGAAACAACAAGGCTTAGATAACTAAGTAGATAACAGATTATACTTAAACAGTTTAAAAGTTTGTTACCTATCCCTCAAAGTTTTAAGAAGAACCTTGTAGTTAGCAAGGTTTAACTTGCCCTAACTTGGCAACAAATATGTAAGTCAAACTCAACTTAACTTGGTGGGAACCGGACAATGCAAACCCAACAGCTTCAACTCTTAACTAGTGTTGACTGGAAACATATTTTTGGGACTCTATGTGAAGTTTCCCATAAATTCTCTATTGTTAAGCGATATATAAAATAATGTTGTTGGATATCGATTGAATTATCCAGGAGAGTTGTATGTTGGAAGCATTCCTCCTATAATAACCAAAGTCAAAGCAGATTCTTGCCAGAATGATGTTTGACATTATTTCACAATAATGATCAAATTATAAGTTTTGTTAATAGACCTAAATTGTTCCGCCATACATTAATGACGTAATAATGCAATAGATTATTATTCATCTGTAGCTTAAAATAATGCGCATAGCATATATATTGATAATGCGGTAGTTAATAAAGAAGTGTGTATTAATTGGTGGCTATGTACCAATAAAATTGTTGATTGTTTGAAAGTCTAGATCAGAGGTCAGAACCCCCGGCCCAAAGACATTTGATGTGGCTTGTTAAAGTTCTAAGTTAATTAGCATTTAGAAGATGCGCACTTGTTGATAAAACAGGTTAGGTAGAATTGAATTTCATACATCACCATCCGATGGGTATTAAATGCGTATTTTTGATAACGCTTATGTAATCTGGTTCATCAGGAGTGTTAGTGATAATTTCTAGGATTTAAGACTATGTATATTATTTATGAGTACACTCCCTCTCCCGCACCATGTTTTCGGTGGATTAAGTTGTAAAACATGTATTTTGTATTCATGTCTAAACCTATTGGAAGGATTGGTAATTGGTGCAATAATAAGAAAATAAATAAGTTACAGGAAGCCATAAAAAAAATGCCTGAGAGCTAATGAACTTGGAAGAAAAAACTATAACGGGATTAAGAGACAGAAACGGAAATTTACAGCACGAGAAAGAAAGTATAATAAAAGTAATAACTGATTTTTATCATGACTTATACAAGAAGAGCGAGCAAAATCAAAATGAAGAAAGGGTACGTAATATTGACCTTGGGCTATTTCACGAGAATGAAGAATTTAAGGAAATTATACTTGAAGAAGTTATTAAAGAAATAAAGAACATGAAAGAAGGCAAGGCAGCTGGTCCAGACAAAATTGCAAATGAGCTCATTAAAGCTGATGGACACGAGCTCACCAAAACCTTATGCCATTTGTTTAACCAATCCATTAAACAAAGTAAAGTCCCAACTTCATGGCTCAAGGCAGAATTGATTTTACTTCATAATAGTCCATGAGCCAAACCCGAAAATGAAGGTAGTTGGTACCGCCTGGGGTGGCAAATGTTGACTATGTTTCTTTGTTCGTTTGTGTATGTAGTAGATCAAGAATATATGTGATAGCAATGCCTAAGGAGTAGCTTTATATAAAAAAAAATTGGGGTTTTAGTTTTAGTGGTAGAAATGCGTTTTTTCCCCCACAAAATTTGTGAAATGATACCAGTAAAGGTGGCACATGCTATCAATGTTTTTTTTTTTATAGAGTTTGTTCGTAGATTAAGAATTTATATGATAGGAAGCGCTAGTAGCTTTTTGTAATAAAAACTTCTTTTAAGAGGAAAGTTATCAAAATTTATTTGATAATTATTGGATTTTGATCTCTATATTTTTAATACGTACTCTTAATTACTTTTAAAACGCCGATCCTCGACACATAATAACTTAACTTAATTGTAACTTATAACTAATTAATATGCTTTATACAATCGGGTTAAATGATAATCACACTCTTCAACATTTCTTCACTAATTATAGCATTTTATTAAAAAACATATTTTCTAAATTCTGGTTAATTAATAGAATTATAAAAGTACTCTGCCAATTAGTGTGGCACATAGTTTCCTCGCGTCCTATTTTGTGTACATTCATGATTTTATGCTTTTACAGCCCATTGTTGTCAAATTATTTAATTTTCTCCCCGAATTTTTATAAACTGACAAAATTATTTTGATTTTTTACATGAATTAAAGTATCCATTTAGCAATATTTAAAGAGCGCAGACGGTTGAAATTAATCTGGGGCTACCTGCGGGCTACTTTTAACAAACCATCCAAATTTCTTGAAAATAAATGAACACTTTTGAAGATATAGTTGTAAATAAATGTATGTTTGTGCACATATGAAATAGAAAAAAAAGTGGTACCTAAGGTTGAAATTTAGGAAGAGAAACAAATGGACGCAGAAGGAAACATATGGGACCAACTATGGGCTAATTATAACCTATGTCATATAAATTTCATTAAAATTGAACGAGCAGTTTTTAAAATATGTTGGTTCGCAAAAATTTAGCGACAGTCAGATACGAAACCAAAAATGTTCGTCTGAAACGGATTTCTGTCTTGGATTTTTTAAAAGCGAGGACATACGAGTACAAAAAATGTCGCTCCTCAGAACGATCACATAGTTTTTGTTACCAACGGTAAGCTCGGAAAAAATTCTAGTATTATTTTAATAGCTAAAGTACCTTCATTGAATAGAAAAAGATAATTTCATGTTTCATTTGAGCATTAAATTAATTATATTTAAAAAAATATAATAATTTAATCGAGGGCCAATAACTGTAAATTTAATTAATTTATGTTAAACACTTAATTAATATTCTGTATATTATAATCTATAAGATAATTCAATATAACAATTCAAATAATTTAATCCCTATTTTGAAATCCTCTTTAATTATAATACAAATTAGTAATCCCAGCTTGCGTATAGAAAGCAGTAGTCTCTCCAAAGACTGAATAGTCAGATTAATCATGTGCCTACTCACACAAGTGTACAGAAAAGCTTTTGTAATCAACACGTGAACAGAGTGTAAATGAGAATTAATTACATATTCAGTTTTGAGAAGCTTATATCTTTTATCATTATTAGGGTTTTGAACACAAAACCCTAAACATATATTGAGGTATAACATACCTCAATATATGTTTTTCTGTGCATACGGTTTTGGAGGTATTTAGAGTGTTCTGGTTGGAATCATTATTTCATATTAGTAAAAGAGATTTACTTCCTTAGTCCAATATAATTGACCGGTGATTATTTCTCTTTCCAGTTGTATTATTAATCTTACTAAATTATGTATATAGGCATTTGATTTATAATTAATAAATTAAAACTACAGAGGTTCTTTATGAACTCAATTATTTCAATGGTATACCAATAAATATAAAGACAAGAAAACAATTGTCCCTTAACAGTAGCCAAAAATCGGTCTGAGACCACTCAAACAAACGTTCAAAGTTATTAATTGGGTCTTGGGATGATCATTTTAAAACTTTTATATTTTTTTAAAACAATATAATCTGTGCAAAATGTCAAACCTTTATTCCTGAGTAATAAGAGTGTTCATTTCAAACTTCTATTTACATAACAACCACAGGTGAGTAACATTCTTTTACAAGCATTAAACTGTTACTCCATTTTTTCGAGTTTTTGGAGGGTAGCGTCCCCAAGTTTGGAGCTGAAATTAATTTCTCGATTTCACCTCGGGCTAAATTTCGTAAAAATCGGTCCAGTAGTTTAGGCTTCACGGGGCTGCACAGACGACGGACAGAATCTTTTTAATAACTGCCTTTTTGGATAAAGGAGATCTTAAAAAAATTGGAGATTGGAAATCTTAAATTTCCATAAAAATATCAAAATCGAATTTCCGCGCCATCACAATACTTTCTTTTTATATGGGAAAGTAAAATTCATTAAGACAGTATACATTAAGACAGTAGCATTAAATAAAGAATTAAGGGCATAGATTGACGAGAAATACCTAGTCAAATGTATTTTTTAAAATCACTCCGCTTACTTTTGTAAATGATCTATAAGTTCTTGTTTAATAACCTTTTAAATGGAAACTTATATAAAACATTATATCATTTAAATGAGCATATAATTTTTTTTTCTTATTTGTTTTTCATCGAAACAATAATAATATGTAAGATTGCCCTTTAACATACACACACATAATATTACTTAATCTAAATAAATTATCATAAAATTTAATGTTCATTTGAAACATTTTATTATTCATATTTGGTTTAATTGGAACAATAAGTTGTTATTTAACCTTTAACAATCGTACACACGTCTTAATATAATAGTATGTAGTAATCTATATAATTGTAAGCAAGCAGTAATTTTTCCTTTTAAACAAAAACCAAAAGCAATTTGGAATTAGTTACTCTGGTACTTCATTGTTTCATTTTACTAGCACACGTAAAAAGAAACTAAAAACGAAACGACAGTAAACTTAGCAACTGCATTTAAAAAATATTTCTGACACTTAATTTAAAAATTCCAAGAATGAATTCGAAAGAATACTAAACTTCAAATTAACTCGAGTGTCATAAAATCACGAATCCAATTTCTTCTAAGCAATTTATTAGTTAGTATAAGCATAAAAGTAAAGAATCTTTTTTGACCTAGTCTCGTATTAAAATACAAATGAAAAACGAAATTGCAAACAAATCCGAAAAAGAAAACAGGGGATCTGGATTCACCTAAAAAAAAAAAAAAAAAACAGCCAAGATCTAAGCACGTTTTCCATTTAGAAGTATAAGAAGAGTACAACTCGTATAAGCGGGAGTCCTTTTCTAAGCGGATTACTTCTTCGCTTCATTGATATCGCTTCCTTTACACTCCTATTTATAATTAAAATCCAACGAGGTAAATTATAAATTTTGAGGATTATTTATTTATGTTCTATTTACTATTTAAAGGACATTTTGTTAACGAATTATGGTAAAATTTGGTAAGCGCTATAGCGTAAACTTTTTTTACAATATAAGCGAACAGAGCTAGAGAGAGGGAAAAGGAGGCAACTAGGAAAAGAAAAAAGAAACAGAAACTAATTTAAATTATGAAAAATCTATGCATATTCTATTATTTCTTAGTATTGTTTTTTACTTTATCATATCAAGAAAAAGTATTGTGATGGCCCGAAAATTCGATTTTGATATATTTGTGGAATGTGTTTCTAGCAATTTTCAATTCTTTAGTAGTTGAGTCACTTAACTACTACACACTTTGCGAATTAACACTTTTGCGATTATTCGATCCCTCTTTATATCATTCTCAAGCTGACTTCCTAGACGATTACATTGTGAGTGTCATTATTAATAATTTTTGTTTAAACATTAAAATGTGTTTGAATAATTGTGATAAGAATCACATGTCACCAGAATACACTCTTATACCATTTTAACTAACCACTACAACGCACTAGTTTAGTGGTTGTTTAGTGGTATGAAGAGTTGTAGTGGTTGTCATCATTATAAGCAATTATCAACTTATAAAATAGGAATTTATATTGTTTAACTATTTACTTTATCTTACTTCTATAATTTCCTATCACTTACTAGTCTCCCCTAGCCTACAACCTTGTTCCTGCTATTTTTTCTTACCTTACTTCCTATTATAATCACTTTTGTAGGTACTCCACATCACACTGTTATACCTGTCGAGCAGCCAACAGTCACATTTATTTGTATGTAATATAAAATTGGCTGAAACTTAAAATTAATATGGGACCATCTATGGGATACTTTCGACAAAGCAATCAAATTTCTTTAAAATAGGATGATCACTTTTAGTGATATATAGGTGTTAATAAAAAGAGTTTGTGCGAAAACAAAAGATAAAGCAATGTGTGCAGAAAATTGAAATTTATAAGGACTAAACAGTGGAATTTGAACAAAATCGGATAAGCAGTTTATTTAAGTTTGTGCGAAAACAAAAGATAAAGCAATGTGTGCAGAAAATTGAAATTTATAAGGACTAAACAGTGGAATTGAACAAAATCGGATAAGCAGTTTATTTAAGATAGTATGGGCTCGAAAAAAAGTTTAACGACAGACAGACACGACACTCAAAATGTTTTTGAGGTCAGAAACGAATTTCTGTCCAAGAATTTTTGAATTCGGAGACAAAAAAAAATCGTTCATCAGAATGATAACGTTGCTTATGTTACCATCGGAAAGCTTAAAAGCAAAACAATATAAGTTACAAAATGATATAAATAAGAGGAAGAAAACTTGGCAATATAACTTGTTTTCTAGAAATATTACATCTTGTACGGTCGTTTGTCCGCAAATATGGTATTGCACTGTACGCAGAAGTTATGAACGTAAAAAGAGGAAAGGGAAGAAGAAAGATAGTAAAAAGGGGTCTATAATATATAAAAGCCAATTTCAATCTCCTGTATAACCGGAAAGAAAGAGGAAATACGATCCTTGGAATAGTTCAAAGGTCCTTTAAAAAGAGCCAGCAAAAAGGAAATAAGTGTGTAGTCTTTGGTAAGGATGGGGTTTGGTTAAAGGCAAGTGGACGCAGGCAATATCTAGTTGAAGTGTGCGAGGTCAAGCAAGCATTTTAGCACATGAACAAACAAAGGAAAAAGAACTGAGAAGAATCCTGCTCTTTCTTCTCCCCTCTAGCATCCTTGTCACTACAAAAGAAAAAAAGAGCCATTACTCTTATTGGCTTTATTTTGGAACGTGATGAAAAGAAAAAAAATAAGTAAAGATAGTAAATCTAGTGATAAAAAGCTAAGACGCAGGGAAAGTGAAAAGTAAGAGATAATAGATAAATCTTTTGTGTGTAGGCAGAAAGATAATTCTTTTGATTTTAAATCGAGATTGAGAAAAAGAAAATCCGCAATGTGTCTGCAATCTGATAGTACTTTTCTATTTGGAGAAATGTTACCAGTTTTTCTTTTATTTAGAGGATCTTAATCACACCAGATTTTTACTCTATTAAAGATAAATTATGGGTCAAGGATATATATTAATATATAAGTAAATTGTAATTATAGCTTCAATGAAATATACATTGTTCCAATAGTAATAATTGCTATTCGAAAGAATGAAGGTCTATTTATGTTAGATCGGGCCGGGGACGTGAGCTGTCCGGGTAGAGTGTTTATGTTATACCGGGCCACGTACAGAATATTGTTTTTTTTTTAAATTTATTTGAATATTGCGACTACATAAACTACATGTTTATAAGCAATAAAGATGACATTAGAATGAGAATGGCTTGTTACACATGATGTGAGAACCTGTCCATTGACAGTACTCACGGTAAGACATGAATTTTACATTTTATTAATTGATGTAAATTAATAGGTCACGAGGCCACTGTCTTTCTAGGCGTCGAGGAGGGTTACCAGGCATGAATGGTGATGTTAGGTTGTGGATTAAAGGATTTGGATGATGGGAGATTGATTCATGGAAAGATTTGTATCGGGAGGTGGCTAGGTCGCGAACAAAGGGAACTTTGAGGTCATTGTGAAGGGTAAAGTTGGAGACATAGAAAGAAGCGTTTGTTATTCTTCCTTAGAAGAATAACAAACGCTTCTTTCTATGTCTCTCTTCTTCTATGTTTCTATGTCTAAGGATTTTGGATTGAAGGGATTGGATACGGTAGGAGTTGGAACGCTTGGTGCATCCCCAGAGTTCAATACCATATGACCAAGTGGGCTTAATTATGGTGTTATAAATGAATAATTTGTTATGTGTGTTGAGTTTAGATGTTTAGTGTAAGAGTCTGTGTAAAAGTTTGTAGCGTCGGTTGCAGTCTTGTCGTTTTGTGTTGAAGTTTAGTGTTTAAGTTTTGTGTACAGAATATGTAATAATAAATCATCTAAAAATTATCTGATCATTTAATCATCTGATAAATTATATCTTTCATATAGGGAAAGGGGAAAATGAATTTTGCCTTTAAAGGTATCACGGCAAAAAAAATGGAAAAAGTCCGAGTTGTGAGATTCAGATAGGGTTAAGACCTAATGGCCCATGGCCCCGCATCGCTCCAAAACTCACCTTGTGCATCCACAAGAATCAGATGGTCCGGTGTGGCTCGGCAAGCCCAGCTAGTTATTCCTCAAGTTTAAAATACGCGATGCGGCGCCACGGAGCCGAAGCTCGGTCCTTCCACGCGTGGCCAATCCGCGCGCCGAGCTGTAGCTCATATATTTTTGAACCACCATATCTTAAAAAGTACTCGTCCTTCGAAACTTTACTGGAAAAGGTAGGAAACCAAGTCCAAAAGTACCTACGTAACGACCAAAAACGCGATTTTTGACCGATTTTCGTCAATAACTTTTAAAATAATAATTGTAGGGTTTGATGGGCGGCTTTTGTACATCTCGCTAAGTTTTACTGATAGTTGTAAGGACTTTATTTTCAAACTCCTCGTTTTTAAAGCCCTAAAAAGTTGTATAAAAAAACGTTATATCTCCTTGCCCCTTATTTCTATTAATTATTATGGTCACATACAATTTACGATGTTTTCGTTGTTATCATCCATCATCTTCTATTAGCAATTCTTGACCTGCTAATTTAATTTTGAGTTTTTCCTCGAGACCAAGTGACGAACCTATTAAGGTGATACATAATCGATTTTAAACATAATGATAACATTTTTTATATTTGATTTCAATCTAAGTCATGAAGATGATCACGATAGGTTGAAATATAGCCGTTTTTGAAATGAAACATTTTTTCAATTATTTACCCTAAATGACCTAAACCTCCAAAAATAAAAAAATACTTTTTTACATTGAGAGGCTGTTTCTCCCTGACTCACTCGATCAATTTTGCATCACCCATTTTTTAAAATAACGGAAAAACGTATTAAATTTATTCTAGCTAGAATAGAAACAGCTCTGAACCTGAACATCCCCGGAGAGTTGACATGTTTCACTCGTGCTCTTGCTTAGTTTTGGAAGGGATGGAGAGTGAACGTGGAGGGCGGAGGGTCCGGCAAACCACCGTCCGTGTCTGTGCCTCGTACGGGGCACGTCTTCGGACACGGCCGCGGAGTACTGTAAATGCTCCCATGCTAAATATATTTGACAATTCTTGTCCGGATCCCGTACGGGGCCCGATGTCCCATGCCCGGCACGGTCTAACATAAATATACCTTAATAATTTTCACTCGCCACGCCGGAAGAAACAGAACAAACTCGCTTAAGCAAGACAAGAACTTGTCATCTAAAGTTGTTCAGGACAACCAAAAAAGAGAACGTATTTAGTTTTTAAAAATGTATGTAAAAATAATTCCAACCCATTAGATTTAACATTAACAATGTGATGAAAATCTGCGCAAAGAATGGATAAACTAAGAGTAAAATAGTATACTTAACTCTTCTTAAATATTAGCAATGTTCAAACATTATGTTTTCAATTATTAATTTAGGCATGTTAATAATTTAAGTTATTAGCATTAAAAAAAGTCATGTACACGTACACGTATAATAAAATTATTCATTTAAAAATAGTAGTGAGATTAACGGAATTAAAATAATACACAGAAATAATTTATGTTTGTAGAGTTAGTGAAAATATTTCTACTCGTGTATTGAAGAGAATAACAAAAAAAGGTCGAAGGAATCAGCTCGATTCAAAACCAAGGGCCTTATATCTCCGACCTCCAATAGAACTTCACCAATCTGAGACTGAAAATAGAGGAAAAATGAACTCCCATTCCGGACTCAAATAAAAGTCACGAAAATTTATGATTATAGAAGAGCTGGAAAAACTTATAAAGCTGTCATTTTATAGGCAATTTCCGGCAGCATGACAAATAATAGACTTTTATATCATATTTTAATGCAGGATTTATAATTTGAAGATACAGAGTTAAACTATATTTCGCTGTGATCAGTTAAAAATATATCTATCGGCTCAATTTGCTAAAGCTTAGAAATTTCAACCAAGCTATTAAGTTAAATGAAATTTTAGTTAACAAAGAAAGGTCTGTATTAAAAAACAGAAGAAATTGTTGCTTCACATACTTTACATATATAAAAGTAATAATTCCTTACTTAATCCTAAGTAAGGATTGAATAAGGGTTGAATACAGTTTGTGGGCCCAAAGTGACCATGGAAACCTAGATTCAATACGAAAAAATAAGACACTGATCCCGATACGATACACTAAATTCTGGGATCATATCTGGATCGAGTTGCATGGAATTTTAAATGAATAAAAGTATCAAATTAGCAAAATTTAAAGTGCATAGACCGTTGAAATTAATATAGGATACGTTCTGTGGGCTAATTTCGACATACCATTAATATTTTTTAAAAATCAGATATAGGTGTACGCATTTTGTACACATGTGGGAGATAAATAAATAGGCCCAGAAGATTAAAATTTATATTGGTACAACAATGAGCTAAATATAACCTACCAATGATCCCTATGTTATGATACGGGTTTCTCTTTCTCTCTTGGCATTTTTAAAATCGGAGATATAAAAAAAATCGTTCTTTAGAACGATCACATAGGCTCCCTACCTTCGTTCGGTAAGCTCGGTAGCAACAAAAAATAAATCGAAAACGGAAATTATTATAATAGAATTTATAAAATAAAAGTTAATCTATTTTACAACAAAAGTTAGAGCAAAGTATGTACTATAAAAATCTAAAAGTTGGTAAAATGGAGTATTGGAAGAGGAAGAAAAAAGGAAAAATATTCCTCCATAATGGTCTGGCGCAAATGCTCTTAACAACGTAATGACGTCACAAGTTATTCTGAGATAAGAGAATACATAGGTTTCAAGGAGAAGGCTAAAAGAAAATAAAATGTTATTTTGAGCTAAAAATGATCTTCATAAATGTATATGGTCTTACGTATACTCGCATGCATTAGATCGTATTGCATCGAATATAAGGCGCATCCCGATTTCTTAACTAAAAATTTGAAAAAAAAGGTTAATGAATCGAATATAAAACGCACCCTGTTAAAAAGGGGAAATCTTCCGTTCTCTTTTTACTTTCTCATATAAAGAGAAAGTATTGTGATGGCGCGAAAATTCGATTTCGAGATTTTGATGGATTTACACGTTTTGAGGTCCCCTGAGTCCAAAAAAGTGGTTTTTAAAAAATGTCTGTCTGTCTGTCGTCTGTCGTCTGTCGTCTGTCGTCTGTCGTCTGTCGTCTGTCGTCTGTGCAGACGCCTGGAGCCTAAACTACTGGACCGATTTTGAAGAAATTTGGCGTACATGTTCAGAAAAATCATACCCCGAGGCGAAATCGAGAAATGAATTTTAGCTCCAAATTTAGGGGCGCTACCCCCCAAAAACTCTGAAAAAACGTGAAAAAAAATTATTTCTCGAAAACGGTTCCGACGATTTTGATTAAAAAATTCTAAAATATAGTCCATTTAAATACGAATCTAACGATATAAGCCGTTTTCTCGGGAAAAATCTAGTTCCTGAGAAAACAGCTTAAAACGCGGACCGAGAGAGCCCGGGTTCGATTCCCCGCCCGGGAGAAGTTATATTTATGATAAATTTTAATGAAATGCTCAATAATAATTAAATTTACATACGAAATCTAATAAATGGAAAACACTGGCCTAAATAATTAAGAACTCGAATATGAGAAAGTTTGTCTGAGTTGTCTCGGACCGATTTTTTCACAACATGTTAAGACTTTAAATTTAGGCAGTCTACCATGGATATTGTTGGAATATTGAATATTTATTTAGATGTAAGGTAGGCGCCAGCCATACAGGCAGAGAAATAGTAGGGTTAGAGTTTGAAAATAAAATGTTGAAGCTAACAAGAAATAAATAGCTACAACGGAACTACTTTCAACAAAAATCTCATCAGAAATTGAACACGTGAAAATTGATGAAATAGGAGGATGAAATTTTGTCGGGATATCATTGTCGGCAAAATTCAGAGAACTGAAAATAAAAATTATGTAAAAACAAGACGGTACCTCAACGGTAACTCAACGGTACCTACTCTTGAAAGAGAAATTCGTAGAAAAAAAGTTGTTCGATATATTTATATTACACTTAAATAAATCGATTATAAGACGCACTATTTCCCGTTTTTGCATAGAGAAAATCAGGATGCGTCTTATAATAGAAGCAATACGGTATTACAGAATACATTGCATTTTTTTTTCTGTTATCATGGCTTCTAGGAAACGTTATAATGAGTTGAGTAGTGATGGACATTATAACGTGTGAATAAAATAACTGTTTAATACATGTTTCTGAAAAGTTTCGACCCTAAAAGGTCATTTTCAGTCAGTTTAATAGCTAGAAACGTTATAGTAAGATATCACACTTGTTTATCCTTTCAATTTAATCCATATGAATTACATGTAATAAAAACAAACAACGACTTACTTCTTGATCAAATGTTAAGTGATAGAGACTGGTGAACTCAACTATTGAGTAAAGAAGAACAGTTTACACTAGATTCAATATAATTATAAAGCCTCTACAACTGAAGGAGGAAGAGGTGAAAATCGATTTTATAATTATTCGACAACGTTATCCACCCAAGCATTCTTGCGCAACGCTCGCGTATACGTAATCTTCAAATTTAAAATTGGAATTACAGGACGGGAACAAATTCTAACTTCATCTATTTAATGAGACAAACAACTTTTTGAATAATTTTTTTTAGTAAAACGAACACCGACACTGCTATGAAGTGATAAAGATCGCTAAATATATTAAAGCGGACCTAAACGTTTAAAATAAAGAAAACAACGTTTTTACCGATATCTTACGATTTAACATAACGATTTTAATAAAACTTTTTACACATCGTCTAATGTAGGTACAATTGAAACAGGGACGTCAAATGTCAACCTGATACAAGCAGAAGTTTTTGAGTAGGGAAGAGATATATTTTATAATATTTTAAATTAGTAGGCCGGGTAGATAGAAAACATTCCTATTTCCTACCAACTACAATCATACTCTTTAACTATAAACTCATCATGATTAACTTGTTTCTCAATGTTCAATACACATTTATTGTAAGAGGCTTGCTTTAATGATAAAAATAATGCTTTTCTTTATATTTTTCCTTAACTCCGCTTGGTAAAAACAGTTAGATACTTTTAATTTTGTCTCTTTTCTAACCCCACCATGTATAAGTAGTTAGCAACGTATGCGTACTAAGTAGTGTGATTTTATCATTTATATTTAATGAAAACTGCAAGGAACTTCGTTTCTACCGGGTGTCCCGCGACACACGCATCATTTTATATGTCATAAGTGTTACTGATCTATGTTTTATTGGTTTGTAAGTTGCAAGAAAAAAGGAAATAGTCCAGTGACTATTACTTTCGGCAGGGGTTAATTATATAGGATTAAATATATTTATAAAAATGTACATAGATAAATAAAATAATTGATTTATGAATGAAATAGTAATAAAATAAAATGTTAATTAATATTGGAGATTATGGCTATAAGCATATTATTTCTTATTTCACTAAACACAAAAACTTTCACATAGGGATCACACACAAAGAGGAAGTGATTATATTTTCA
This sequence comes from Gerris lacustris, assembly GCA_951217055.1. Taxonomy (NCBI): domain Eukaryota; kingdom Metazoa; phylum Arthropoda; class Insecta; order Hemiptera; family Gerridae; genus Gerris; species Gerris lacustris. The sequence goes on from OX578278.1 coordinate 48,844,600, forward strand.
TAAATATATGAGACAAGATGACAGTAACAATATCCATAGTAACATATAAATTAATAACAGTGTTGCACATATTCTGACAATTAATGATATCTGGGCCACTCCCTCTTCAGGCAACGAGGTGGGTTGTCTGGAATAATTAGGAATGCTAGGACTTCTACAAGAGGATTGGAGTGATTGGGTAGTGATTCATAGAATCTATGACATCGCAATATGCATAGGTCTCGGATATAGAAGGAACGTTTAGAACATTGTGGAGAGTGAGGGAATCTGCAATTTTCCTGAGGATCTTTTGCGGATGCTAAATTTTATTATTTGTTGTAAATTGTAATCAAATTTTGACTTTAATATTTTCATTAAAGCACAAGTAGTGCGTTAATTTTTAATACCCGATTGCATTATGTAATGTATATATCATATCCACATAATATAGATATCTGTCATCACGGTTCTATTAAGATATTACGCTTGTTTATCTTTAATACTTAATCCTTTTAGAAAAGCATGGAAAAAAGCACAAAAATAAATATAAAATAAAAACAACTTTGGACATTTCTAAGTTCTCCACTGACGTAACGCTTCAACCTTTTCATATCCCATAAATATATTTTATTCCCACAATTTTCTACGCCCTTTAAACCTTTTTCTACACTAATGCACACTATGTTGCCCATTATTTATATATATATATATATATATATATATATATATATATATATATATATTAATCTTGTTATGATAAATATATTTTTCTATTCCCCCCCCCCCCCCCTCTAAAATGACTTAACATGACGAGTAGAAAGGATGATAGAATAAAAACATTGTCAACATACAGAAACCTAACAAAACAAAAAAATGTTATTGTTGATAACAAAGACTAAATCTCAACTTATTTTTCCCTCCCTTTTTCCGTACTCTTTATCCTTATAATGTCTGTCACTCTGTATTTTTTACTTTCTCATATACGTAGTATATAAAGAGAAGGTAATGTGACTGTTGGATTCTAGGAATAACTTAAAAATAAAAATTGTTTTTTAAATTATATTTTATTATTTAAGTCTTGATTTAGAAAATTGTTTTTAACTTCTAAAACTGTGGTCATGTGAGTGTAGATATTTGTTGATTTGATTGTAGTTTTTTTTAACAAAATATATATGAATATTTGTGTTTGTGGTTTTTTGGATTTTTTTTTATTACTTATCATATTGCTTAAATTTAAAAGTCAGGGCACGAAATGCGATTTTGATTGACTTTTATACGTTTTGAGGTCCCCTGAGTCCAAGCAATGTCTGCATGGTCCGCTGATACACTGTAGTATGTAGCCTTTAGTCTGTGCAGACGCGTGGAGCTTAAACTACTGGGCCGATTTTGATGAAATTTGGCATACAGATTCAGAAAAATCATACTCCGGGCTGAAATCGAGAAATAAATTTTAGCTCCAGATTCGGGGGCGCTGACCCCCAAAATCTCTGAAAAAAACGCGAATCCTTTTTTTTTGAAAACGGTACCGACTTTGTTGAAAATTGAAAGCTAAATGTAATCAACTACCTGCAGATTACTCGCTTGGCTCTTCAACTTCAACCCCCGGAAGGCTGCAGTTGTGTGGTCGCTACCCAGGGAATTCACTGTTTAAGGACTATAAACCCCTCCCTATTAGTGTTAAAAGGCAGCCCTATCTTACGTGGAGGTCAAGGTGTAGGGCGATTCATTGAGCTTATGAATTAAAAGATAATATTAATTTATTTATGGAATGGATATATCTTTTAAAGTGATATTTAAAAAAGTACGGCTACCCTACACTAACGATCAAAAACAATATTCGGTTTTATAACAACGACCACTCTCCATTCTCTTCATAAAATAATAATAATTAAGTAGCATTAAAAAGATTACAGAAAATTGTTTAACTCTTGATGTCCCCATTGAAACAAAATGTTCATCTGATTCGCAACTTAATATTTAATTTAGTGATTATTACACAAAATGTTGATGTCAGCAAATTGCTAACATGCATTGAGTAACTAACCACGTTAAAAATACAAATAGAGGCACGATTAATGGCGACGCCGGGTTAAGGAGTTAATTTTGCAATTACTCTCATATCTCATAGTCAATGTATGAACGAGGCCGAGGACAAGCTAAAAGAGAATGATGCACGGAGACGTGTACTCTTACTGGCTCGACACTCTGATTAACTAAACGTTGTACATGCGCTTTTATGCATTCCAGGTAGGTTTGTCTTTCTTTCCTTATCTAAATGCTCATTACTGTAGCACTTTCGAGTCCCCCCTTTTCTCAAGGAGGTTCTCGAGACATCTCTAGCCTTGTTTAGTATATATTTATCTCACTGGGCTGCTTTGTTTAAAAAACTTTTTTACTAATATAAAAATATTATGATAAAATAATAACTTTAATATAATTAAAATGTATTATGTATATGAAAATATGTATATGAAAATATGTAAGGCCACTTTCAATTAAATTTTATTTAGATAGGTAAGCATAAAATAAATGTAAAAGGGTACTTGAGATGGTAAGCGTAAAGCTTTTACATTTTTTAATAGAAGACAAATTAATAAATATTATGTTCCTTATTTTTTTCTGAGAAAAGTTATTCGTCCGATTTTTTTTAACCAATTTTAATATATTGATTTTTCTTTTTTCATATTCTGATGGCGTTCTATGGAATTTAATTTAAGGTATGAAAGGTATATTTTTTCGTTGTGTCGTTTTGTGTTGTTCCTTCTTTATTTAAAAAAATATAAATTGGTTTTTAGAGTAGTTAAGGTTAAATATTAACAAATACAGTTAAGTATATTTATAATTTTTAAATACCTCTTCTTACTTCTTTGTTTCTTCTATTTTTTTTTATTATTTATTTAAATATTTTAATTAGATGATGTTTAGTATATTAGTAGTCTATAAATGATATGAATCATTAATATTCTAACAAAGAGCTTGAAGCACCAATAGTTTAGAATAGCATACTTTAAGCTCGAAAATCGATCCGAGACAGATCAGACAAACTTGATCGTAAAAGTATTTTTAAAAGAAAAATTAAACGTAAATTATTCTGTCAGAAGTTATTTTTTGATTATTTTATTGAAATCTAATTTGTTTATGAAAATATGAATATAGTATACAGTATCCATACCCTACGACGTATTTTTTACTGGTCTTATATTACTTTGCTTTGTAAGTTTCATCGCACATTTCCGTTTCCCCAATTTTGAACCACTTCCCGTGATTCAATCTTCCCCAAATTTTGCACATAGATACAACTAAGGTGAAGAATACAGAAACCAAAAACAAATAAAAAAAAAAAAAAAAATGGCGTCAAATTTATTTCCTTTTTAAGTTTCATCGCACACCTATTACCCCATTTTTGAACCACTTATCGTCATTCAATCTTCCCCAAATTTTGCACATAGATACAACTAAGGTGAAGAATACAGAAACCAAAAAAAAAAAAAAAAAAAAAAAATGGCGTCAAATTTATTTGCTTTTTAAGATTCATCGCACACCTATTACCCCAATTTTGAACCACTTATCGTCATTCAATCTTCCCCAAATTTTGCACATAGATACAACTAAGGGGAAGAATACAGAAACAAAAAAAAAAAAAAAGCTTGAAAATAAGACCAGTTTTGTAAAATGACATTTTTATATTAATTATATTGTTATATTTTACATTTTCCATTTTTATGCGCTATTAATCTATGATTTTAAATTTTTCCCGGGAAAGTAATTTATAAAATTAAATTTTTGTAAATTGTCTAAAAACGCGACAGTTAATCGTCTAATTGTCACTCCTCTATGTTTTTATAGAATATAAATGACTTTGACAAAATAACTATTAATGCAAAGGGACTTTGGGACAAAGGAATATCATACTCCTGTTTTTATAAGGGGACTAACAGTCTAAAGAATTGCCCAAAAAAACAACACTTAGACGAACATACAAATCTAAATATCAAAAATTTCAAAATCAAATATTTGAGTCATACTAATAGTCTCATATCTCTCACTACCTATGTGTATGAGAAAGTAAGAGATTTACGAAACCTCTAGATGAACTAGAATGAAAATATACGAACTAGGAAAGCATCGTTGCTAAAATCGTAAGTGTTAACATAAATCATGTCGTCCAAGAGTGGTCTGAAGCTGAATATTAGTAGGGCTCGCTAATGACCACTGTTATTGGCCGTTAACTAATCTGCAGCTGAGTTGTTAATGGCGCATATACAGAGCACTATGATCGTTGTTCTAATCTATAAAGTTTGAAACTCCTATAAAGACATTTCAATCGTTTTTCTTAACGTTTATTGCACCAAAATATAACAGTATTACTTCAAATTTTTCTGAAAATCTATACCCCTGTACCAAATTATGTTATTAATTTATTGCAATATTTATTGATGGTTTTAATTTCACGTGTCTAATTACCACACGCATTTTCAAATGCCAACATTTTTAAAAGTCAAAAGTGTACGTATGTATTTAATATTTAAGTAGTTATGTACATATTTAATATTTAGAATGCAGGTTTCATTTAAATTTATTTATTCTGACACATTTAGTACTATGCATTATATTAAAATATTAGAGGTTCACAATAAAACATTTTTGTTGTATACTATATTAAATAAAGAACAGTTATAATATCTAGTTTTAATTACTAATTATCACTCTCACATATATTATACACACACTCATATATATATATATATATATATATATATATATATATATATATATATATATATATATATATATATATATATATATAGCGCACGGAAGTGCGCAAAGCTAAGTTCCAGTGATCATGCAGTCTATCTTTACTTGAACCAATTCACCTGGTTTTTCTCACCCTCATCTCTGCTTTCTCTTACGGTGGGCTTTTGAAGTTAGAACCAAAGATTCGTCTTAAGTAGCACAGGAGTTTGACATTTTTGTTACTGACTAAGAATAATCAGTGACTTCCAGATTAGCTAGAATCTAGAAATTTGGCACACTCGTAGAGTCGTGTAACTGACAGGAAATTCATAAAGAGCAAATTTCTCATCCACCCCCCCCCCCCCCCAAAAATAGAGGATGCAGCGGTTAAGATGTTTCATGAATTAACGACAAGTCGTATGGAAAAACTGATTGCACTAACAGTTACTGATTTTGAAAGACCTATAAGTTCAATAACTTTTTTCGCACGCCAACGGCTGTATCTTAGTTGAAGCCAGATTTGATTTAAATTTTTTAATTTATGGCTTTGATCTCTTATAGGGTTCGCAGTTATTAACCGAATTAATCTACCACAATTATATACACACACATATTATATAATGTATTCTAAGGATCACACTAATTTAAATAAATTAAACTTAATGAATTCTTACGGCCCTTTTTTCTCTGGCACAGTTTAAAAAGAAACGGGCCATTTTCTCCAGAGAATAAAGCACAAGTACTTTAAAAAAGGTGCTGCTCAAGTGTGCCTAGGCTCTCTATTCTTGAAAAATTCGAGTGCCTGAATTCCAAAAAGGAGTTGAACCCTTATCACTATGGCAACCCACTTAAACTCTAAGAGCTCGTGAATATCCTTCTAGAGTATTCTTTAGAATATTCCCATGCCATGATAAACCCAGATCAATTCATCTCACACTCTAGTGGTTTCTAGAAAATCGTCCTGGAATAGAAAATCTCTAATCAACTCTTCAATTGACTTCTTCACTTTTTTAAAGCATTAGAGATCCCCCCCCTCCTTTCTTCCCCGTAGATCCTATGGAAAATACGTTTATGATCCATGGGAATTAATTTTCTAGGGGGTTCTAAAAATGAGGGGGAGATTTTCAAGAGCATCCCAGTAGAATATTTATAAGTCCGTAGGTATTTTAATACCTACCTGGTATAACCCTACCTGTCTTCTTTTACCCATTGCTTCTTTAAATTATTATGGCATTCGTATATACCTATCTGAATTTGCCAATAAATAATTATAAATCAAATTCCTATTTTTTCCGCTTATATATTTTTCCCCAATGTAAAAAAAATATAGAGAAAGACGTAAAGTAAAGGAATAAAAAACTTAAACAGCTTAATATAGAAGGCGACGCTTTTGGAATATTAGATCAATTATATATATATATATATATAATATATATATATATATATATATATATATATATATATATATATATATATATATATTATATATATATATATAATATATATATATATATATATATATATATATATATATATATATATATATATATATATATATATATATATATATATATATATATATCAGCAATGTGATACCGTGTTTTTGCACACTGCAATAAGGTACACAATTTGTATTAGTGAGAGACACCAAGGGATGTTCCACGCAAGCGCGACACATAGGAACTGTTCCAACATCAGACATTACGTCACAAAGAAGTTTCAAAAACATGGGTAGGGCATAGCTACTCTCCACGGTTCTTTTTTATGTCCCACGGAGGAACTTTGCCGAAAACATATTCTTGGGGACCCCAACAAAATTAACTTATACACAAAACTCTAGCTTAATGTTAGCAAATCACATATTTACACGGACATAATTATTATGACGGAGAATAAAAATAAATGTGACTTCTATGAAAATCGAAACAGACCTATATGGACATCCATCTATCTATTCCCTGCTGGGTCACACATTTTTCTAATAGAAAATGTAAAATATGAATTTAATTAAACGAGATAGTGAGGTATTTAAACAGCTCACTGTGTCCAAGTTTGTTTTTTGTTTTCGAAATTTTTATTCCTTTGTTCGCTCCCCTCTCCTGTTTTTAATACTATACCAATGTAATATTTCTATGGAACACTGTTCCTTAGTATAGTATTTTTTTTTTTTTTTTTTTATTTTTTTTTTTTTCAAAATTTGAGACTTTTTTTCGTCTCGGCTTCTGTGATTATTTTAGAAATCAATTTACCTATGGCAAAACACGTATTATTTTTTAAAGTTTCAGATTGGCGTGTTCTACGAATATTTGAGGCAGTTTAATCATTTACTCCAATTCATGATTTGATGCTGACTTTAGTCAGAAAAAAGATTGGTATCAATCGACATGATTCTAGTATTGTTTGGCATTATTTCAATACAAATTCCCTGACTTTATTTCCTCACTAAACAATTTTATATACAAACAATATATTGTATTGAAAAAAATGTTGGAATTTAAAATGAAAAAGAGCTTTCAATATTATTTTATTATATAAATGATAACATAATGTTTGCTTCCGAGCTTACCGAAGATAACGGTAATGTGAATGTTCTGAAGAACGAACAATTTTTAGGTCTCCGATTTCAAAACTACCAAGACCGAAATCCGTTTCAGACATCAGGGAACATTTTTGGTTCCACCTCTTTCTGTCGGTCTGTCTGTCTGTCGGTCTGGTCTCTCTGTCGCTCAATTTTTGCGAAACAACATACATTAAAAACTACTCATCCTATTTTATTAAAATTTGGATGGTGAGTCATAATTAGCCCATTGTTGGTCCCATATAAGTTTTACCCTTCTGTTCTTATTTGTTTCTCTTCAACATGCGCACAAAAATACATTTATTTACACCTATAACTTCCAATGTACTCATGATCTTTATAAAATTTGGATGGTTTGTCGAAAGTAGACCGCAGATAGCCCCAGATTAATTGCAACTGTCTGTACTCTTTAACGTTTGCTAAATTAATTCTTTAATTCATGTAAAAAATAAAAATAATTTGACTTATTTAAAAAATGGGGGAAACAATTAAATACATTAGACAAAATTGGCTTGTAAAAGCATAAAATCACTAAAGTCCGTGATAGGATGCGAGGAAGCTATTTCCCACACTAATTGGCAGTCTATTTTTTTTTTGTGTGTGTGATTGTTATATGTAATTAAATGAACTGATGCTATATTCTAAACCGTTTTTGTTGTATATGTATTATATGTATATATATATATATATATATATATATATATATATATATATATATATATATATATATATGTGTGTGTGTGTGTGTGTGTGTGTATGTATGTATATAATTTGTGTTAGTGAAAGACACCAAGGGATGTGCCAGGCAAGCGCGACACATAGGAAATATTCCAACATTAGACATTACGTCAAAAAGATGTTTCAAAAACATTTTGGGAGACAAGGTAATTTTAATAACCTAAATAAGAAATTAGTTAGTTGACCAAAAATCAAGTTGATATTAGTTTGCTACTTGGATAGGTTCGTTAGTCAAAAACTTCTCCAAATCAAAGTGGCCTATCAAGTGACAAACTAACAATAACTAGATTTTTGGTTATCAAACTAATATTTAATTAGGATCATGAAAATCACCTTGTCCCACAACATGACCACTCTCCATCGGTCTTTTCTAATGGTAGATAAGACAGCATTTTCCTGGCCCTTATGGGAGGTTATTCGTTTTTGTTTTTGTCTCATTTCTTTTCTTTGAAATTTTGCAGGTGTTCATGAACGAACATAATTTTACTTTTCTTTTGATAGTTGATGTTGTGTTGTCATGGATAACCTGTCATACAATAATATTAGTTGAGTTGTTTATTATCTCTCTATGTTTTATAATGTTCTATCAATACAAATGATTTAATCTGTGTTCTCTTAATTAATAGCGATTCTTGTAGACGTATTCTTAAAGTATTACGGGCGAACATAACATGGTGGCAGCGGCGGGATCGTAGAAGCGTGAGTAAAGATTATTGTCAAAATTTTATTTGAAGTTTAATTTTCCCGAATTTAAAATTTGTTTGTTTACGTTTTCGACATTATTGAACTTAGACAACTATAGGCCGCTAAGTCTTCTCTCAGTACAATACAAAGTACTTATGACGATAATCACCCGTAGAATAGAAAAGCTTCTTGACTTCAATATTAAGACAAATCAAGCAGGATTTATGAAAAATATGTCCACATTAGACCACATATTCGTCGTAAAACAGTTGATCCGAAGAGCTTACGAATATGACCTCACTTTAGTCATAGTTTTCGTTGACTTTAAAAAGGCATTCGATTCGATCCTCAAGAATGTAATTATTAACACGTTAACTAAAGTTGGACTACAGGAAGATTACATCGATTTATTTAAATATATTTATGACGGTGCTAAACTTGTTATCCAACTCGACCAAGAAAAGAGAGTTATAAACATTAACAGAGGAACGAGACAAGGAGATGTCCCATCAGCAAAAATATTCAACGCAGTTTTGGAGGAAGCATGTAGTGAACTAGATTGGGATAATTATGGGATTTGTATTAATGGAGAATATTTAAATATTTTAAAATTTGCTGATGATGTGGTATTAATAGCCAAAAACATATATGAAGCTGAAAAAATGATTCGAGACCTTATTGAAGTCGCAAGAAAAGTTGGTCTAGAAGTGAACATTAACAAAACCAAAATAATGCCAATAAATAATGTAATAAATGAGCATGTAATTATAACTGAAGGCAAGGAAATAAATGAAACATCAGAATATATATATTTAGGGACTTTAATAAGCTGCAAAAAAGAATACGAAGAGAGAGAAATAAGTAGAAGAATAGGCCTCGCCTGGAGAAGTTATAACAAATATAGATACCTGTTTAAGAGCCAAGTCAAGATGGATACCAAACGTAAATTATGGAATGTGTGTGTCATGCCTGTTTTATTGTATGGAGTTGAAACCTGGACCATGTCGCAGAAGGTGATCCGAAGAATGAGAGTTTGCCAAAGAATGATGGAGAGAAGTATGATTGGGGTTAATAGAATAGATAAGAAATCCAATCTTTGGATTAGAAATGAATCGGGAATGGATGATATAGGAGAAATAATGCTGAAGAGAAAGTGGAAATGGGCTGGGCATATTTCAAGAACTACCGATGATAGATGGACCAAGAAACTTATAAATTGGTACCCTTGGGAAAAAAAGAGAAGTAAGGGAAGACCTATGCGACAATGGGATGAAGAGATGAAAAAGGTGTGCGGTGAAGAGACTTGGCAGAGAGTGGCTCAAAATAGAGTTGTGTGGAAAGAAATGGGGATTGTTTATCAAAATGTATGGCTAAAGGAATAATTATTTTACATCAGTAATAAATATTACACCTAATTTTGACTGCATGTATACTAGTAGTTCAATGAAAATTATTTAGGCTAAAAAGGGAAAAATAAGAATTATTATATTTTAATTTATTATTTAATTTATTATATTAATTATGTTATATATATATATATATATATATATATATATATATATATATATATATATATATATATATATATATATATATATATTATAGTATATTTATGAAGTTTGTATTATTTATTTATTATAAATTTGATTAAACTAAACTAAAATAATACTATGAATAAAAAAAAAACAAAAAGAAGTAATTGTAAAGATAATTTAATTTAATTTAAAGAAGCTAAATGAAAGAAGAAAATAAATGTAAATATATGTATATGTATATATGTGTGTGTATGTATGTATGTGTGTGTTTGTGTCTAGTTAATAAGGCCATACTGCGAATTCGCAAACCACGGCTCAGGCCGATTTACTAATAAATAATGTAAATTAATGTTCTCTATCCTTGTATCAATATGTATTTTAAATTAGTAATAAAAGGTTATTTATTTATTTAAATTAATTCTTTAATTCATGTAAAAAATAAAAATAATTTGACTTATTTAAAAAATGGGGGAAACAATGATATACATTAGACAAAATTGGCTTGTAAAAGCATAAAATCACTAAAGTCCGTGATAGGATGCGAGGAAGCTATTTCCCACACTAATTGGCAGTCTATTTTTTTTTTGTGTGTGTGATTGTTATATGTAATTAAATGAACTGATGCTATATTCTAAACCGTTTTTGTTGTATATGTATTATATGTATATATATATATATATATATATATATATATATATATATATATATATATATATATATATATATATATATATATGTGTGTGTGTGTGTGTGTGTGTATGTATGTATATAATTTGTGTTAGTGAAAGACACCAAGGGATGTGCCAGGCAAGCGCGACACATAGGAAATATTCCAACATTAGACATTACGTCAAAAAGATGTTTCAAAAACATTTTGGGAGACAAGGTAATTTTAATAACCTAAATAAGAAATTAGTTAGTTGACCAAAAATCAAGTTGATATTAGTTTGCTACTTGGATAGGTTCGTTAGTCAAAAACTTCTCCAAATCAAAGTGGCCTATCAAGTGACAAACTAACAATACAAAATAACTAGATTTTTGGTTATCAAACTAATATTTAATTAGGATCATGAAAATCACCTTGTCCCACAACATGACCACTCTCCATCGGTCTTTTCTAATGGTAGATAAGACAGCATTTTCCTGGCCCTTATGGGAGGTTATTCGTTTTTGTTTTTGTCTCATTTCTTTTCTTTGAAATTTTGCAGGTGTTCATGAACGAACATAATTTTACTTTTCTTTTGATAGTTGATGTTGTGTTGTCATGGATAACCTGTCATACAATAATATTAGTTGAGTTGTTTATTATCTCTCTATGTTTTATAATGTTCTATCAATACAAATGATTTAATCTGTGTTCTCTTAATTAATAGCGATTCTTGTAGACGTATTCTTAAAGTATTACGGGCGAACATAACATGGTGGCAGCGGCGGGATCGTAGAAGCGTGAGTAAAGATTATTGTCAAAATTTTATTTGAAGTTTAATTTTCCCGAATTTAAAATTTGTTTGTTTACGTTTTCGACATTATTGAAAAAAACATGTCAAAGGAAAAAGAAACTCCGAAAATATGTTTTGACGCGAGTGTAAGTACTATTAAGGACGGTACGTCCACATCGTTTTCGTTTCCGAATGTAGTGCCGCCGGGGCCGTTTTCTTTTAAAAGTGAAGAATGGCCGTTGTGGAGCAAAAAGTTCGAAAGATACAGGGTTTGCTCGGGGCTTTCGGAACAAACTGACGAACGCCAAGTAAATACGTTGTTATATGTCATGGGCGACAAAGTAGATGATGTTTTATCCTCAATAAAACCCACCAGCGCAGAATTAAATAGTTACGCTGCTCTCGTAAAGCGATTCGAAAAACATTACGTAAGAAAAAAGAATGTTATTTACGAGAGGGCTAAGTTCAATCGTCGGGTCCAGGAACCGGACGAGGACGTGGAGCCGTTCATTCAGGACCTGCACAAACTGGCTGATACATGCGCGTTCGGTGATTTACGTGACGAGTTAGTTCGAGATCGGATTGTAGTCGGTATTCGGGACGGAAGGTTATCCGAAGCGCTTCAGATGGACGCGGAGTTAACGCTAGAAACGGCGGTACGTCGGGTTAAGCAGGCTGAAGATGTCCGAAAGCAGCAGTCGGTTGTCCGTGGAGATTTAACGCCGAAAATCGAAGTTAAACGAGTCACGAGTCGAAGCCGAGGCGAGTCATCTACTGGAGGGTCGCGTCAGCAGAATTTGTCGAGACGGTCTAAACAAATTGAAACTTGTAAGGCTTGCGGTAGGGTGCATGAACCAAGAAGGTGTCCTGCCTGGAATAGCACGTGCCGTAAGTGCAAGAAACGTAAACATTGGGCTAAGTTCTGTCCTAATGTGAGTTCTCAGGTGAATGCTGCAAGTCAAGGAGAAGACCAGGACAGCGAGGACAGTTACTACCTAGGAGCGGTAGGGGCAAAAGGCAATGAACCCTGGAGAGCTAAGATTGGTTTAGAGGGGCGGAGCGCCGTTTTTAAGCTAGACACCGAAGCGGACGTCACGGTCATTGGCATGGATCTACATCGGAAGATCGGAGCGCCCGCGTTGCGGCCCTCAGATAAATCACTAGTCGGTCCGACGGGAATGAAAATTGAGGTAAAAGGTCTGTTTACTACTAACTTACGATGGAAGGAATCCAACTCAGTGTCCCGGGTGTACGTGGTGGTAGAACCACAGGAACCACTCCTTGGAAGAGGGGAAATAAGTTCATTAGGAATGTTAGCCTGGATTAATAGTTTGAAGAGAACACCTCCGGAAATAGAGAAAAAGAGGATTTTTGATGGCTTAGGTAGACTGAAGGGCGAGTATAAGATAGAGCTCGAGTCTGAGTTCAAGCCGTTTTCGATTAAGACCCCCCGACGGGTGGCGTATCCTCTTCTTGAGAAAACTAAAGAAGAATTGCTACGGTTAGAAAGAGAGGGTGTAATCACACGAGTAAATGAGCCTACCGAATGGTGTGCGGGTTTAGTAGTCGTTCCGAAACCTGGAGGAGCGGTCCGGATTTGTGTGGATTACACGGAGCTCAACAAAGCGGTTAAACGAGAGCGCCATATATTGCCCTCGGTTGATGAGTGTGTAGCAAGGATAGGGGATGCAAAAATATTTTCAAAGTTAGACGCTAGAACAGGTTATTTTCAAGTAAGCTTAGACAAGAGTTCTCGTAAGATAACAGCCTTTTTGACGCCGTTTGGAAGATTTATGTTCAACCGATTACCAATGGGAATTACGAGTGCAAGCGAGCATTTCCAGCGCCACGTGTCGGAAACCTTGGAGGGCGTAGAAGGCGTGGTAAATCTGATGGATGACGTTCTAGTGTTTGGGAAGGATCAGGAAGAACATGATCGAAGGTTAGCTATAGTTTTAGATCGGCTATTGGAAGCTGGCATCACGCTGAACGAAAAGAAGTGTTTATTCCGGAAATCTGAAGTTAAATTCCTTGGATACGTAGTGAGTTGTGATGGGCTGTCTGTGGATCATAGTAAGGTGAAGGCTATTGTGGCGATGCCGAGACCGGAAAATGGGAAACAGCTGCGGAGTTTCCTAGGTATGGTTACGTATCACCTTTTTTTATCTCATTTAACAGATATGACAGCACTGTTACGGGATCATCTTCGCGACGACGAGTGGCTGGACGGACAGTCATGATCGGGCGTTTCAGGTAATAAAGAAAAATTTGTCTAAACCACCGGTACTTGCCCTGTACGATCCAAAAAAGGAGTCTAGAGTGTCAGCTGATGCATCTTCGTACGGTTTGGGGGCGGTATTGGAACAATGCCAAGGTGGTGGAAAATGGAGGCCCGTTCATTTTATTTCCAGATCCCTAAATGATACGGAGAGAAGATACGCACAAATCGAGAAGGAAGCTCTTGCGTCTACCTGGGCTTGCGAAAGATTCTCAGGTTATCTTATAGGGTTACCAAAATTTCTTTTACAAACGGACCATAAGCCGTTAGTAGTCCTGTTAGGTTCCAAACCGATAAGTGACCTTTCTCCGAGACTGCAACGGTTTAGAATGCGGTTGTTGGCATTCAATTATAATGTTGAGCACGTTCCAGGCAAAACTTTGTATACTAGGTTGTAGATCAAGGAAACTCTGGCAGAAAGTCCTGCAAAAGAAGAATTTCTGGTGTTATCCTTGAGGCAGTCCTTGCCTGTGAGTGACCAAAGGTTGCAAGAGGTGGAGGCTGCGCAGCGAGCCGATCCTACATCCAGGAAGTTGTTTGGATTCATAAAAAATGGATGGCCGAGAAAGGAAGAAATATCATTAGAATTGAAACAATTCTACGCTTGTCGCGGTGATCTTGTGATAACTGGAGGGTTGATCACAAAGGATAGAAGAATTTTTGGACAGACTACATGGGGGTCATCTAGGCATAGTTAAATGCAGAGCCAGAGCCCGAGAGTCGGTGTGGTGGCCCGGGATATCCATGCAGTTACAACAGTTGGTGGAAAATTGTAAATCTTGCATTGAGAAGAGGAACACTCCAGTGGAACCTCTGAAACCGACGGAGTTGCCGGAAGGACCATGGATGTTGGTAGGCGTTGATTTAGCTACTATTCTCGGTAAAGAATATCTGATAACAGTCGATTACTTTTCACGGTATCCGGAAGTATTTGCGTTGACATCGACTAGTAGTAGCCAAGTCATAAGTCGATTGCAAAGTCTATTTGGGCGCTTGGGAGTGCCTAAGATAGTTCGGTCCGACAATGGACCACAGTTCCATTCCGTCGAGTTCGAGACGTTTGCAAGATCCTACGGGTTTAAACACATTACAAGCAGTCCGAGGTTTCCCCAGAGTAATGGTCAAGCTGAAGCAGCGGTGAAGGTTGTTAAGAACATCCTATCCAAAGGCGGTGATCCACATCTAGGTCTCCTTGCCTATCGTTCTGCGCCAACAGAGGGACGACCTAGTCCAGCGGAGCTTTTGATGGGACGGAAACTAAGGACTACGGTTCCTACTCTACCTCGAAGCTTACGGCCGAAGACAGTTCGCTTTGGACCTCAGCGTGAAAAGGGGGAAGAAAGCAAGCAGAAAATTAAATTAAATTTCGATCGTCGCCGTAGAGCTAGAGAGCTTCAGCCGCTAAGCCGAGGACAACATGTGTGGATACCTGACCTAAGAAGGTATGGACATGTGGTGCGTAAGGCTGACGAACCTCGAAGTTACATAGTTGAGTCGCAAGGGAAAAATATAAGACGAAATCGAGCTCAGCTTGTGTTAGCTCCACATGAGCCAAGTATGGTGGAAGCTCCAACCTGGGCAGAGCCAAAAAAGCTACCTGCTCCTGTGGATAGTAACCCGGAAGAGTGTGAACAACCGCCAATTCCTAAGGACTCAAAAGACCTAAAACTATATGCACTTTTATAAGTTAAAAAATGAGAATAGTGAAAGCTATTAGGTCCCAAATTAGTAATTCTAGGAGGAGGGTCAAAGGTAAAACTAGGATTGAAAGAAAACTAAAACATTCAGATGCAACAAATTAGAGGATATTAAGCTGGTAATTAATAGGAGTTGGTTTAGAGTAATTTGCCTGCCCAGGTGTGGATGACAAGTAACCTGGGTTGCTTTAATAATTATTCATTTAAATGACCATCATATAATAACACTAAAAATGTGTTCTATATAAAATATCAATTGATCCTTTCTTTAAGAGGTCATCTTATGTATATACCATATCATCTTAACGACTATATATATAAATATATATATATATATATATATATATATATATATATATATATATATATATATATATATATATATATATATATATATATTGTTCCTCTATTTGTTTATTTATATAATGTAATTATTTATTAAGAACATGTTCCTATTAATTGTAAGTGTTATTTATTCGTTAATATTATTTAAAAATTTGTTAGCTTAAAATTGTTTATTGCTTGTTCCGTTATACGTATTTTTTTATCTATTGTATCTCTGTGTTATTTAGTTTAAATTTATTATATTATTCGCCTGTCAAACATGTACATTGTATACTCTAAAGAGCGCCTCTCACGTGGCTTAGGCTGTAGAGGGCTCGTAAAAAATTTGTTTAAATAAATAAATAAATAAATAAATAAATAAATAAATAAATAAATAAATAAATAAATAAATATATGCACTTATATATATATATATATATATATATATATATATATATATATATATATATATATATATATATATATATATATATATATATATATATAAAAGAGTTTTTAACATAAGTTATCGATTACATAATAAGTGAGTTTCTTTACTTCTATGTAAACGCTAATGCTGTGAATTGCTGGACCCATTAAAAAGAAATTTTGACCAAGCATTCCTTGGTTATTCAGGATTGTCTTAGGCGTACTGTGCACCGCCACTTGTAGAATGTCTAGCTTTTGCCAGTGTTTGTGGAAAAAACGGACATCGAATTATTTTGCTATCAAATCATTAAATAAAAATAGCAGACATAATAACAAATAATTTGTACAATTGACACCTTCATTATATGGACCCGAGCAACCAACACCGGCAGGTATCATAGCAAACTAAGGAGCTATCTGGTAAACAAAGTACACATTCAGATATTTTGAATTAATTAAATCTACGAAAAAGACAATACAATTAGAGAGAGAGAAAAAAAAAATATGTTAAAGAGATTTAAAGTTATACTGAAATTTACAATCTGTTATTTATGATCTGGGAGGGTTATGGAACCTAGGCGTTTAATATATGGAGATTAGAATAGGCCTTGACGGATAATCGAAAAAACTGCTAAGCGAGAAACAGGAAAATTTTTATGAATACACAATTAAACAATTTACACGAGTGTTATATATTTTCGTAATCTACTATAATACCTTTCATCTGATACCCCACTCAAAATTTCAAAAAAAAGTTTTCGCGTGACAAATTATCCGCCATATTGGATTCCCAGTTAATTAGATCAAATTGCTATTCTTATTTTTTCTATGGCCCAGCAGCCGGCACATTTTTGTTTATATTTTTAGTAACAGCAGAAATATAGTTTTAAGAGGGGGGGGGGGGGGGGTAAATTTAGATGTTTTTGACAAAACGGCATAATAAGTTAAACACTATGCACAAGTGTTTTATATTTTTGTAATCTACTCTATCATCTAATACCTTTCATTTGATACCCCACTCAAAATTTAAAAAAAAAAAAAAAAATCGTGTGACGTGAGTTATCCACCATTTTGAATTTGAGCAGATGATAATTTTAATATCCCTATATTTTTCCTGTGTGCACGTCAAAACGACCTTTTATACTGCAAAGCTTCATATTTTTATCTCTTTTGATTCAAAAGTTATTGGAACCGTACAGTGTGGCAGACAGACAGACACAGGAACGAAATTAGAAGGGTTTCTTTGTTTCACCAACGAAACCCTAAAAAGAGGGTTCATTGAGTTCGACAGATGTACCTGGCGGTTAATCGAGAAAGACGGCAAATTGGGAGACGGATATTTGAGGTTCTACTGTATTTTATTTTTGCCCTATCTTTTACATCCCAAGTAACACATCTAACTCATCACTCGATGACTCGATGTGATCATCAGTGAAACATTTATCTTTTTTTTGGGTTCAAAGCAACATGTTAGACCTAGGTTTAAGGCAAATTGCAAGAAAGCTAACCACAAGCCACGTTGATCCTCTTACATAAAGAAAAACTTGAGCCGGAGCTTAAAGTGATAGAGAGTATGTAGTCAAATCCTGTGTGGGATGCCAACTTATTATATTGTTTATACAACTAATGAGCGACAAGCAAACCCTGTTTCATCTATTTCAAATATAGCTGAACAAGCCATTTGGCAGGCCTAAAAAGCTTCGTCCACACCGGGACTCAATGTTGCGCAACTTTATTAATGGTTAGTTAGTCATTTTACGGATGATTATGAATTAAATGGTTTGATTTATGTTGGAATTAGACGGCATAGTATAACACTATAGTAAATCCAAGTACAACTAGCAATTTCCTATCTTCAGATAGCTTTAAAAATATTTCTGTACATACATTTTAATGTAACATAATTTAATCGTAGCACCAAGAATTATTTTGAAAATACCAACAAGAATTATTTTAAGAGAAATGCTATCTAGTGCGAAAAGCCAATTTGGTAATTTTACTTGAACAATTCCTACTTACTTGCTATGCTATCTAATGCGAAAAGCCAATTTGGTAATTTTACTTGAACAATTTTAAGTAAACCTACTCTATGGATCAAACTGAGTAGTAACTTAACTGAGTAAGCCTACTCTATGGATCAAACTGAGTAGTAACTTAACTGAGTAAGCCTACTCTATGGATCAAACTGAGTAGTAACTTAACTGAGTAAGCCTACTCTAAGGATCAAACTGAGTAGTAACTTAACTGAGTAAGCCTACTCCATGGATCAAACTGAGTAGTAAATAATAATAATTTTACTTGCTACACCCTTTTATTAAACTTTACTTGTTTTTTGTTTATTTCTAAATCTTGCAACCTAAATTTGAACACTATCCGACTACCTAGAAAGCAGAATTATGCACAGATTATTTATCTCCGATGACAATACAACAATCAGTCATTAGTTGGTTTATATATTTATTTATTTAGTTGAAAATTAGATTGAAATTAGAAATTATTATTATTAGTAGTAGTAGTAATCTAGTGCTTACTACTAGTACTAGTAACCACTTGTTCGAACCTAGCAATTAGACCATCTTTTAGGCCCATTTTACTAGCCCCGTGGTGGAGAGTTCTAGCTACTTCACACATCATACATTTGTACATTGTACCGCCGAAGCGAGTATGGTGTGGTCATTAGTGAGATATATAAGCGTGCGTCAAAGCGAGGGGGAAGAGTGCCCCATAGGCGGTATCCCTCGCCCTGCTCCGTCCGCTATTCCTAAATGCAATTCAGAGTATCATGGCACGGGATCGAACCCACTACCTCTAGTCGCCTCGACTTATTGATAGCTGGGCGGGCGCCTAGAGCCCTCGGTCACGCTGGTTCCCTATATTAAGATAATAAGTAAATTATATAAATTATATAATTAAACTAGAGAGGAAAAACTAACTTTGTCATCAAAAAGAGACAGATATTTTCAATACTAGTAAAATTAATATTTTGAATAAATGGTAAAAGTAATATTTCCATGAATGAAAAGAAATAATTTAAATGGTTAGAGAGTTGTAGGATTTCGTTGGTAAAACCAAAAAAGAAACCCTTATAGTTTCATTCCTGTGTATGTCTGTCTGTCTGTCACTCTGTACGGTTCCAATAACTTTTGAATCAAAAGAGATAAAAACATGAAACTTTCCAGTATTAAAGATCGTTTTGACGCGCACACAGGAAAAATATAGCGAATCAAAATGATCAGCTGTTCAAATAAAAAATGGTTGATAATTAACGTCAAGCGAAAAAATATTATTTTTAAAATTTTGAGTGGGGTATCAAATGAAAGGTATTGAAGATTAGGTATCAAAAATATGTAACAATTGTGGAAAATGTTAATTTACTATGCATTTTTTGTCAAAAAATATCAAAATTTTGCATGTCCCCTAAAACTATATTTCTGCTGTTGCTAAAAATTTAAAAAAAAATATGCAAAATGTGCGGTCTGCTGGGTCATAGAAAAAATAAGAATATCAATTTGATCTGATTAAGTGGGAATCCAAAATGGCGGATAATACCTGTCATGGGGGATTTTTTTTTTTAATTTTGAATAGGGTATCAAATGAAAGGTATTAAAGAGTAGATTACATAAATATAAAATCCACATATGGATAGTGTTAAATTTTTCATACCATTTTGTCAATAAACATCAAAATTTTGCGTCCCCCCTCCTTTTTTATAATTTTATGTTCACAACACCAACAAACCCCTTTTTACGTGAGACTTTTCGCACAACCAATTTATTATAATATAGTACCTATTTATTTTGCCATTTGATAAAACTTTATATTATGTCAGTATATGTTATAACGGCACTTATTTCGATTGTTACTACCCTTATAATAAGGACAGAGGGGAGTAACAATTTAAAGAAAGTGTACGGAATGTTCTTCTTTAGACTGTTTCTCCCCTTATAAAAACAGTAGTGTGATATTCCTTTGTCCCAAGTATTTTGGACTAAACATTCCTTTGTCTTAATAGTAATTTATTCTAAAACAACATAGGGGAGTAAATTTACTTATAAATTATCTATAATAGGATGTAAGTTATAAGAAATTATAAAACAATCTTTTAGGCCTGAAAATAGCTCAAGAAGAAGTGAAATATTGCAAGAAGCGGTAGTTATTTTATTAAATTGAAATATTTATAACATATGTCACGTCGTATGGATAAATATTCACCCTATATGAAATAGTAAAGAATCGAAAGGGATGTTTAATATATCGGGTAAAAACTTTAAAGTTAAAAATATTATCTAAACTTCATTACTATTTATCTCAAATGTAAATATTTTAAAATAAAAATATATATCTACGGATATATATTCATCTATATAAAATATGTAAAAACAAATATAGAACCCTATATGCCGCCTATAACCATATAAGTCATGGATAAGTTCCATACATGGTTGCGCGAAGGTTATGCATATGAGAAATTTTCGATTTATTTTTGTCCGATCATTTCGAGTAAGATTAATTCCCTCCATTATAAAGAAACAAGTTATTCATTATTATAAAATCCTTTTAAAATTTGTTTTAATTACACTGTCATTTGTGTCCCATATTTTAGTATTATAGTAAAGTAAAATTACAGTAATTAATAATAATCTAAAAAGCATTTCCAAAAGTAAACAATCCTTTGCCAATTTATTTACCAACTACAATTAATTAGATTTTTGGTGGAAATATCGAGTTGGCGTAAAAAAGGCAAGGCTACAAAGTTTGGGATGGTACGCGCTGGCGCTGGTGTTATATCACGTTTGGGAATCATTATTCAACGTCAAGCTAGTAGTTTTCACTGCAGATTCCCGTTAATAATTAACTGCAACTTACTTCGTCAACAAAAGATATTGTTTCCAACCATTTTCTATTAATAAGCAATTTTTAGACAAAAGTTAACACACAGATTATTGATAAAAACGACAAAAGCTTCATCTTTTAGTCACCAAAAGTATATATATAAGTTTGGATATAAATATATATATATATATATATATATATATATATATATATATATATATATATATATATATATATATATATATATATATATAGAGGTCTCATGAGTCCAAAAAAGGTGACTGTGAACAATCTACCATGTGTGTGTACTGTGTACAAAATATACATGTACATCGATTTTAATGTCCTGAAGATTCAGTAGCCCCGTGGTAGAGAGTTCCAGCCACTTGACACATCATACCACTGTACAATATACCACAGAAGCGAGTATGGTGTGATAATGAGTGAGTCAAGTAAATCAGAGCGCGAGCGTCGTGGTGGATCTAACCTATGACCTTGTACCGCTCATGAATCACACATATAAATCAGAGCACCACAGCAGAGAACCCCTAGTGGTTTCCTCGCCCTCTTCCGCCCTCGATTCATAGATGTAACTCAGAGCACTATGGCGCAGGATCAAACCCAGGACCTTTTTAGTCGCCCTCGATTTATATGATATGATAGTCCACAGTCCCGTCTGTGGGCTATCATATCATACCTTAAGCCTCGGGGCATGCTCAAGTAAATAACTTAATAGCTCTTTCATACCTAGGTTTTCTAGGTTTTTTGGAGAAATCCTCGTCTTAAAGAATGTGTATAGTCAACAATCAATTGACACTCAGAATTCGTAATGAATAACTAATGAATTCATTGTTGTTTCAAGCTGACTAAAATTGATTCTCCTAAAGATACACTAAATAGTGGGAACGAAATAACGAACATACATAAAACCTAGAATATTGCAATAAAATAATAACCTCGACACATTAAAAAAAATCGGTCCGAGACAACTCAGACAAACTTTCTCATATACGAGTTTATAATTACTTAGCACAGAGTTTCCATTTATTAGTTTTAAAATGTACATTTAAATACTATTGAACATTTCATCAAAATATATCATAAAAATAACTTCTCCTGGGCGGGGAATCCAACCCGGGCTCTCTCCGTCCACGTTTTAAGCTAATTTCTCAGGAACTAGATTTATCCCGGGAAAACGGCTTATATCGTTGGATTCGTATTCAAATGGACTACATTTTAGAATTTTTTAATCAAAATTGTCGGAACCATTTTCGAGAAATAATTTTTTTTCATGTTTTTTCAATTGGGGGGTAGCGCCCCCAAATTTAGAGCTAAAATTCATTTCTCGATTTCCCCTCGGGGTATGATTTTTCTGAACATGTATGCCAAATTTCGTCAAAATCGGCTTTGTAGTTTAGGCTCCAGGCGTCTGCACAGACGACAGACGACAGACAGACATTTTTAAAAAAACACTTTTTTGGACTCAGGGGACCTCAAAACGTGTAAATAGATCAAAATCTCAAAATCGAATTTTCGCGTCATCACAATACTTTCTCTTTATATGAGAAAGTAAAAATAATACTAGGTAGGTTGTTAAAAACACAACAAATAAAAAGAAACTGTATACATATTATAATAAAACATCCCATAGAGTAATAATGTGCCACGTGTAACCACAGTGTAAGGATGCTCGTTAGTTTTATTAGAAGCAATTTAAACATACATTTGTAACATACATTAAATTTAAGATCATTTTGTGAATAGAATTGTTTCTCTAATATATATATATATATACCTGTATATACACATAGAACATCAACAATTTAAGGATTGAGATAAAAAGATTTTTGTAAGAACCGAGTAAGGAGTAGAATAATAAAATCACTAACGTACAACTGGATTGTAAAAATACTTTTGTGTTTCATTATAATAGACTTTTCAACTTAAATACAAAGGTCGCAAGCATAAAAAGGCAGGGTTGCAGTAAGTAAGAGGTGGGGGAAAAAAAGGCTATTCTCCTATTATTCTTTCATTGGTTAGTTACAGGGCCAATAATGTGAGAGAGGCGTAGTTATTGGCATAGAATCTTTTTTTATCTCGCTTGGGAAATCTAGCAATTTGGACTTTGTTTAGTAAATGAAGAAGCCTTATAAGATTGTAGGCATCTTTTATCTTTATTTAATTCTATCAGTATCGCATTTCTGTTAACTAAACAATTTAAGAAGTGGCGATTGAAAACTTCGTAAATTTAGAATATCCTGCACATCCATTTTTATAACACAACTAAATATAATTTTGTTAAAACTACCCAATGAAAAAGAAACATAAAAATATATGGACACTTATTCTTGAAATAAGAAGAGAAAATAAAACCTTACTGAGATAATAAAGAGATACTTGTAGTACAAGATATTAACCGGTTACTGGCTGGGTAATATATTGCTAACTGACACATAAGTAGTGAGAGGATTAAAACCTAATTGAGCCCGAAGGCATAGAACACGTGGCTGTCCATTGAGCATACCCAATACACGTCCTGCTGGATGGGAGTAAATCAGCCACTTTACACATCCATTTAATACGATCATCAGTGTGAAACATGATTCGAATCATCACCCTTAGTTTCAGGCGAGAGTTGCGAGTACACTAACCAATTAGCAACTCCGACACCTTTGAAGTATGAGAAATGTTGACTAAAAGCATCTTGAATATTCTCAGTATCCTATCACAAGACAAAAAGAGAGAATAGATTTATTCTCAAGGGAACTGCTCATTAATAAGAGTCATTGGCAACTAAAATTTTTGTAACTGCCAATATTGCGAAAGCTACGAGACACATTTTGATGAAATGTTATGTCAAAGTTAGCTCACAGATTACCGAATATCGCCATATTAATTTCAACCTTCTTCAGTCACAGCTTCCCACTTGCACATGAACAAGAACTTTTTTTTTTATCTCATTATATTTTTTGTTATACTCGTGCGACCATTCGTATAGTGATAGGACACGAGGAAAGTATGTGCTATCCGAATTGGCTTCTTTAAAGTATTATATACTTAGTTAAAATTTGTATTTATTTATTTAGGAACATCAATTTTTAGCAACAATATAAACTTAGGTAATCAGTAGTTGCTTTAACTACTTATGGGTGTAGACTATAATATTGAATACTGAAGACACTCTTTTTAACTATTAGTATTTACCCGTTAAAGAAGTGTACTTAACAGTACACAGTCAAATAAACATCTAAACTTAACAGTATATCATGTTCTTATAGTTCTTACCTATTATTAATAAAGTAGCAATGATTTCCAAAGTATTAAGTGTAATCATCTGAAAATCCAATTTCTAATGCAGTAGTAGATTTGAAAAGTTTCTAAAGGTTACCAAAGAAGAATCCATAACGGATTATAAGGAGTTGTGTTTTGTCTCGTGTGTAAGTGTACCAAGTTCTTTTCTTTTAGTTCCAATGCCGTCGTTAATCTCCCCTGAGTACCTCCCTTTAGTTAAAAAGGTCCTTTTCTTTCCCCATTTTTCTTCTTTTCCTTTTGCAGGAAAATGGATCGATATTTCTGCGTGTTTTTAAGAAGTATTATTTTTTTTCCTCTGTGCTACGAAACGAAAATCCTCTTGCCCATCTACTCGCTAGAGTTACCAGTAGTTTTCTCCTTGAGGCAGGGCTACGTTGCGGAGTCCAAATGTCTAGAGTAAGACCATGCCAAAAACAGTTCCAACACTGCTATTCTCTTACAAACCAACGCCTCCCGAAAACTGGGCATCCTTCCACCAGAACTCACAGCTTCCAAACTATAAAGACAATATCAATTCATTCTCTCTATTTCATCCTCCAATTTTTTCCACTCCTTTATTTCATTTCCACCTACACACTCAATGAGAAAGTGATTCTCGTAATAAGTTATTTTTTACCAAATTATTATTTTTTTATATAAGTATATAAATCTCTAGACTAAAACCAAACAAAAAATAGATATATAAGTATATCCTTCTCCATTGATAATGATCTCATTTTATCTTAACTCACATATGATACACTCCGTGTTTTTAACCAAATTCAACTGAAACTAGGATCTACAACTTTTACAATTTTTTCTCATTTTATCTCACGTTTTCAACTAAATTAAACAGTAACACACATGGATACCTCTTTGTTTCGTTTTCCTAAAACAAATTAATAGTAACCTTCACTTTATTTCCAAAAACGGGGATACTCATACTGACAGATCAGAAAATAAATATTTTAAATTGCTAAAAAGAAATGGATATGTTGATTTAATTTTATAAAATGATAAGGTACTTCTCCTACTACCTTTTAACTTAAAGCTTCCGAGCTTATCGTAGGTATCATAAGCATTGAGATCATTCTGAAGAAGGGAAATTTGTTTATTCATGGTCTGATAAAAGTGTTTGACAACTTGGTCATACACAGAATACGGTAGCAATTTTTTTTTTTTTTTTTTTTTTTAATGTCTCCAAATTCATAATAGTCAAGGTGCCCATAGGCAAAAAAGTAACTTATACATACTCTTTCCAAACCTTTTTGTATGGCTTGTTTAGGCCAAATCTGACACCGTTTTTTTCCTCTGTGACTTTTTAGTTTTGGGGCGTTTTTTTTTTTATTTGAACCATAAAATTTTGACGCGTCAGACTTGAAAATCGGAAAAAGTTCTGCGTCAGACAATATTAAAATGTTGATTTATAGGGTTCAAATAATGTATCTTGAGAAAATCAGCCAGTTATTAATTAATGATATTAATTAATTTTAATTAATAATAATGGGTATTAATTAATATGAACTAATATTAATAAATGATTAATAACCAGCTGATTTTCTCAAGATACATAATTGGAACCATATAAATCAACATTTTAATATTGTCTGACGCAGATTTTTTTCCGATTTTCAAGTCTGACGCGTCAAAATTTTAGGGTTCAAATAAAAAAAAAAACGCCCCAAAACTAAAAAAAGTCACAGAGGAAAACGGTGTCAGACTTTGCCTAAACAAGCCATACAAAAAGGTTTGGAAAGAGTATGTATAAGTTACTGTATGTATAACTTCCTGTATGTAAGTTCGTATTTCTCTTTCGATAAAGATGACATTAATTTATAAGTTGTATTTTGTGCCGAATTAATTATTTCGGGAGGAGTATTATTCTTCTCATTTTCGTCATAATCACTTAAATCACTCATTGTTTTTCACTAAAAACTCGAGATAAACAGTTACCTGACTATAAGGTCATATTTCATTTAGGTCTCGTGTGTGTCTGTCAGTCTGTCCTTCCAAACAATCAAATTTAAGCTTATATGACCAAAATAAAACGCGAGGAGGCTATGAGCCACAATAATTGACGGACTATTTTTTAATTAATTTCATTAAACTACTTTTTATTAAAATTTAAAGTTAAATGTTTAAACCGAAGTTTTTACTACTTTTTTATGGTTAAGTTAAACTAGGATACTAAATTTAATTTTTGTTTCCTTAAAATATTTTTCTTCTTTTGTTAGAAAGAAAAGAGAGGAAAAACTTAAGGCTAGAATAAAAGAAAAAGAGCGAAGAGATTAAAGCAGCAGGTGTTTATAATTATTCCAGCCTTTAACCTAATTAAAAACATTACTTTCCTTATAATTTTGTAAAGAAAAAGCAAGTACATAGTATAGCATGTTTCATAAAAACTTTATTCTTTATTGATAAATTAATTCTTTATATCACTTATATAATCCACTCACCTCGAAATGATTTGTTATTGCTAAGCTAAGGGAACTACATTTATTTCAATAAAAATAAATGTTTGTTTTGATTTGTTGGTCTTCAAATAGATATAACTTAATTAAACAGATATAATAACTTATCTAAATTAATTTACTTAATTTTACTTTTTTTCTATAAATTATAATATCAAGCCCGTTGCCATGGTTGTAACTGCTCGTATATTATAAGGCAGAAAATAAATTTACAAATTGCAAAATGGAAATTAATAAACTTAATAATAACAGAAAATAGAAATATAAAATTTATAATTGAAGCCGATTGCTTATTTCGAGAGGGTGCACCATAGAACAGTAATTATACATATTGTTTGTTGTTAAGTTGTGCTTAGGTAAATAATCAATTAGGATTTTACATACATAGATATCACTCATTTTTTTTTTTATCATTTCTAATGCAGTAGTAAATTTGAAAAGTTTCTAAAGGTTACCAAAGAAGAATCCATAAGGGATTATAAGGAGTTGTGTTTTGCTATTGCTTTAATTTTTTACACGAATTAAAGTATCAATTTAGAAAAGTAAAGAGCACAGAGGGTTGAAATTAATCTGGGGCTAAGATCTGTATTTGACAAACCATCCAAATTACATAAAAATTAGATAAGTAATTTTGAAAATATATGTGTTATGTGTATATAAGGTTGATGTACATAGGTTGATGTATAAAGGTTGATACTTATATGGTACCAACATTAGTCTATGACGTACCATCCAAATTTCATTAAAATCGGACGTGTAGTTTTTAAAATATGTTGGTTCGCAAAAATTGAGGGACAGAACATCAGACAGACATGGAACCAAAAATGTTCCCTGATGACATATAAAAATGTTCGTTCTTCAGAACAATCACATACATTCGGTAAGCTCGGTAGCAAAATATATTCAAAAAAGTCTTAAATCCAGGAGTTAGGGTTAAGTATTGTTTTCCCTTTTTTCTATGCCTCCCTCCTTTTCACCCTTTTAGGGATTAAATTTCAAAAACTCAACTCTCAGCTTAGACGAGTAAACGATTTAATTATTGCCATACCAAAATAGCAAACATTTAATTAAGATCGATTTCAAGCTCATTAATTAGCTGTTTTTAGTAAACTGATGACTAATCAAATATTTTTGGTCATGGCCGGTCTTCATTAAACATTTTTATTGCTGTTATTATCTATTAGTTAAGGTATTTAATCATTTTGATGGTATTATTCAGGTAATTAATCATTGGTCCTCCTTTTTATTAATTTTTATTTTAATAGCAGTCAAAAATAGTACACTAAGCGCCTAGTGCGGAAAGTAGCATTTTGCGAGTGTGGAGTTTGCACCCGAGCGACAGCGAGGTTAGTAAAACCACACGAGAAAAGCAAAATGCAGTTTTCGCACGTGCTGCGTACCGTACTTAATATACGAGTATTGGATTTTAATAATAAATACAGAAAAAAAAATTAATAAACTTCCTGTATGTAAGTTCGTATTTCTCTTTCGATAAAGATGACATTAATTTATAAGTTGTATTTTGTGCCGAATTAATTATTTCGGGAGGAGTATTATTCTTCTCATTTTCGTCATAATCACTTAAATCACTCATTGTTTTTCACTAAAAACTCGAGATAAACAGTTACTTTAATTAAAGAAACAGCAAATTCGTTTTGTTAATTGTAAACAAACACGCTAATCGTGCGATAAGGTGAAGAATTCTTCTTTATTACCGCATGAGGGCGGAAATAAAGAAGAATTATGAACGCGCATGTGCAATGAATACAACTTTGAAAAGAATCACTTTCGACGCCTTTAAACAGAGATAAAATGTTTATATTTCGTATCTATCGTAGATAAAAGTAATTTGAACATGTTTATTTTACTGGGAGTACATTTAGACTAAAAGAATACTGAATTTGCCGTTTTTCTTTATTTTGAATGCATTTGGTTGGAACTGGGTTATTGGGAATATACGGCTGACATAAAAGGATTTTCACGTACGAAAAATATATAAAGCTAGGACTTTTCAAAAGTTTACGGACAGGATTTTGTTTTCTTGTATATACATCTAAGAATTGGAAATCTACAACTTACAGAATTGGTAAGCTCAAAATCAAATTAGGTAAGCATTTAAGTTTTTTAGAGGCTTATTGCGGCTAAACAGATTGTACCAGTGGAAGCTGATTTTTAAAACATCTACAACTTTGGTCCTATAACTTTTTGTCATACCTCCATCAGTTCTACCTTAAATAGAGCTATATTTGATAATGTTTTAAATTTTTTGACTTTGAACGATCCGCGGGACGATACAAAGGACGGCAAAAATAAGGGGATTGGAACAAACCTATTATATTGTTTAAAAAAAGTATAAAGAAGAGATAAAAAAAATTAAATATTAGGTAGGTTCCAACCAAGCAGTGTACTACCCGCAGGATCGTCACGGGCATGTGCAATAAATGAAAGCCGCTCTAACTTGACTTGTGACTGTGCATCGTACCGCCCTCCTGACTGCACCAATCCGGGCAGGGATCGTTTGCGAACCGTTTACTGTAGGCCCAAACGATCCCTTGACAATAACAGTTACTGGTTTGTAAGACACGCGCAGTTATGTCAATAGGGAAGGTTCCCTAATTGTTAGGTTTCCTTGAATGCTTTTAATGTGGTGCGAATTGTAGTCCTGAACCCGTTCCAACCTGACATAATTTTATCACAATACAATGTGAACAATATTTAATCACTATGATTCAGCCACTAATTCCATGCATAAACTCCGCGCGAAACGCGGGTCGAATGCTAGTTTCTAATAGAATTGAAAGTTCTAATTTATATTTTTTTTTTAATCTAAAAGTTCCAATTAACCTAGTGTTAATTAACACTTAATAACCTAAACCTAGTGATTACCTGCGCCATGCCTAATACCAAAGTCCAAACATCAGGTTCTTCGATAGTTCGAATCCAAGAGGTGGGGCTTATTTTTAAGTATTAATCACATCGAGAAGGTGTGAAAAGTAGCTATGCCTCTAACCTTCAATAACCTAATGTTGAATTTATCAAGACAAAGATTTAAAACTAGTTCAAAAATCTAGGCCTTGCAAAAAAACGGCACATCCCTAACAATATAAAATCTGGCATTTCGGGTAAAGATACAAATACCAGAATTATCCCTATTACCAATGATAATCTATTCTTAAACAAAAAACTGTTAAAATAGCATTTGTTTTTCTTCAAAATAAGGAAGTACATCATTATTGACACTAATAATTTTACAGTTATACACATTTGTTTGAAGTAAAATAATCTGAGAACAATTTAATCTTATCATTCTTTATACACATAACATTGCGCACCTACAATATTTGCTTAATTTATTCATTATTTCAGTATTTAACTTTTAAAAAAATATTGATTTAGCAGTCTAGACTATTAAAAATAAAAAGGTCTAGCCAATTTTTACTTGTCCTACTTTCCCAGTTTTTTTTAATGTTTCAATTCATAAATAACATTATGATTATTAATTTATTTATATTTTTTTTAAATCCTCATTTGTTAAAGCCACGATACTCTTCTATTAGCCCAGCCACAAAAAGAAAACAAAAATATAAACCATATCATGTGATCTTATCTTATCTAATTTTGCTATATAAGAAAAAAGCGATATTATATTGCGTGTTATCGACATAATTTCAAATCCTCACGAAAAGGGGAAACATAAATATATTATTTAAGTAAAAAATCTAGTTTCCGAGATTATAGTGGCCATGACACAGTAAAATAGGGATATTTATATTTTCTTCGTTTCGAATAAAAACTGATTAATACCAAGCATATTATAATTTATACGCTTTTTTACCATTTATATAATCGAGTAGTGCCCCGACGGCGACGATCGACTCACCTCGAAATGATTTGTTATTACCTACTAAGCTAAGGCAACTACATTATTCGAATAAAAATAAATGCCCGTTTTGATTTGTTGGTCTTCAAATAGATATAATAACTTATCTAATTAGATATCTAAGTTAATTTACTTCATTTTACTTTTTTTTATAAATTTTAAATTTAGCCTGTTGCCATGGGCTAACGGCTCTTAATATATATATTAATATATTTGGAAATTACTCTATTTTACATACTTATGAACATCTGATGTCCCAGTCCCAGTAAAGCCCGGCTAAATGTATGTAACTTTAGATTTAGTTAAACTAATTATTTAAAATATATTCATAAATCTAAAATAATTTTCGCTTCATTTTATATTTTATCTAATAAAAACAAAGGAGGAAATCTCGTGGACACTACATATTCAGACAAGGGACAAATTATTCGGTCTATGATCTCTATTTTTAGCCGTAGGATCGAAATAAAATAAAATACATATTTATATTGTTTAAACCGCGTTATCTCCAAAGGTGGTGATATGTGAATACTATACCCTTCTCCTCTCTACATAAGGAATATTGATTATATCATTATCTAGAGTGTCTAAGCGATTATCACCTCTTGACTGCAAGAAAGGAGTTCCTCAATATAACCCCTTCCTCGCAAGAGATAAGAAATAGAGATTAAAAATTGATCTCTCCAACCTTCCACCTATGCCTGGTCTAAATTTCATTTTAATATGTCATAGGGTTAAAGACTTTCACTACCCTTAATCAAAGTACTTGTTGAATTAAATATAACAAAAATCTGAACGACACACTCCAACAAAATTTCCTCATATTCATAGTCATACTGAATTTAAATTCCAAAATATCTAATTTTATTATTTGTGATAGCTAACATTTCGTTTTCAATTGTCAGTTATTCAGATTTATTTTCATCAATATTTAAAATAAGATTAAAACTATTTTAATTTAGGTTTATTTATTATTATTTAAGGTTATTTATGAACCTAGGGAGTAAAGTTAGCCATTATTCCCTGAGCGAATAAGTTGGTTCTTGAGGCGAAGCCGAAGGACCCATGGTCCCTAAATCCCGAGGCGAAGCCGAGAGAATTAGACTTTTTAATTCCCGAGGCATAATAATGCCGGAGGGAATAATGCTAATTAGCTCCCGAGGCGCATCCGATGGAGATAATTATCGTGAGGGGAATTACAGCACTTTACTTCCGAGGTGTATACAATATTTTATCTCCAGTAGGGAGAAAATACACATTTTCATCCATTGCAGGTTTCATTTATTATTTTAATAAGTAAAAATAATTGTTAGCACTTTTAATAGCAGATATAAGAGATTCAATATTAAAAACAAATAAGAGTTACAATTAATAAACTCAAATAAAAGGTTATTTAGATGCAGGTATAAACAATGATAAACAAGGTCGAAAAAGCAGTGTCGCCAACCTGATTTGAACAACTTCACAAAATTAGCCATTCATTCTCTACTATTTATAAAATAATTAAGTTGGCAATCCTTCTTTTTTTCCCTACTTTTTGAGTTCAGGGAAGAAAAGACTTACTTTAGCCCCTCTTAACGAATCCGAAATCATAACTTTTTCTCCCTACTGAAGATAAATATAATTTTATAATTAAAATCGTCAGATTTGAGAAATAATTTTGTTTTTCATGATTTTAGGCGGTAGTAGGTACCTCCAAAAATAAAGCTAAATTCATTTTACGGTTTCGCCTTGGAGTATGACTTTTCTTGTAGGGTTAATTTATAATCCTACCTTAAAAAGTCAATCACAATAAATTATGAGCTGATTCTCTTTCTAGACCCAAGCAAGTATTGTGTTGTGTGGAAAATATTAAGCACTGTTCCAACAATTCTGAAAATGCATTTCAAATTTCATCCTTATAGAAGGTGATACTGAACCATATTTGTTTATTACCTGCCTACCGACTTTGAACTAGGATAAAGAAGTGAAACGAAAAAATAAAATTATATATTAGAAAGTAAATTATGAGCAAGGATTTCAGATCAGTGAACCATCAAATGACATTTTTAAAGGATGATAAAAAGGATTTTATTATTCTTTTTATTTTAATATCCTATTTTGTATTCAAGATAATCCTGACCTAATTTCACATTTGGATAAACGGGCCTTTTGGAATTGTCTCTCTTTTTATTTCAATTCTTTATTGAAAATTCTTTTGCTAATGGTTTGTCACTTTATGTCCCTTTAGCGTTTAGACTTTTAAACGATAAATTAAAAATTGCTCTAGTTATAGAATTTAACAAATTAATTTATAATTATCTGCGGTGATCTTTTCGTTTATAGCGAGACTTGTCAAGCACGTAGACATATTCATAAGACAAAGAAATGAATTAAATAGGCTATGCTATTAAAATTCAAATTGAGGCTTTTCCTCAAATTAACATTATCTACAAAATTCATAAAGCTACAAAACATAATTTATAAAAGGAAGTAATAACTTCTTTATCGGCCTACTCATACTCGTATTATACGAGTACATAATCATCTTTTATTAATTTATCTCACTTCTGTATTGTTGGACGTAGGATTATTATAAAAATAAAATATCTCAATAAAACTACTTACATTTTATAACTTACAAAGCCCACTAATTATACGTAAAGATCAAAAAGATTTAACATCAATTTAAAATCCTTTATATAAAGCTATGTGTGGCACATAGCTTTCTCACCATCTATTATTATTGCTACATGCATTTAAAATAATGTGATGTCTCTGAAAATGTGATTGTTTGGACCTGATTCGATTCACAGTTGGGTCACATTTATTTTTATTTAATATGTATTAAATAAAATTTCACAGATGGTTAATTTTAGTATCGGACTATATATATGAGCTGATTTTTATAATTACCATGGTTAAAGAGAACAGGATTTAACTCCTCTTACACCTGCCGATGGTAGCGGTTCAAAAAATACCAGAAAAAAATCGGTCCAAGACAAACTTTCTCATATATAGGTACGAGTTCATAATTACTTAGCCCAGTGTTTTCCATTTATTAGTTTTCGTAGGTACATTTAATTATTATTGAACATTTCATTAAAATTTATCATAAAAATAACTTCTCCTGGGCGGGGAATCGAACCCCGGCTCTCTACGTCCGTGTTTTAAGCTATTTTCTCAGGAACTAGAATTTCCCTGGGAAAACGGCTTATATCGTTAGATTCGTATATTTAAATTGACAACATTTTATAATTTTTTAATTAAAATCGCCGGAACCGTTTTCGAGAAATAATTTTTTTCACGTTTTTGGGGGGAAGCGCCCCTAGAGGTGCTAAAATTCATTTCTCAATTTCGCCTCGGGGCATGATTTTTCTGAACATGTATGCAAAATATCGTCAAAATCGGTCCAGTAGTTTAGGCTCTAGGCGTCTGCACAAACAGAAATTTTTTAAAAACCACTTTTTTGGACTCAGGGGACCTCAAAACGTGTAAATCCATCAAAATCTCAAAATCGAATTTTCGCGCCAACCTTTCTCTTTATATGAAGAAATTAATAAGAGTAAAAATTAAAATAAAGGAATTCGAACGCTAAATTAACTTCGATAAACAATAAATATATTTTATAAACAACGAGCAGGGTAATAGAAATATAAACTAAAATATTACACCAATTGATGTGAGACAGCATTAAATTCCTTCTGACCGAAAACTCCTTCATACGACCACTATTGTAAACGATGAATAAATCAAAAAAGATAAATACAGGTAACAAAGATAAAGGGTTTAATAAAACATAAATAAGAAAAGGAAGCTAAATAATAAGAAGAATAATAATAATCTGTGAGCTATGAGCATAAGTTGTTGGTCAGTTTCAAATAATAATAGCTACAATAATTTTTTAAGAAAAACTTTCTTAGTGTTAATAATTAGATAAATAAAAGGTAAAGTCTTACAAAGAAAAGTGGGGGCTCCAAATATATCAGTTAGAAGATAAATAAAGTAGGTACAGCTTAAAAAAACGTAAGCTAAAATACCAGAACTGGGTTTTTGAAAATGATTATTAGATATTAGATAAATATACTGATGAACTTCACTCTTTTTAAATCAAAACTAGAACTACATGTATCGAAGATTCTCTAGGAATCACAAGTTTGACTATATAGTTTGTTTATAAAGCATCGCCAAGGCAACCACATTTATTCCATCAAAAATAAATATTGGTTTTGATTCTAGATCGTTAAATAACTATAAAAACGTATCTAAATAAAGGCAGACAATTTTATCAATACTAAACAATTATTTTACCATTTGATTATACTAAGGCTAATAATATAAGCACAGATTCCTGAATGCACATTTAGTTGTTTTGTTCTTGTTGAGAAAAGTTTATTTTTTTTTTAGCTTCATGCTTTTCTTTTTACTTTCTCATATAAAGAGAAAGTATTGTGATGGCGCGAAAATTCGATTTTGAGATTTTGATGGATTTACACGTTTTGAGGTCCCCTGAGTCCAAAAAAGTGGTTTTTAAAAAATGTCTGTCTGTCTGTCGTCTGTCGTCTGTCGTCTGTCGTCTGTCGTCTGTCGTCTGTGCAGACGCCTGGAGCCTAAACTACTGGGCCGATTTTGACGAAATTTGGCATACATGTTCAGAAAAATCATACCCCGAGGCGAAATCGAGAAATGAATTTTAGCTCTAATTTTGGGGGCGCTACCCCCCAAAAACTCTGAAAAAACCTGTAAAAAAATTATTTCTCGAAAACGGTTCCGACGATTTTGATTAAAAAATTCTAAAATGTAGTCCATTTAAATACGAATCCAACGATATATGCCGTTTTCCCGGGAAAAATCTAGTTCCTGAGATATTAGGTTAAAACGCGGATGGAGAGTGCCCGGGTTCGAAACCCCGCCCAGGAGAAGTTATTTTTATGATAAATTTTGATGAAATGTTCAATAATATTTAAATGTACATTTGAAAACTAATAAATGGAAACACTGGGCCAAGTAATTATGAACTCATATATGAGAAAGTTTGTCTGAGTTGTCTCGGACCGATTTTTTGCTTTATGTTTATATCTTTTCTTCTTTCGCAAAATCTCTCCAGCATAAAAATACACATTCTTTAACAATAGTACAGTAAGCTTATGAGAAGAAGACCGTTTAGTTTTCTACCAGATAAAAGCCAGAGTTGACTTCTCTTTCCCCTTATTTCCTTAAGTGAGATCTTCCAAACCTATTGTATTTCCAGTAAAACGAAAAGGTAAATAAAGTAGGAAAAAAGAATTGAAAAACAGTGTCGAGAGAAGTACGTTGCCATATCACTTAGTCAATTGCAACAATGTTAGAGGATTTGTAACTCCTAACGCTTGTGTTTTTATTTCTTTTCAATGGTCTATTTTATCCAAACAAATAAAATAAGCTGATTCAATTTTACTGTTTAAAAATAACCGATGGTAAAAAGAAAAAATCCAACAACAAATGCTTGTATATTCAAATTGTATTGCTA
Source organism: Gerris lacustris (assembly GCA_951217055.1). Lineage (NCBI taxonomy): Eukaryota > Metazoa > Arthropoda > Insecta > Hemiptera > Gerridae > Gerris > Gerris lacustris. The sequence goes on from OX578278.1 coordinate 48,880,978, forward strand.
CCTTAATATATTTTTCTTTATATTTAAATTGAAAAGGGGAAATTCGGGAGCACTAAAGAGGAGTTATAGTCCAATTCAATCCAATTTAAATTTAATTTAAGTTGAAGTTTACCTACTTTATTTTAAACAGATATTCTTTTTTTGGGAGGGGGGGGGGGGTCAACAACAAACAAACTATCAAGTGTCTTTGCCTAATTATAATGTATATAATTATTAATTATAATACATAATTATATACATAAGAGTCCATTTAATAGCTTAAATTTCTTTGTCGTGTTATTATTATCAAGTAAAAGTACTTGATTATTATTATTTTCAAACTTGTTACAAAGACACGAATGCCAAGGAGAAGGTATGAAAATCATTAAAAATTTAAATTTGAGTTATAATATGTGAGTTATATCATTTATTAATTTCAAATCACAACTTAACAATACCTTATCTGGCAAAAATCAATTTTGCCTCCAGCAGGGAGAAAACGTGAACTTTCCTCCCTAGTTTACAGGGAGGGAAGTTACTCATTGTACCCGGTCGGGTTAAACAGGGAGTAATGAAAAAAAAGGGAATCATGATTCCCTCCAGTGTTGCCCTAAATAAAGCACAAGTAAATAAGGTTGGTGCTAATAGACATTTAATTTACTAACTTTTGTTTAATGTCTAAATCTATAATTTCATCTTCACATATGTCATGTAACCTCCAAAACGGTGGCCATTGTAATTCATCAGTGAAACAAACAAACAAGTTAGAAGTGAAATCATAATTTCTAAATGTAGATAAACTAATCCATATGTAAATACATCAGTTGTCAATACCATTCAATACACGACTCAGCTTCCAGTTGATTCTCCCATTCAATTTTATCATTGAAATTCAAATAATTACTACCTATAATTTATTTTTAACGTGATTAAACTTATTTAGAGAATTGTTAATATTATATCTATTTTTTTTTTTAAATAAATATAAAAATATGTAGTTATATTTTGTTGAATAACATAATTTAACATTCAACTCTTTTCATATTTTTTTCTCCCTTCTGGAGGTAAAATTTTGTATGTACCTCTGGAGTAAAAATCACTTGAACCCTCGCGATAATTAACTCCCTCGGCTCCCCCTCGGGAGTGAACGTTATGTTTCCCTCGGCTTCGCCTTAGGAACCAACTTCATCGCTCAGGGTGCAATCGCTTACTTTACTCCTTTGGTGCGTAAATAACTATATTACGAGTTAGGCCAGTTTCACACCGGCCGACGTTCGTTGTTTTTTATGTGACGCCAAGAACCGAAATATTTAACGAAGAATGAGAGACTTCTCACCTAGAAACATCGCACTCACATAGTGTGGATATTATATTATTTCCCCAACCTATTATTCCCATTTGCCATTATTATATTTCTTCACTAGTCATCAGTGAAAATTATTAGTCTGTCTAGATGGTGAAACGTTTTGTTAGTAGAATAAGGATAAGCGCCATATTTGTAAATTAAATTCAAATTAAAGTTTTAACAAATGTTTGTATACATAGTGTGGTTACAACAATTAAAAACTAACGTGATAAAAATATTATATATAAATCTATCTACACTAAATTTACTTTAAATTTAAAATTCTTTTACATTCTTATGACCAACTCATGCGAAAGAATTAAAAGTTGTTCAACAGTAACATGTACTATCGTTTCCTCTATTTTCTACTGACCATACAAAATGTAAGTTTTGCATGTTTTAAACAATGCAAAAGTTAAACAATATTCCTTTGTACGTGTATTTATTTCTACACTTAAGTGACTGTACTTCCAGTGTATACAACATTAAAACAATTATATTTAAATTTAGTTGTAGTACATAAGTTCCAGAACACTTGTATACTTGTAGCATTGAATTAATATTATTTAATCTAACCTAAAATTTTACATCCTTATAACGCGTGGCTCTTTCATTGAAGCGAGTATAATACAATAATTAATGAATATTAAGAAAATAGTTAATGAATGATGAGTTGACAGTTGAATGATGATTGTAGTAAAGAGGCGTGTAGTGTGTAATAATGTTTGTCTTGTCAAATAGGTGATGATAGAATCTTTTCCCGTCCTAAAATTCCAATTTTACATTTGAAGCTCACTTTAACGCGAGCGAACTCTTGGACGAATAATGCTGTCCAACGAACTTAGCCTGCGAGCATTAGTAAAAGGAACATGAATACCAAATCTCAACTAAATCGGTCAATTTTTAGTCATGTTATAGTCGGACACATAAACGTTACTGACAGACAGACAAACAGACAGGATGCATAGTTTGTTGAATGTAAGAAGCTCGCTTCAATAAAACTTCATAAACATCGTCTAGAGTAAAATTGAAACATGCATGTAAAATTTCAACTTGATACAAACAGAAGTTTTTCTGTAAAGTGTAAGTTAATTATTGAAGTGTATAGTTAATTATTGTGTCTTAGACTGGTTGCTGGTTTGGTATGACTTACTACACTCCCATCATTTCATCGGTTTAATTAACATTTTTCAATTATCGACCCTGATGATGGCCCTATAGTTGCTGAAAGCTGCTTTGAAATTTACTAAATATATTTTTACGTGGAGAGACTTTTCATTCAACATTTATAAGTACATAAATAAGTAATTCATTAGTACATTCTACATCTATGATATAAAGTAAAAATATAGTGAGACTTTTATACATTTGAAATATTAAAAAAAAAAATAGTGAAAATATGTATGAAAATGAAAAGGGAAAGTTACCGCATGAAAATGCCAAAACTTTTCCTCTACTTTGAAAGATAAAAGATCATCGATCTGTCAGTATAAAGGTCTTGTTTAATTCCACCTCTTTGCACACTTTAATCGTCTTCCTCATAAAAGAAAAAAATGCTTGTATTCCATTCAAACACTTCTTATCTATACGTCCACTTCTTAAAAACTCTACTTCAAAGAGAAACTTAATTTTTGTGGTTTCAGTTCAAGAACACTTAACTTAGTTGAAGACAAAATTTAATTTTGACATTCCTAGACAAATAAGTTTAACGAGAATTTGAGGACAAAAGCACCATTCAAAACAAATGAAAAGTGGGCGAGCTTTGTTCCACCTGGAACAGATTATTTCATTACTAATTTCATTTCTAAACAATTTCAAACTGTATTTTGCGTATAATTTTTCGATTAGAATTAGAAATAGGTTTATTCTTTATTCAAAGTTTAAGGTAACTTAACTCCTCAATTAGAGGCAAATTCAATAGAATTCATTAGAAAATCCTATAAAAGATGATATCCCTTTTCCACCCAGTCATAAAGCACGAACTTATTGAACGTCCTATGTATAACTTTCATACTTTAGCACTAAATTGTTTTTATGTATAAATAAAAAAAAAACTGAAAATGTTCGATCCAGTTAATCAATTAAAAGTACCAAATAAAATATTAGAGACTATTTTTAGTTTTTGCGAAGAAACATTTTTTTTTTCTTTCACACAAATATAATGACTTAGTTGTATAATTATAAAATGCTAGGTTACCTATGAATATTTTTTTTAAAATGTAATTTGATATTGTGATTTATGGCTATCGGGTTTAAATTTGAACAATTAAAAAAACTTTAAATTAGTTTCAAATTAAATTTATATATAAAAATATTTTTTGTATACTTATTTATATAAAATTAAAAATAATATACATATTTATTTATTTATTTAAAATAAATACACGGTTGATAAAAATAAAAAGTAATGAATATAATTTTTTATTAATTCCCCCAAATACATTATATTTTTCTTAGAGCCGTAGTAAGTTATTATTAAGATTTTTAATATTAATATATAATCATATGTTACCTTACAATTATTATTAGCCTTACGCGTTTTCCACTAATTTTTATTAAAACTATTAATCTAAGAGTGAAATGACCAGTTTTTAAGTTATTTGCATTCATGTCTTCAAATAATTCTAACACCAAAAAAAGCTTGAACAAGTGAGATTTACTTTGTGATTTGTTAAGATAATAATTATAAGAAGTAAATCTCGTCTACTTCTTAAAGTATCCAACTTGCTAAACCTGGATCTGAGAACGTTAACCTCTTTTTAAATATTAAGAAAATGTATTTTTCTACAAAAATATATAGTTAGGTTTACTTTTACTTAAAAAATATATAACAACGAATTTATTATTTCAAAAAATTACTTTTACTTAAAAAATATATAATAAAGAATTTATTATTTCAAAAAACTTTATTTAAAGAATAAACTTAACTTGAGTAAAAAAAAACAACTAAAAAGTTTGTCTTGGATCCAACCACAGTTGTCCCTTTACTTTGATAGCATTCTAAATCTTTTGTAATTCATAATATTATGGCGTTCCTCTACAAGAAAGAACTACAATTTTAAAAATAAAATAGGGGATAAACGTATTATAAATTTTCTTTGAAGAAACATAAAGAATAAGATATAAGAAATAACAATATAAAGTATAGGAAAAAAAGAAAACAAATTGCAGGTACCCTATTGAAAAGAATATAAAGTACATTTGGAGATTTAATAAAGAGAAAAACTTGAAATATGTAATACAAGAATAAGCCCCAGCGAATAGAGAGGAAAATCAACGAAAAATATATCGAGTTCTTCAAGAGAACGATGAAAAAAAAAAATTGTTTTAACAATTTATAAAAAATAACAAGTGATAAATAAAATGTATGGCCATTAGAGTTCTCATCTATATCTTTTATATCATATAATTCTACAGTATAGTAAAAGAATAAACCAATCATCACTCCATATAAGAATTTCTGAGTTGGAACGATACTCGTGCTATTACATTTTGATATTATGATAGATTAAGGAACAATTGACCAAATACGATAACCTCAACATTACAAATTGTATAATCTTAATAACACAATAATATCCTTGTTCTCAATACCAAAATTAGAAAGCTTACCGATTTCATAATACTGATAACTATTATGGGACAAAAATATGCAAATAATAAAATTTTAATAAATATTAGCCAGTTTCTGAATTCTCTTTTCACACAAACGCAGGCGATTTGAGTTAAAAAGCTTAAATTTGGTTTGTTGGTAAGGTCATAAGTAAAAAGGAACATGGTTTAGAATCAATAGTATATTTTGAAAAATATGGAACGTATAGACCTCCGAAATTCAAGTCCCCGTAGGGGACTTAATACTAGCTATTTTCTTTTCAAATTTTATCTATTGTACAATTAATTTTGTCATAGGCAAACAAATATTTAAATATTACTAAGCTTTCAAAAGATAATTAGCAAACAGTTGGCAAGATAATATCGATTTACATTCGGAGATTAAAAATGTGAAACTAATACTATTTACTATAGAAAGAAAATTCAACTTATCAAACAAGATTGTAGACACAAATAAACTTTATTAATTTGGTTCTAATGACAGAATCTAACTAATAATGACAATTGATATTGATATCATCTTAATAAATAATATAAACCTTTTGTTTTGTTGTAAATGCAGAACTGAATTTACATCATTGTCATTGTTATAAACTGGTTAGAATAACAAGAAATAGAATACCTGACTAAAGATAATAAAAAAAAACTGTTTTGTAACGGATGGGTTAATTAATACTCAATAATAAAAACACACTTTGGATTATAAGGTTATAATGGAGATAATAAAACACAACGGGGGTGGAGGTAAATTGTTTTAGCATGCTCGGTTCGGAATTGGAAGGTTAGAGCTGGACTGTAAAGCACAATGTTTGGAACACGAGCGTTTTGGGAATTGGAACATGGGTTTCAAGGGTATTCAGGGGTTTCAGGGAGGGGATAGAAGGGACGGAGGAGAGAGATGTGATAAGCATTGTTTCAGCTGACAACATTAAATTAATACAAAGGATCCATCAATGCCAACAGAAAACATAGCTACTTCTCAACATGTTTAATTTCTACTATTTTATATTATAAATGTGGAGATAACAGGATTATCTCCTCATTTCATTTTTAACTTTGATCAAACTTTAAGTTTCGAATTTTTAAAGGAAATCTAACATATGCTAGATTTCTTTGTAAATATTAGATTTCCTTGTAAAATGTCCTACTAGTTTGACATTTGAAGGAGTTAGTCGATAAAAGGGGTCATGTCAATGTTTTTTTGAGGAATCAACGTTTAAAGTTCTTCCCGTGGCATTTCCGTCCTCAACACAATCGATAACATAGCTCATTCTGAGTTTTTAAAAATAGAAAAAAAAAAAAAAAACAGTCATTAATAAATGTTAAAGTGTTCACATTACACATCCTTCTTCCACTCACCTCTCTCTTTAGTCCCACACATATATTTGTACTGAATTTAAATTTCATAAAATCATTTAATCAACTTATAATGAAACATAAAGTAAAAAGACCAGTCATGCACCATTACTCGATGAGCGAATTATCAAAGAAATCTGCGTATTGGTTTATGATAATATAGGAAAATTTTGGTATAGAATTTGGATGGGTGAAAAAAAAAATTGGTACACAGGGGTACGGAGTACTAAAGTCAAAATAGTATAATAATATACCCTTCAAGATGTATGTCGTTGGAAAGCTAAGAGTATAGTAATTGTTGTCATGTACACTTCTCATATTTACAAATAAGAGGGGGGGGGGGAGGGGGGGGGAGAATGGAAAAACAACGTTTTTATGCTTTTTTTGACCCTTAATTGTCAAAATTTGACCCCTAATTAGACTCCAAAAATTCTGGCCAACGAACTCATCCTTTCTTTTGATATAATTGACATTTTAAAATTTGTTTGGATTTAAGTGCATCCTAGGGTAAGATATCGTCTGGAGTGACACATACATATTATATATATATTTATATACATAATATATTATATAATATATTTCATAATATAATATATTATATACATACATAAAAAAATTTAATTTCAGGAATCGATTAAGAATGGTCTAAAACGGATTTCCATGGAAAAAATTCTAAAAAATTCGCATAACAAAAATTATGAAGCTATTGCAATAGCTTCCAAATTCGCACAAAGTGTTCATGAGGTGGTTGTTTATATATTTTAGTTTAACATTTTTAGTTTTCAGCTAATCAATATCTCGAAAGCTAGACTTTACCAGTGAAAACGACTTATATCGTTACGTTCAAATTGAAATAGACTACAAATTATTTTTTTATAATAAAAAACAACTACTTATGTATGGTTATATTCGTGTTTAAATGGTTGGAGCAGTTTACGTACATGCAAACTTTTAATGATATCGTCCCATTTGTTCATGGTTCCTCGCGTCTGCACAGATTACTGACAGACGGATATTTTTTTAAAACTATTTTTTAGACTTAATAAAATATGTAAATCCATCTCAATCTCAAAATAGAATTTTCGCGCTATCACAATATTTTCCCTCTCTGTACACTACGTATGTGAGGAAGTAAAAATATATTTTTACATTTTATTACCACAATTATGTATTCTAATGGTAGATTTAGAATTTCTTTTGGACAGTCTAAGCTGTAGCATTCCACCAAAAAAAGCAAGCAGTTAGAAGTTAAGACTTTCATGAAGTAGTTATTTAGCCACGTGCTTTTTAGTTAAGAAACCCTTGAGAAACCTTTAGTTTATCAAGACTAACTAACCAAAAAGGTATTACTTTTTTTTAAAAAAAAAGAAGATAAAAGTGAATTTACTCACGGTTTTCTACAACTAAAAGATTTTAAATGTACTGGAATGACCTTTTGCATGTTTACTTGTTGTTTTCAAGTCCTTCAAAATAGGAAAAGGCTATTTTTTTTATCCTTTTTCTTTCTTTAGTTTTCTCCTAAAAATCCTCCTAATAAATTCTCCTAAGAAAAGAGTTAAATGTTGGCCAATATTAAGGGTCGATAGTTTTAAAAACTAATCCTACTCGTATATAGTTTTTTTCCTGTTGGTGGTTAGTAGTGAGAGAAGAGCTTTTCCACTTACTCAAGTTTACCACTTAACTTGATCGGAGGATGGAAATTCCTTTAAAACTTTTCCACTTAAGGGGTTTTGATTTAAAACAGAATTATAAATTTTCAGTATTCATTCACAAAAAACAAATGTCATTTACAATCAGACAAGAGTTTGAATTTGTAAATGCTCATTGAATTTATATTTTCTCTTATTTTTGGAAGTTATATATTACTACTTTGTAAGCCTTAATTATGTCCGTTGCTATAATTGTAAACGTAATTCCTTTCATTCTATTTTTGTTTTTACTATGGCCATATAAGTAGTAAAAAGAGAATGTATTGTGATGGAGCAAACATTAGATTTTGAATTTTTGATGTATTAACACGTTTAAGAGTCCCCTGAGTCCAAAAATGTGGTTTTCAAAAAATACCTGTCGAACGTATTCCATCTCAGCAGACGCGTGGACCTAAAAGTACTGGGACGATTACAATGACGGTTCTGACGATATTTATTTAAAAAAATACGTGTGGTGTCGTGAGACACCCGATAGGAAAGAAGTTCCTTACGCTTTATATTAAATGTAAATTATACAATTACCGTGCTAAGTATATGATACTAACTACTTATACATGGCGGAGTTAGAATAAGAGACAACATTAAAAGTAACTATTTGTACTAGCGAAGTTAAGGCAAAATTAAAAGAAATTTTTTTTATTATCTTTGAAAAGAGCGTCTCATAAATTAATGATGTATAGTAAATTGAGAAAAAAGTTAATTTTCATTAGTTTATAGTTAAAGCAGATGGTTGTAGAGAAGAAAAGAACTGTCCCATCAGACCTCCGTCGGCGAATCTCCAATTAAAATATTATATTAAAAAATATAAATCACTGACACTAAAAAACTTCTGCTTGTATCAGGTTGAAATTTTACATGCCTGTTTCAATTGTACTTTAGACGATGTGTATGAAGTTTTATTGAAATCGTTACATTAGAACGTAAGATATCGCTATAAACGTTGTTTTCTTTATTTAAAACGTTTAGGTCCACTTTAATAAATTTAGCGATCTTTATCACTTCATAGCAGCGTCGGTGTTCGTTTTACGAAAAAAAATATTTATAAAAGTTGTTTGTCTCATTAAATAGATGAAGTTAGAATTTTTTCCCGTCCAAAAAAGCCAATTTTAAATTTGAAGCTTAACGTTTACGCGAGCGTTGCGCGTGAACGCTTGGGCAGATAACGTTGTCCAACGAACAGCCTGGGCATTTGTAAAATGAACATGTATACCAAATTTCAACTAACTCGGTGATCTTTTACTCAAGTTATTGTCATCGGTAGATTTCGTGACGGATTTTGCGTGACGGTGATTTTGTGACGGTGATTTTGGACGGTTATTTTGTGACGGTGATTTTGGTCGTTTTTTTTCGGATTTACTCCCGGGCTCCAGAACGTGCCATAAGGAACTTCGTTCCAAAAAATATTCGATAATGTAGCATTAAAATATGAATTTAGCCATATAAGACCTTTTCCAGGGAGAAAAATCTAGTTTCTGCGAAAATGTTTTGGTCACTTGAGTCCAAAAAAATTGTATTTAAAATATGTCTTTCTATCCACTATCGTCTGAGCGGTCACGTGGAGCATAAATTACTAAACCGATTTAGATGAAATTTTGTATACATGTCAAACTTACATAAAGGAAAAACATAACTTTTAAAATATTCCATTAAGTAACACAGGGAAAAGTTAAAGTAATATTAATAGGAAGAGATAAGGAGAATGGCAAATGAAAGGAAAACCAATTATTAAAAATGAATTTTGATTTGATCGGTTTTGGAGTGAAATTTAATAGAATCATTTATGTATTAGTTATTGGATTGACGATACTTCCACTTTAACAGTTGCTGCGTATCGATCTAGAGCAAAATGGCAAAGAACACGTAACCTGACTGACAAACAGACTTTTAACAGACTTACTAGACGACTAACTTCTACCTTGACAGCATACAAGGCAGAACAGTTCACAGACTACACTAAAAACTTGACCACACAAGACAAATCCCTTTGGAATGCAACCCGAAAAATCCTTAAACACAAGATCATCCCCTCTCCCCTCCTTAAACCTGATCAATCCTGGGCAAAAAGTGATAGGGATAAAGCAGAGCAATTTGCCTTACATCTATCAAATCAATTTACTCCGCATTCTGACATCTTTGATCCTCCTCATTCAAGAACTATACTCCAAGATCTGGCAACTCCTCTCCAACTCTCACCTCCTCCAAAAGCCTTTAATCCCTCTGATGTGTCATACTTAATAAAGCACTTACCTCGAAATAAAGCTCCCGGCTATGATCTAATCACATCCAACATCCTTAAATTCCTCCCCAAAAAAGGCATAATTTACCTCACCTATATCTACAACTCAGTCCTTCGAACAACCTACTTCCCTGTCTTATGGAAATTCGCAAACATTATCATGATCTGCAAACCTTCCAAACCTACCTATTTACCGTCTTCCTACCGTCCGATTAGTCTCCTTCCAGTAATGGGGAAAATTCTAGAAAAGCTTCTACTCCGTCGAATTAACCCCATTATTAATTCCCTCAATATCATACCTAATCACCAGCTTGGTTTCCGCTCACAGCATTCCACAATCCAGCAATGTCATAGAGTTGTAGATATAATCTCCTCCTCCCTTGAACAGAAAAAGTATTGCTCGGCGGTCTTCCTAGATGAGGCCCAGGCTTTTGACAGGGTTTGGCACGCCGGCTTACTTTGGAAGCTCAAGGGCATCCTCCCATTCACATATTACCTGATCCTAAAATCCTTTCTTGAAAACCGATTCTACCATGTTTCTTGTAACCTCTCCACTTCTTCAATTTTCCAGATAAAATCAGGTGTACCCCAAGGAAGTATCCTAGCCCCAATCCTTTATTCCCTTTACACATCTGACATTCCTGAACATCCTCACACCACTCTGACATCTTTCGCAGATGACAAATGCATTCTTTCTTCTCACAAATCTCCCCATACAGCTTCCGACCATGTTCAACAACATCTTACACTTCTTGAAATTTGGCTGAAGAAATGGAGAATTAAGATAAACGAAAATAAAAGCTACCACGTGACCTTTGCTCTGAGACATGGTATCTGCGAACCTGTAACCCTTAACCAAATCCCTATTCCTCATTCTAGTACTGTCCGCTACCTTGGGTTACACCTTGATCGACGTTTAACCTGGGCACACCACACAAAACTCAAAAGACAAGAAACCAACCGTCGTTATAAACAACTACACCGGCTCTTACATTACAAATCACAACTCAGTACACATAACAAACTTCTCATATATAACACAATGATAAAACCCATATGGACATACGGCATCGAATTATGGGGCTGTACCAAGCGTTCTAACTCCTACCGCATCCAATCCCTTCAGTCTAAAATCCTAAGAAGAATAACTAATGCTCCCTTCTTTGTTTCTAACTTCATACTTCATAACGACCTAAAAGTGCCCTTTGTTTCTGACCTAGCCACCTCCAGATATCAATCCTTTCATGATTCCGTATCCCATCATCCTAATCCCTTAGTCCAAAACCTATTTTCAAATCATATTCCTGGAAATCCTCACCGACGACTCAAAAGGCAGTGGCCACGCGACTTGTTAAATATTTAAAAAAAAAAAAAAGGAAAAAAAAAAAAAAAAAAAAAAAAAAAAAAAGTATCCATAATACACATTAGATAGCATGTTAAACTCATGTCATTAACGGTGAGTTCTGTCACTGGACAGTATCTCACATCAAGAGTACCACGCCATGTAAAACAATTATCCTTATTACTTATAACAATGTATTTTTGTAGTTGTAATATACAATAAAACGAAAAAAAAAAAAAAAAAAAAAAAATCGATTGAAAACGAGCTTGATCTGATGAGAAAACTGTGAAACACTTTTCCAATTTATAACCCTCGGTATATGGTTGTTATATTATGCCAATTCATTTCTACCACCAACATATGTTTTCTTGAAATCCCCTTTCTATAATTAAAACCCGTTTAATATAAAAAAAAACTATGTGTCATTTGGTGGGGGGAAAATGAAATTTTTGTTGATATTTTACGCCCATACACACATTAATTTATAAATATATGCTATAAATTTATCAATACAAATGTCGATTCTTGAAATTTATAAGTTTTTAGAACTCACACCACAACGTGAGGCAATGAAACAAAATATCGAATGTCGATGTGTAATTCAGTTATATGGTTTGGGAAACATGGAAAAGGTCCGATAGAGAATGGATTTATGGCTTACAGTAGCGGCTTTGTTTTACTAATTCATTCGCTGAGCATGGTCCCTACTACACTTCATGGGCCCTCGTTTCTCCTACTTCGGAAAGCTTACAACTATAGCTGGTTGCAATTAAATTCGAACAAGAGTTGTTTCCGCTTTCAGCTGTTTCTTTATTTATGTTAATAATATTCTATTGTAACAGCTATCTGAATAATTAACTATTAATTCAAAGATTATAGTAATAACTAAAATAATATTAAAATATTAATGCCAGTATAAGTATACTTGATAAAATAAGCATTTCAAAGATAACTATTACATTTAACTTCTAAACTAATGCATAATTTCAGTTTGGCGTCAGTTTTTGTACTTTTTCTTTGAGTAAATTTTTCACGAACAGAAATTATTTGTCCAATTTTGATGATTTTACCTTATTTCGCATTTGCTTACAATTATTTATTATTCTGATATTTTAAGAGGTTAAAAGATAATCTGATTTATTTATTTTATCATAAATGTTTAACAAATAATTATTATAAATAAATATTAATTCCAAACTTACTTGTTGTTTTTACCGAGTGTATAAACTGAACGAAGATCTATTGTTTTTCTGTCCTTTCCTAGTTTGTTGTAGTTAGTTCGTATTTCCTCAAGTAATGGTTCTTTCTTAAATTAGTTGGTCTGAGCGTTACTTCGCTACTGAAAGTCCATAAGTCTCAAAGTCGTCTAATTTATAGCTTCAGATATGCTTCCAAGTTTAATGCCAGTAGAATTCATACAATTATAGTCCAGATGGCCTGGTTGGATGCCTTTATTCACATTCTAAAACAACAAGAAATCATTGATTACAATACAGAAATAAATCCAGGATAATATCACTAGATAGATTGATTAATACAGAAATAAATCCAGGTTAATATCACTAGATAGAACAAATTAATATTACTATATTGTTGCAAGGTACATCTTTCATCGTATCTTGATGCACACGATTTTCTTTAGAAGATCTAGATTTTCCAAAAGAATAATCAAGACTTTTGAGATTTTAGATCCTACACTTTTACTGTTAAGAATCTTTTAAATTAAAAAGAAAGTGTTGCGATGACGCGCAAATTAGTTTTTGATGTGAATACACGTTCTGAGCTCCCTCCCCTGAGTCCAAAAAATTAGTTGTTAAAAAATTTCTGTCGTCTGAGCAGACGCATGGAACCTAAACTACTTGGCCAATTTTGACGAAATTTGGCATACATGTTTAGAAAAATCATGCCCCGAGGCGAAATCATCTGTAATTACAAAATTCGGTCCAATAAATCAAACAAAACATTCTCATATGTATATATATATATATATATATATATATATATATATATATATATATATATATATATATATATATATATATATATATATATATATATATATATTTACATACTGATACTATATTTAAATCTCATAAAAACTCATTTAATTGATTTATATTTAAACAGGTGGCTATTTAGTTTATGTTTTCGGTTTTCAACAAAATGAGATTTATTTTCATCAATACCTCGGAAACTAGATTTTCCCCGTGGAAACTACTTATATAGTTAAATTCGCATATTAAAGGACTACATTTTAGAGCTGTAGGAACAGTTTTTAAGATTTTCTTTTTCTTTCCCGTTTTCCCTTTCAGAGTTTTTTGGGTGTAGCCCCACTAAATTTAGAGCTAAAATTCATTTCTTGATTCTGCCTCAGGATATGATTTTTCTGAAGCTGTATGCCAAATTTCATCAATCTCGGCCCAGTAGTTTCGGCTCTACGCGTTTGCACAGATGACAGACTATAGACAAACATTTTTTATAAAAAAATCTTTTTGGACATAATGGGCCTCAAAACGTGTAAATCCACTAAAATCTCAAATTCGCGCCAATCAAGTAGGTACAATTCTTTCTCTTTATATGTGCTACGTATATGAGGAAGTAAAAACTACTTTCTTCATGATATGATACATTTTTGTATCATATCATGATATTTGCACATATTTGACATTTTTTGTTACTATGGTTTGGCAAGATATGAATAAGTTATATTCTGTATTAAAAATGTCCAAAAAATAATCAAGTACCTAATCAATATATTCTTCAAAATTTATTTTCTATTAAAAAAAAAAAAAAATAAAATAAAAAACGTATACGTTCTTTTCCAGACTTCCTTTCTTTCCTGAACTTCCCAGTAGAAAAAGGGATATCCATATTTACTAACTACACACCTGGAATTTTTTTCTCCTTTTAAGAATAAACTCACTTGATACCGGAAAAAAACAAAATTTCACACAATGGGTGGAGAAATAGAGGTGTATTTATTATTGTCCCTTTGCCAAATACCATTTTCCTTGGCCTCGCAATGTTATTTGACGAATGGTTCTTCGATAACTGGCCCGGTTTTCTCTTCTCATCCAAAAATAGGGTTTTTAGCCCGTTTTCAATATACGCCCAGGGCCCTCTCTTAAATTTCTATTTCATAACACACCCTTGGGGTTTCTCTTGTTTTTGATTTACGGGAAAAAGGGCCAATTTTGACCCTGTCATTTTCAAATGCAGAAATCTCCATCACCTTTTCAGTCTCAGGGGTTTATTTTGGCACATATTTTGTTTTGGAAAAGTTCTGTTTACCAAAGTGTACATTTTCCTCTCCTAAATTTCAAATCCTTTTGAAAAAATAAATCGAGGAAACTATTCCTGTAAAAGTAAATTGACATCAAATGGTATCGGAAGCTTTTCCAAATAAAGTGAAACATCAGCTGTTTAGAAGAATCAATCTCAGTTAGAATGATTTATTCAATTCGAATAGATTGAAAAAGTACAGTAGAGTGTTTCGGATTTCCTATTTTTAAAGTTGATAAAGATAAACTATCAAGAGCAATGAAGCATAGCTATAATACAATGGGCTAAATAGAAAGTGCAGACAACTTTGCTTTCTTGTTCATAAAAGTACCAAAAAATAAAAAATAAAAAATAAAAAAAGGAAAAAATTAAATAAACATAAATATTAAAATATTATAAGAAATACAAAATTGATAGCAACTTCTCCCTATTTATTAATATCTGATTTACACTCGTATATTCTAGATGTTTACTTATTGAAAAATAGTCTGCCAATTAGTGTGGCACATAGCTTTCTCGTGTCTTATCACGAATACTTTAATGTTGTGATGCTGTTATAACCCATAATTACCCAATTTATTTAATTTGGATTCCTAGCTTACGAAGGCATGTGGCATGTGGCTTAGCAGGTATGTGGTCGTTGTGAAGATCGAAAAAATGTTGTCTCCGAATTCAAAAATTCCAAGACAATTTTTTTTTAATGAAGTTTTATTAAATTAAAGGGAACGGATTTAAATAAATAATGAGTATGTATAGACGCACAGATGAATTGCCGGGAAGGCAAATAACTAAGAAAATAGTTATTTATGCACCTAGGGAGTAAAGTAAGCCATTATTCCCTGAGCGAATAAGTTAGTTCTTGAGGCGAAGCCAAAGGAACCATGGTCCCTAAATCTCGAGGCGAAGCCGAGGGAATTACACTTTTTAATTCCCTAGGCGTAGCCGAGGGGGATGAAGTACTTTACTCCCCAGGTACATCCGATATTTGATCTCCAGTAGAGAGAAAAAAACGCATCTTATTACACAGTTTTTTATTTATTATTTTAATAAATAACAATAATTATTAGCACTTCTAATAGCAGATATAAGAGATTTCAATATTAAAAACAACAAAGAATAGCAATTAAAAGCGATCGGACAAAATGTGTAGCCGTGAGAGCAGGCGACAGAAGGACTGACGGAACAGGCAGACACATGCAGGAAAATATATGGGTCCTTGGTTTTGCCTACGGACCCTAATAACAAATATCTATAGGTAATGAAAGCCGCAAATAAAAAATAATTTTATGCTTGGATAGGTATTAATGATAATCTAGAAAAGAGAAGTGGAGGGTGTGATTATTAACAGCAGGAATCACTAAGATATGATTTGCACCTTGCAACAACATTCATTCATAATATCAACTAAAAGCTGTAAGAAACATATTTATTTTTATTTTTTTAAATTAATAAGCACTAAGTTTAGCAACGTAGCAAGGGCATTAGAGAGTAAAAATGTTATTTCGGTTACTTTTATTTTAAATCTTTTAGATGAAAAATGTAATACAAACGGACTGAAGTTTTTAAACCAGATGTTGTTCACGCTGAAAGGCTAGACAATAAATAACAATTTTATATTTTTCATCAAAGTCTTTTTAAAAGAAACTAAAAGTCGATTTGATTTCTTTTGTCATTTTACTGTTTAACTTTATTTCATCTCCTTCCTCCTTGAAAAATATTATTTTGAATATGATATTAGGATGAACTGATGCGAAAGTAAACCTTACGCCTTTCTCTCTAAATCCAAGACTATCTATTTCCATTTCCTTCCAAGAACGAAGTTTTCACAATCCAAGATGGCAAAGAGAAGAAGGGAATTTCAGAAAGCAATTTCCCGATTTTCTTGAAAATTCCTTACTTAAACCACATGCAACTTCTATTTCCTCATGGTAATTTCGGGTAAAGACCTCGGCAGATGTTTGAGAGACTAAGTTAGCTCTAAAGTGACTTAAGAGTCGACTTCACTCATTGTATTAAAAGCAAAAAATTAACTTCGGGAAAAATGTTAAAGAGCTGCTTTTCATTTATTAAAACTAAAGAAGCGATAATTCAGACAAATCAGAGACTGGTGGCTCTTATTTGAAAACTGACAAAAAATCGTAATGCAAAAATTTTCCCCAAGAGAGAATGCGGATTCAAAGCATTTTATCCCGATGATTTGCTTTCCTCTTGAAGAAAATGCTCTTTCTTTCTAATGAAAACTGTTTCAACAGGGGCTTTTCTTCACAAGTTGTAGTAGAAAGCTTTTAACTCTTTAACTAATGCACTCAAGAGAATAAATATTCTCTTCTTCTTCTTATTTAGAAAATCCTTAATAGGAGCTATTTATTAAATTTCCTTCTCAGAAATGTACCATTTTCCTTTTCTCGTTTTTAATCAAATAAAAAGGGAAAGCTTTGTCGTTTGCTTCATTTTAAAATTTTATTTTATCTTAGTATCTAACATGATTTTTGTTATACTTAAGTGTCAAATTTTAATAATGTTATTCCTTATATTATTGTTTATTATAATTTTATACTTTATTTCTCTCCGTAACTTGAAAGATGATTAAGTTTTAGGCATCCCGAAACAATTTGACTATCCTATTCCAATCTGAAAGACATTTCGTATTAAATTACTTTTTTAACAAATGAAGGTTCTACAAAAAGAACATTAAGAAAACTATTGAATACATACTTCATAATAATTATAAACCAATTTTGAATGAACTTTTTCACAAAATTTGTTATCTTTCTATCATTATTGTAAGATCGTTTGAGAAGATCATTCACGTCCAAGTAACAAAACAACTTACATATTAAAAAGTATGATTAATTAAAAATATTTCTAATAAAATATGTTTACTTTTGTTAATAGTTTATTATAATTTAGCATAAGTGTTCCTTTGGTTGAACTGAGAGATTGACGAACAGTCGATTCTAAACAAATGTGCATAACTTACATGAATATTTTAGCAAATAAGGTACGTAGTACAATTTACCAACACATTTAACTCAATAAAAACTAGAATAATCTTAATTTTACTATATTATGAGTAAACCATTCTGCCTTCAAAATAAGTTAAAGATGCTAATGTTAAAGATATTTTAACATAAATTAATTATTACTGTTTGCATTATACTTTATATTTTCTTTAATCCAAGAATATTGTAGCATAAAACTTAGCAACAAATAAATATACGTTTTCTCTAAGCCTGAAAAAGAATCCAAGAACTAAAATTTATGTATATAAAATTAAAAGTTTGTCTGTACATTAGTCAGAATTTAAAAATGTTTGATACTTTTTCATTTTATACATTCCGAAAACCGAATCCACCCTAGACTTTTATTGTGTGTGTATGAGTGTCGCCACCAGTCCGACTATATAGGCACAAAACTGCGAGAACAAAATTGATTAATTTTTTTCAGAGGTGAGCTCAAACATGTTGCGCATTTTATATAGCCTTGGTTACATAGAAAGATATTAAGAGAACCAGATATAGAGATAGAACCAAAGTAGATATTGAGTAGAACCAAAGTTATTAACAATTTTATACATACATATATAAAATGTATAAAAATAACCTAAACAAATTAGGTTGACCCACCATAACCAAAACCCACAGACTCGCTTACCAAAATGTTTGGGTACTTCTAGACCACCTAGAGACTCGCGGTTTTTTGCGTTTGGCCGGAAATCGGCACAAACCGACTGATAAAATCCGAAAAGTTTTAATTTTATTTTTGCCCCCATTAAAAAATTTACGATGGGGGACACAACTTTAAAGTTTTTTTGGAGGCTTATTGCGGCTAAACGGTTTCGAAAAGCAGATTGCACCAGTGGTAACTGATTTTAAAAGATCTTCGAATTTGATATTTTTGTTTAATTTTTTACTTTGAGCTCTTATGGCATCCGCAATTGTTGACCGATTTAATTTCTGATTGGGGTGCTTAAACCTCACACTGATGCTCTTTAAATCGAGTATTTATTATTTTAATAATTTGTCCTAGAACAAGAGTTATTAAATATTATTAACTATTATTAGTTAGTAAATTATTATTAGTCATTAAATATTTACTGGTGATACTGCCGTAATGAGAGAAGAGAATGGTTATTAAATTAATGCACCAATGTTTGATGATTATTCAATGACTTCCCAGTCTAATTAGTTTTGACTACGTTAATTTTATCATTTATTAAATCTTTCTTAGCATTGTTATTTATTACTATATTACTTAGTTTCGACTGGCTATCTTTTTTATGTAAATAGACTCCAAACTACAATATGGAGAGTATTGTATTCTTAGTAATGGAATGAATGATGCTTAATATAGATTCTATTCCTATAGATGGCTTTTGAAACAAAACTATTAGGCCCTCCGCACACGGGTCGACTGATTTGCAACTCGAGTTGGAAACTTGTTGCGCACGCAACTGTTCTGTGACACGCCCCGTGTAGAAGGTAGGGGTCCGCACACGGGTCGACCAAAACCAGACCAGTTTGCAACTGGTTGCGCGAGACCGTCCTTCCCCGTTGCAAAGTGGTTGCAGATATAAGTTCAAAGAAAAATACCGACAAGAATGAATGATCAAAGCTCCGTATACCCACTGTGTGAAAAGAGGTCACCGACTAATCTAAAATCAGTTGCACTCGTGTGTGGACCTGGTTTTATTCCGGTTGCAAACTGTGACTATTTTGCAACTAGTTTCCAACTCGAGTTACAAATCAGTCGACCCGTGTGCGGAGGGCCTTAAGCTAAAAAGATAACTAAAACTAAAAGTCTAAAAAGGATAATCGTCTTCTTTTTTTAAATTTCAGTCTGAGGGACTCTACCCATATTGTAGTGTAACTATTTCGGTAGTGCAATGCATAAGGTTTTAAGGGAAAGATTATGGTTGTTACAAGATCAAGGAATAAGCCAGTTCCCAAATATTACCTCTTTTTTAATCAAACAGGTTATATAATAATACTTTTATTCCCCTAATGGTACTAAATTAGATGAAGCGAGCGTAGCAAGCTTCTTACATTGGAATATAGAATATGTACTATGTGAATGATAGAGTCATGCAATGCCTAGTGTAAACTTATTTACGGTGAATTAATGCCCAAATTTAATTACAAGAGGAATAATTTTAAGATAAAAAGAACTTTTTATATACTACGTTTTTAAATTTTCTGTTGAATCGTATGTAATGTTGATAATAATATAATCGATAAATAATATAATCGATATTTCCTGTTTTGCTGTCATTCAATGTTTATCTATCACAAATTTGATACCCGTCAAAATGAAGATTGCTTAAATATTGGATATGGCAAAACAAATAAAATAACTTGCGGATTTTTTCCGAACTAACTTTCCGCACAGCAAAATTTGCTGAAAACTAATTAAATTCTGCTGAAAGATGGCTAAAAGTATTAAAATAATGCATTGTCATCGTGTTCTGAGCTATGCTAAAAGTTTCAAATGTCTAGCTATTCGGGAAGTTAGTTAGAAATCGATTGCCAGATTTGTACCGGACAAACAAACAAACAAGAATGCAAGCTAATAAAAACGTAGTAAAATAAGCATAAACTATTTCATACTTGAGGAAATCTGTGCAATAAAAGAGATTATTTTGGCAATGGATTGTCGTGACGAATTTCACGATTATTTTCAAACCAACAACATTTTGGATTGATTTATAAATTTGATTTTAATTTAAATAATTTGAATAATAACAATATTACTTACTTAAAAAACTTAAAACTTACTTACTTACTTAAAATTACAATTACTTAAAGTTTTATTCAAAGATAAATTTATTCTGATTCAAAAATCTTAACAACTGGCCTTCTTGTAGAGAAGAACAAACGCAGATAATTAGTTAAATTTTATCGGGATAAATGGCTTTGGGGCATCGTTTTATTATGATGTTTATTAAATTTGGAACAACTCTAATTAACAGAGTATTGTACTACTCTCACAAATGTATTATAATTAGTATGAAAATAATTAATGCTTTTCTTGTCAACTTTTTAAAAAAGACGGAATAAAATGGAATCTGGATCAAGAGTAATCCATAAAGCATAAATGTGTTTAAAAAATCCTCAGACTTTCATTTTGTAAGGCTGCTTCTTACTATGTGAAAGGGACACAAGAAAAAGTCTTAAAAAAACTAATTTAAAAAGTGATCGAAGGTATAAGAAAACGCTCAATAGACTTTGAAGTAAATTGTGTAAAGATTTTGTTGCCATTTAGCGGTGAAGTTAGTTTTTTCCATTTCTATGGGCCGGTAGCTTATGTATGTAATGCCACACTACATTACAAGTAAATGGGATAGGAAACCTATATAGCGGGCATTACACTCTGAATGCCGAATGTATAAACTCAGTGTTAAAGGAAAACATTTACATTCAATGCTCTAAGACGAGAGTAGCTAAAATTTTACATTCAGTTCCTTACATTAGGATTCTATTTTTTAGTTTTTTTTCTCTCTCTCCCCCTCTTTTATTTTTTATCGGGAGTTATAAAGTAAGACTATTTTTTTCGACCATTTTAACATGGAAAGCATTATAATTTTCTGGTAAGATTTTTTTTCCTCTCTTTTATTCAGGGGTAAGTGGTATTTTTACTACGTTTTTATTAGCTTGCTTTCTTGTTTGTTTGTTTGTTTGTTTGTCCGGTACAAATCTGGCAATCGATTTCTAACTAACTTCCCGAATAGCTAGACATTTGAAACTTTTAGCATAGCTCAGAACACGATGATAATGCATTATTTTAATACTTTTAGCCATCTTTCAGCAGAATTTAATTGGTTTTCAGCAAATTTTGCTGTACGGAAAGTTAGTTCGGATAAAATTCGCAAGTTATTTTATTTGTTTTGCCATATCCCATGTTTACGCAATCTTCATTTTGACGGGTCTCAAATTTGTGATAGATAAACATTGAATGACAGCAAAACAGGAAATATCGATTATATTATTATTTATCGATTATATTATTTCAAATATATCAATGGCACGCTTTAGATTTGGTGTTGGGGAGATCCGTTGTACAAAGATTTGTCCTTTTATAGGTTTAAGATCAGCTCTCTATGGTTGTCATTTATGTGAAGTAAATAAATTCGGAACTTTTTTTTTTTTTCACTAACATTATAATATATTATATAACAATAACAATTATATTATCAACATTACATACGATTCAACAGAAAATTTAAAAACCTAGTATATAAAAAGTTCTTTTTATCTTGAAATTATTCTCCTTTTGGTTGTATGATTAGATATACCCATTCGTATTCTTAAAAGTACGTTTGGTCTCAGATAGATTGATAGATAGAAGCATTAATTACCAAATAAGATATACATACATACTTATATACATTACGTTAATTTTCCTGCTGGAAAATCAGTTTAAGCCGTAGAGAAACGTTTGGTCTTACTGACATGACATCTATATTTTTTGAAAAATTTAAACATTGAAATAAACTTTCAGCTATATTTACTATCAGTACTGTGTACGTAGAAATACTGACTTAAAATGCCATAAAATCTACTTTACTTTATTTATAATTAAACATATAATTGATTATATTTTACATTATAGTGTGCATTAAACTCAGCTTAAATCATGTTTGTGAATACGGCCCTTAAAATTTAATTTAGTATGTAATAATTAAAGCCCATAGAAAATACAAAAGAAATGACAGTAAAACTCTTATAATACAATAGCGCATTCAGAAGTTGAAACTTGTCTTCGATGTTCTATTATTTTATCATTCCATTAAACACTTGAATTTACCTTAATTAAATTAAATAATAAATACACAATTAGGAGAACTTAATTAAATTTAAATTCCCTCATCTAAAACAAATTTAAACTATATTTATACCTCCAAATTATCTTAGTAATAAATAACACTAAAAAACATGCTTTAATCACTCAGCATCTGGATAACAAAAATAAAATTCCAGAGTTCACTTTTTCACACTACTCGACTTCATAGTAGTTGATAGATAAAAGAAGACAATTTTCTATGTATATTCAGATTCATCTACCAAATACAGACCATTGTTTTTAATTAAATATACTTTTTTTACTTACTATCTTGATTTTTTTTTCTCAAGAATATTTAACAAGAGTTGTTTGTCTAACTATTTCCAGTGCCTTTAAACTTTAATTAATTTTTTTTTTCTTGTGAAAATGTATATTCTATTTAAATTAAAATTCTTTTATTTTAACTTTTAACTCACTCTTGAGCATTTTCCCCCCAAAATAATAGTGTAGAAAAAAATTGTATTATACCACAAAAAAAACTTTTTTCAAGAATTACGTACTTAATTCGTGCGGGACTTGACTCCTCTTTTTCGGAATTTGACTCAATAAAAGAAAACCCTAACCCAAAGGCCTAGTAGCATTTCAATTGCTGTATGTGGAATGAATTTCTTCTCTACTGACAGATCTTTTAAACCTTTTGAGGAAAAACCCTCTTTATAATACATTAACCCCTTTGAAACACAATAAATTCTTTCTTTTTTTACATTCGCTAAAATTCCTCACTTCAAAGAATAATATTCTACAATACGTAATTAAAACACTGACTCGATAATCATTCATCAAGAGCACTGTAGAGAATTATTGATTAACAAATTTGCTCATTGTCAAGTCCATCAATTTTTTTTTAACGTTTTAAATTTATATCTAAACAAAAAAGAGTTCGGTTCAATTTGCCATTGAGAATGCATTATGTCCTTGATTGTTCATATAATTTTTAATTGTTTTGGTTAAATTTTTATAGTTTTTATTGTAGCAAGATATACTTCACGCATAATTTATGTTTCTTTAAACGGACGACCAATTAAAATTTATAGAATCTAATAGTTTCGTTACGATTCCGTAAAAGCATAAGATGTGTGGAAAATCTATTTGTTAAATCTTGGAATAAATTAAATTACCCGCCAATAAATCAGCATACATTATTGCAGTACGTATTTATTTATTTTTTATCATAGATACTTTAATAAATAGAATAACTATAGTGTAGTTTAATAAAAATTAATCATATTCGTATTGTATTACCCTTTAATCTAATTTATTCTTCAGTCTTCCATAGGTCTATAGGGTATTAATAAATTTTATTGCTACTCCATGTCTGGCTATATTTCACCTCCTTTGAGGCATCCTCAGGCCTAAAAGAAGATTTTAAATTTATTTATCTACATTTCATTCACATTAACAAATATTTACATAAAAACTTTGTATTATTACTTCTATCCAACATAATTTTAGTCTACAGGCCACCACAAGAAGCGAGTCGCCGACTGACAAAGTTATCCTACCTTATGGAATCGCACATCTATGCCATGTCCACCGACGAACCGGGTACATGGCAACTGGGCGCCGGGCCACCTCTCCCCCGTTGACATGCCAAACTTAACGTAACCATATAATTATGGTATAAGTTAAGTCACAAAATTATATGTTAAATAGTCGGGCCACCATAGGAGGTGGGTCGCTGATTGATGGGGTTTTCTTGCCTTATGGAGTCGCTTATTTGTGCCTTGTCCGCCGATGGATTGGGTGTATGGCGGCTGGGCGCTGGCGCTGGGGCGTTTCTTTTTTGTTGACATGCCGGACTTGCCCTTCTGCGGGAGCGTTGGGGGAGGTGGATAAGGTTTTGATTTTCACAGGATCGTTAGTTGAGTTGTTTCGGGAACAGTGGTGAAGGTGGCCGCCGATAAGAGTGGGCCGGCCGGCCCCCAAATGGCCGGCCATTTGGGGTGGCCACCGCCCCAAACATATCGCTCTGCGGGGACGTTGAAAAGAAAACGGCCCACTCGTATCGGTGGCCGCCTTTACCACTGTTTTTGAAATGATTTGATTGGGCGATCCTGAGAGAATCAAAGCTTTGTCCGTCTCTTTTCAGTGTTCCCGCAGAAGGGCAAGTTTGGCATGTCAACGGGGGGGGAGAGGTGGCCCGGCGCCCAGTTGCCATGTACCCGGTTCGTCGGTGGACATGGCATAGATGTGCGATTCCATAAGGTAGGATAACTTTGTCAGTTGGCGACTCGCTTCTTGTGGTGGCCTGTGGACTAAAATTATGTTGGATAGAAGTAATATTACAAAGTTCTTATGTAAATATTTGTTAATGTGAATGAAGATGTAGATAAATAAATTTAAAATCTTCTTTTAGGCCTGAGGATGCCTCAAAGGAGGTGAAATATAGCCAGACATGGAGTAGCAATAAAATGTATTAATACCCTATAGACCTATGGAAGACTGAAGAATAAAATAAAAATTAATATACACTAGAAACCAAATCGTCAACTCGCTCACTTGAAAGCCATCCATGAAAGCAAATGAAAAAAATCGGTCCGAGACAACTCAGACAAACTTTCTCATATACGAGTTTATAATTATTTAGCCCAGTGTTTTCCATTTATTAGTTTTCGTATGTAAATTTAATTATTATTGAGCATTTCATTAAAATGTATCATAAAAATAACTTCTCCCGGGCGGGGAATCGAACCCGGGCTCTCTCGGTCTGCGTTTTAAGCTTTTTTCTCAGGAACTAGATTTTTCCCGGGAAAACGGCTTATATCTTTGGATTCGTATTTAAATGGACTATATTTTAGAATTTTTTAATCAAAATCGTCGGAACTGTTTGCGAGAAATGATTCTTTTTACGTTTTTTCAGAGTTTTTGGGGGGTAGCGCCCCTAAATTTAGAGCTAAAATTCATTTCTCGATTTCGCCTCGGGGTATGATTTTTCTGAATATGTATGCCAAATTTCGTCAAAATCGGCCCAGTAGTTTAGGCTCCAGGCGTCTGCACAGACGACAGACGACAGACAGACATTTTTTAAAACCACTTTTTTGGACTCAGGGGACCTCAAAACGTGTAAATCCATCAAAATCTCAAAATCGAATTTTCGCGCCATCACAATACTTTCTCTTTATATGAGAAAGTAAAAAATAACCCGTTAAAAATGCGTCTTCCCCAAAAAAGACCTGAAACGTGGAAATTTTTAAAAACTTTTTTCACCACTTTGGTCAACTTTTCAAGGGCTTTAAAACGACATGTATATTGTTTCTGTATCATTTGTTCTTTTTCTGATCGGCGGAAATAAATCCCCCCGATGACGCCCCCTCGCGGGGGTAAGTCGAAGAAAAAAAGTACGCACACTTTCCGGTACAACTTTGCGAGCTTAGAAAAAGCCGCCATAAAATTTTTAAACATTGTACCCTTATTAAAAAATTATTTTACAAAATTTCCTAAATAACGCACTTTTTAACCGTACCCAACTTTGGACTTGCTTTGCGGTACTGAACCACTAAAGTACACGACAAATGTTATTTTTCCTTGAAAATAAACTATAAATTAAGTACCCTAGAAGTAAGAACCAAATTAAAAACCCAACCCACCCCCCGAAAAAAAATCCCAAAAGTACCCCATTTTACCCTTTGCCCCTCCATTTCACCCGGAGGGAGTACTTTTAAGTACCACGTTACCAATGTTTGGTCAAGCTCATTTTTAGTAATTTAAACGAAAATAAAAGAAAAAATTAAAAATACCACCAAAAGTTGGTATACATGTAACGGTACTTTTTTCACCCCTCTTCCCCTAGGTGACGCAACATTTAACGGCACCCCCGCCCCCCACCACAGCTCGGTCGGCCTTCGGCTTCCCTCGCAAAGACAGTTGTGAAGAAAAAAGGCGCGTACCGATTTTAATCTTAAGAACCGACTAGTCACAACAACAGCTTATGATACCATAAAACCAGATGTCTTTAGGGTTATTAGTTAGTGTTAATCCTTCAAAACATACTCCTCACGCACAGCGAGATTATACTGAAACCTCTTGGAAATAATAGAAAATACAGAGGAGATAAAGCAATTAAAATTTATGCAGGTTACTCTATTAGTTTCACAGAAGTGGAAATATATACATTCTCCCACCGATTGCAAGCAGCTTAAGCCGAAGATAGGTACTCGAATTTAATAATAATGGAAGACTGGTAAAAGTAAGAGCATCGGAACGAGAAGAAGTAGCCGGTTTTGGGAATGAACGAGGCTACAAATTGAACGAATTCTGCGAACGAATTCTGCGTTGTAAGATTAGTATACCCTCGACTATATTTTTCTCCAATGTGTGATAGCGAATAATCATTATAATGAAGAAGTTCAATAATCAAAAAATGACTTCACACAGAATGATTATAATTTAACTATTAACCGGTTTCGTCTGTTCTAATGCAGCCTTCTTCAGATAATCTGATAATTATTGTGTGACTTCACACAATTAACATTAGATAGCTGAAAAAAGGAGCATAGGGACAGCCGAAACCAGTCAGTTGTTTAAATTCAATCATTCTGTTAGAAGACGTTATATGATTATTAAGCTGCACCTCTACAAAAAAAACAACAAAAAAACATAGGTTTTTAGCATAAATAACAATTAAACTAAAATATTCATTATTCATATATAAACTGCGACGCAAAAATCACAGTTGATCGAACGAAAATAGAAGTTGAAGACTATTTAGTTAAAATATCTCTAAAGAAGACTTGGTGACAAAATAAATAAAAAGAAGAATCAGACCTGCATGTATAGAATTTTCAACACATTTTGCTTAGTTGGAGTATCCATTAATAATTGTAATATTGCATCACATTAATAAATAAATGGTATTATTATCACATAAAAAAAAACTAGCGATCAATAAATTATTCCTAAACGGACAATTAATTTATTTTGTATGTAAGAGGGATACTAATTGCACTAAATAATTAAAGCTCAATACGATTTAAATTTAAAAACAAGGCTTTATTGAAACTAAATTTAATGGTCAAAGTTTCTTTAAGAGGAATTATATTTGCATTCAGTTCAATTATTTGCTACATTTTTAATAAATATTTTTTGTAATTATAAAATACTTAATAAATATTCCTCAAAAAGTTAAAAAAAAAAAATTAAATCCAGCACTTTTAAGTGAAAAAGTAACCATATGAAGTAGTTATTCTAAAAAAACTATATTCCGATTTATTGAATTAAACTAAATGTGACCCCTCAGAAAATCAAACCTAAAAAATGTAAACAACCACCTGTCATTAAAAATGTTAACATTATAACATAAAATGATTATTAAGAAATGAATAATAGTGTATAATATTCGTTCAACTTCAATCTACTTATTTCGACTTAAATCTTATACACGTATAGAAAAACGGTAATTAGTGATTTAAAAAAATTAAGATTTTTTTTTAATCTTAAACGACTAATCTTATACGTTTTAATTAGATTTAAATCAACCTAAAAAAACAAAACATTCATTTCCTATTCACGTGAACGTTATAAACTTTATTTTTCGATTAGATAGAAACTTTTATTAAATAATTAATATAAAAATGCCATTTTTCAAAACTGGTCTTATTTTTGACTTTTTTTTTTTTTTTTTTTGGTTTCTGTATTCTTCACTTTAGTTGTATCTATGTGCAAAATTTGGGTAAGATTGAATGACGGTAAGTGGTTCAAAATTGGGGTAATAGGTGTGCGATGAAACTTAAAAAGCAAATAAATTTGACGCCATTTTGTTTTTGTTTTTATTTTTTTTTGGTTTCTGTATTCTTCACCTTAGTTGTATCTATGTGCAAAATTTAGGAAAGATTGAATGACGGTAAGTGGTTCAAAATTGGGGTAATAGGTGTGCGATGAAACTTAAAAAGCAAATAAATTTGACACCATTTTGTTTTTGTTTTTATATTTTTTTGGTTTCTGTATTCTTCACCTTAGTTGTATCTATGTGCAAAATTTGGGGAAGATTGAATAACGGCAAGTGGTTCAAAATTGGGGAAACGGAAATGTGAGATGAAACTTACAAAGCAAAGTAATATAAGACCAGTAAAAATAAAGTTAAATCATTTGTTTCCTTAATCGTAACAATATGATTTAATAACAGTATTTAAGTTGCTTAAAGTTGTTGATCTAGGTAATTTACTTACGGAAATCCCCATAATTATAAAAAAGCTCCTATAATATATTATACAACTTTTTGGAAAAATACGAAATACAAATTTTGAAGTTTCTGTAGATCAAGAGAGAAGATGAGTCAATCTTTATAGCTAACATTTTTTTTTTTTAAATTGTTTTTTATATTTAGTGTATTTCTTTTAGGAGTTTCTAGCAAGCACAATATTCTTAAAAATCTTCTTTTTAAATAATATAAAATCTCTAAAAATATTATCTCTTCATGCAAATAAAAAGAAATAAAAAATTGTATTACCCAACCTAATCGAGTTGAGAGAGGAGTGGAGTGCGGGGTTGTAAACACATTTTGAATATAAGTTTACGGGGGCAAAGAAAGGAAATGTTCAAGTTTAAATCGAATCTATACCGGAGTGAGGATAGTCCAGACTTTAGCTCACTTCCTTTTCCGAGGCAAAGCTGAAGTTCCTAACGGCAAATGGTCTGTTGATGAAGATTTGTCTCAGTGATATCGTGAGAACTTAGAAAGAGGACGTTACTAAGAGAAACTCCTTCTCTACACTTCTGTTTATAACAAATTAAGGGATTTGCCTTGAGAAATGGTCCTCGTTCTAAAGACACGCTTTTACCCTTAAGTTTCCATGGAGAGGGAGAAACTTAGAAAGGTCGTTAAGTTATAATGCCGACGTGATCAAACGTTCAAGGGGATAGGAGTAAAAGTTGGCAGGGGAAGTTTGATTTAAGATACTAAATATGTTTAAGGAAGGGGGCATTGACAAGAAATACATTTCAACCAAACATAGAAGAAGCATTACTCTGGCAAACTACACCGATGAGTTAGTTTCAAAGAAATATTTGCCTAACAGGTTCAAAAGTCTTTCATTTCAAATCAGTTTCATTTTAGAACATTCACTTTTATGTGTTTTCAAAAACAACAAACCAATTATAATATA
The DNA here is from genome assembly GCA_951217055.1 of Gerris lacustris. Taxonomy (NCBI): domain Eukaryota; kingdom Metazoa; phylum Arthropoda; class Insecta; order Hemiptera; family Gerridae; genus Gerris; species Gerris lacustris. Next base: position 48,910,778 of record OX578278.1, read on the forward strand.
AATTAAAAATATTATATTTAAAAAAAACTAAAACACTTTTAAAAACATGCACTAAAAGGAGAGAATACTTTTTTTATCAGCCACTTTACATGCGCGAGTCACTAAAGATAACACAAATAAAAAACTATTGATAATGCCCCACGCTTATATCTTCAGTGACACACGCATGTATTGTGATCGCTTATAGTACTGTTTCTGATAAAAAAAGGATTTTATTGCATGTTTTAGAATAGAGTGAGTGTTGTTAATGTTTTAAATTGTAATATTATTTTCAACTTTTTAATCTTCGTAACAATAAACCATGAAATTTATTCAAACCTCACTTTCCTTTTAAAGGTCGTCGTTGTTGAAATCATGAATTATACCACCAAAATGTCTCCATATAATTCTGAAAATTTATTGATTTATTGTCTAATACAAACGGAAATGTCTCTCAGCCAAAGTTCAGAGCGTTTGCTGATTTTGATGAGTCAAACATAGATAACAAGATTTTTCCCTGAGAAACCTATTATTTGATGTGTCGAAAATATTTGTGGTGGTACATAGCTTCCTCGCATTCCTCGCATAGCACATAGCTTCCTCGCATAGTTGGGACTTTCTTTTTCCATTGGACTAAGCTATATTTGACAAACAATCCAAATTTCTTCAAAATGGGATGAGTACTTTTTGGCGACATAAAAATGTCATTCTTCAGATTTACTGCAACTGGTAATAAATAGGAAATTCCTATATCAATTGAAAAGAGACTTGTCAAATAAGAGACTTTCCAAGTGTAATAAACTAGGGCAACTAAATTGGTCATGGACACCTTCCCGGCGCCCGCTCTTAGACGTCCGTTTTAGAGGCTTTTTCGGGGGCGTGTATCTTGTTTCCAATTCACTTTAAAAAAACAACTCAAACTCAAAAAACAAAAAATAACTCGAATACGGTCGACCGCAGCGGTCCGGCGCACAGGACCTTTTTTGTAGGCCTTGCGTAAAGGGAAAAAATCGTTTTTTGTTTTTTTTTTAAAGTGAATAGGAAAAAAGATATACGCCCCCGAAAAAGCCTCTAAAACGGACGTCTAAGAGCGGGCCCCGGGAAGGTGTCCATGACCACTAAATTTAATTGTCGCTTAACGCTAATTTGTATAAATCTTAAAAAATAATTATAAATCGATGGCTCTTGAGACAACGGGACTGGCGTAGCACTCACCAACTAATCCTTAATGTCTGTCAGTAAAATCTGACATTGATTGATCCTACTCTGCAGAATTTGTATTTCTATTAACTATTTGTAAAACTTTGTATGGATTATTGGTCTGCGTTCATTATAATATCTGGAATAAGATTTATTAGACATTTCGGAAGAGGTTGTTTTACGTACTTGTAACTTTTAAAGCATTAATTTTATGTATATGTATAATGTACAAATAGTCATTGCGTAAAAGTGGGTTATGATATTGATGAATCATATTATTATTATTATTTTATTTAATTTACTTTAACTTAAAAATATAGTAACTAATTTTTCTCTCTGATTTAAATTAGGCTATGCTGCTAACAGTTATTTTTAGTAACTATGTACTAAAGTTATACAATTCCAAATAACTCATGATTAAAAAAAATGCAAGTGCTTCGTTAAGAAGAAAAGAAGAAATAACAAAAGAACTTCTCAATGTAGAATTATTAGAATAAATTGAAAGGACACTTAAGTCCAATTTATCATTGAAATAAAATTGCAATGAAAACTCCTCCTAGATTATTATTTCGTGATAATTTAAATACAGCCAAACTTTCCTACAAATCCTCACAAATTAAAATTACATTTATTTATTGTTAATCTTATCATAATTTTGAAGATGGAAAAAATTGGCAACATTTTTCATCGCACTCACTTAGGGTATTTTAACCATTGTAAATAAGTAAAATTAGAAAGAATAAATGGTATTGTATTTTTTAAGAAACCTAAGATTGCCCAAGATTTGTAGTTTCGATTTGAAATAAGTTCTTGTTGAGAGACATAATTATCATAAATCTTATATGTATATATTGTTCTATTGGACAAGAGCTTTTTAAAGAAAAATAAACTAAATAATCTTATATTTTTTCATTTAAATCATCTGTAGAATGCGTTAAGATTAAAAAGGACAATAAACTATGAAAAGAGCTATTCTTAATTATTTATCGTCCTTCGTCTTAAATAAAAATATGTTTAATACTTTTTACTTTTCATTTGCATATTTTTCAAATTTTTTCATACAAAAAATTTAAAAAAACACTTCTATAGGGTGTACTCTTAAATTAATATTAACAAAACACTTCTTTCATTATGATTTGTAAAAATTAAAAGGAGAAATTGAGAAGTAAAAAATCCAGGTTTATAAATGTAAATGAACTTATATTTAATAAGGTACAAGAAAATGAAATCAACTGGCAAAGTCAGGCTGTTTAGTAGATAGAACCATTATAAAAAATTTCTTAAGTAGCAGGTAAGACAACGTCGCGTCACTGAAAGAATTGAGCGTAATTATAAACATAGTAGACATTGCTTACCAGAATAAAGGGCATCTTCTAGGATAAAAGTAGAGACATACAATAAAAACATAGAACATGCGGCCCAAAAAAACAAAGTTTTTATTATAAATCCTTTGCAGTTATACATTTTGATTGTGTGAAGTGCAAGTTAATTAATTGTTTTTACATAGGTGCAGACTCTGTATGCCTAGTTTTAGCTTGATTGGATGATTGAAAGAGGGTTGATTGGATGATTAGCGTTTTACAGATTTTGATGACATACGACAGGCACAGACAAACGAAATCGAAGTCAATATAAAGAATGATGATACAAATTTTACCATGGAACATTTTTATATTTCTCTAATTAATGATGATCAGAAGGAGGCTAATCTGATGAGAGATATTTTCGCTACCGCTGACCTATTCTCGATGCGTGGAGATCACAACTTTCGAACCCATTCCGAGGATTCTTGAGAAGATTACATGATGCTCTTAAAGGGTGTAAAATTGTTAGCTTCTTAACGTGCTCCCAGTTATATTTACTAATTTCTAAGACCGACATTTACTCCCCTGAAAATGGCACCGTAACATAAAAACCTACTCTCATCGAGACACGATCACCATCGTTAAATACTATCATGTTACTCAGCGCAGAAGCCAAAGCGATAACATTAAGTAGAAGTAGAAAATTATGATAAAACTCAAATAATTTAAAAATAGGAATGTAATTAATAAATTCTACTTAGAAGTTAACCTGCGACTGAGTATATTTTTATATAAGTTAGCTTAAGTTTCCACTAAATGGAAGTTACTTCTGAAAATTAGCTCCTTAGAGATCTATCTATCTGTATAATAATGGCCCGAATCAACAGCAAACAAGGTGAAATCTTTTGGTACTTATACGAGTAAAATAATTGCTGATTGGTCAAGTATGCTTTTCAGTTATAAAGATAATTTAATTTAGTTGAGCTAGTATTTTAAAAGCTCTATATTTATGAAGTAATAATGTGGGAAAATATACTTTAAAAAAAAAAAAAAAACTCCTTACAAGCTCGTACATGAACAACATACCCGTTAACTCAATATAACCATTAAACTGAGGAATAAGGATTTCTTCTGAGGACTTTACCTAAGAAAGAAACTTCAAGAGAAAGATAAGTAATCGAATTGAAGAAGATTAGGAGGTGTTAAGCTGATTATAAGTTAAGTTAAAAGAATGACGTGATACAAGATCTTGAAAACTAAAAAGTCTGATAATTTTAGTCAGAATAATATATTGGAAGCACTTCCTTAGATTGCTTCCTGGGACAGGAATCAGTGGGCCGAGGGTTAAATAGTATCTACTAGCTCTCAGCCTTACTCGTAACAAGACAACCTATAAACTCTCCGAGAAAAGTCAAAATATTACCAAGATAACGTAGTAAGACAAGAAGCTAACAACCCTTCCGATTTCGAAAAGAAATAGTCTATTTATTTGATTAAATCTTTCAATACTTTTTTTTTTACTTCAATGTTTTTGAGATCTAATTTAAAATTATATTAATTTAACATCAGCAATATATTATATAGCTAGTATAAATAGCATTTATATATTCGAGTAGTGTCCCGATGGCAACGACTTACCTCGAAATGAAATTATTTATTTATTTATTTATTTCAATAAAAATAAATGTCTTCAAATAGATATAATAACTTATCTAAATCAATTAACTTAATTTTACTTCTTTTATAAGTATAAAATTAAGCCCGTTATCATGGGCTTAACAGCTCATTATTTTATAAACAAAATTATTTCATTATTACAGTATAAGTTATAAAATTATTGGAAAAAAAGAAACTAACTTTATACTCGTATACATTTTATATTATTAAAACTAAAGTATTCTTTTTATAACGAAAAGGCAAATTATCTCCAGAATCAATTTATCTAAGAATAAATGTGCTGGAATTGTTCTAGCAGACTAATATTTGTTTTAGGATAATTAGTATCATGAATAATTATTGATTTGAGATATAAATTTATTCAATGAAAAAGCAAAATGCCAGTTTTCTCCTTTTTCTAATTATATCTCTAGATTTCGTCAGAAAAGTCTTGTTAATTGTATTTGGTGTAACACTAATAATAATTGATGTAATGGTTACGCTCTATAGCCATCAGGATCTACTAGTTTTTTTCGATATCATACCAATTAGAGTCGGAATAATTGCTCTGTTGGATTTTCAATTCTTGCTTTAGTGAATCTCCTTAGCATCTACACTTTTGTTGAAGTCAATATCTAGTAAATACATTTTTTGGTACACATTTTTTCTAGGACTACATGGAGGGTCTTAACAACTCTACAGTCACTCCTTACATCCAATATTGGTACAACTTCAACAGCTTTAAATAATATATGCCTACCTCTATTTTTTGTAACAAAAGTCTTTTATTTTTGTTTTGATCATCAGAACTTAACAGTTCATTATTTTTGATGAAAGGTTTTGGGAAGAATGTATAGATTACCGACATACCCTTTCCTTCTAAGAATTGCCGTATTTGGATGGATTCATAGTATTTTCGTGTGCCAGTTTCTGCATTAATATATCCCATTACAATTATATACTGTATACCTGCATAATATCTATATTTCAATGCTTGAACTAATGGTTGGTAGAATATTTGAATCTCCTCAGCTCGTCTGCATCTGATGTGGACGCTTATACTAGTACAAATCTGACCAAAAACCACTTGTGTGGTAAAAAAACACCCCGCCAAGTCTGTGGTCCAAAAAAGTTGTGAAATCAACTTTCTGTCCCGCCAAGTGATGTTGGCACTTTCTCCTGATCCAACACTGTCAACTTAGATATTTATCAGCTTCTTCTCCTTGGCGGTGTTCCTGCAGTACTTCCCAAAGTTAACTGGTTGTACCCCACGCATCCTCTGCAAAGAAAGTAGTAGTTGCATGGGGTCATTCCTTGAAAGCTTAATTTGTATATTACTTATTTCTATTTTATTTGCTTTTTGATAATGGGAAAGATTTACAGCAATGATTATTGTGGCATCGAGAAGAGCCTTCAACAACACTGTTAAAAGGCTTTCCTCACACCGCCAAGGAGAAGAAGCTGATAAATATCTAAGTTGACAGTGTTGGATCAGGAGAAAGTGCCAACATCACTTGGCGGGACAGAAAGTTGATTTCACAACTTTTTTGGACCACAGACTTGGCGGGGTGTTCTTTTACCACACAAGTGGTTTTTGGTCAGATTTCATGACTTTTTGTAAGGTCCCTAAGGAAGGATTCTCTAAACTGTTTATTCCCACACATTAGAGTCAAATAAAAGTGAAGTTAAGAGCTGGACAAGGCCTATGGAGATTGGAGAACTACGAGACCTATGACATTGAAAGAACTTAACATTCTTATAGTAGCAGCATAATATAAAGATTTTTAGCGGCATTTGGCCACCTAGATACACTAACGTTGCTATCATTTGCGCATATCCAGCTGGATCCTGACCTTATATAAGTAACGAAGTCACCCCTTAATATTGTCTTAATTATATACCTTAATTATAAAGTATATATGTTAAAAGTAACTAATGGTATAATTACAATAATATATATTATTATTATATTACATATATTGTTGATTATTATTATTATTATATATATATATGTATGTAATAATTATTTTTTATATGTTATAATATAATATAGGCTCACTACTTCGCATGACGCTTACTTGGATTCTCGCTCCACATTCAGCATAGGAATAAGTTGATTGATTGTAGGGGGGGGGGGGGGGGGAGAATGAGTTGGGGGGGGGGGGATGCACTAGGGCTCTAGACAAATCCAAAAAGCCCTCATTTATTAAAATCGGTTCAGTAGTTTAGGCTGTAGGTGCGTCAACGTTAAAGTGACTGTTCGCTAGCTTGGTTTCTCGCTCCGCGTTCAGGGTAGGGATGAGTTATCTAATTTTTTTTTATCTAGGAATGCACTAGGGCCCTAGACGAATCCAAAAAGCCCTCATTCATTAAAATCGGTTCAGCAGTTTAGGCTGTGGGTGCGTCAACGTAAAATGAAGGAAGAATAAGAATAAGAATAAGAAGTCATCAAAACTACCATTTTCAAACCTATTTTTCTCTACTTCTACTTGACCGATTTCGACATTTTTTTTTTAATTTTGATCTACAGGACACGGCCTTCAAAGATATTAAAAAATTATTTAGGTAGCTTGTATGTATTCCACGCTGCAGACCCTCAAAAACCCTAGTTCGTCACCTACAGTATATATACACTGGCAGCTTTTGTGAAATTTTAACTTTTTGACTTGGCGGGGCGGAACGCTGCTGCGTTCCTAAATACAAACTTCTTAATATATACTTTTAATGCTTCCTCCTCTATGCTTTGCTAACTAAAGGTGGCAAATTTATGATCTCGCCACTCAAAAGAGGAATCAGTGATCACGACAAGGCTACCATATGAGGAGATTCTTTTGTATTTTTTCCACCAAGCAGCCTTAAATCAGGGTAATCCGTCCTTCCCAGAAATTGACGAAGCTACAGTCAAGTAGTTCCTAGACAACTTAGCAATCTAATCTTAATCTAGTACCTGAGCCTCAAGCCTCTTCTTGCCCAAACCGGCGAGTGGTAGCAAGTTCGATTTGCAACAGAATATCCCAATTTCGAATACAAGCGAAAACGAAATACATATTTTATTTAAAAATGCCAAACAATAATTTTGCCACTTTTATTACCTCACCACTGCAAGATGACACATGTTCACACTGATCACGCGGATAATTTTAGTGTAAATCGTTCAAAATGAACGAATATTTGCTCATCTCTACAATATATTCTGCCCCTTAAATATGTTCACCACGAGTTGACTAAAAACTGTAAATTTTAACTCTTATAATTTCATTTGCTATAATTAGCAGTTCCAAATTTATTTAACAATATTTTCCTCATAATTTAAGTGAGAGTGTGACGCTAGCAGTAATGAAAGGAGCAAATATATTAAACTTTCTGCTAAATCAATGAACTTTTAACCCTATTTTCCTTAAGAGCTTTCTACCTAACTTTGCATCCTAATTTTGAGTATTTATATATATACTTGAAGTATGCTTTTCCTACATACAACAGACTTCATAAAAGCAAAGTTAAATGATAATTAAAAAAGTTTATTATCATGAAGTTGATTATTTTTGGTGTTTTAATTTTAAACAATATAATTACCTAACAAATGTGTGCTGTATTAGCGCACACATTAACTATTGTACTCAATACTATGCTAAATCATATATGTGTCTATTTTTTATGTTAATGTTTCCAAAATAATTTTATCCGATACTTTGATGGATTTACATTCAGTACACTCCATTTTACAGACATTTGTGCCTCGTCAGTAGTCAGTACTCTGTGGATTGTTCAGATAGAGTACAGAAGATGTTATGCAGGAACGATAGAGAACAATGCCAAGCAAAATGTACATAAGAAATCTTGTCTGAGTGATTTCTGAAAAATAATTATTTTATTTGAAAAAGTTTAGTTTTATTTTTTGTTTCAGTTATTCTGCTTTAAACAAAATCATAATGTTTAACCTTATCAGAGAAATCTTACAACTATCAAATAAGGATTTAAAAACTATTTTACAAATTCCATAAAAACCCGAAACAAACAAAAAATAAAGATTTTAAATTTTAATTTCTCTTTTCTTCAGAATACTAATTAGTTACTCTACATTAGCACTAAAATGTAACTACAATATTTAAATTTTATTGCTGCTTCCATAATCGAAAAGGAAAAACATTTTTATTCAAGACCAGTAGTAGTATACTGTAACTAATATAATAATGTTTTATTAAAAACATTAATGTATGTATACCATTCATAATTTCAAATATAACTTATAAAGGTTATCAATTTGTTTCCCAACCATGTGAAACGTAACAACAAAGGAGCTAAGTTTTATAAAAACGGATTTACCAACATTGGCAAATGTCGGTTGTTTGGCAGAGATATTGTCACTATTTTACAGCTCCCCACAAAAAAAAAAAGAAAAGAATAACAAAGGTTACAATAAAACAATGGGTTGGCATTTTGTTCCCCTTTAGAAAACAGTCTAGATAAACTTATTTTTTAAGTCAACAGGTATTTTATGGTACAAACAAATTTAGTTATTTTTTAAATCTGTGAATGACAAGAACAGGCTGCGGTTCTAGTTTAACTTTATGTGTTTGTTTTATTGGTATAATAATCTCAGAGAAAGATAAGGGATAATAAAGAAGAGGAAAGGTAATACAGTTATTTTATTTTTAACTCAGTCACTCATAAAAAATAAGCTAAAAATCTGTAGTGTAATATGAAAGCTACTGGTATTTATTTATAAATAAAAACTGTGAAACCTAGGTAAACACCACTGTTAATGGAATTTTTCCATTATTAATGGAAAAATTCTATGTAACCTTAAAATAATATTTCATTTTTAATTTAAAGTACCATAAATGAAAGCAAAACTAATAATTATTTGTGTATGTAGTTTTCCGTACTGTAAACAGCGAGAAGCCATTGTAGAGCGCACAAATCAGAACCTTTTTATGAGCATAAAAAAAAAAAAAATGATGTACATGTTTGATCCAGGAATAAACCCAAAATACATTTAACATTTAATACTCGGCAATGGTTGGAGCAATATTACCATACTTAGTTTGGATAAACTCATTTATTCTAGAGAAATTGTTAACATTAACTGGTTAAGCTTAACAACTGGGTTCCTGGACATTGTGGCATTGAGGGGAATGAGATTGCTGACCAGTTAGCTAAAACGGGTTCCAATTCGACCCCAATTACACCAGAACCAGTTGTTGGCGTGCCACGTTGTGGAGTGAAAAATTCCATATGGACATTTTTTGAGGCTAGATTCATATCTAGCCTCATAAATGTCCATATGGAATTTTAAAATAAAAGAATATGGATCACTGCTTCAGGTATGCGACAATCTAAAATGATGATCCGGGAACCATCTCAGAATCTTACCAGATCGCTGCTCTCGCTCAAAAAACAATCCTGTCATCTTTTGACAGGATTTCTTACTGGACACTGTAGGCTAAATCGACATCTACATCTGCTTGGCCTAGCAGAAAGCCCAGTGTGCAGGCTGTGATGAAACCCCTTCTCATCTAATTAGCAGCTGTCCTGCATTAACACACCTGAGGTGGAGAATCTTTGGCTTAACCATCCTGCCAATTGAAGAACTAAAGTTACTTCCCCTAAACAAGGTGCTCACTTTCTGTGGGTCTGTGAGCTTGCTAAGAGGATAGGGTACTATAGTATGGACTATTAAACTGGGTTTGCTCCTTGGATCCACACATGAGGTCTTATTGCTTCGGACTTTTTTTTATATACAAAGAAGTCCCCCGGAAAAAAAAAAACAAAAAAAAAAAAAACATTAACTGGTAATAAATGCGCAGAACAAATAATTTTAAGCATAATAAGTATTTTTAGGTGATACATGTTCCACACAAATGAACATATCGAGTAGATGAGTAAAGTGGTGTCGGATCCCTCGTCCTATAATAACCTATGTGTTAATCGAGACGAAAAAATAATAAATACGTATTTTTACTCATGATTACAACAAAGATAACACAATAGGATAAGATAAATACAAAAGATCACAGATTGCAGTCAGATAATTACTTATTTTTATTTTCTCTTATCTTTCTTTTTATCAGTCATTCGCTCAATTACCTTCTAATCATTAGATTAGATGCTATTTCTAATAGATTCCGCCAGAAGGTCAATTCTAGTTCTGAGAACTGTTAGACTGGTTTGGATGGCGTGGGTTTATCGTTAAAGTTGTTTTGTTTATATTATGTTATAGTTGTCAATGTTGTCTCGATCCAATAATAAAAAAAGAACCCCCCCCCCCCCCTCTTGCTTAGTGGAAGCCTGGAATATTGCTACGCTAAGGCAACGACATTTATTCCAATAAAAAAAATGTTTGATTTGATTTACTGGTCTTTAAATAGATATAATACAATTAATCTGTAAAAATTTTACACTTGGACGAGTCTCGAATCGCAAACTTCGTTACACGATGACACTATATGAAAAAATTCACTCTACCGCCGCCAAAGAAGTTTCACTTCAAAAATAAGATCCTATTTTTTACACGTCAATTAAAATTCGTCCTAAACAGCTATGCCATCTTAATCTATCAGTTATTGTGTATTGACAAAGTGTCTCATTGCACTCTTGACGTCTTATTTTCTGTACGAATTGAATATACATATGTAACACTTCCCTTAAACAGGTATCTTCAGAGTTCATTTATTTACTTCTTCAACAGCCTGTTAGGTTAAAAATATTTAAATCGCCTTTCAATGCTTAAAACAAGTAAACATCAGGGGGAGATTATTTCAATTTATGCAGAGAGCATATTATTTCATATATAAAAAATCGCTCGTAAAAAGTTTCGATCATCTTTTACAATCCTGAATTATTTTTTCTTGTTTCCATTTCCCTTCTTCCTCAGATTTTAAGTTCGTTCTTTAAAACTCTTTAAATTTTAATATGTATTCCTTCAGTCTAGATTCAAAAACAAACAACAGGTGGCAACCTAATTCCACTACTCTCCAATGAATATATGAAAGTTTCATGTACCAATAGTTTCTTTATGTTGTTTGTTATATACCAGTTTATGTGCAAATATTGATCAACGAATTTTACAACTCCTCTTTCTGTTAACTCCTATAATAAATTGAAATACTCGTTTGACGGGTAAATATATGTTACTGATAAAACTAAACCAATTTGCCTTTAGTTTAGTAATGTTTAGAAAGTTATGAATGTGGTTTTCAGTTTCATTATTTGTATAGTTTCCAACAAAAATTTTAGAGCAGGAGTTAGTTTATTTTAGGTTTTGGGGTGTTAAAAAATGAAAAGAGTCCTTGTTTGTCGTATATTTGTTACCGTCCGCTTCATATAGGGCCGAAATTAAATTACAAATTGGTTTGCTCGGTTCGCCCCCTCCCTTCCCATGTTTCTCATGATCGGCCGAAGGGAAAATAGGGGTGGGGAACTAGTAGCTTGAGTTGGCCGAGTTCCAAAACGTCGTAAAGCACCCCCGGCTTGGTTCCAGTGAATTTAGCAGTTGCCCGGGTCGAAAGCACTGCGGAGATCCAGCGTTGAGTTATGCAACGCTTTATATCTGTGGTGCGGTTAATTTAAAGCATCGATTTCTAGAAGTTGTGGAACGTTGCCTTTCTACTGTTACCCCTATACCTAGAAATACAATGTTATCCATCGGTCGTGTTACTTGTTTCCTAGTCTTGTCAGACCATGTTAATATATTAGTTTAACCTATGTAAGCCTGCCTTGTCTCTTTCTAACTACTCGCACCAGTTGCTTTACCAAAAAAAAAAAAAAAAAATGTCATGAAATTTACTTTGTTTTGTTCAGAGGCTTGAATTCTCCTGGTTTCCAAATGGATTTACTCGCTCCGATCTCTTGACAGTTTAGAATCCATAAATTTCACAAAATCCTTTCTTCTTCTAGGAGTAGAAGAAAAACTTGACAGAAGTTAGGTATAAATAAAAAAAGTTTGTAGCTAGATTGAGAGAGCCTATATATACCTCTGAAACTCAACTATCGAGTTTTGTTACTAAAAAGAGTCTCTGAGGTAAACTTTTCTTAAACAAATCAAATCTTGTTATTTATGATATTATTTACCTTATTTTTGTTATTGAATGACAGCCGAATTATATAATCATGGTCATTATCTTTATAGTCCAGGAGATAGCGTGCAAAAAAGTGTCTGACTAACATCAAGCTAGAATTTTGTGTACAAGTTAATCTTTTAGTGCATGTTAAGAACATGTGGTCGGCTAAGTTCGTCTGCGGGATATAGCTTGGCAATCGGTATATGAGAAAAACAAACTGGTGGAGAGCGGCCAATTCCCATCTATTATGGTGGATAATGTGATTTTCAACGGCAAATCAAGTAGATGTAAGTTTGTCTCTAGATGGGCTAGTTATTCAAAATATTACTCCGTATCAAAGTGGTCACCGATCAAGTGATAAAGTAAAATTCATTTAATTTGCGGTCTACTAACTAGTTATGTACTCAAGATCATGAGAATCACATTGTCCACCATAATGGTGGGACATGGCCGCTCTCCACCGGTTTGTTTTTTTCAAATGCCTATTGCAAAGCTATGTCCCGCAGACGAACTTAGCCGACCACATATTCTTAAAAGGCACTAAAAAATTAACTTGTACACAAAATTATAGCTTGATGTTAGTCAGACAAATATTTGCACGCTACCTCCTGGACTATTAATAATTTATATCTTCTTTATTAAATATCGAAATAAAGAATTCACTGTAGCAAACTACAAGAATAATAATAATTTAGTATGAAAAATTATTTTTAAACAGTCAATGTAACGAATACTATGACAAAGCCAAAGAAAGAGGTAAGCATAGAGGAGGTGCAAAGCCATCCCTTCACACACAAGAACCTCAAAAAATAGTAGGCATTCTATTCTATTTATAGGCTATGTTTTTATTTTTGGGGCCTTAAACAGTTTTACTTTTAAACTATAAATTTAATAAGAATTCAAATTATTATCAATGTTTGAAATACATAATACATATCCTTATAAAATAAAGGTAGAGGTATACAAGAGCAATAAATAGGTAGATAAGAAGAATAGAATTCTAGAAAAAATCACAGGGAAGTATCCTTGCATCAAGCGAATACTTTTTAGGGATTCGTTGATTATTACGCTATTATATGCTAAAATAACATTTTATAATTTCCCCATCACGTTCTATATGAAAGTAAAAAAATACAAACAAATTTAAATTGACCCCCCGAAAAGAAAAAATAATTTAGACTAAGGAGAGTGCAGTTTTGGAGAGATGGTCTTAACGTATATAATACACAAATAAAGTCAAGTATTTTCCACGCCTACACAAATCCAACTATATTTATTAATGTAACAAAATAAACGTGTGTATAAATTTCATCTGTCATGTGTCAATACATTATGACAAATAGATGTGTCCGCCACAGTACTCCCCCTCCCCTTTAAGAAAATGTTACTTTTCTTGTCCTTGAAGGGGTAGACTGTTCTTCACCTTCTGCTAAAACATATGCAGGTTTTATTCTGTCTATAGAGACAATTTTTTCTTTACCATTTACTAAAATCGAAAATGTTTTTTGTCCCTTCTTCAACACCTTGTGGGGACCGGTGTATGGTGTATCTAGCGGTTTTTGAACGCTGTCGTCTCTTAGGAAGACATGAGAAGTTTTTTTCAAATCGGGATGAATGAAGACTTTTCTTTTAGTATGCCTTGAAGCTGAAATAGGTCGTAGATTTCCCATGGCTGAGCGTAAGCGTTCAACGAATTCATGTTGTGGTTGATCATTTTGCTTTGAAGCAACGATAAGCTCGCCTGGTAGTTTCAGTGCTCGTCCGTATGCAAGCTCTGCGGGACTGGCTTGTAAATCTTCCTTCACGGCTGCTCGCATGCCTAGCAATACTGATGGTAGGGTTTCTAGCCAGTTGCTGTTTTCCTGACATTTGAGTGCTGTCTTTAGCTGTCGATGCATACGTTCCACCATGCCGTTAGCTTCGGGATGGTAGGCCGTTGTTCTTGTTTTTCGCGCGCCAATCAATTTTGCTAAATCTTGGAAAAGTTTTGACTCAAACTGCTTTCCCTGATCACTTATGACGGTTGATGGAACTCCGAATCTCGCAACCCAGTTACCAAAGAAAGCTTTTGCTACTGCTTCAGCCGTGATTTCCGTAAGCGGTATGACTTCAGCCCATTTCGTGTATCGATCTATGCAGGTGAGTAGGTATCGAAAACCGTTACGTTGTGGCAAAGGACCAACTAAATCGATATGGACTATGTTAAAACGTTCGGTATCCTGTGGAAAATCTGCGAGTGGAGATTTGGTGTGACGATGTATTTTAGCTTTCTGACAGGCTTCACACGTTTTAACCCAATCTGCACAATCCTTGTCCATTCCTGGCCAGATAAAACGCTGTCTTACAAGTTTTGAAGTTGTTTTCCGACCTGGATGTGAAAGGTTATGGATTGTAGAGAATACGTTTTTTCTGTGTGAACGAGGGATGTAGGGTCTGATCTTATCTTTGTCAAGAGCACAATAGAATGGTTTCGAAATATTAGGCAGGTTAGTCAGATGAAGTTTTAGAGATGACTTTCCCTCTAACAACATCTTGAGATCGTCGTCTACCTGACTCTCTGCGATCTGCTCGTAATCTATGGTCGAAGGTACATTGATGGCGTTGATTCTAGACAATGCGTCAGCTACGATGTTCTCTGGACCAGCTACATATTGTATATCAGTTGAAAACTGAGCTATAAAGTCTAGGTGTCTCAGTTGACGTGGAGAACACTTGTCGAGTTTCTGTCGAAAGGCAAACGTCAGTAGTTTGTGATCGGTGTATATTCTGAAGTCACGCCCTTCTAGCATATGCCGAAAGTACTTGACGCCAGAGTATACAGCGAGCCATAAATATATTTAATTAATTAAAAATATATGTTTTTTAATTTAAATTCTTTTTAAAAAATGTCAATAATTTTATAAGGTGTCAAAAAATAAAACTTACAAGGGTAGAATTTTGAATGCTCGTTCGATTGTTCTAACTCACAAGTCGCGGGTCACCACTTTGGAGAGATGGTCTTAACGTATATAATACACAAATAAAGTCAAGTATTTTCCACGCCTACACAAATCCAACTATATTTATTAATGTAACAAAATAAACGTGTGTATAAATTTCATCTGTCATGTGTCAATACATTATGACAAATAGATGTGTCCGCCACAGTAGTTGTCCCTGGTTCGATTCCTCGGGGGTCACAATGTATTTTATCGGTATTGACAAAATGTTAAATTAATTATTATCTTGAAATCTTCATCAACCTATCATAAGTTATTAGGATGAATTATTTAATAATTTTAGGACTAAGTTATAAGGTGGTTAGGGTTAGGGGGGGGGGGACACTTTTTTAAGTGAAATTAAGGCGCTAAAAACGCAATATTGGCAGTAAAAAGCACAGTAGTAGTAAAAAGTCATATATATTTGTAATCTACTCTTCAATAGCTTTCATTTGATATACCCATCTCAAAAATCAAATAAAATATAAAAATTTGAGTATTGCACATTTTTGCGCATTACGCATGCGCATATTAAATGTTAACCTTCTCTATATGTGTACCTATATGTTACCTCTTCTATATGTGTGGGTCAAAAAGTTACGACAGTATTCTAAATTTCATATCTCTATCGTGAACGGTTCTCGGAATATGAACCAAAGTACGACGGAAAGACAGATCCATTATCCTCGACATAAGGGTTTCGAGGATGATCTACGAAACCCTAAAAAGACTACAATCCTTAAAATTATATTATTTTTAAGGTAAAAATAACCTTAGGTTATTTTTTATTTTTGTTTATTAATTTCCTGTCCAAAATAAAAGCAAAGTTCGAGAAATTAACAAGGATTAGTAATTAACACTGTTTTGATTCACAGTGCTCCTAAACTAGCAAAAGCAAGTGAATAACAATTAGTGTAATATTCTGACAATAAGATAAAGAAAAAAATTAAACCAATACTAACAGTTGCGAAAAAATAGTATATTATGTTACTAGGCTGTGAAGTGAGTTTTTTCTTTACCGCGGCAATTACATTTACTGTCGAGCGAAGCAAGACAGTAAATATTGCCAAGGTAAAGAAAAACACTTCACAGTCGCGAAGCATATGCTATTTTTTCCGAGGTAGCAGACAATGAAAAAACATGAAATATTAATCACTAATCAATATATAATAATAACAAATATTAGTATGTACTATAATATTTGTTTATATTTTATATTGATTAATATTTAATGTTTTTTTCATTGTCTGCTACCTTGGAAAAAAATAGCATATACTACACGACTGTGAAGTGTTTTTTCTTTACATTTACTGGTAAAGAATTGACGCGGAAGAATTGAAGGTAAAATTGCCGCGGTAAAAAAAAAAAATCATTCCACAGCCTAGTAACATAATATACTATTATATTCAGTGGCGTACCAAGGTCTTGTGGCACCCGGGGCGGGATATTATCTTGTCACCCCCTCACAAGGCCGTCCTCCCGGGGAAGGGGGGGGGGTGTTGGATGGCGCAAGTTGCGTTATTGAAACGCGAGAAATTACGAACTGGTCAATTTTTATTTTGTAAATTTTGAGTGAAGTATCATTTTAAAAGTACTGAACAGTAGAGCAAATTATATATCGCGTCGCAAAAAGACCATTTTACCCCTTTTTAGAAATTAGTCTGCCAATTAGTGTGTCACATAGCTTCAAATTGAAAGGGGGGCCCCCGGACCCCCGGAAGAGTATCGTAACCGGGGAGTGCGTCAGTCAATCAGACTTGAGGGGGATGGACACCCCTGCTTCCTTAGAACGATTTTGGGGATTTTTTTTCTTTCTGCCACAATGACACCCCCAAGGCTTGTGGTACCCGGGGCGGTCCGCCCCCCACGCCCCCGCCTTGGTACGCCACTGATTATATTCTCCCCTTATGTCATTTTATTCAGGTATAAATGATTAACTCTGTAAAACAAGGGTCAACCGTTTCTTTCTTTAATCTCAATCAGGCATATACAGGAAGGAAAGATTGGCCACTTCAACATCCACTCCAAACATCACATGTGGGCCAATAGTGCACTACCATGTCATTGGTGATTGGATCCTTTCATATATTTAAATTGGTACTAACAACCCGTAAAGTGACATCAATAGCTATTTGAACGATTCATCCTGTTAATTTAGAACAAAAGATGCACTCAAGAACTCTCTGCTTTTACCACATTTCTACTTATATAAATAAATGAGTCGGTGTAAAATAAATTCTACGGATTTGATAAAACTATTTTATGATTTTTACTTTTCCATAAATGTATAATTAATATACAGTGGATATTGATGACATTTCGATTTGAGATATCGACAGACTGATATGTTATAAGGACTTCTGAACACAAACCACAAACTACCTACCTCCCTCCGGGCCTAAATTGCACAACTGACTTAAATTAATTAAGTATGAATAATCAAAAACATCTTTCCCCAAGTCAAGAGATTACATTCTGCTTTTAATTCGAGGGAAGTCATTACCAAACACGATAACATAAGATATTGATAAAAGTTTTTACCTTAATGTAGCTGTGGTATGATTCCATCGAAATCACCTTCCTAGACTGTTTTATATTGCCACTCTTAAACGGATGAACATCCTAGTACATTGATCATAGGTTATTGCTTGTTTCTGGAGTAAAAATAACTTCCTGAAATCAGAAAAAAATCAATTAATATAATCTTTCATGACGGCGACGACCCACCTCGAAATGATTTGTTATTGCAAAGCTAAAGCAACCACATTTATTCCAATAAAAATAACTTTTTGTTTCGATTAATCGGTCTTCACATAGATATAATAACTCATCTAAAAATAAATTTACTTAATTTTACTTTTTTCTAATTATGAAATTAAGCCAAGGGCTTAACGGCTCTTATTAGTTATAATGGGCCATTAATATAATGACCCAACAAATAGTAGTATACCAAATTTATTCGAAATCGGTTCACCCTGCCAGAGGGAGTATAAAATAGTACATTACGCGTCTGAGTTTGCACCCGAGCGATAGCGGGGGTAGTAAAACCACACGAGAAAAGTACTTTATCTACGATTGTTAGATTTTAATAATAAATACAGAAAAAACAGTTACTTTAATTAAACAAACAGCAAATTAGTTTTGTTAAATGTAAACAAACGCGATAATGTTAAGAGTTAGGAAACGCGCATGCGCAATGAATACAACTACGAAAAGAATCACTTTATATGCATCTAAACAGAGATAAAATGTTTATATTTCGTATCAATCGTAGATAAACTATATTTTTGGATTAGTCGAATATAATTTTGTTTGAATATCTTTCTAAAAAGTACAAATATTTTAGTGTTTGAGTAATCCTTCAGCCACTTTGTCTTGTCCACTTTGTCGCACCACTCAGACAAAGTAACCATAATTGTCAACTATAAATCTGATGCAGGGTAGAATAACAATAGGTAGGTCATATAAGATAAAGTATACTGCTATGATGATGAAACCAGTTTAGTGTGACTAACGAAGGGGCATTTTAGACGTAATTAATTAGCAAGAAGCAATTATAAGGAAAATTGATTCAAATTTTTACATGAATAGGACAAATAAACGTTTCACTTTAATTAGTCTTTTTACTGTAAATATTTCAAAACATATTAAAAATAAATGTAAAAAAAACAATCGGTGTAACAGAGTGATAATTGTGCTGGTCTGAAAACACTTTTCCCACATCGGCATATCCACTTTAAATTTATAATTATAATGTGTGAGGTAATGGTTTATAACGTCTCATAATAAGACGAAAGAAATATACAAGGCTAAATCTAATTCTATAATAAAATTTGTATTGGAACTGTTCAAATAGGAAATTAAGTTGAATGGTTTATTAACCATTATTAATAGTTTCATGTTTACTTTTAAATGTAGAAGCAGATAGCTGCTAGATACGTAATATATAGATACAAGTATGTATATCCAGCTGCAGCTGTATTTATTTTAAGTACAGGGGTAGAACAAGAATAGTTAAATTTTATACCTTGTTCTATAAGTCTATAGAGCGGAAGAATAAAAGAGAAGAAATTCAGAAATGTATATATTATATTAGGGAAGTAAATAAAATATGACACAGGTCCAGAAATAAGAACTGTATTTCATTCGATGAAGCTTTGGTATTTTGATCCTATCCATTACTTTTTTTGGATAATTTGCAAAACATTAACGGAGTAATGTTAATTTTTTGAAAGTACCAATTGTTAGTTTAGGACAAATAATCACATACTTATACGAATAGCACGGGACCAGAAACCTTGATGGATAATAGAAAAGACGGTTGGAACATTTTAGAGTTTAAAGTGACGTAATTTTTATTTTAGACAAAAGATACAAACCAAGCATTAAAACTATCTTAGCTCATTCAGGCACTTTTTTAAGCATAATAATTATTGACAGATAGCGTCTTCATGGGTTGGGGGTAGTGGGGAAAACGTAGAAACGAAGAAAGAGGGCTATGTCAGGTAGGTGTGCCTGGCGGTTAAGCGAGAAAGACAGTAAATCGGGACACGGATAATCGAGGTTCTGATTAAAATCAGGCATGTTGCAGATGTTGTGTGTATAACTTAAGTTTGTATTAAAAAAATAAATTAAGACAAAGGCCTATAAAATAAATAATTTTTCAATCACGAATTGTCATCTTTTCCCTTGTCACTATTTACAGAAGAGGGATTGAGAAAGAACATTGTTTTACGTTATTCGCAGTCTTCGTCTTCACTCCTGAAAGACTGGATGAGAACCAGGGGAAGGATAAATATGATTGTAGATAAAGTAAGTTATGTGGCCTCGGAGCGCCTCTTTTGGGATAATAGCCGCCAAGTAAATTCACTATTTAAAACTCAATACGGATCAAACATTGCCGTAGTTTTCGATGGCTATTCATCAATGCTGCCCCCCCCCCAAAAAAAAATATATTGCTGTCAAAATAATTGACAAGAGAACAATAGACTAAACAATTAATAAAAATCAATCATTTTA
Organism: Gerris lacustris; assembly: GCA_951217055.1. Taxonomy (NCBI): domain Eukaryota; kingdom Metazoa; phylum Arthropoda; class Insecta; order Hemiptera; family Gerridae; genus Gerris; species Gerris lacustris. The sequence continues at coordinate 48,930,974 of OX578278.1, forward strand.
AGGATTACACGCATTACGCATTCTCTTTCAGTCTTTTCAACAAATGTCTCTACCCACAATTCATACATTTTATAACAAATAACATGTATGTAGATCCGTTCAGGAATGCTCATACACATCTATCTACCTTTCATATACACAAATATTATATTCTACTGCAGTATATTATGAAATGATTTAGGCACTTTTTACTTTAGCATCCCCCTTGGTTCTAAGCAATAGTATGCCCGACAAAAGTCTGAAGGGTGTGTTTGTCTCTCCAAGACATTGCGACTACTGGGGAAAGGTTTATTACGCTATTTTAAGGTTGAGTCATATCATGTTTAAGACTAAATCGTTTACTGAAATCTGAAGGAAAATGAGTTCTACAGTTAGCGTATATTTATATTCCTTTGTCTTAATAGGTAATTAGACTAACGTATATTATCTTATGTATGTACAAAAACGTGACATTCCTTTGTTGGATATAGGTGGGAGGGGGGGTCCTTAAGTAAAAAAGTACCATGATTTATGAATTGTGAAACAAATCCTGTTCTTTTTTTGTAATAAATGGCAAATAGGTATATAAACACGACAAAACTTTATCAGCCCTTCTTCTAAAATTTGCATACATACTTACCCAGTCAAATTTGAACTGCAGTATTTTGAAAAGTATTGGATTTGTAGAAACAATTTTGGTCTCATTTTGTTATAAACTTGAGTTATAGGTTATAGACCACAGCCGAGATGTTCGTTACACATAAAACAATGTTTCGCGATTGCGATTGTCACCGTAACAATTACCTTTGTAAAATATTAAAACATTGAGAGCACGAATATTTTCAAACAACGTCCAAACAAACTTGAAATGCCACTCGCAGGTAGAGAATAACGGTTCCCACTGTGGAGCTGCCTTGGGGAAAAGCTTAAGTTATTTAAAGCTTAAGTCGTGCAAAAACAGAAAGGTGTTATAGTAAGTTAGATTTTTTTGCTAAACCGTTCGTTGTACGTAAAAAATGAAGGTTTAAATTAATAAATACGAAGGTAATACACTGGTTACCCCAGTGTTGTAAAAACAAGGCAAAGGATGAAGTAGAAAGTAAAATATTTTCATATAATTTAGTTTAGATAAATGCAGCCTCTATTAGATAAGACGGTGAATTTTTTTAGACATTAATCAATAACAAAGATTTGTTTACCAATTCGTATACTTTGTAGTTTGTAAGTACGTAAAAAATTAAATTAATATTTTGGAAATACACCCAATTTAAATTTATGTATATTAAGTAATCCAACCCAAAAGTAATTGAACAAGTAAATATTAAGTTCTTCGGACAACAAAAACTCTTCAGCTAAAATAGAATATGTATACACGTTTTTCAACTCTTAACTCAGATTTTATTTGAGTAAGTACATTTTCTTTTTAAAACACCCACTAGAAATTAAATTTATGAGAATATTGCATTATCGTCTATTTTTATCATATTTCGTTTTTTTCGGTTTCCTTTAACATATTTTACTTCTACATACTAAGTTCATTTCATATTTTCTGTTTTTTTCCATCTTAGTAATATTGTGTTCTAAGGGCAATGTTTTGGCTTTAGTTTTGTCTTACTTTACGATTTGGAGCGTGAGTTGAACACCATTAGGTATTTATGCAGGAAATGAAGAAGGTTGCTTCAGCTACATAAATCCTCTGGAGTAGCTTTCTTATTTCATTCTTAAGATATCTTTTTTTAGTTTCTCGCTGTACTCGTACTCCACGCATTCATTCCCTTTTTTGTATTCTACACAAAGGTTTTCTTTATCTTTTTCTCTGTTTTTTTTTTTTTTTTTTTTTGTATGATGATAAAAACTGCTTCTTCAAGAGCCAGAATAAAAGACATTGGAGAGAGAGGGAAGAAACGAGAGCAGATTTAAATTATATTTAATGGACCAAACTCTCTATACATATTTTTATTTATGGGTTATTTTTTCTTTTGCTTTATAACATTCATTTTTTGATTTATACTTTCTAGGATATCCCAGATTAAAGCAACATTGTCTAACTTTATACAAGCAAGGGCTTGAGCTAGTGAAACACATTAAGGCAAAACTTGCTTAAGATATTTCTTTCCTTTCCTAGAAAACAATAAAGGGTAAACGTTCCTATTTAAGCATTCTCCACAGAAAATATTGCGGCACCTTTAAGGCTTTTTTGTCCACTTCTTCTTATCGCTTACTTATCACCGTCTTGTCTTTTATATTAAGCTCAAAGTTAATTTCTTTAATTCATCGATTTTAAGATCCGTTGACAAAAATGAGGACCCTTCTTGCGCTTGTTTGTATGTCTGATGTAACGCACCTGATGTCTATATAAGTGTATAACACAAAAATTTGAAACTTTCCATTTATGTTATGTGTAAATACCCAAGTACCTACAGGAAAATTATATAAATCTTTATTAAAAAATTAATACACTTTTTATTAATTCGTTAATACACCCCTTGTAGATTATTCAAAAATCTATAAAAATATTCAAAATCTATAATGAATAATTATTATAATTACCTTGAATTAATGGTTTATATTATGTTTGTTTGAATTTTGGAATAAAACAAGACTGAAGATGACCTTATTGGTCGAAACGTTTCTCAAATGAAAAAGTAATTGTCTTTAATGTCTACACCTTATCAGCCATCTAACCTCTCTTTCAGGAAAATTATAGGGAAGCCTCAAAAAAACTATCTCTTAAAAAACAAGGGGTTGGACATATTCTTTTTAAGGGAAATGCATAATGTAGGGTAAAATTATAGAGGAGGACGGGCGCCTACAAATATATATATTTGGTTTTGTTTTGTATCAATTCATGTTTGCACCAAGTGTCTTTGAAAATGTAGTTTTTCGTGTCCCTCTATTTTTTTTAACAAATCAACGAACAATTTTTATAAACAAATTATATAGTAAAATGGTACATTTTACTTTACAGCAAATATGGTAGTTTTAAATTTTTAGTACGTTTTATATGACGGATGACTAATGATAAATCTAAATTTTCGACCTCGGAAGTTTTTCAGGTTTATTATCCCCCATTTAACGGAAAAAGTGACTATATTCTCTTTCTTGAATGAATGAGATCTTTTTTGTGGGAAATTTAATAATCTTTCTTTTTGACAATCACCTTAATTTGTCTCTGAGCCATAGGAAGCGAGATATTCGTAAAAAGTAGTGCGGAGATGGAAACAACATATTCATAGATATTCTTCGCCCTATATTCCGTAAACAGTCCATTGTACGAAAAAAATGAATGAGACTTCTTTTCTGAGAAATGTTGTTATCTTAAATTTTGATAATTACCTACCTTGATTGGTGTCCGAGCCATAGGAAGTGAAATATTTGCTACCACGATCTCGCTCCCGATTTTCAAAATGTTTTTCAGAACGTCCACATAAAGCGACCAAAAAAGAAATTGTATAGCTCCAAATTTTTTTGAAACAGCAGTAACATTTATGACAAAGATTTATGAAAAAGAAAAGATAGATGAACACCATCACGGTAGGCTTAGCTACTGAACTAAAACGAAACCTGTTAAAGTTACTTGTTGTCTTGGGGTGTAACACCTATGACTGCAACGCATAATCACTTGTTTAATGATAACTGGCCAACTCAGTATCGAAGGAACTATCCACCAATAGGGCAATTTGAAACTTCCCTGAGGGACACATCACCAAGAGACATCCTAGACTGACTATAATTTACTTTTATTCATTGACTTAAGCTTATTACAGATTATCGTTTTACGACTTGGGATTTTATTTTTCAACTTTAACAAAATTTACTGAGAGGAGAGCATCGGCAACCCCCTCAGTTTGGCCGCTGTGGGCGGCCACCTACTCCGCCTGTGCATAACGCTGGCGCTGAGTATCATATAATTTCAGAATATAAAACTGTAATCAAAGCTCACAAAACAATAGCAAGAAATCAAATTGCCAAGTGCCGGTTAAACATTTTTATTTGGTCAAAAATTTTATTAAGATATAAAAATAAGGCTGATTAATGGTACCTTAATCAGCAACTTATAAATATGCCATATTAAACTTAAGCAAAACTGATCTTTTTCTTTTACAATACTAATAATTTAAAATTTGCAGCAAAATATAATATTTCTGTCGCTATCAGAGAAGTCTGTGGAACTTACTCTTTATAAATCTGAAGAGCAAATTTATTAAACAAAATTCTGCGTGACATTGGAATAAAACCTTCTCTATTTTGTTTATCGTCTAAAACATCAAATAATGTTAAGTAATAACCGGATTCGATCAATATAATAAATCCCCACCAGAAAACGATAGTTTGTTAAAAACTCAGTTTAACATTTGTTTTAAAACCATTGATAAAATAAATGTTGTGTTCTAAAGACGCATTGCTCTAATAAGGTTTATTGCATCGACATAAGTACAGAAAGAACCAACTGTATATATCACGACACAATAGCTTTCTTTTGTGGTTTACTGATAGCTGTTTCGTAACTGTCAAGGAGGTTAAGAATAATGACAACAGATACAAAGTTAAACCTTCTTCAGAGCACATACATGTGAAGAATAATAATAGTACGCTAACAGTTTAACTAAAATCTTAAAGAAATACAAAGGAAAATAGAAATCATTGAGTACAAGTCAGCAGATACAAGGCAAGCTGTATGAACTGATGACATCTATAAAACTAACCGTTAACTTATATTCTTAAAATCTAACATTTTTGCCATAAAAGAAAGAAAAATATCTACGATTGTGGATTTTAATAATAAATACAGAAAACAAATATTTAATAAACTTCCAGTATGTATTTTCGTATTTCTCTTTTGATAAAGATGACATTAATTCATTAGTTGTATTTTGTGCCGAATTAATTATTTCGCGAGGTGTATTATTCTCCTCATTTTCGTCATAATCACTTAAATCACTCATTGTTTTTCACTAAAAACTCGATATAAACAGTTACTTTAATTAAACTAACAGCAAATTAGTTTTGTAACAAACTCGCTAATCGTGCGTTAAGGTAAATAATTCCTCTTTTTTAACGCACTAGGGCAGAAAAAAAGAAGAATTTGAACGAATACAGCTACGAAAAGAATCATCGCATCTGAACAGAGATATAATGTTTATATTTCGTATCAATCATAGATAAAATATTTTATTATATACTTTTTTTGTTTTTACTTAAAATATCCAAACTAAAAGTTCTATATTTATGAATAAATAAAATAAAATAAAAATAACACTGCTTGATATTGTTAATGCAATAAGAAAATAAAAGTTAAATGATAATAAAGTCACTTAAAATATTATTTCAAGGGTCTAAAAGAAAAGCTCTTATTTATTATTTTTAGAGATCGTTTTCTTTGTCTTCTACTGGAGGTTACAGGTTGAAACAAGTCTCATATCCTAGGATTTAAACGTTGAATTTTAATTATGTAACAGGTCGAGTATGCGAATACGATCAACACTCCAGTTCCCTTGTTAATTAAGTGTTATCAATAAAATTTTTTGATGAAAACATCTTCATTGACACTGTTCACGTTCATCCATACGTAAAAATGTTAATGTCAAATAGAATCAACCTAAAAATAATTAGGAAATACTACAATGTGATATGTATACTTATTACATATATCGATGCAATCATTTGAGTCAAACATGTTTTACATCTTGTTTTGTCTGAACTTAGGTTCTTAAGAGAACTCACCTTAAGCCTTGTATGACATACTGAGATGAACTATAGATTCCTGATGTTAAATGAATATGTATTGTTCATCGGTATTTGGATTTGAAAATTAGTGAATCGGATTTGTAAGCAACCATAAAACTAATTACAGTAAAATTTAATGTATAATAATAATTGTATAATTCGTTTAGTAATAAATTATAGGTTGCAGTTATATCAATTGTAATGTTCATACTTAAAAAAGTATTTAAAACTTGACTAAAAAATGCATAAGTAATAATGTTACTGTTACTATTATAAATATAAAAACGCGGCTATGAGATGTGAATCAACATTAAACATCATTATTTTGAGCTATGTACATTTAAGAGTAGATTTCAATAAGTGTTGAGTGTAGAAGATGTTTGAGTTTAGCTAAACTTAAATATGTAATAAAAAATAGGTACTTTCATTTTACGACGTTAACAATAATTACAAATATTGACATGAGTTCAATATTTGTAATTATTGTTTTTATAGTTTGATTTTTAAAGTTAATTTTATTTATTACATGAAGAATATACATTTGTTTTGCCTGTACTTATTTGCGAATCTTTAGTTTAGCTCGTAACAATATTAATATAATGAAAGAGGAACATCAAGAGATGTTACAGTTATTCCGCCACTATTGATCGGCAATTCAACTGCGTCAGATGTTCCTAATATTACATTCAAAGAGGGAACTCTGGATAGAAATTAAATTAAAAATATATATGTATATAAGAGATACGTCGATAAACACAAATTCAATAATGGATTGTTGAATCCTTAATTGCGTAAAGTAAATTAACATTCTAAATAACAAACCATTTGAAAAAGTTTGTACCCAAGAAAATATTTTTTTCTTAATAAAAAATCACTAATTTCTCCTAATACTAATAGTTGTAAATAATTGTATTTCCATGAAAATGATAGTTTCCTAGGCAATAGCAAGAGGTACTTGTGAAACAATGAGAATCGTATTTAAAAAAAAGTTAGCCTGAGAAAAGCTGAAATGACTGAAATAATTTTTAGTGACTTAATATATGAGAACAAGATATTGCGTGATATTGAAAACTATTGCAATGCGTGTGGTCAATTGTTTGTAATGTTAATTTCTTATTAACATTACGAGGCTTATGCTTGGTATTAGTGGCTATTTTTTTTATTATAATGTAGGTGTAGAAATTAATTTTTTATTTAAGTTTCCAAAACATTCTAAGAAAAGAATCAGGACTACTATAGACATAATTAATTGCATTACTAAGAATATAATACTCTCCAAATCATAGTTTGGAGTCTATTTACATTTATATATATAAAAAAAATACACAATTTAAACTAAATAATATAGTAGTAAATAGCAATGCTCGATATAACTATGATATACTAAAAAAACATATAAAATAATTGAGAAAATTAACGCAGTCTGAAACAATCGGACTGGGAAGTCTTATAACAATCATCAACCATAATGATTATTTAATTACCAGTCTCGTTTGAATACAGCAGGTGCACCAGTAAATATTTAATAACTCTGGTTTTAGGACAAATTAACATTAGTTTGAGGTTTAAGCGCCCTAATCAGAAATTAAATCGCTCAAAAATTGCGGACGCCATAAGAGCTTAAAGTCACAAAATGTATAAAAAAATTGATCGACTTACTCAATTTAGGGTAGAACGAATTGATGTACAACAAAAAATCATAGGACCAAAATTGCAGATCTTTTAAAATCAGTTACCGTTGGTACAATCTGCTTTTCGATACGACTTAGGCGGCATTCACACTGAGTGCGAGACCGATTCCGCTTGAGAAACAAATACATGTATTAGTATGGGCCTATTCACTATAAACGCTGAGCGAGACCGGGCCGAGCAAGAACGAGTGAGACTTATACGAGGGGCCGCCGAAAAGCGTTTTCGGTCGCTGAAAACGTTTAGCTAACAAAAACGCCCGAGTTGGCTCGGTCTCGTACGCAGTGTGAAAGCCGCCTTACGGTTTAGCCACAATAAGCCTTTAAACAACTTTAAATTTGCGCCTACCATCTTTAATTTCTAAGGGGGGTAAAAAAAAATAAAAAAAAATAAATAACTTTTGGAATTTTTCCAGTCGTTTGAACCAATTTCCGACCAAACGCAAAAAACCGCGAGTCTCAACGTGGTCTAGAAGTATACCCAAACATTCTGATAAATTAATTGTGTGGAGATTTGATTTTAATTTTCCATTGTCATGCACACTAATTCTTCATCCAAAATATGTTTAGTTTTAACAATATCATTTGTTTTAAAAAAATATCATTGTTAGTTATTTATTTCTTATTGTTAACAGAGCATATGAAAAATTATAAAAAGCATATTGATGCTGGAGAAACAAATATATATAAACATTACATAATTTCTAAATTGAATTATTTTATTTAATTCTCTTATTATCAAATAGCATTGTCTGGGCTATAAATAGCTTTAATGAAATATCTATCTAAGAATTTATATCAAAAAATAATTATTAAATTAAAAAAATTACTTTATCAAATTGTTTTATCGCATAATCTAATTATAATAGGTTCAACAGTTTACATCTAATAAATTATATTCTAAAAAAACGAATGATTAATTTGAAGGTAAATTATTTAAATTTTAATGTATGTCTCGAGAGTGAATAAATGACGCCAGCTGATTTAACATAATAATAAAGGTCATTTGCATAGTTTAGCTTCGAGCTGTAGATATAATTTGTCTGCTACAAAATTCATTCTCAGATAACATACGCCAGAGTTATTATTTACATTTTATATGATAAAGATATTTGAATCTGTGCGCATTATATTTTTAAACATCAGTTCAATCTTCAATGAAAATACCGTGTTCTGCTAAAATACATTGTGTTAATTTCGTGAACGTTTTAAGTATTTACCGTTATACGTGATCATTGCAGAAAGTTATGAGTGGGAGATTTGTAAAATATTCGAGCTTAGGTAGGTGTATTAATAAATTTAATTATAAAATAATCATTCCTGAAATAAGTCTTATATACTCATATATACATATATTTTTATGACCCCCCTTTGTTATTACATTTCCTCTTTATAAAATTTATTGTTACCTAATATTTTATTTTTTTACTTTATTTTATTTAAACTTTTTTTAAAAAATTTACTGTGTTCTGTTTCTTTTTATATGTTAGTACTGATGATGGCCGAAAGCTAGTTTTGGTTATTAAAAACTCATTTTGTGGAGAGGCTTCCGTTTTTGTTATTCAATTGATATCAACTCCACTTGCTATGAACTATTCTTCATCATATATACATACTTATATATTAAACTTATTTATTAAAAAAAAAAAGCGGTAAATAGTTAATTGTTTTAAGATTAGCTTTTCTGGAACTTATATTTACGAGTATATCCACAAAACTAAAATTTTTAAAACAGAGAATTAAAAGCACTAAACAATAATTTTGCAAAGGCTAAAAGTAAGTAGGAAGTACGTAAATGACCAAAATTTGTCTGAAATAAAAATTTGTGATCAGAATTCAACTCCTCTTACACAGCAGCCGGTGGTAGCGGTTCAAAAAATAAGAATAAAAATTAAAATACCGAACGCTATATTAATTTCGATGAACAATAAATATTTTTTATAAACAAGATGTTGGGGAATAGAAATATAAAATAAAACATTACACAGATTTATGTGAGTTAGCATAACTTGCTTTCTGACCAAAAACCCCTGCACAAGGCGACTATTGTAAACGATAAGGAAAACCGCAAAAGGTATTATAGGTAACAAAGATAAAGGTTTTAATAAAACATAAATAAAAAAGGAAGCTAAATAATAAGAACAATCCATGGTGAGCATAAGTTTTGTCGGTCAGTTTCAAATAATAATAGATAAATAATTTCTAATGAAGCCTCCTGTTTCCTTAAAAAGTTTCTGTAATAAACTGTCTCCACCTTAAGTAATTTTCTTTTTTAATCTAAAATTAATGTATTTTAGCTGTTAATTCATCCAGATCTGGATTCTGGTATTCTGGTAGATGATTATTAGATATGTGATAAATATGTACATACTACTTAGATAATATACACAGCAGCTAACTCAACATTCAACTTTTTAAAATCAAAACTAGAACTCTATAGGTTTGTTCCAACCGAGCATTGTACCGTCCGCGGGATCGTCACCGGCATGCGCAGTAGATAAAAGCCGTTCCAAGCTGACTTGGGACAGTGTTTCGTACCGTACACGAAACTGTTCCAACCCCGGCAGGGATCGTTTGTACGGTCCCAACGATCCTCTGACAATACCATGTACTGTCAGAGAGATGTTTGATGTTGATGTCAGATGTTTGTATGACATGCGCAGTTATGTCAATAATTACGAATATCAACAGGAAGGTTTCCTGTTAGGTTTCCTTAATGTTTTTAATACAGTGCGAATAATAGTCCTAAACTCGTTCCAACCTGACATGATTATATTACATTACAATGTTAGCGCATTCGTATAAAACCTGTCCTAAACGATTCCCGAACGATCCGCGGGACGATACAAAGGACGGTACAAATAGCGGGGTTGGAACAAACCTTATGTATCAACGATATAGTTTGTTTATAAATCGCTGCCAAGGCAACAAAATAAATATTTGTTATGATTTGTAGGTCTTCAAATAAATGTAATGATTGGACAGAAAAATGTAAGATATCAATAAAAATAAATGAAACAACTAATATAAAATAATGGCAGAACTTTTTAACTAAACTAAACAATACATACTACTACTTCAGCATACTAATGCCAAGCTGATTAACAGCCTTAAAATCACAATAAGTTTTCACTAGAATGGTAATGGAGTGCGGAGAGCCATCTTGAAAACTGCACACGGGTATTGAAGTGCAAGGAGGCAAATATGTCTTGCGTCTCTGTCATTGAGGCGTTCCCGGGAACATTTTTACAATAAGACAGAGGAGGTGGCCAAAATTGAAGCTTCCGTGCCATTCTATTGACCGGATTAAAGAGCTGGTAATATCAGCTGTAAATAATTAGATTTGGCAAGAGGCAGACTAGATCATGGACTAACGCTGAAGGATGAAGACTGTCCATGGTGTTCCAGCTTTAGGTAAACAGGAAGACAACTAAATGACCTCTTATGCCTCATTTACATTAAGCCACTGCCACTGCTCCTCGAGCTGCTATATACAATCCCCAAAATATCTCTGTGGCAGTACCAAGGACACTGAGAGTTTACATTTTCGTTTACTTGCTTTCCATTCTACTTCGGAAATGCAGCTTCAGCAACATATTTCATTTGTCCTTTATCATGTAAAACCGTTTCTCTATTAATACGTTATTTGTGGATATTTCCGAAATAGTGTGCATTATTTAGCGTTCAAGTGTCAAATGTAGATATTTTAAAAATTGCGGCAGATATCAAAACTTCATTGGGAATCTTTGTCTTATATTGAGGTAAAATTGCTACAAATTGCAGTTCAATCGGAACATTTTGCTTCCGAGCTTACCGAAGGTAACGGAAGCAGTGTGATCGTTCTAAAGAACGAAAATATTTTATGTCTCCGATTTCAAAAATTCCATGACACAAATCCGTTTCAGTCATCAGGGAACATTTTTGGTTCCGTGTCTGTCTGTCGGTCTGTCCCCCAATTAGCTGGGTAGGGAGTAAACACTCCCTGCCACTAGCGCTATCTGTTAAAATTTTAGAGCAGGAGAACTTCTTTAATCATTAAGATAACAAGATCCTCATCTCCTTCGTAATCTATTGTTGGAGAGGATAGATATATAGTTAGCCAGACACATATGTATTTTGATAAACTAAATAAAATTGATAGATAGGTTCGTTTAAAATCAAATCAAAAAAACACTAATTTACCTGCTGGTAAATCGGACTAAGCCGTGGAAAAAACTAAACAAGCAAGAATAATATAAATTTCAAATTAGTTTGATGAATGTCTTGTACCTTTTCTACAAGATTTATCATCATCCCCCTTTTTTAAATAATAAATTTGTTGACGTGTTATAAATTGAGATTCGGTTCTTACTTACGTCCAATGTAGGTAGATGTTAATAAAAAAGAAGAGAATACTTAATGAACGAAAAAACAAAAATAAACCCTCAGTTGCAGAGACCTAATTATGAAGTGGTCTATTTGGCCCAAGTCTTCAGCACTTGACTGGAATGTGCCTAACTTAAAGTTTAAGTGTCCACTTACCCTACTTCCTTATTCTGAGTTAAATAGGAAAAATGCTTATATTAAGAAACCTACTGCTCTTCCCTTGTTTTTTGGCTGCAATATTTTTTCCTGATTTATAGTAATCTAATATGTTTTAGAAATGTTCCCAATGCTATTATTCTATTACAAACTTAAATTTTTTGCTTTTAAATTATTCTCAAAATTCCCCTCGTATTATTTGGCAATAAATTTTTCAGTAAAATTTACGATACATGTAGCTTGTAGTTTATTACACAAAGATTTAACTAGTAGGTAGTATTGAATATTTCATTTAACCTGGAAGGTAGCATAAAATATATTCGAAGCTTGTATGAATTACAAAAAACCAAATTTAAATTCAATTTTAATAGTCAAAAATAAGAGTATGAACCTTGTAATGGGTTAGGAATCGGACAAAGTTGCATAAGCGGTGTCATAGTTATCTCACCTTGTTGTTGAAAAGTACATTGAATACTTATAGATATAATATTGCTTCTATTCTAATGGTTTGAGAGCGGAGAGGGAGTGGGGGGTAGAGTAATATTGACTTATCTTATCAGGAAACCTTGGTCAATAAATCAAAAACTTAATTATTGGAGCATCTTACATTATGTATTTATAGATACATAACTACTATGATTGTGTTAATATAAATTGTTAAGTTCTCAATTAAAATTCAGAGTAGATATTGATTAAAACATGCATTAGAGTATGTAAATAGGTAACGTTATGCACTTGGTTTGAACAATTGCTAATTCATCACTGAGCTTATGTTAACATGGTATAAGGGTCAGAAATTAAAGTGGACGATTTGACTTCCTACCATTAAAGTTGTTTGAATTTATAGTGTTTCTCATAATATGTATATGAAATGATAATATTAAAATTGCACATATTTTCTAGGACTGGATGAGGAATGTGAAGTAAGTTTGAGTGAGTGCTCACTTGATAATTTATTTTAATTTTCAATGACAATAATTAGGTATTAGGATAATTCCACACCGATAAATGTTATATAATATATGTATATATATATATATATATATATATATATATATATATATATATATATATATATATATATATATATATAAATGTTAATAACCACGACAGTTCTATAATGCCAAGAGCTAATAATCTTCATTGAAGTAATTTGTGAGATCTTAAAATCTTGAATAATGTTATAAATATACTACATAAGAAGACATGAATAGTTGATGAAAATATTCACCATAATAATAAAAGAACCAAGTCCAAAAAAAAGATAATAAATAAGGTTTTAGCTTATTCAGAGGTAAGAAACTAATAATATTCTGGAATTGTAGTAAAGAAAAGCCTTATCCTAGTTAAGCCTTATACCAGGCTCAGCATTTTCCTTTACCTCATTCAATTGCAGTAAAGAAAGATAGTGTAAGCCGCCTGGCTTACAATATATATATTATATATTAAAGAAGAATAGTAATTAATAAATATCTTTTAATTATTAGTGTAGATCCAAGACCCATGAGTAACCTACTCCAGAAAAAATTAAAACACCACTAGAACAACTTAGGAGTAACCTCTATTTGGTACTTTTCCATCTAATTCATCAATCAACATATAGCCTATGTAGTAACAAGTATTTTATAGTCCCATTTTTTCGAATCCGAGGTATAGGGGCTTCGAAGAGAGTATTTAACGTTAGTTGCTAAAGAAAGTAATCAGTGGATTCCAAACGTCTAAATGTTACATAATATCATGAAGATAATGTAATGTAGATGATCTAATGTTGATAGTTTCAACCAAGATATTAGTAAAATGATAGTGCATATATATATATATAATAAGAAACTGGGATACTTATAAGTATCCCAATTTCTTAGCTTATCCATCTTTTAAAAATTATAATGGTAATAGAAATGATAACGTGACATCAATGTAATCACTCTGCCAATTAGTGTGGCACATAGCTTCCTCGCGTTCTATTTTGTATACATTAATGAGTTTTAATTAAAGTATCAATTTAGCAAAATTTGAGTCTTTAAACAGTAGATTTTTTAAAAAAGGAATGATTATTGTTGCTATCATAACGTATTTTCAATTTATCAAAAGTATTCAGCAAGCCACTGAATACGAAAAATGAAATACAGAATAAATATTAACAAATAATAAATGGGTTTAGCAAAACAAAAGAATAACAATAAATTTAACATTGACTATGTTACAGATTGTAAGCTGTATAAAAGACGATGGTTAGTACTGGCGCTGTTCGTACTTTATTCGACATCGAACGCAATGCAATGGATCCAGTATTCCATCATAGACAACATCGTCAGGGACTACTATAAAGTATCACCGGATTGGGTTGACTGGACATCTATGGTTTACATGGTTTCTTATGCAATCCTAATCGTTCCTGGATCATGGGCTCTCGATAAATTCGTAAGTAATAGTAATAGTATAATTAACGCATTATTTATTTTATATGTGATTGATTTTATAAATTAAAGGTATAAATCGTAAGGTTTAAATGTCTGAATACAAGGATATCCGGAAAATCCTAATTTAAACAGTGCGTTTCGGCGGTTTTAAACGTATGCCAGTCGACGATTTAGTTATTAAAAAAAAAAATAATAATAATAAATAATATATAAATATAAATATATATATATATATATATATATATATATATATATATATATATATATATATATATATATATATATATATATATATATATATATATATATATATATATATATATATATATATACACATATATATACACACACTATAAAAAACAATTATTGGCTGTAGAGGAAACTTCATTCTATATACATATTTGTCCGAGTACCATTTGTAGCATCAAGCTTTATCTGGTGCCCTAGATAAAGCACATATATTGATAAGACGTCAGGAAAGTTAATACATTACTTTAGATGATTCTATGTAGTACTTTGTTTCACCTAAAAAATTCAATTTTGGAAAAAAAAAATAAACAGGTCAAGTGTGTACTAGTCAGCACACAGCGAGGGTCCGTAGGCAACCCTGTATAGTTTAAGTAGTACTCTATTGATGGTGTTTTCTAAAATGCTAAAAAGCTTACTTTGAATTATCCTATGGGTCGTATATTCTCAAAACACATAAACAAACTTCCGATAAAGTATTTTTTTGCCACTGAACCGGACTACAACCATATAAATACATCGAAAAGACCATAATTAGAAAAAAACGTATTTTGTCAATAAAATATAAAATAATATTTTTTTCGAAATTTCCAAAAAGTGGTATCTTTACTTTTGGTCGAAGAATGTTCAGGAATTTTTTCAATTTTTTTGCACTTCACATAAGCGAGATGGAGGGGGGACACGTTTCACACCCGCTTCAAACTCGCCTACGCTCGCCCTATCAAAGTTATAACCAAAGGATTATATATTTTTGTAATCAGCTCGACGTACCCTTTCATATGATACCCCCCACGGAGTCGAAAAAAAAGTAAAATTTTTAACCCTTAAGTTTTTTTACCCTAATTTTTTTGAAAAATATTTTTTTTAAGTCGCTATATTTTTAAAATATGTGGGCAGGTACAAGACACATACATGCCAAATTTCAAAGTGATCGGACGAAAGGTGTAGCCGTGAGAGCATGCGAGAGGACGGACGGACAGACACACGCAGGAAAATATAAGGGTCCTTGGTTTTGCCTACGGACCCTAAAAAAAGAATCGAATCGGATGTAGTCATACATTCTATCTTTGGCTAAATAAAGTTTTAATAGAAAGATCTAAATAAGTGGAAAAAGGGTAAATTTGTATAGGGTAAATGGTTTTTGTTATTGGATACTTACATGTAAAATAATAATCATCTCACGAGGTTATAAGTTGAACAACACATGAAACCGATGGAGTTAATTGGCATATAATAATAACAATAATAATAAGAGTTAATAAGCTAAATGTAGTTAATGGTGTGGTATATTATTGTGGAATAATGTAGTTCTTTTGATGATTTGAGTTTTATAAAATTGTTGAACGAGGGAGGGGTTGAAGGAGCTTTTAGGCTTTTGAGTCAGTTAGGGGTAAATTAAAATTCAACTATGTATGACATAAAATTACCTGATTATAGCATCTGTCAATTCAATAAAGCTTTACATTAAAATTGTCCCAAAAAAAACACTTATGTAACCAAAAGCCAAGTCTCGCGTAAAAAGTTGTGAGATCACAGGTTTTACCAAGTCTTCCTTCCCCTGAGTAAGTAAGTTTTACTAGGTATAATTTATTCAGTAAAAGTAATGATATTATTTATCCGCCACCCTCTCTATTCTCTGTCCCAACACAACCATTTTCACAAAGTCAAATATTTTCTTTCCCAAATCACTATACATGTTTAAATTTAAAAACATTTTCTGACTTGGCAATCCCGCAGCTCAAGGGAGTCAAACAGTTTGTTGTTATTAAATTTATATTTTCCCTACGGTTTATATTAATATTTGCTTTAAATAAAATGTTATGCAGTGGCGTATACTATGTCAGAGATAGAAGGGGTCAGAATAAGATGATAGAGGGGGTCCATACTGATTTGAGTGGTTCCAGTGAAGGATGGTACGGCTGTGCTCGACTTGGTGAGGGCATTGCCGTGCCCCCGGGATAAAGCACATAAATTAATAAGACGTCAGGAAAGTTAATACATTACTTTAGATGATTCTATCATCGCTTTAGTCTAAACCCGCTATCTTAACACTGAAATCTTGCTCGAATCCTAAAGCGAAGGCTAAGCTCTAACATTGTTATGTTGTTATGTATTAGGACTTATAGTAGCAAGAAAAATGTGTAAGTTATCTAATTATTTATTGCACCGGTCATTTCCTGTCTAATTTTATGTTTAGGGTTGTAATTTGGGCTTTGTTCAGGTTTGAATAGGGACAGTGTTGACCTGCAGCTAATAGTAAATGCACGAGTAAATCACAAGCTGTCAGCTTCAGAGGTATCTTTAGCTTTAGAATACCGCACGATTTGCATTACTTGCCACAGGTTCAGCTCGAGGCTTGAAACTAGACTCAGATAACTAGGCAGTAATACTGTCTTTGAATTATAATATTCTCATCTAATGCTCTCTAAGCATACAAATAGTCTAATCAAATCTCAAAACTTGAGTTTATACAGTATTGCAAAAATTCTTGCACCAAATGTAACTAAAAAGACCTTATTACGATAAATAAATTTTAGTTTCAAAACTTGTTTTTTGTTTTCAGACTTCCATTTTACAGCATTTAACCGCCTCTTCCTCAGAAAAAAAAAAAAAAAAAAAAAAAAAGCATAAAAAAATTAGATTATCAATATCAAATGTTCTTGGATTTACAAGTTTAAAGGTCCAAAAAAGTGGTCTTTCTTAAAAATGATCTATTTCGATTAAATTTGGAATCTACATTTAGAAAATATCTTACCTTCAGCGAAATGAGTAATGAGTTTTAGCTCCAAATTTGGGGGCGCTCTGCACCCAAACAATTTGGTTCATCGCCCACTCTTATACTATTTATTACATTCCTAGATGCCTTTAAGGTTAATATTTTATTTCTTGGCTAAGATTGTTTTGTATTTAACCTAAAGGTGAGTTTTTGTTTAGTAAGCTTAAAAAAAAATCTCATTCACTCTCATTGTTTGTTTTTTAAATGTTTGATTATAAAACATTTCAAAAAACAAACAATTACAGTTTAAAAGATTTTTCTTTCTACTTGTAAAAGAAAATTGGGAGGGAGTTCAGCCTAACCCAAACCGCTGTAGCAAGGAAATGGAAATTTGGAGAAAGTCCTTAAGTCATAAGCAAATCATAATAAACTATTAAGGGCATTTACGAAAGTGAAAAGGAGGTAATTGACGTAAAGAATATATGAAAGAGGTTGGCACGTCTGGAAAGCTGTCATTTGTTTTATTATTTGAATCATTTTCAGTGTTGTTCATTTTTTTCCCCAAACAAATTAACAAATCGAACAGACGAAATTAAAAAAAAAAAACTCATATCTAGACCCAGGGAACCTCAAAACGATTAAATCATCAAAATTAAATTTTCGCTCTAAAACAATACCTTCTCTTTTTACAAGCCTCTATTTAACTTGCAATGTTTGTATATGTATGTCTGTTGGGGTCAAATCTTGCAACTGAATTTTAAACCAGTTATCCTCAACCGATTGAATTGAAATTTTGCATACACGTTTAGTTTGGATGACAATGCATGGTAAGCTAAGTGACGTCATTCTAAATCCAATATGGCAGACAGCCCAAGATGGCGGACTAGTTATTTTTTAAGTACGCCCATGATATAGGAATCAAATGAAAGGGTTTGCTGAGAAGAATATGAATAAAAGCTTGTTTTCAAAAATGTGTTTTAAATAAAAAAAAATATATATATATTTTTTACATTTTATTATATTATAACGCATATGAGAGAGTAAAAATAACCGAAATTATTTTATATAATATGTACTCTGTAAAATCACGATGTTGCGATTTTAATTTTTAATTCTGAGCATTTAACCAATAGTAAGTAAGCTTCAAATTGTAGACATAAAACGACTTTAAATGTTTGCCCGTATTTGCCTAACTTTAGAACCGTATATTATAGAAAGAACTCGAATAAGTCAGAAAGAAAATTAAATCGGAATTTTCATATTTTTTTTATGAATAGAAAACGGAAGAACGTGATGTAATAAAACATACACGAAATGTAAACCAATCCTTCACAGAAAAAAAAAAAAAATGTATTGGGTTCACAATAAACGATTTAAAGCCCCTTGACATTAAGGACCCCGTCTATTGTCATTTATTATCGTTCTCTTCGCAGTGCAGAGTCTATATTTTATTGTCAAATTTTCCAGTTCGTCAGTTCACGGCTACCATCAATCTCTCAACGGATCTGATTTATAGGACAGATAGTAGGACTCGACCAGACCCAAGATTAATTAAATACGATCCTCAGATTCGACTCCAAATGAATTCGAATGACATCCCACATAAAAAAACCAATAATTTTTCCGGATCTATTTGTCTAGAATCGTAATGATAATCAAATGAATGCCCCGATCACTTTTTCCAGATTTACTAATGAATGTTCCTTTTTTTTAAGGTCGTGGAATTAAATGGTAGAAATTATCATCTGAATATAAAGCGAACCCTGTCTTTAGAGGTCTAAAGTATCCTTAGAGGTGTAATGATTCATAGCTAGGGTTTATCAAAGTTGTTAAGATGTTAGAAAGTTTGAAGATATTTTCCTCTGAACTACCAGAAATGTAGTTTCACTACATTTTATAACAACTTGAACCAAGTATACTATATTTCAAATAACTAATAAACCAAGAATTACTAATAAAAATACAATGCTTAAATAGAGAAGCAATGTGACATTCAAATTAGTCAACCACATTAAAATGACTGAAAAAGTCATTCTCAAGGGTAAATTGCCAACCTCTTTAAAATCAAAACAGGAGTGAAAGAAGGGTGCATGCTATCATCCATCATATTCTAATAGGTGATAGATGGAGTTATGCAGAAAGTTAAAGGACACCAACAGGAATACACATTGGAAACCGACCGAAAAACTGGTAGATATAGACTTCGCAGATGACCTCTGTCTCATGTCACAATACTTTTAAGAACAACTTTTTTTTAGAACAACTTTTAGCACAAAATAAAGGAAAGGAGGGTTAAACATAAATGTGAAAAATGCAAAAGAAATTACAAATTGCAGGAGTACAGTTTAACAGTTCCTATACCTCGGCAAGATGGTGGGACGGATAAAAAAGGTATAGCAGAGAATAAAGAACTTAAGCTAATATTGCCGTGAACACTGAAATAATCGAGTTCAAATTAAAGTAATGATTGATAACTAATTACATTACTTATCAGTGATCAATAAAATTTGGTTTAATAAAAAGAAACGGTGACAAGTGTCGTTGAACTAATTTATATTATTATTCGTACAAAAAAGAAATAAATTAAGTTTTAGGATCATTTAATTCCAGTGCATTAATCACTCGCCTTGTAAAGTTTTACATACTTTAAATAAGTTAGTTAATTAAACCTGTTATAGCAAAAGTCAATAAATCTTGATACTTCCAGCTTAGCTAAGTTTACTGAATTTTAAGTAAGTGCCTGAATAATTTTGAGATTAAAATTGATTTAGATTCCATTAATCTCTTTTAGGTCCATTAAGAAATAGATTTTAAGACTTCAAAGAGAAACTGTTTGAACTTTATTTCAAGTAATTATATCAATTAGCAGTGAAACATCAAATTAAGCAAAAGATCTTTTATTTAATTTTCTTATGATTTAACTTAACATAAAATTAAGTAAAGTTACAAACAACTTAAACTATAAGTTTATTATTTTAATTGAGATTTCTTGGCAGCATACTTTATCATTCAATTGCCAAATCATAATAGGAAATGTTTATTATAATTATTTAATCAACCACATATTATTTAATCTAATATATTTCTATTACTTAGTCAATACGAATTTAGCAACTTTATTTTACTTTATTACTAGCTGGATGTACGGGAATTCACGACAAAATGTGTTATTTTATAAGTATTTTTGTTTTTTAATTTGACCGTTTAGTAATAAACTGCCGTTAAAAAACAATAAAATTATTTTGCAAAGCGAGAATCTAAATGCCACTAAGAGTTTACTTAATCTCCCCTTTATTTCTATACATCTTACTCTCATGTATCAAATATAATATGCAAAAATCCCTTCTTAGGAATTGATTCCGTTTACTGGAAAAACATTTTAAAGCGATAACTTTTTAAGAAAAACAGAGATCATCTATCCTTCGATGTCACATAACATCTCCGGGTTGAAATTAGGAATAGGTGCGCTTACATCCTAAATAGGAACCCTATCCAAGTATTAACATCTGGCTTCAGAAATTCAATCTGGGCTCAATTCCCCTTCATCTATTAAATTTATCCTATTTTCCTCATTAAAAATAAACCTTTGTAGGCCGACAAAAACACTACACCCTCAAACAAAATTGTGTTTTAAGGAATCTTAATAATTATGTTAGTGAGGAGACTTGAAAATGTCCAATTGGAAAATCCTTTTACTAAAAATGCTTATGTAATAAAGGAAATCTAACTTCTCGCCGCCATCTAGAATCAAGCACCTAGGGGCTAATAAGAATTATTTGTTTATGATTATTCCCATTGGTTTGAGAGATGTTGTGATAAGCCAGTCAGTCAGGAAAAGGTATTATTATATGAATTGATAATTGCTTTTGCTCGTAATCTATGCTACTCGTAATGTTAATGAATTTTGATAGTAGGTCATAAATAGTTGGTCCAATTGCTAGTCCCATATAATTTTCAACCTTCTGCTTTATTTGTTTTCTTCCACATGCGCACAAACGGTTTTTTATTAACACTTACATCTTTAAAAATACTTATCTAAAAGTTATGTCGAAAGTCGCCCTCAGATAAGCCCATATTAATTTCATTGTTAAGTTGATACTTTTATTATAAGTTATTATCATTAGTATTATTATTATTATGTGTGTATTATATATACATATATATATATATATATATATATATATATATATATATATATATATAAAATATAATAATCGTTTATTTATTACAAAAATAAATTCCATATACAATATTGTGGTTCACAAAACGAAAGCCTTGGTCACTGGACCGTCAGGCGAGATTCCGGCCAATAAATAGAATCTATTCAGTAAGAATTTGAATTAAATGCCTTACATAATCATTTTATAATATAAACTAGCTGTACTAAACGAAGCATATTAACTTGCTTAAACCAATAAATTAGAATACATTTAACATAAACAACTAAATTATTGAATTAATTAATTAAATAAAAATATATTAATAAACATTCATCAACACAAATTATGCATACGCATATTATACAACCATACTCAAATATACGCACTCTCATACACATACACATGCATACATACACACATACATATATAATAATAATAGAAAGGTAATTAAATGAAAACAGATAAATAATAAGTACTAATTTTTAAACTAAAGAGAAACAATTAAAGCCATTCAATTTTTCACAGAATATCTTCATTAGATTTCATCAAACAGATATTAATGTAAATAATAAGAACAAAACAAAAAAATAAATAAATAAAAATCAGTTTCAAACAGAATAACATGCCACGATAACTATTAGAGAATTAAATTACTTATAATAACAAATAACATTTGATAAAGAGTTAACAAAATTGACGCTAAATTATACACATAAAACTTAAGTCATGCACATGCGCGTATAAATATACTACTGATAATAATAATAATGACGTGATTTAGACAAGACATTTATTTAGGGCGAAGCTAAATTAAACAAATTGTTTTTTCTGTATAAATAGGCAGCTGAGAAGTAATTATAAAGAGCCGTCCAGTCTTTACCATTTAACAATTAGAGGATTTCTACCGAAGTTAATTGGATTTTTTTAAGGTGAATCAGTCTAATTTGTGACAAAGCGGAGCATTCGGTTAGAAAGTGATCCTCACTAGTTTGCACTTGACACAAGGACATTGCGAAAAGTCTTGTTCTGACCACGGGTTATGACTCAAGCCAACCATATCGGCGCGCAGTGTTATAATCTGTTTACACATTACAAACGAATGTGTTAGCAAGTAATGGTTTCTCTGATTAAAAATTAAATGCCGGAATAAGGGATGGCTATCACTAGCAAGAGCTCTTTCCAAACACTGATTATTGTCCAATATTGTCATAGCAGCCAATAATCGAGGGGAGTACAGAGACCACTGGTCTTGGACGCTTATACTTGAGTCGAGCGCAATGTCAAATTTATCGACTAGATCACACCACTGTTTAAACCATAGGATCTTATCACCTACTACAAGTTTGGCAATAATATTTGGCCACCTTGTACAACTCATCTCGGACAGAACTTTCATTATATATTTCAAATGCAGGGAATACGTGTAGATGTACATATTATTTACTCGGCACTCTAACTGGAGGAAGTAGCTAGCAGTGTGAAGAGGCAAACCGAAAACTCTTTTTAGGATAAACCTCTGCAGCTTCTTAGGATATATATATATGTATATATATATATATATATATATATATATATATATATATATATATATATATATATATATATATATATATATATATATATATATATATATATATTTAAGAAAGAAAACAAATAAGATTTTTAAGAGAGAAGATCAATAGTTTTTTTTTTAAAAAAAGGGAGAAAAAATATTTACTTTTTGGGTCGTAACAGCAAAACATGTTTAAAGTATGTGATTCGAGAAAGTTAAGACTATTTTTAAACACTGTGAAGTCAAGAAAATTTTCATGTTAGAATTCCGTATGGTTGTATTTTTAATGTAAACAGCTTCATTTATCTTTAAATATTATAACTATGTGTAGTTTTTAATATACTAAAAAAAGTTTCCTTTCTTTTAACATTTAAGTACATTAAGGCTCCATAAGCGAAAGCCTTAAAACTCTGACTTTTCTCAATATTCATAATCTACATATTATAATCTAGATTTAAGAAAAACCCGTAAATAAAAATCAAAACAAAAAAAAATGTATGATTTGTAAATTTATTTTTATTTATATATGTTTTGGATAAGAATAATGGAAAATGTTATTGTTTAGAACAAATGATTGCGTTAAGACAGATGGACAAAGCCTAAGAGAATCAGGGACCAGGGTCCTATCAAAATAAAGGAAAAGCTTTAGTAAAGTGGTTCAGAGTCTTAGAGTCTGTCTCTACTGGAACAGGGTTAAACTCCCTAGATATAGATGAAAACAAACATTACAGCTTAACTCAATTCTTAAACACAACTTCGAACTAGTTAAGTGTTCAACTAAAACTCATTCCTTCTCATCTCTACTAAAGCTATTAATAGGTATTCTGATAATTCAATCAAAACCTTTTTCCCGAAAAAAATTAAATTTTCCACGATAGGTTTTCTTGACTGACTTATTCCGGTTAAAACATGAGAATGAAAATTAGCTCGAGCGTTATTTGCTTAGGTCAAATAAAATAGTTTAACATACATTGCCTATAAGAGCTTATACTTAGCTTTAACTTTTAAAAAAAATACTTGAACCAAATTACAGCTAGATTAGTAAAACACTACTAATTTTACTGTGCCAGGTCCGCCCATACCTATAAAAATGTTCGCAATATGCGTGCGTGAATTGGAATGTTAGCTGATATGGACATGGCCGACGAACCTAAACAATCAGAGAATTAAGGCCACATTTAACACGCACTCTCCGGAGTCAGTTATTTGGACTAAAATCATAGGGATTTGCGCCTTAATTAACATCAAATTAACATGATGTTTGTAGCAAAAATATTTGCGTCTTTAAGAACAAATTTTTCCCGGATTTACACGAAGTAGTAATTATAACAAAAATATCGGTCCGAGACAACTCAAGACAAACTTTCTCATATAAGAGTTCATAATTACTTAACCCAGTGTTTTCATTTATTAGTTTTAAAGTTTCGTAGGTACATCCCACTCGTAGGAGTCCGCCCACGTTTAAAGCTATTTTCTCAGAAACTAGATTTTTCCGGGGAAACGGCTTATATCGTTAGATTTAGATTTAAATATGGACTACATTTTAGAATTTTTTTTATCATTGGAACCGTTTTCGAGATTTTTTAGGGGGTTGGGCCCTAAATTTGGAGCTAAAATTCATATCTCGATTTCGACTTGAGTTATGATTTTTCTGAACATGTATGCCAAATTTCGTCAAAATCGGCCTTGTACTTTGTGCTCCACGCATCTGCAAAGACGACAGACATTTTTTAAAAAACACTTTGTTGGACTCAGGGGACCTTAAAACGTAAAAATCCATCAAAATATCAAAATCGAATATTTGCGCCATCTCAATAATTTCTCTTTATATGAGAAAGTAGAAATCAAATATCTACTTTTTCCAGTAAAATATTTGTTCGTAATTAAAAGTCATTATTTACGATGTTTTATTATTATTCAATATTATTCACGTTTCAAATATATTAGAACTTCATAAGCCCTTTTTGCTATTTCCCCTTTATAATTATAATTTCTATTGTTTTTCCTTTTCTAAATACGAGTATAATTTAAGTAAGCAGATGTGCAAGAATTGCATTCAGTATTCAAAGTGACACCCGTTGTATAACGCTTATAAATCATCATCAATTCATAAAACGTGTTATTTTATGAATTGCTCAATATACGTGAAACAGCAATGATTTACATTAACAAAATCATTCTATCATAATATAAAGATACATATTTCAAAGTCAGTGTTATATAGCCGACGATAAAGTAAAAAATTAAAAAAAAATGTCCAATATTTTTCTTTAGAAATATGTTTCTATTTTCGACACTCCTTAGTGGTCTAAATCCCCATACCTGAAGTGGTGTTAAGATTTATGCGTGCTATTTCCTCTCTAGACCTTGGACAGCGTTTGGACCTTTTCTTGGGATGTTAGTTCCGAAACACTGACCCTCAAAACATGAACTATGTTTAAGCATCGTCTTTACAAGGCAACCATCGTCTGCGGCTCGAGACCCTTTATATTACACCCTTCACTGATACATATTTTGAGTTATTACCATTGAATGTCGAAGTTGCAATGCTGCCTAAAGACAGCATCTAAAGAATCACTAAATTTTTGACAATTTATTATTTGTTCTCTGAAACCCATTTAAAAAAAAATTATGTCATCTTTTATTGAAAAAATAAGGAATTACATAGAATAAAATTTAAGAGTCTTACATTGGCCCTTGGCATATTATAGACTCACCTTCATTAGTTATTTTATTAATGTAACTTAATTTTTACCATACACCACGAAAGCTTCTTTGAAAATAAAAAAAATATATTTTGCACGAACAGTGAACGCAGACTATATGAACTTAACTAAATAAACATAAATATAACTTCTAAAACGAACCAGTACTGATGCCTACTTACCCCCAAATTAAATGTTTTTGTTAATATCTACATAGAAATTTGAAGAAATTGGACAAATAGGTTCACATTCTGATATAAAAATGTTTATCAATCAAATATTAATCAAATGGTCATGTGCTTTTAAAATCAATGCTAAGAACTTTTGCCAGCAGCAGATGGTATTAGACAGTCATTCGCGAATAAGTTGATGATAAATTTTACACTTCAAAGTACCTTCGACGATACTTCATCGATTCTTTAGAAATTCAACAGTCATAGAGCATTAAAGGAAATTCGGTGAGGATTCTTGTTACCCAATACACTTATCTATTAAAAATTATTTCGTTTCCAAATTTCCTTTTCACTTATCTTTCACGTTATAAGCCTCCGAAAAACCGTCAAATGTTCACTTTAAACAAATTTTGCATTTGTAGAAATTAGGACCACTGGTCGAAAAAGCCAGGCTGTGTGCCAGAACGTTATCAAGATATCTAAAACCCTAGTCTTTACTGATGCAATAATTATTAAATAACACGAATTTTACAGATAGAAGGATGAATATATTTCTTTCTCTAAGACTTCTTATAACAGTTCATAATGATCTTGACCCTTCATTGATTTCTCTAATGGGCTGGATTCGTATAATTTATCAAATTTCTGTTCTACTAATGTTTTTTTGTGGCGCTTTTTGGCAAAGATCTCTCTAAATATTATGCTTTGTGTACTGTGGCATGATTCCAGCGGTAATTATAATGATTAACTTATAATGATAGTGCATCCTATATTTTATCATTATATTATTAACTTTTCGAATTGGCATAATATCAGTCTTAAAAAAAATCTTTTATATTTGTAGTAAATTAAAACTTAAAGTTATTTTTTAATAGCAAAATACTAATTATATAATAGGTAATAAATCAAAAAAGCCTATTTATGTATCACATAAATAAGTATTACGTCCGAATGATTTGCAACAAAAGGTTCTAAATCCTTTAATAAGAATAAATCCTTTAATATAATAAATTATATTATTGCCAGAAATTACGTTCATAAATTAAACTCTTTTCATCGCGAATAATTTTTAAAATATTTTAAGTAAATCTAATATTCATTTATACCAAACTAAATATGTAATTCACAAAATCTAAATATAAAAGTGTAAGCAGTGAAATATAAAAAAAAGTCCCCTCCAATGATTGTGTGAATTTATGTAGAAATAAAAAAAGCTTAGATAAAAATATATCTTTCAAATGTTTAAATAATGTGGCAATGATATGGTTACATGGAGGTTTAATTTTAATTCCATTTGCCTTCATCAAATTTGAAGGCTATCTTCAATACAAGTAGATGATGCACCGATGCCCTATTTCATACAAATTTGAGTCGTGCGGGCTGGTGAGCGTGCGTGGAAGTGTAAGACACTCTGACAAAAACTTATTGATTGTTTGTGGTAATGTTTTGTGTAGGTATGTGCCACACTAATTGCCAGATTATTTTTAAATTTGTCAATATTTTTTTTGTTTTCGTAAATGAATAAAAGTACCAATTTAGCAATATGTGCGCAGGCGGTTGAAATTAATCTGGGGTATTCTGCGGGCTACTTTAAACAAACCATCCAAATTTCCTAAAAATCAGATCAGGGCCTCTGAAGATATTGGAGTAAATAAGTGTATGTTTGTAGCCAAAAATTGGCTAGTTATGACCGACCATCATACAACTTTCATTAAAATTGG
Source organism: Gerris lacustris (assembly GCA_951217055.1). Taxonomy (NCBI): domain Eukaryota; kingdom Metazoa; phylum Arthropoda; class Insecta; order Hemiptera; family Gerridae; genus Gerris; species Gerris lacustris. The sequence continues at coordinate 48,958,582 of OX578278.1, forward strand.
ACGAATATGTTTAAGATATGTTGGTTATGTAAGACAGATAGAAATGAGACCAAAACAATTCCTAGATGTCCTAAACAGATTTCTGTCTTGGAATTTTTGAAATTGGATAGCATAAAAAAAAAAAAAAATCGTTTTTCATAACGATCACATAGCTTCCGTTACCTCGGTACCCTCGGAAGCAATAAGGCGGATAATTAAATAAATTAGACAGTAATGGGTTGTAAAAGTATGACATTAAGTAAGTACATATAGGATGCGAGGAAGCTATGTGCTACACTAATTAGCAGACTATTTTTTTTATTTTATTAAAATTAAATTGAAGAGTATAGTAAGGTTAAATGAAACAGGTAAAGGAGTTTAATTAATTGGGTGTAGAAGAGACTAGGAGGGTACTTTACTTCCCCTATTGAAAAAGAAGCAAGAGGCAATTATAGAAGTTGAAAAGGACTCACAAGGAGTTGTTAAAAAAAGATCCAACCACCCTACCCTACCCTATTTACCACCAATTAGGATTCCAGCTGGTCTCAGAGAATAGTCAGAATTTAGGGTCCTCTATTCTCAGGCCAGGAAATCTCTATTTCTTTTCAATTAATGACGTCAATAGGGTATTAAGCATCGGTTTGACAATTCCGAAGGCAAAAGGGAAAGGAACGAGACGCCCGGATGAGGATGTCAGACGGAGAAGCGGCGTGTGGTCCGTTACCATGGTAACTGCACGATCCAATCAATATACTCTGGCTTTAGGCTCTAACATACTTCATGTTTGTGATGAGCAAGCCAAAAATGGGTCTTTAGGTAAGGTTGGTCAAGAATAGAATCTAGACCACATACCGGAAATATACTTTATGACTAATTTTTGGTGATTCGCCAGAAATGATGATGTGATTTGGTTTGTTTCAAGAATCAAGGATCATATTTAGGTTCCAAAAAGGAGTAAAGAAGATCATATAAGAGTAGGCCAGCAAACGCTTTTGATTTTGAGACATTTTAAAAATACAATAAAGCAAAAATTAAGAGACTACCATGTTACAACAAATTACTCGTATCGAAGCAAACCCTTGTGCATAAGTATATTTGTCAATTTTCGATGTTAAAGACCCATTAATTTGAAAAGTTAAAAAAGTTAAGTTTTTTTTTAAAAAAAAATAACACGTGGGTATTAAGCCAATTAACTTAAATACATTGCCCAAGTATGTGCTTTCAGCATACACAAAAGGTCCGAAGGCATGATCGGCCCAGCCGTATCAAGATTGCGGGCATTAAATAGTTTGTTTCAGCGCACTAAGTTTCGAACTATTTATTATAATGACGAAACAAACGTCTTTCTTGCATTTTTATGATAAAAAACACAATAAAATAATTCTGAAGTGTCTAGTCCAATTCATTCCGTAAAGATATTCAATTTTTAAGATTTTTTTGGGTGGGGGGGGGGGGGGAGGCAATTTTTTCTTACAAAGTATGCGACGTATAAAAACTTAATTAAAAACGGTTTTTTGATTTCTGACTAAGAATGACTATAGTTTAGATTTTTTCGTAGATTTGTTAAAATAGACTGCCAATTGGTGTGGCACTTAGCTTCCTCGCATCCTATCCACGAACTTTATTGATTTTATGCTTTTAAAAGTCATTATTGTCAAATTGGTTTAATTGTTTCCCCCGTTTTTTTTAATCTGTCAAAATTGTTTAGATTTTTTACACGAATTAAAGTATCAATTTAGCAAAAGTTAAAGAGCGTAGACTGTTCAAATTAATCTGTGGCCATCTGCGGGTTGCTTTCGATAAACTATAAAAGTTTCATTCAAATCAGATAAGTACTTTTGAAGCTATAGGTGTAAATAAATGTATGTTTGTGCGCATGTAGATGAAAAACAAATTGGCGCAGAAGGTTGAAATTTATATGGGACCAACAATGGGCTAATTATGACCAACCACCCAAATTTCATAAAAATTAAACCTGTAGTTTTTAAGATATGTTGGTTCGCAAAAATTGAACGACAGACCGACAGACCGACAGACAGACCGACAGACAGACCGACAGACAGACACGGAACCAAAAATGTTCCCTGATGTCTGAAACGGATTTCTGTCTTGGAATTTTTAAAATCGGAGACCTAAAATTTTTTCGTTCTTCGAAACGATCACATAGCTTCCGTTACCTTCGGTAAGCTCGGAAGCAAAAAATAGAGGGGGGACACAAAAAACACAATTTTCAAGGAGACATGTTGCAAAGATGGATTGGTACGAAAACGAAACCAAATATATATTTGTATGCAGGAGTCCTCTTCTGTAAGACCCCACATTTCCATTAAAAATGTGGAGGTGTAATTTAAGACGATGATTTTTTGTGGCTGTACTATACTTTAATTTTATTAGTGCACATAACATGTTTACATAATATGCTTTGGGTACTTCTGAGAACAGGTGCGTCACAAACAGACAGACAAGCTCAGGAGTGTACGTGGTATGTTCTCGTTCTTTTGTCCACGGACCTTAAAAATGAAACTTTTCCATGTAAAGAAATAGGGGACCCCTTTTTACAAAGTAAGTTAAAGGAAAACATGATTGACGGTAAAAGAAAAAGATTATTGACATGAAAAATAATTAAAAATTAAAACAATACATAAGAACAAAAGAATAAATAAATAAAGATAAATAGGTAAAAGAAAAAAGCTAATATAATTATTATTTTGCTTGGCAATCAATTTCCCTTATTTTGAATAAGCTTTTAAGTTTTTAACGCCTTATACTAAAATTGCACACTTTGCTTAAGTTACTAGCATATATACATAATGATATTAATAATAATGTTTTTCAAGTTTTCATTATCAAAGCATGATCATATTTAGATTATGTATGTTATCGTAAAGATTATAAAGTTCTCTTTGAAAAACCAATTTAATATTAAGGTAGAAACTTATTTTATACAAAATAAAAGTTTTGCTATTCTCTTATACCGGTTAGTTGAGCACATGAGGCACTTTATATTATTTTATAGTCAGCCAGATATAAAGGTTGTCCCAGTTGGGCAACTTAGCTAGAATGGAACATTAACGTTACAACTCTAAGGAGAGAACAAGAGACCCCTAAAGGGAAAGATGGTTACTATTTCCATTATCTGATAGACCCAAGCGAACAGAGGTCCGGCACAACGGCCGAATAAAGAAAATAAATTATAAAATTATACTGCAAAAAAAACCAAAAACTTTACAGCTAACGCATCTCAAGCCACTTAAAACAATGGACCATAATGGGGAAAATGGAGCAGAACGCCCTTTAAAATAAATGCCTTATGAGTAAAAGGTGCAATTTATGATATTTTTATTTTGTATTTCATATATAAGGAATAATTTCAATGTAGATAAAAAGAAGAAGGAAATACTTAAAATAATTGCAACCATAACAATTATAAATATTACTTCCTCAATGTATACCTACTACTTAAATTGCAATTTATAAAAATAAGCACTACACATGATTTTTAAATTAATTATCAAATAAATTAATTAAACTTTAAACATTTTTAATAGGTATCTGTATTCTATTTTCCTATTTAATTTATTTGGTCAATTTTTTCTTCATTAAAACACGAACTAGAATTCCTTTAGCCTTTCATGAACTTTCAGTACAACTTATTTTCTTAACTATTAAAGGAGGGAAAACGTTCCACTTTTGTATGTACTTTCTTAGTCATAATAACTGTAGCAATGATTGATTAACTTACAAACTCAGAGGCGAAACAGCCCATAAGGTATAATTAGGTAATTAAAGTAGGCTATAAATGGTCAAGATACCTCAAAAAATGAAAGAGCCTATAAAGAACATTACACAAACACACCCATATTGGCTTTTATATATATATATATATATATATATATATATATATATATATATATATATATATATATATATATATATATATATATATATATATATATATATATATATATATAGAGCAAATACCACTGAAACTCGGTAGAAACTTATACAATCATGAAGCGAAGAAACTTCCCTTAAATGCGTTTAAGGGAAGTTCCGTTTAAGTTATTATTATTATTAATACCGATGCATTTTATATATTTAATTATTATTGTTATAATTAGTTGTTTTTTAGTTGTTTCACTGAGATTTTGTGGTAACACTTCGTAATAAGGACTAAAGATGTTGGTAGAATGTAACACAACAATATTGTCATCACCTTTTGTTTTCATTAAAACTCACAAACGCGTTTCGACATATAATATCATTTTCAGTGTGCGTGTTAACTCAGTAAGAGTGAATTAAGTACTAAGTACTGTACAGAATTCACACTTACTAAGTTCACTCGCTCACTGAAGATGACATTTTTTTAAGTCGAAACGCGTTTGTGAGTTATAATAAAAAATATTGTGGTGACAATATTGTTGTGTTACTTTCTACCAACATCTCTGGTCATATTTATTATTTTTTAATCAGTCTGCCGCCTGCTCCAGGTCTTCAGGGTATAAATAAATAAAAACTGAGTTTTTATATCATCTTGCGATATTTCAACCCCACTTGGGCTATTATCAAGCTAAAAAAATAATTGATTTACAATAATAATCAACAATACATTTTTACAATATATTTTTACTTTAACTTGATAATGGCTCAAGTGGGGCTGAAATTTCGCAATACCCTATTATACCCTTTATTTCTTTATACCCTGAAAACCTGGAGCAAGCGGCAGACTGATTAAAACATATATTTCTAAAAGGGTAATCCACTACTTCATAATTATTATTGTTATAATTCAATCCTTTTGTTTTTCGAGTATTATGACAGTATAGCTTGAGTTAGTTTCACTCTCAGTAAATAAAAATATAGTCAAAATCGATCTCTTTATCATTTTCTTTATTGAGGCAATCTCCATAAAATTACTTTTACCCACAAAAACCAATTTTTCCCACAAAGATTATGTAAATTTATTTAATGAAGACCCAAAAGTTTTAATATAAATAACTTTTCAACGCTTTTTAATCACTTTTAATTCAATCAATTAAACCTTTCTACATAAAAGAATATAAATTATAATTTAATAGTGATTAAATATCACTTTTAATCTTTATGAAAACGAGGAGAGGCATAATTAAATGTGACATTTCCACTGTTAAACCGAACAAGAGGGGAACAAATAAGAAACGATAAATTATATTAAGTCGAAAGAAAGTCCTTTTATGCCCATAAAATCATTTTACTTGAAATAAGAACATAGAGGGTGGAAAATAGGAGGTTAAGACAATAAATTATACCATAAAATACGTGATGGCATATTATTAATCCTGGGGTAAGTAAAAACACTCAGTATCAGGGGGCCCCGAACCCTCACGGAACATTTTCAGGGCCAACAAATGAGCTAACAAACAAATAACCAACTATAAAAAGCAGGGATACTACAGAAAGTAGAACGTGTACTATACTCCCCAGATTTATACTCTCAATAATTTGTGTTCTTGTGCAAAAAAGAAGGGAAACCCATTTAGAAATATGAAGTCCAATTTGAAAGGAAAATATATAGTAAACTCATAAAAATATAGCTTTCAAAAATCACTTTTTATAAATAAATGCGTATATAAGAAATATGATTAATACGATCTTTTATTATTTTTAATCAAAATCTAATGTTTATTAGACGAATTAAAATAAAAATATTAGGAGAAAAAAGGGTATTTTTATCAACGGTTAATTTATGTGCTTATATTTATTTTTAGGTGATAACTTATTACGATCGATTTAAATATGAAGTTAAGGAAATTGGAATTATTAAATTTGATTTATTTTTTGGCTATCAAAACGGCGTTTGAAAGATAAATTATTTATTTTGATTTTAATAAACTATCGTGTTTATTTTTTAAACAGCAAGTTTTTTTATTTAGAGAAATAAAACAATTTTTTTTTAAATTATTGCTTGAGAAAATTACTTTGGCAAATGAGTAAAGTAATAAAACTGTAACCCTCTTCATGAATTCACAATATATAGCATTAATATGTTAACGTACTTTACAAAATTTAGATAATAGAATTATTAAAGTGAGATGTACATGAAATATGTTACTGGTTCATATTACTGGTGAACATGAAATAGATTAAGAGAGTAGATACTTAAATTAACCTTGACACAGATGTTAAATACTTGGAATATGCCAACCAGATGCTTTTCAACAACAAATTTACTGGCAAGTATTTTCCCAGTCGAAATTTACTTCAATTGTTTTTCTTAATAGAAATAAATAGATTTGCTTGTTCAATTATATTTGGAAATAAGAATAAGAAGGTAAAAATTCAGTAGATGTCAGTAAATTAACATGCTGAATATAAAAATTGCAATACATATTTCAAATCAACTTAACGATATTGTTAAGTAACTGACAGTTAAAAGCATGAATTGAATTACGCGCAGGTGGAGTCTATATACTATAAAGCCGCATGGCTAACTGACTCACTCACTGACATTAATGTTTGCCCACTTCCAGAAGAGCTAGAGACTTGAGGTTTGCACCATTCGACGCGCAATGTCCACATTGTGAACCAAAATAATTATAAAAAGTTTACTTTTCCCACTTCTTCCCCCCCTAAAAAAATAAAAATGGCCGACTTGATTTTTAAGCTGTTTTGGGGCTAATTGCAGCTAAACGGTAAGTCGTATTGGAAAACGGACAACACCAGCGGTAACTGATTTTAAAAGATCTACAACTTTGGTTCTATGACTTTTTGTCGTACCTCTATCGGTTGTACCCTAAATGGTGATAATTTTGGATTTTTTTTTGTTTTTATTTTTTTCTATTTTTGACTTTGAATGACCTTATTTTTTACAATTGTAGACCGATTTTATTTCTGATTGGGGCGCTTAAATCTCACACTAATGCTCTTTAAATTGAGTACATTTTATTTCATTAGTTCATCCTACTTGCTTAGAACTTGAGAGTATGAGCCACGTGTCAAGTGGCCACTTTTTTTGGTTTTTAATATTGTGTCGTATATCATTTGAAAGGCCTTGATTTGTACATTAAAGCTATTTTATTTGTTTATTTTTTAAAAATTTTGTACACGTACTTTTGTACCGATTTATAATTTTGTTGTAGGTTAAAGGGTTTAAATAATATTTTATTAGGTTTTTTTTATTTATATTTACTTATTAGTTAAATTAATGCCCTTTTGTATAGTTTGTTTTAAAAAAAATATAATTTTGGTACCTGAGAGTACATGGGTACAAATGTTAAAGTTAATATTTTATAATATGATTTATATCGTTGAAAAGCTCTTGAATAACAGATACATTTTCTTTATGTTGTATTTTGTGTTATTTTTAGTTTTGAGGGGGTAAAATGGAAAATAACTGTTTATATATAGCGGTTTTTACAATTGAGTTGCTGTTTTTTTTTTTTTTTTTTTTTTTTTTTTTCTTTTTATTAAATTTATTATATGTGCGCTAACATTTGGCGTATGTTGAAGGCTTTGTTTCTCCGAAAAACGTTGGTTACAGGGAATATGTCCGACTTTCCCATCCCCTCCCGTCTCTCCTGTCGCCCCACCTTACTTAATATCCTCTTCAACTCCACAGCCTAAGATACTAGCTCAGCTTCTCTAGACGTCAATCACTTTCTTACCTTTGCAATGTTTGTTTACTTTGTCATTTATAGACTGCGAATTATAACTGTATAATTCGCAGTCTATAAATGACAAATTAACCCACCTGGCTACAACAACATCCCACAACCTCATATAACATTACTAGATATTGCAAGTACCAACTACTATACAAGTACCTGGCATATATCCCCTCATATATACAAGTACCTGGCCACTCGACGGGCAAAGGCTGGCCACAGGCCAGCCAAGACCGGCGAGTTGTATTATAAAAACGCAGTACGTACATATATTTTTTTTATTTTTTATGGTAACATAGAATTATAAATCAAGATTTATTTTGATCTATCTTCTGCAGGAGACTCACTTACTTCTATTTTATATATTTAGATATTTTCAATTTAAAACATTTGTATTTACACATTGGTAAATAGTTGGTCGACTTGGAATCCTAATACATATTTACCTACCTAATGGTAACGTTTAATAAAGCAAGACATAATCCAGGGTATGCTAAGCATTACATGAACTCTACGCAATACTATTAGTTACGTTTTAAACTTATAATGTTAAAAGAAGGAAGTAAAAACCTTCAAATTGAACATTCTTGTACAAATGCTCTAACATACTCGTCTTTCTAAAAAAGTTCGTTAGTGCGCGTCTGTTTGTTATCAGAAGGAGAGTCGGGGCAAAACAGATCGCTTTCCCCTCTCTTCACAACCTAACTAAGCCCCAGTAGAAGTCGCCTGCGAGTCAGTCAAATCATTTTGCTACCTTTAATTTCAACAGCTTTTTCAGACTCCCGTCGCCATAACGAGGAACAGCGCATTGTCAATCGTCATCAAGTTTCTTACAAAACGTATGGTGAAAATGGACTTAAAATCTTTTAGGATTTCAATAATATTGACGAAGGACCCTCCATATTCGTCTGCCTTAACTCCTAGCTACTTTCTTTTGTTCCCCAAATGTAAGATGCTGGTTTGAAGGAGGCATTTAGGTGCAATGGAAGCGATTAAAAGAAGACGATGAGGTTTGTAAAGAGTATTACTAAAGATGAACTGAAGAGGTGTTTCCAGCAGTGAAAAAATCGTTTTTACCTACCTAATGGTAACGTTTAATAAAGCAAGACATAATCCAGGGTATGCTAAGCATTACATGAACTCTACGCAATACTATTAGTTACGTTTTAAACTTATAATGTTAAAAGAAGGAAGTAAAAACCTTCAAATTGAACATTCTTGTACAAATGCTCTAACATACTCGTCTTTCTAAAAAAGTTCGTTAGTGCGCGTCTGTTTGTTATCAGAAGGAGAGTCGGGGCAAAACAGATCGCTTTCCCCTCTCTTCACAACCTAACTAAGCCCCAGTAGAAGTCGCCTGCGAGTCAGTCAAATCATTTTGCTACCTTTAATTTCAACAGCTTTTTCAGACTCCCGTCGCCATAACGAGGAACAGCGCATTGTCAATCGTCATCAAGTTTCTTACAAAACGTATGGTGAAAATGGACTTAAAATCTTTTAGGATTTCAATAATATTGACGAAGGACCCTCCATATTCGTCTGCCTTAACTCCTAGCTACTTTCTTTTGTTCCCCAAATGTAAGATGCTGGTTTGAAGGAGGCATTTAGGTGCAATGGAAGCGATTAAAAGAAGACGATGAGGTTTGTAAAGAGTATTACTAAAGATGAACTGAAGAGGTGTTTCCAGCAGTGAAAGAATCGTTTGTAGAAGTGTATTTCACTCGAAGGGTTCTACTTGAAGGGGATAATGTTGAATTACCCAATTAATTGTAAAATCAAATTTTAATTCAACTTCTATACGAATTATTAGACAAACCTTGTAGACTGGAAAAACAATTACAGATATAGAGAGGTGATAATGGATTAGATTAAGAGCTATTTTAAGGAAAGTTAATTATAAGGTTGTTTTTCATAAATGTTGCGAATGTTTCATACAGTTCAGATTGTATGTAGGATAACTTTTAAAATTGACAGAACATACATGATATGTTAAATTTATAGTGTACATTGTAAATAGATAAAGTCTAAGTAGAAAAACTTGAAACTAAATCGAAAAATATTTATAAACAATTAGCTAGAAGATATCTATAGTACTTTCTTCGTATACCTGTACATTTATTTACAATAAGTAACTACTTATATCCGTTTCTATCATGACAACTTAAACGCTTAAAAGAAAAAACCTGTGGGCAAATTTTGATAAACAAATCAAGTTTCATCAAAACGGGAATTTAGTTTTTAAAACATGGGCGTTCGCAAAGTTTTGACGGTAATAAAAGATTCTACAGCAAATATGATAAAGTAAACAGTTAAAAATGTTGGAGTAAACTTAATTCAAACTCGGCTACTAATAGTGAGTCAATGATTTTAATAATTTGGTGTGAAGAAGTGTGCTTGTCATTAATCGTTCTATAAGAAAGAAGCAAACCAGAATTATAATACTAAGCAGTGAGCGTATTTTTTTTATTTTAGATTTATGTTTCTTTAAAAGAATAACTTTGTTAAACGAAACAAATTACAATATATTATGTTGATTTATGTTAACAAATAATTAATAGTTTTGACTGAGATTTTGTGGTACCACTTCATAATTATGACTAGAGAGGTTGGTAGAAAGTTACACAACAATATTGTCACCACAATTTTTATTACACATAAACTCACAGACGCGTTTCGACAAATAGTTAGCTTAGTACAGAATTAACCCTTACTAAGTTAACACACACTGAAGATGATGTTATTTGTCGAAACGCGTCTGTGAGTTTATGTGTAATAAAAATTGTGGTGACAATATTGTTGTGTAACTTTCTACCAACCTCTCTAGTCAGATTTATGTTAAACTTTGAACTTGTACAAATGATAATGGTATAGAAACAATAAGTTATATTACATTGGTGAGATTTAACGATTGTCAAATTATACAGTAAGTTTGAGTTATATTATGTTTAACTTTGTATTAATGTACTATGGCCTTGAATATACCGACAAATTAAATATATAAATCAGTTATCTAGGGAATTAAAGATGTTTAGTGTACTAGAAATGCGAATCTAAATTAATAAGAGAAATTATAAGTTAGGTTGTGTATTACATAGATTATCTTAAGGGCTTAATAAACAGGGAACGTTAAAACTTAGTAAAAACAAGTCATTAATGTGAGTTAAGGCCCGCATGCTTTCTTTATAAAACACAAAAAGACATTTCATAACGAGCTACCACTTAACTTGAGGAAACTTAAAATAAGTAAAACTACACTAATAAATGTTAGATATATGAAAATACGTGCGGTGACGCGGGACACCCGGTAAGAACGAAGTTCCTTACTTTTCATTATAAATAAATTATAAAATCACATTCCAAAGTATACGATGCCAACTATTTATACGCGGAGTTAAAAAAGAGACAAAATTAAATGAAAAACTTTTTTTTATCATTGAAGCGAGTGCCTTCCTATAAATATGTATTGAATAATGAGAAAATAGTTAATCATGATCACTTTACATCACCGAACTTTCCTGAGTATTGGTAAAAGAAATATATATACCAAATGTCAACTAGATCGGTCAACTTTAAATTTAGTTATCCTGGGACAAACATACACACAATATGCATATTTTATTGAATGTAAGAAGCTCGATTAAGGTCAATTCAATTTTCATTTATAAGGGAATATAATAGGGGTCCGTAGACAAAACCAAGGAACCTTATAATTTATAATGTCCTTCGTTTGTTATTGCTAACCCACCTTATCTCTGAAAGTACCCAGAAACAAATTTGAAACTTTGCAGTAATGTTTTGTGTAATAACCCAAACACAGGAAAAATAATGGGAAACGAAACATAACGGGTTTACGAACTCGTCCGGGAACGAGCCCTCCCACCCTCGTTCAAACGTTCAATAGGTGAAATAGGTTTCTGAAATCTAGAAATCTTCTTTGTAAGGCAAGGTTTTAATTTCTTCAGCAAAACATTAAAACAGTCCTTGGACATTTTAAAGTAGCCAAAAAATTTACTTTCATCGTCTACTTAAAGAGTAAAAAATTCTCCTTCAAATTTTCGCTTTTTCCAAGCTGGATGAACGCCCACCTTCTGCTTTTCTGCATACTTAACATTTCACCCGAATCATCCTCTTCAAGCGCGATAGCAATAGCTGCTAACTCAAACTCGAAAAATCGAAACATTAAAAAATTCGTTATTAAACACAGACAATTGAAATATAAACAGGAGGCAGAAACACTAGATATGAAATGAACACGGGTCGCCTAGTAGAGGACAGCACGTCCCAGCCCGGCTCGGACGGTGGGAGGGCTCGTGCCCGGCACGGCACGGCCCCGGCTCGGTGTAGCGTGAATCATCCTTACGGTGGTCTGTACGCCATTTGACGGTCGTTTGTTTTCAAAGCTCAAAACAATGACATATTAACTGATGGTGTTAGGATACTCAAACTGAAGGGGAATAAATGAAGAGGCAAACTGTAGCAGTTGCCGTTTTGGCATAATTATACAGGCTGAAACAAAAATATATTTTATTTTTTTAAAATAAAATGTTTTTAAATATTTTTTGCCCCTTTAAGGTATTTAAAATAGACTTTCTAAACTGAAATTTTCTCATCTTTTCAACGGTATCTCTATTTTAGCTCTATCACCATTATGCTAAGAGCAGCGATCGATTTTTTAGAGTCAAATGGAAAAAAAAAAAAAATCATTATGGCGAAGCTACAGCGAATGATGGGTAGAATCTGCCCTCTTCGTTTGTTACATCTTCGACCAAACACCCTTGGTCCACAAGTCTCCCCCCCCCCCCCCTCTTAACTTTTGAACGGTTTGAGATGAATTAATAAAATTTGGGGGATCAGTATCACCATGTAAAGGGAAGATTGTTTTCATGCAATCCCTCACTAGGGGCAACCACCCACTTTGCCCCCAGGCCACCAAACTTCAAAATTTCAATTTAGAGTGTATATTTTCGATAGCATACTTGGATTCTACGGTGAAAAATAAGAAAATAGTACTTGAAACATTTTTTTATCTCCAATTATATCATTAAAACCAATGAATACATTATTTAAGTCAACTACCAGCATTTTTAAGAATAAAAAACAAAATGAAAAAGCATATAATAATAATTAAGCATAAGGTTCTACTTATTTAACGTAAAAAGTTAAAATTACCAAGTCCAGTTTATATGTAAAATAGTATTTTGAAATAAGTAAAATAATACCTCCAATTTTCACAAAGAAAAAATGTTTTACTTTTAATACTGATAAATTTAATATTTGTTCAAACAATTGGAGTTTAAAATAACATACTTGATTTATAAATAACGCTATAAGAAGAACAGAATAAATTATTATATTTGCCTCCTAGAAGAATGTTCACCCATATAAAACATGCGTGTTAACTTCAAACAGAATGTTGGGAAAAGTTTTCCATTCCTACTGGAAAAGTGTTTTTGAATTCTAAACAGGTGATCTAAACAAACAGGAAAAACTGTTATACTCTCATTAATTTCAGTAAATATGGGCTTAATTTCAACATTCAAACCGTACTTAAACTAACATTAAACTTTTCCAAGTGTTTTTATGTACTTTTTGGTTCTCGGTCGTTACAACTACTTTATTTCAGGCCACATCTGGAAGAGACATACGAGTAATAAGGTGACAAAATGATTACAACAAGTTTCAGAACCCTTTTTAACATATAGCATTTACTATATTTTTCTAGTTTTTATTTATTTTTTTTATTATTATAGCACTCGCAAGGAATGTGCTGGATCTAATTCCTGCGATACGCTACGGCTAGAGTTCGCCCTGATACCATTTCATATATAAAATTCAGAAAAATTAGCACGAGAATTGAACGGTTGAGTTAAAGCGGGGTAGGCACAGAGATAGCAAAGCAGGAAACTGATTTGACACGCAACTTTCTGAGTCAGACACTTTACCAGAATATTTTAATTTTTGTTTCTTATAACCTATTTCTTGGTTATTAACAACTACTACTTTGTACTTTTGCTTACTGTTCAGTTTTAGGGTATCGTAGAATATCCTCGAAACCCTTATGCCGAAGGTGATGTGTCAGTCCGTCTATCGTACTTTGGTTCATATTCCCCGAACCGTTCACGCTAGAGAGTTGACATTTTAAATACTAGCGCATCGTTTTGGCCCAAACGTAGGTCAAGTATTGAGAAGCTAAAAATAAATACGCAAGTGTAATGCGCATATATTATGTGCTTAGCTCTTTTTTTTTTAATTTTCGAGAGGGGAATTTAAATGAAAGCTACAGAAGAGTAGATTACAAACATATACAGGGTGGTCCAAAAGTCTCCCCTTCCTTAATTTTGGAACGGTTTGCAAAATCTTAATGAAACTTATCTTAATGAAAGGGGATCTGTACTATGTAAAGGGAAGATAGTTTTCATGCAATCGCGCACAAAGGGGCAACCACCCACTTTGCCCCCAGGCCACCCAACTTCTAAATTTAAAATTGGAGTATATATTTTTTTTTGCATATTTGGATTCTACGGTGAAAAATAATAAAATTTTACTTGAACTTTTTTTTCTATCTCCAATATTTTTCCCCTGGGGGGGGGGGGGGGGGCAAAGATTGCAACTAACCCTTTCGAAAATATTAAAAAATAACACTTATATCGTTTTAAAATCCGAACAGTTTGAGATAAATTATTCAAACTTGGCGGATCGCGCTGAATGCTTTCTTCCATTCTTTCTCGGAAGCTCGTAGCTCGTCATCGCGTTCTGCTTGATGGGATTTGATTGATTTAAACCCGAATCATGTTCTTTAAATCAAAAAAGAGTTCTTTGATTTTCAAGATACACCCTTTCTTTTAAGTATCCCCACAAAAAACCGCAAGGTTAAAAATAGAAGAAGTAATCTCTGTCCTATAGCACAGGGAACTCGAGGGCTCTGTAAAGGTCTCCCGCAAATGTTTTTTGGGTTCTGCACTCTATTACATGAATTGTTGTTAGTTAAAGAACTCATTTAAATGAAATTGGGCCTTATCACTTATTAACAGAACAGCATTCTCATTCTCTATAAGCAAAGTAATCATTGTCTTACGAAAAATCTAGCGCTGAGGGTAATCACCTTCCTTTAATGGTTTGCACATCAGCTTATATCGATGAAGAATAAATGGAATCTTGCCACTAAATAACTGTTGACTGAGATAGGTTGAGGGGGGAAGCGCGCAGCCTAACCGAAAGGTTGGGGCTCCGGATAGTTACCCTTTTAATGTTGTCTGGTGTTCGTGCTGTACGGAATGATTTTTAAGCATTTAAACATCCCCATATAATGGGGAGTCGCGTAGGACAAGCAGCGCCGCCGCACTAAGCTACATTTTCCGACCCGCGCCAGCGCCACCCATGTTCGTTCTACGCAAAAAACGCCATAAAATAGTTTTTGTTGCAAATTTTGTCTTCTTTTCAGATATATATTTATTTTTCCCAAAAAACAAATACACATATATATATATATATATATTGCTTCCGAGCTTACCGAAGGTAACGGAAGCATTGTGTTCACTTTTGAGAACGAAAAACTTTTATGCCTCCGATTTCAAAAATTCCAAGACAGAAATCCGTTTCAGACATCAGGGAACATTTTTGGTCTCGTGTCTGTCTGTCTGTCGGTCTGTGTGTCCGCGGATTATGAAACGTGCGACGATAACTTGAGTAAATGTAAACCGATGAAATTTAGTAGACATGTTCATTTTACCAATGCCCAGGACGAGTTCGTTGGACAACGTTATCCGTCAAAGCGTTCACGAGCAACGCTCGCGTAAACGTGAACTTTAAATTTAAAATTGGAATTGTAGGTCGGGGAAAAAATCTAACTTCATCTATTCAATGAGACAAACATTTTTTCCAAATACATTTTTTTAGTAAAACCAACAGCGACACCGCTATGAAGTGTTAAAGATCGCTAAAACTATAAAGAGTTTTTACAAAATAAACAATATAACAATAATTGTTATAGTACATGATAGGATGCGAGGAAGCTATGTGCCATACTAATTGGCAGTCTATTTTTTTTTTTTTTTTTTTTTTTAACTATTTTTGGGGATGGAAGACTTTTAGTATATTCAACATGAAGCTGAACACAACAACTCCAACAAGTTTCTTGCTTGTACTAATTTTTTTGAGGTTCGGCTGTTTGGCCTATTTTTACTGCACTATGTCGCGACAAATCAGTGAAACAAAAAAAATCTACCCTCTTACAAGCAGAGTGAGACTACTCAAAATAGTACATTACGCGTCTAGGGCGGAAAATAGCATTTTGCATGCGAGTGTGAAGTTTGCACCCGAGCGATAGCGAGGGCAGTAAAACCACACAAGCAAAACAAAATGCAGTAATCGCACGAGTTACTTATCTGCGATTGTGGATTTTAATAATAAATACAGAAAAAAAAAATTAATAAACTTCCTGTATGTAAGTAGGTACGTATTTCTCTTTTGATTAAAATGATATAAATTTATTAGCTGTATTTTGTGCCGAATTAATTATTTCGGAAGGCGTATAATTCTCCTTATTTTCTTCATAATCACTTAAATCCCTCATTGTTTCTCTAAAAACTCGATATAAACAGTTATTTTAACTAAACAAACAGCAAATTAGAATGTAAACAAACTCGCTAATCGTACGTTAAGGTGAAAAATTCCTCTTTTTTCCGCCCTAGGCCGGAAAAAAGTAGAATTCTTCACCTCATTATGAACGCGCATGCGCAATGAAGAGATATAATGTTTATATTTCGTATCAATCTTAGATAAAAAAATATTTACGCTATATACAAGACAATATTTATCGGAAATAAATATGGCTATTAGAAAATAATATGATTTGCCTATTACATAAATTATGAATGGAAAAAAATCTCAAAGAGTTGTAATTTTTAATGAGCAATTCAACTTCAAAATATATAATTTCTTAAGCGTACTATATATAATGAGTCAAAATTAACCTTAATACCTTACACCTTTATACTTATACCTTCTGAAAATATAATAATGATGAAACAAAAATGTTATTTTAAAGAAATATTTCTAAAATATAATTGTAAGGTTTTTGGCACTTATTTCCAAAAAACAAAATTATCTTAAGGAAAAAAAATTAAGTTTAATGTTTTATAAATAATATCGATCTTTTATCTATACTAATGATGCTTCACTCATTTAAATGCATATTTTATATAAATTGGAATTCGGTACATAATGGTAGTATTTAATTAAATTACACTAGCCAATTATGGTAGTTAGTTATAACAGTAAACTTTAGACTATTGTCTTGAACTACTCAATGAAATAATTGTTGTCATCTACGCAACAAATCATTTTTATATTGATTAATATTTTATTGATTGAACTCGCCTTATTCCTATTTTCACAAATTTTTTATTGGCATTTTGCATTCTTTATAGTTACACACACACACACACACACACATATATATATATATATATATATATATATATATATATATATATATATATATATATATATATATATATATATGTGTGTATATTTATTTCTATCTATATATTCCAAAATTAATATTTCTCTGCCCCGATAATTTTTTCCTTTTTTATATGATGTACATTTTTTAAATAAACATGATTTAAACTTACTTAATCAATAATGTTCTAGAAACGGTTTTTTGTGGGTCCGAAAACTCCTTCAAATATAGGGGCTCTTACGAGTAAAAAAAAGTAGATATGAATAATATGGAAATTCTATTACATGGTTCATGGGACCCAAAAACTCTTTTCTATCATGTATTGTAAAGTTATCTTGCGCCAGCGTTTTATAGACATCCTTTCTGCACTATCTTCTGCCTTCACCCTAGAGGAAAAAAAAATAGATTGGAAAATTATAATGGACTAAGACTTATTTTTTTTCGCTTACATAGGGAAAAGGATATTGATGAAAAAGCATTAACAAAATAAATAGTAGATAAAACAGAAAATAAGTATAATGTTTCTCAATATTTTATAGAAAAATTTAAATTTTCAACAACGAGACACTTTATTTTAACACAAAATTTTGAATCTTGCTTAGATGTGCATTTCTCTTTCTGTAAAGAAGTAGAGATGGATGTTTAAGGAAAAGGGTTTTCTCTAAATTACATAATTCGAATCTTATCGTGAATAATAAATCATGAAAATAAAATTAACTAAGACGTAAATATTCTTTCATAATGATATTATTTTTAAAATAAAAAAAAAAACGAGAAAGGTAGAGACAATACTTTTTTTTATATACCTTCGGAGAAGGAGAGGAATAGTAAAAAAATATTGATTGGCGACAAATGTGCTCGTGAAAGCACCGGTAGTGGCAAAAAGTATTATAACGTAAATATAAAATAATAAAAAAAACCACCATTGCAGATTATGTAATATTACTATTCAATAAGATATTATAAATACTAAAAGAACTAACAGATGAAGGAGAAAATTGTGAATATTGAAGATGGACAAGTAATTAAATGCATATATGTAATATATACTATAAAAACGCATTAATATTGCTTTTGTCATATTGATTATAATTTTATATCGAAGGTAAAATAGAGAAATCCTTGTGTATTTACAATATAGATGTATCTGGTATCCAATATTATAAACCAGTTGACCCGAGAGCATATTATGAAATAACTAAGAAATTTAGAGCAATAAAAAAGAAGTCAGAAAGATTTAAATACATTTCAGAGTTATCAAATATATTGGAGTCTTTCCGTCTTATGAAGATATCTATAGATTAATTTATAGTTACAGAAACAGATTTATGATACGTATAACTATTATTGTTGACATTTAAAGTTTCATAAGTGTTTACACGAGGAAGGATATAGATATAGAGTCTCCAAGACAAAATGAAGATAAGTTGAAACAATTAGCTTTAATTATATAACAGGAAACTCACAAATAACTACATTAAGTAACAGTATATTCTTAAAGATAGATACCCAGAGTGCAGGTATTAAAGTTTAACAATCGGTATAAACTATGTAATAACAATAAAAAAAAGTATCTTTAAATAATAGTATACAGCTTTGGCATAGATAATTTAGTAAGAATTTTTAAAAATTAAATAACTGTATACAGCTTTGGCATAGATAATTTAGTAAGAATTTTTAAAAATTAAATAACTAACTTAAAAGTAAATATATTGAAAAGATTGAGAACACTTAACTTTAAAAATAATCTAAAACGTCTTGCCCCTTACTTTACTCTGAATTTCTATTTAATTCTATTGAAAAGGGGTTAAAAAAAAAAACCATATCAGTAAAATTGGACTTTTAGAAAATAGATATTTTGACCGGAGACCTAGAGCGATGGAAGCTTAAAGAGTCGTTTGTATGTATATAACGTTAGGAAAGGTTCTTAGACTTTAGAGCTTCCAAATAACTGTCCTTAACTTTCCTATCTTATTCCTATCTAAATCAATTTTCTATTTCTGGAACTTGGTCAATATAAGATAAAGTTAATAAGTATAACGAGATACGTATTTTCACTGAAGTAAATTAATTTATTATCTATTGTACAAAACTGGCTTTCAACAACAAGTGGTCATCTTAGTCCAGCTGAGAAGAGTCGAAATTCGTAAGAGAAAAATAGTATTCCAATTTGTGTGACACATTGCTTCTTCGCTTCCAACATTGAACAAATAGTAACATGAGATTTAGATCTTCGATTCCCTCTGAAGTAAAAGTTATTATAAAGGGCAGTTGGTTAAAATTAATATGAGACCATTTAAGGGCTACTTTTGACAAACCATTCTATTTTTTTCCAAATTGGATGATTAATTTAATAGACACAGTTGTTAATATAAGCATGTTTGTGAACGTGCGAAAGGAAGTAATAGAAGCAGAACGTTGAAATTAATATGGAACTAACAATGAGCTAATTATTATCTAGCTTCGAAAGAAATGGGGGTTCGCAAAAAATGTGGAGAGTCATACAGACAAGAGACTAAAAATGTTTTCTGTTGTCAGAAGTTGATGAACTATGTTCAAAGAAAAAAAATACGTGTGGTGTCGCAGGACACCCGGTAGGAACGAAGTTCCTTATATTTTTCATTAAATATAAATTATAAAATCACCCTGCTAAGTACGTATACAATGATAACTACTTATACATTGCGGAGTTAGAAAAGAGACAAAATTAAAAGTAACTAACTGTTTGTACCTAGCGGAGTTAAGGCAAAATTAAACGAAAAACATTATTTTTATCATTAAAGCAAGCGTCTTACAATAAATATGTATTCAATATTGAGAAAAAAGTTAACCTTGATGAGTTTATAGTTAAAGAGTACGGTTGTAGTTGGTAGGAAATAGTAATGTTTTCTACCTACCCAGTCTACTAATTTAATATATTATAAAATAAATATCTTCCCTACCCAAAAATTTCTGATTGTATCAGGTTGAAATTTTACGTCCCTGTTCCAATTGTTCTTTAGGTGATGTATAAGAAGTTTTATTAAAATCGTGACGTTAGAACGTAAGATATCGGTAAAAACGTTGTTTTCTTTATTTTAAACGTTTAGGTCTGCTTTAATAAATTTAGCGATCTTTAACACTTCATATCAGTGTCGGTGTTCGTTTTACTAAAAAAAATTATTTTAAAACGTTGTTTGTCTCATTAAATATATGAAGTCATTTAATTTTTTCCCGTCCTATAATTCCAATTTTAAATTTGAAGCTTACGTTTAAGCGAGCGTTGCGCGTGAACTCTTGGGTAGAAAACGTTGTACAAACAACTCATCCTGGGCATTGGTAAAATAAACATGTGTACCAAATTTCAACTAACTCAGTCATCTTTTACTCAAGTTATCGTCATCAGAAGATATCATGACGCTTGGTTTTGTGACGGTCGTTTTGTTTGGATTCACTCCCGGGCTCCAGAACGTGCCATAAGGAACTTCGTTCCAATAATATTTATTTACCGTCAACCATTAACGCAAACCTTCGCAATACTCAAAGTAACACCTGCAGTCTAAAATTAGAGATAAAAAAAAGACGAGAGAGAAGTTAGAATCTTCAACACATTAGGTAACTTTGACCATTAATAATTTAGAGATAAGAAGGGTAGAGGTAGAATAGAAAGACCTATATTCAAGGGTAACCTGCAGGTCTATTAACCATCTCCGCAACTACTGACCCTTAAAGTTAAGTTTAAAAGCATTGTAAATGAAAAATGGGCACAATTTCTCAACTAAAATCTTAATTATTAATGACCTGTTATAGATGTAAAACCATTAAGATTTATTAGTCCAGTAATTTTAGGTTTTCTGTTCCAAAAAATTCGGAGCTTCTATTGTTTTCTTTTGAACGCTTCATTTTGACGTTCTGAAAAACATATTGAAAATCGGCAACGAGATCGTAGTCGCGTTAATGTAGACTTAAGGTACGTTTTCCTAGTTACGACCCCAGCGACAGACGCTCAGCGACTATCGTTCTTCTGAATTTCTATGTTAAGAGTCGCTCAGCTAGGAAAACGATAACATGGAAACTCAGAAGAGGAGTCCTCAATGCGACTATCGCTTGAGCGTCTATCGTTGGAGTCGCGTCTAGGAAAAAAAATACGTGTGGTGTCGTGGGACACCCGGTAGGAACGAAGTTCCTTACGCTTTTCATTAAATATAAATTATAAAATCGCTGTAATAACTACGTATACATGGTGGAGTTAGAAAAGAGACAAAATTAAAAGTAACTAACTATTTGTACTAGCGGAGTTAAGGCAAAATTAAATGAAAATCTTTTTATTATCTTTGAAGCGAGCGTCTTTCAATAAATAATGTATTGTATATTGAGAAAAAAGGTAATGATAAATGTATAGTTAAAGCAGATGGTTGTAGAACGAAAAAGAACTGTCCTCCCAGGCCCCGTCGGCATATTACTCCAATTAAATATTAAAATAAAAAATATAAATCATTAACTCACAAAAACTTCTGCTTGTATCAGGTTGAAATGTTACATGCTTGTTTCAATTGTACTGTAGGTGATGTATACAAAGTTTCATTTAAATCTTTACGTTAGAACGTAAGATATCGGTAAAAACGTTGTTTTCTTTATTTTAATCGGTTTGGTCCGCTTTAATAAATTTAGCGATCTTTATCACTTCATAGTAGTGTCGGTGTTCGTTTTACTAAAAAAAATATTTAAAAAAGTTGTTTGTCTCATTAAATAGATGAAGTTAGAATTTTTTCACGTCCAAAAATTCCAATTTTAAATTCGAAGCTTACGTTTACGCGAGCGTTGCGCGTGAACGCTTGGGCGGATAACGTTGTCCAACCAACTTGTCCCTGACATTGGTAAAATGAACATGCGTACCAAATTTCAACTAAGTTGGTCAACTTTTACACAAGTTATCGCCATCGGTAGATTTCGTGACGGATTTTGGGTGACGGTGATTTTGGTTGTTTTTTTCGGATTCACTCCCCGGCTCCAGAACGTGCCATAAGGAACTTCGTTCCAAAAAGCTTTATAGATGATGCTCCTAGCGATACTGCAGATGTCTTCTCTTATAATTGCTGCAACATCTTCAACAATTCGTAGACGTTCTTCTTAATTCATTTATTTTTTATTTTCGTACGAAGCGTTAGAGAGAATATTCGCATGACTGTAACGAAAGCAAACAATATTCTTGCCATACTTTTCAATCAATTTTGCTTGTATTGCCGCATCGGTAGGAGCATCATCTCCAAGCAAACCTTTCAGCTCCACCAACGTGAATTGACATTTTTTTATGTGATATAAAACTTTTTTTTACGCCTTAAGCGGAACCTTTGGAGCACTTTATTGTCCAAACGGTTCGTTTTACGTAAGAAATGAACAGAATGTTTCCTGCGTGAAATTTTATTATCTTCAATTTTGATGGTCTCCGAGCCTGAGGAAGCGAGATATTCGCAAAAATACGTGAAAAGTCGTGTAAAAACGGACACTACCCAAGTTATAGTAAGCTTGGTTTTTTATTAATCCGTTCGTTTTACGTAAAAATGAAAGAGCCTTTTTTTGGGAATTTTTTAATCTTTCATTTTGATATTCACCTTAATTTGTCTCCGAGCCATATGAAGCGAGATTATTCGTAAAAATACTTAAAAAGTGGTGCGGCGACGGATACTAGATATTCTTCGCACTATATGCCGTAAACCGTCCATTGTACGTAAAAAATGAATGAGTTTTTTTGGGAAATTTTGTTATCTTTAATTTTAATAACCACCTCGATTGGTGAAAGAGCCATAGGAAGCGAGATATTCGCAAAACACCGAATTTGTTGACCATTGACCTTGAATATCAATTAACGCGCCCACGATCTCGTTGCCGATTTTCAATATGTTTTTCAGAACGTCAAAATGAAGCGATCAAAAGAAAAAAAATGAAGCTCCGAATGTTTTGGAACAGAAGCCATATTTATTACTAAAATAACTGGATAATATTATGTAAATATTTTTTTGGAATGTTAAATAAAAACTGATTATAAGAATATTAAAGGCATCTTGATTATTATAATTGCATTAGATTTTAATTCGAGTAATATTTTAACATTTGATAACAAAAATATCATTGTGGATAAAAAAAACTTAGGAGTTAAATTGGTCAGTTTGGTGTCAAAAAACCACTATTGCTAATCTAAATACAGTAAACTAAGGTGGTCTCTAAGCCACTAGTGTGGGTTTCTACTCTTGTATACATATTAAATGTATAGTGAGAGTAATTTAATGGCGCGAATGTAAGTAATTTAATGTAAGTTAATTTAATTTAAAATAAATTAATGCTTGTCTATTGTCTACTGTTTGTGGAGACGCGTGGAGTTAAAACTGCTAGGCCAGTTTCGATAAAATTTGGCATAAATGTAAGAAAAACCAAACCCGAGGTAAAATCGAGTAATGAATGTTAGCTCTAAATTTGGGAGCGCTACCCCTAAAATGTCTTTAAAAAAAGAAAATCCTTTAAAACGGTTCCGACGATTTTTATTAAAAATTTCTATAATGTAGTCTATTTAAATAGGAATCTAACATATTATAAAAGTCGTTTTCCAGGGTAAAATTTAACCAAGAAAACAACTAAAAAACGAAACACACTGGATCAAGTAATTATGTACTCGTATATAAGAAAGTTTAGTGCGACAGTATAAATGCAGTGTCGGACTGATTTTTAACAATAAACTGTTTAATTTTACTTTTTAGATTCAATTTTACTTTTTTTCATTCACCGTAATAAGTAAACTCTTCAAAACGGCAGTAGAAATAACTTTTTTTAAATAGCCAAAAATGGTCGATATAATGCCTATTAATTGATTTGTGCAATAAACAGTGAAATATATAAATTATGAGTTGACGAAATTGAAAACTAAACTTTATTTTTGTGTAGCTGAATACACATAAAATCCAACTAGTAAAAATAAAGATGATCTAAAATAAAAACCATAAAGTAAAAGAACAAGAGATTTACAAAAGCCGAAGTATAATAAGGTTCCTGATTGAGGAAACAATTCTAACACAATGCTTTCTCAATCACGATGAAGGAAAAGACAAGGATTTACAACCCCCTCTTACCAACCTTCAATGATAAAGAAGCCAAATTAAATACTTAAAAATCTACATTGCTGAGCCTAATAAGAGTGTAGACTGTAGAAAATTTGATAAAATATACACATATACATACCTAATAAATCCATTGTACAAGATACTTTTTTAAAGTTACCTTATAGCAATAATTTAAAACTGAAATCATACTACATATAATTAAATTAATAATAAAAAAAAATAGTTAAAATAATTTGGTGAGTCTTAATATAAGTCAAAAATTTAAAATGAAATATGCATTAATTAACAATTGGACCCCCATAATTAATCAAATAATAAACTAATTATTAAAATAATATATAAAACACAACCATTGTATACTAATTAGCAAATAGATGTACATGTTACTCTTAGTTTGTAATGTTAAATTTATGTAATTATTATTTAATATATTAATAATTAATTAAACTCCCAACAACCTCAGTGATACTTCTTATTAAAATTGTACATAATTACCGATTGTTAATATATTTTTTTCTAAAAACTAAACATTTTTAAAATATGTAAGTAGATTGTATCATGACATTCAATTGTTAATCAATATATATTTCATTTTAAATTTTTATCTTGTATCAAGACCCACTCTTAAGGAGATAGTTATAAATTTACCACTCACCAAATTATTTTCACCACTATTTGAAGGTAGCTACATTTCTATTGTTATTAATTATTTCCATTTTGATTATATGTAGTATGATTTTACGTCTTAAATTATTTGTTGTATGGAATCTTGAAATTAATGTTAATTTAATCTTATTGTTATTTTAGAACAAATAACTATGACTGAAGATGGCCCTATAAAGGGTCGAAACATCTCATGATAGAAGGAGAATGAATAACTGTTTATTATTACACCTAATTCCAAGATATTTTTTAAAAAAAATCAAATCTTATAGTTAACCATCAAATACGATCTCGACTAGTTTATAAAAAGCTAAAAAAGGGTATAAACAAGTTTTCGGACATAAGGACGGTGGGTCCGGGTTTTTGTTAGTTTCATTTTGTTGCTAATTCACTTTTATTTCATTAACTTCTAATTTACCATTATAGTTTAATTAATATTTCGACAGTTAAGGTTACAATTAACTGTTCAAACTATAAATAAATTGCCCAAGTATATTCTTTCAGCACAAGGGTCCGGGTGGAATTTAACAAATATGACGAGTTCATTAACCAGCTAATCGGCCTAGCCGTATCAAAATGGTGACCATTTAAAACTTTGTTTAATCTCTAAATTTTGAACTATTTATTTTAATGACGTGAAACAAACACCTTTATATGCATTTTTACAGTCAAAATGCAGTGAAATTAATCCAAAGTGTTCCAGCTCAAACTATTATTTTTTTATTTATTTTTTTGTTTTTACAAAGAATATCAATGATTTCTATTAGCTATTATCGTTGATTCTTTAAAAAAAATAAAGGTTGAGAGGGACTAAGAACTCAAGAACATTGGTGCAAAGATTACTAAAATTATGAAACCAAATATATATTTGTACTCAAGACGTTCCTCTTTCATCTAACATCCCACATGACGCATTTTAGTTTAAAAAGTTCACCCCTTTAAACTTCAACCCCTTGTTTTCTAGGATGGTTTTTGGGGCTTCTCTATAATTTCCCTGAGTTTGGGTTATTACACATAACATAACTCCAAAGTTTCAAATTTTTGTGTGTTGTATACTCGCAAATCAGGTGGGTTACAGACAAGCTTATAGGAATGTTAATAATGGTCCTCGTTTTTCCTACAGACCCTAAAATAATAGGTAAACCTGTTTTTACTTTCTCATATAAAGAGAAAGAATTGTGATGGCGCGAAAATTAGAATTTTGAGATTTTGATGGATTTACACGTTTTCAGGTCCCCTGAGTCCAAAAAAGTTGTTTTTAAAAATGTCTGTGTAAACTACTGGGCCGATTTTGACGAAATTTGGCATACATGTTCAGAAAAATCATCCCCCGAGGCAAAATTGAGAAATGAATTTTAGCTCCAAATTTGGGGGAGCTACCCCAAAAATTTTGAAAAAACGTAAAAAAAAAATTATTTCTCGAAAACGGACACGGCGATTTTTATTAAAAAATTCTAAAATGTATACTATTTAAATACGATTTTTACGGTATAAGCCGTTTTCCCGGGAAAAATCTAGTTCATGAGGCATAAAACAGACTTGGCCGCGATTTGAAAAATGCCACTACATTGAGAGGCTGACTTTCTATTTTATTTTTTTTTACTTTATTTTATTTCATTTTTTTGAGTTCTTTCGCAACACCCACCTAACTCAACTATAAACTGGCCAAGGTTCAGTGTGGCCAAATTAAAGAGCAGTGTTGCTCATGAAAGTAGGACTGAAGGGAGGTTGTGGACGACAAAAGAAAGAGCTTATTTGGCCACAATGTAGATATTGTTGGATAGTTGGGATCTGGAACTTGGACCTTTTTTCACGGTTAGGTTTTTGTTGGGGATATCATTCTTTTTTGCTGGATTCAGCATCGTGGGCGTCGTCTCGTTTTTTTATGAGGATTTGTAGGGAGCAAGAAGACCACTATGTATTTTCCCCATCTATACATTAAACCGAAAATGAATAACACGGATATAGAGATGCTAGGAATCAGTGGCTATATTATTACTATTCTATATCTATACCTATTGCTACCATATTTGTTTTACTGAGTTGACCATTTCATTAAATATAATACTTTATACTTTATTATTCGATAAATCCAAGATGGCGGCCACATGTTGAAGTGAAAGTACCTTTAATTTTCTGCTTTAGCTACCATAAGTCTATGTACCAAATTTCAGATCTCTAGGTCCACTTCAAGCTGAGATAATAGAATGTGAATAAATCCAAGATAGCGGCTATAATTCAATATGGTGGCCATATATCAAAATCAAAATGGCCGCACTTTTCTATTTACGGTACACTCTATCTATATGTACCAAATTTGAAATCTGTAGGTATGTCAATGAGAAGTAGGAGAATTCAGTCAGTCAGTTAGTCAATCAATCAGTCTATTACTGTCACTCTTAGTTTTATATATATAGATTATTATCTTAATCTTAAATATACATTAAATTAAAGTGGTGTCTGTACATTTATCCGACTGTGCTTTAATTTTGTATTTACACTAAATTAGTAGTCCTGATAACGAGTTTAAGTTTTGACAATTTTGTGTCTTTTTGTCTGTGCGTCAATCACGTCCAAATGGCTGAACAGATTTTGTTGGTTTTTGGGTACAATGTTAAGCTCAATTCTGCGGGTGTATAGGCTATAAAACTTTTTGCTATAGCTTTATATGGGGCGGAGAATGGGGCTTCTAAATAGATTTCATTATTTATTTATTTTATTTTATTTTTTTCAATGTATTTAACCAAAATTGTAGAAGAAGCTACAGACAATATTTTATGTTATGTGGAAATTTCTGTAGGAAGAACTGCTCAATCGCTGTCATAAAAAAATTAGTTTCATTTTTTTAAACATATATTATTTAAATAGTTTATAAGTCATCAAGAAGATATTTGTTTATAGATCACACCTTACCATGCCTAAAACCTTTATAACATAATTATCACCACTTCTTTAAAAAGCTAAAATAAAATCTTCAAGTGTATACGTAGTATAACAATTTCTAAATTATATTGATATCTGCCAATAGGTATTGTACAAACTTTTATTCATTTAAAAGTAAGAAAAGAAGGGGAATTGAGTCCAGACCTATCTTCTGAGGTTAGGAAGTTAATATTGGAGAAATGGCTCCTATTTTGGATATAAACATGTAAAATATATATGTTTAATACAATGTTGATACAAAGATAATTCCAATTTTAACTCAGGGATGTGACAAGACACGGAGGGGTTACAGAAGGAAAATACTGCTGCTTTTCCTCCAAAGTTAACATATAAGAATTTTTCATCAGTAGTCGGAATAAATTATTAATATGGTATATTTGCAAATTATACTATCAAAGGGGAGGGGGTATAGAAATAAAGGGAGGGATAGCATCTAAATATTCTCGATTAGGAAAATAATTTAAAAGTTTCTTAATGGTAGGTTTATAAACCCATTAAATTAAAAGTAACCCACTCCACAGCGCAGCAAGGGTATCCAGCTAGTATATAATAAATATGATTAATATTATGATGTAAATATTATATGTGATATTATATGACATGAAGTAAAGATACACTAGTATTAATGCTGGAACTTGGCATGTCGCACTGTCGTGCGCTAAGATTATTACGATACAAATCTGTACAATAGTACATGTACCAATTTAAAAAAAAACTAACAAATGACACAGCCCCGAAGAACAAATTAAGGCCTTTCAAATAAGCTTGTATATGCAACACAATAACAAACGTAAAAAATAGTGGTCTTTTGTCAAAATAGTAATATGTAAGATGAAAGATTTCAAATTTCTGGAATTTCCCTGTCATCATTCCATGGCTATAGCTACCTACAACTATGCCAAATGCCAAATTTCTAGCGATTTTGGAAGTCACTTATATTTTTGATAATGATTGAGTGAGTCAGTATCTAGAATGCAAATTTTCAAACTCTCTCCATTTAAAGAAGCTAAATATTAAGGGTTCAATTGTTTATAATGTCGTGAGCTACACAAGCGTAATCTATGTTTTCAAATTTTAAAAGCCCATTTTAAAAGGATGCAGAGACATGAGGGTGAGCAAAACCGGATGAATTGATTCAAGTAAAAATAAAATGCATGCTTACTGAACCTTGGCCTGGCGCACCTACCGTGCGATCAGATTATTTGTAAATGGTAATTGTTTTATTTATAATATATGCTTTGGATAAGAATAAAGTAAAATGCTTTGTATACAAAAAAAATAATGCGTTGAGACTGATGAAAAAAGCCTAGAAAACCAGGGACCAGGGTCCTAACAAAATAAAGGAAAAGCTTTAGAGAAGTGGTTTAGAGTCTTAGAGTCTGTCTCAACTGGAACAGGGTTAAACTCCCTAGAAATAGATAAAAACGACATAACAGCTTAACTCAATTCTTAAATACAACTTTGAACTAGTTAAGTGTTTAAATGAAACGTATACCTTCTCATCTCTACTAAAAGCTATTATAATAGGTACTGTGTTAATTAACAATACATTCACCAAATTTGAGTCAGTTATTTGGACCATCATTATGATCATAGTGATTTGCGCCACATCCCGTAGGTACTTTATCTGGAAGC
Source organism: Gerris lacustris (assembly GCA_951217055.1). NCBI lineage: Eukaryota > Metazoa > Arthropoda > Insecta > Hemiptera > Gerridae > Gerris > Gerris lacustris. The sequence goes on from OX578278.1 coordinate 48,987,999, forward strand.
TTTTTTATTCACCGAAAAAACAAACATTAACTTAGCTTTCATTATTCTAAGTTTGGCTGGAGCACTGACACGTTAAAGTACGTTTGTAACAAAAATATTTTCCAATATATTAAAACTTTATTAGCCCTTTTTGCTATTTTCCCAACAATTGCGAAAGTTTATTTATTTTTCCGAGCTTACCGAAGTTAACAGAAGCTATGTGATCGTATTGAAGAACGTAAATTTTTAATGTCTCCAATTTAAAAAAATTCGAGACGAAATCAGTTTCAGTCTTCAGGAAACATTGGTTCCGTGTCTAAATGTTTGCGAACCAACATAACTTAAAACCTATTTGTCCGATTTTCATGAAATGCCGATGGTAGGTCATAATTAGCCATTGTTGGACCTATTTAAAACCTTTTGAGGCCATTTGTTTTTATTCCACATGCGCACAAATATACATTTATTTACACCTGCATCTTCAAAAGAACTTATGAAATTAAAATGGTTTGTCGAAAGTAGCCCGCAGATAGTCCCAGATAAATTTCAGCTGTCTGCGCTCTTTAAATTTTGCTAAATTGATACTTTGATTCATGTAGAAAACAAAACAATTAATAAATAGATTGCCAATTGGTGTGGCACATAGTTTCCTCTCATCCAAAATCACGTACTTTATTGATTTTATGGTTTTACAAGCCATTATTGTCTATTTTTTTGTATCCCCCGTTTTTTAATCTGTCAAAATTATTTGATTTTTTACATGAATTAAAGTAGTAGCATCAATTTAGCAAATGTTAAAGAGCACAGACAGTTCAAATTAATCTGAGGCTATCTGCGGGTTACTTTCGATAACTATAAAAGTTTCAAATCCGAAAAGTACTTTTGAAGCTAAAGGTGTAAAATAAATGTATTTTGTGAGAGTGTTAAAGAGCAACAAATGGGCGCAGAAGGTAGAAACTTATATGGGACAAACAATGAGCTAATTATGTACCTACCATACGAATTACAATAAAATCGGACGTGTAGTTTTTAAGATATGTTGGTTCGCAAAAAAATGAGCGACAGATAGACACGGAACCAAAAATGTTCCCGTCTGAAACGAATGTCTGTCTTAAAATTTTTGAAATCGGAGACAATATATTCGATCTTCAGAACGATCACATAGCTTTCACTACCTTCGGTAAGCTCGAAAGCAAAACGGATTAAAAATTGTTGTTACGTATGCAATAAATAGGTAGAACATTGAAACTAATAATTATAAATTAATATAAGATTAAATATAATTAATTATTTTTTAACCTGATTTCCAAATACGCCAATTGAACAAGTCGATGAAACTTCTTTTGTTCCGAAACATACAGCTGCAAGTCTTGCAGGAATGCCAAAAGAAACACCTAAAACATTTTAATCGTATTATTTTAATGTTAATATTAGTTTTGAATCAATTGTTATAGCTACTTTTTTTACTTTTCCTCGCCTTCTCCGAAGGTTATATTATAGGAAAAGTATTGTTTTCTACCTAAAAATCCGAAACCGAGATTTCAACGAAATTATTATTATATGGGTGTTTTTAAGACGATTTGAGTGGTTTTTAGCTGGATGTCAGTCTGTCTGTCTGTGTGTGCGTCTGTCTGTCTGTCTGTGTCACGCTTAACTCCCACAGTTTTTAAGCTAGAGAGTTGAAACTTGGTACAAAAATCAATCCTTACACGTAGTTGTGCTGCGCTGCCCGGAAAATCAACATTTTCCGCCATCTTAAACCTAGTTTGTTAAGTCAGCAAAACTTGAAAAAATCGAAAAGTGATCGAGTTGATTGCACGAATGTACCTCTCTTTATGACAAAAAATTCACCAAATTTCATTTTGATATTGGCCGCCATTTTGAAGTTGTCCATTTTATAAGTCCACCAGTATATAAGTTATGTATAGATGAATTTTGAAACTATGACGGTTAATAATACCAAAAGTATAAATACTTTTTTACCTATAGGTAAAAAAGTATTTATACTTTTGGTATAATATAGTTCCAACGATATGCTATAGCATATCGTTGGAACCGGTAAAAAATTAGGAACAAATATAAAAAAAAAAAACGATAAAATTCCATTAAATAGTTTAAAAGTTATAAGCGAACATAAATGTTAATTAGTGGGATTCTTAAGGTTGTTTAAATCTGTCAAAATACCGCCAAAATTCGAATAATTAAATAAAATAAATAAAAAAAATGTATAATTATTTTTTGAAAAATGATAATGAGCAGAATAGGCCGCACTAAGTGGCCTCCGAAATGAGGAATAGTTCCGAGGTACTCCGTACCGATTTTTTTTATTTTTTTTTATTTTTTTTTGGTTTGTAGTTTTAGTCCCGCTCAACAGCTTTATTAGGTCATTACAGGACGGGGGTTATTTTTTTATTATTTATTTTTTTATTGATTTTTTTTATTATTTATTTATTTATTTTTTTTTTTTTTTTAAATTTGCATATTAAAAAGCATTTTTTGCTCTGGGGCAATAAATAATTTTGCTCTGGGGCTCCATGTTATAACGAGGACACTTAACCAATATATATATTCGAAGGTAATAAACAAAAATTGGCTAGCTTTTAATCAGTCATATTTTAAAACATTTTGGTGGACAATATATTTTCTGTATTTGTAATGATTCAGCGAATAAAATTCTAAATTAGCTTGTTATTTTTTAGTGAAAAACAGGGGGGTATATTTTATACCACCTAATGGCTTATTTGCAAGCTATGTCCCACAGTCGCCCACAGACGAACTTTACCGACCACCTATTCTTGAGGAATATCTAAAAAATGAACACAAATTGATTAATGTTAGTAATTCACGTTCATGCACATTAGCTCCTGGGCTACGTATAGATTAGAATTTTTTAAAAAAGGTTATTCGTTAAAATATTCTTTTAAACGGAAAATTGTTAATATATACATGATGCTTTTTGCTTTTGTACCTAAATATAATTTTATGAACGAAGTCACATTAATGTAAAATATCACAAACATCAATAATTCGTTTAAAGTAATAAATCCAAAATCCAAACATCCAAAACAAGTTCTAAGGCACAAAGCCCTGCGGTTTAATGTATATGTACTTGGAATTATGGCTCTGAGAAACACTGACAACATATCCCGTCGAATCGGCAACCATCGAAATCGGCTTACATGTTAAAGTTTTAGTCCTGTCAATATTTAAGAAAATAAGAAGGCAAAGAAGAAAATTCCATTTATGAAAGCTGCTTTTCTCTATAAATACCAAACTGGCTTAAACAACTTATGAATAACTTTTATGTTTTTCCCCTGTGAGGGAAATCCACTACATACTCACATAAAAATATACATGGTAAAATTTATTAACGTATGGTATGGAGGGCTGCATTAAATCAAGCTATTCCAAAATCCACCATGGGAAAAGTGGGAGAAACTTTGATGAGGAAAAAAGTTCAATCTTGTAATATCTTGTTGACAGCTCCTTTTCCAGATTTCTTAAAAAGCGTCTTCGCTTTTCTACTTTCCCATATACGTAGTGCATATATAGAAGAAGAGAAATTATTGTGCTGGCACCAAAATCGATTTTGTGATTTTGATGGATTGACACGTTTTGAGGTTCTGAGTCCAAAAAGATGTATTAAAACAATGCTAAAATGGAATAGTCATAAGGAAAAATGGTGAATGTTTTAAAACGTCAAAATTCACCATTAATATTAATTTGTTTTATTGCATCGTTTATATAAAGCAGACGGTAAATGTTATGATAAATTAACTCGAAAAATGTAATTAAAATCAAAATAGATAGAAAATAATAGCCATAATTAGAGAAACACTTATGTGTTTGATGCTTTCAAGCATTGATTTCTCTAAAGAAACCAAAGAAAAGATTTTCAAAATTGTTTTTTCTATTCCATACACCTTTAAGACATCACAAGAGAATTTATAGTTGGAAAGAGCCATTTGGCCCATGCCCCTTCCACGACTTTTAAATAAAAAACAATAAGAAGAAAAACTAAAAAGGGAAAAAGAAAAACTTGTAAAAATTCTAAGGTTAGAAAAAGTTGGTAAACTCCAAGTCAACTAGTTAAAAATAAAGATCTCTTGTACAGTTACAAAAAAAAAAATTTTACTTTAATTTAATATTATATTCTTTATAGATTTCTCTCCTACAATTTAGAATAGAAAACTAAATTATATCGTTGCAACAGTTTAATGGCTAAGTTAAATTGACTATTTTTTGTTTTCCTAAATCTTCGTTTCTCCTTACAATTTCTAATATATAATAATAAAAAAATCAATATTAACGACCAGAGTAAATATTACTGTAGAATAATCTGGGGGCAAGGCAGTGCCCCCCCCCCCCCCCCCCCCTCCAAGTCGAGCTCAGCTGTACTATCATTTACTGGAACCAACTAAAGGTGCTTTGGACCCCCTCTTTTATTCTTTAATTTAATTAAAGATACTTAAATATATAAAATTAATTTTAAATTATAGTTCATTAAAATCAGAACCAGAAATAAAAATGTCACACCTCTACCCATATTAGTTACTTAAGATATATTACGAGCCTAAAGATTCTTTATTTTGACACTGACTGACTGGCTCATCATAAGTCGAAAGCACTTATAGTAATCCTAGAAACTTTTTCTTAATTAATTAATTTATTAATTAATTAAGAATTGTATAATTAATTAATATTTTATTAATTGGATTAATTAATTTTTTTTAATTAATTAATTAATTTATTTATTTTTTCTTCTTCAGTTTTTCGGTAAACTCTTAAACTGAAAGCTTCGCGTAACATCTTTATAATAAGTAAACGAAACATACCGAACTTCCGTTAGCTGTAAAAATAGATGCGTTGTTGCGTATAGAAAAGGTGTCACTGAAAACAATAGAACAGTGTGTGATTGGAAACAGATTAGGATGGAATTTGAAAACTTGATGAAAATAAAATATTAATGTAAATATTATTTTTGGGTCTTTTCTGTTATCCCCCCCCCCCCCCCCACTCATACCGGGTGCTTTTTCGCTTATGAAGGGTGCAACCCTGTTACTTTTGTGGGATATTCAGATTTCCCACATCTGTCGAGTACACAAAAAGCTAAAATGTTATATCTCTCTCCTTAAGTTGTCCCAGCTCTATCTCAGTTTTTATTTTGTTTATTTTATCTAGTATACTCTGATACTCAATAGTATACAGAGGTAAATAATTATACAGGACAACGTCAGCCGGGTTTTGCTAGTATATTATATGTATGTTCAAAAAGGACAAGAGGCTAAGAAACGAAAAATGACTTACAAAAAAAAGTGAAATCCTATGAAAGTAAATAAGTCAAGTCTCACGGAAAAAGTTGTGAGATCATAGGTTGAGCCAAGTCTCCCCACGTCCGAGTTGGTTCTACTAGATCTAATCCATTCAGTGCAAGTAAATTATGAGGGTTGTCTGTCCCCTTCACTATTCTCTGTCCCTCACAAACTCAAACATTTTCTTTCCCAAATCACTACATGTTTGAATTTTTAAACATTTACTGACTTGCACAATTACTGACTGGCAGTTACGCAGCACAAGGGTACAAAGTCGTATTAGACCACTGCGTAACATTTTTTTTCTTTAAAAAAAAATCATAATAGCCCAGGCAAATTAGACCAAAAAAAGGCCGTGCTTCCCGAAAAATCGTCCAAAGCTGGAAAGTGTTTTAATACCTTCTGGGGGTCCCAAATAAGAGTCCTGTGTGTTTGCGAAGGATTCTGACAGCTGCTTAAGTTTTGGGAGTCAATAAACCACGAAATGTTCGCACTCATTTCAGCACTCCTAAACGACACATTCTACAGAAAATATTAATCTTAGCTTATTTATTAAGTATTAAATTCTGCGTCGAATGGTTTTTTATTTCGTCAAAATCAGTCCAGCCGTTTAGCCGCAATCGGTTTTCAAAGTTTGGCTTATTTTACCAACTTCGCAAAAAAGTATATTCTTTGTTTAGTTTTTCGCTTACAACTCCTAAACAACGCATCCTACAGAAAATGTTTGCTGGTTGGTATAAATGGCCCAACTTCAGAAATCAATTGCGGCTAAACGGCTGGCCTGATTTTGACGGACTAAAAACCATTCGACGCTAAATTTGTTACTTATTCAAGAAGCTAGGAGTAACATTTTCTGTAGGATGCGTTGTTTAGGAGTTGTAAGCGAAAAACTAAACAAAGAATCTACTTTTTTGCCAAGTTGGTAAAATAAGCCAAACTTTGAAAACCGATTGCGGCTAAACGGCTGGACTGATTTTGACGAAATAAAAAACCATTCGACGCAGAATTTAATACTTAATAAATAAGCTAAGATTAATATTTTCTGTAGAATGTGTCGTTTAGGAGTGCTGAAATAAGTGCGAACATTTCGTGGTTTATTGACTCCCAAAACTTAAGCAGCAGTCAGAATCCTTCGCAAACACACAGGACTCTTATTTGGGACCCCCAGAAGGTAATAAAACACTTTCCAGCTTTGGACGATTATTCGGGAAGCATATGTTTAATTTGCCTGGGCTATAACAAATTTGCGAAATTACTGTCAGAAAATGTTTTTAAATTTCAATGACTAGTGATTTGGGAAGTGAATGTTGGGAGTTTGTAAGGGACTGAGAATAGTGATCATAGGACGACAAACAACATATTTATACTGGATGGATTAGAAGTAGTAAAACTTATTCGGAAAGGGGGAGACTTGGCTAAACCTATGATCACACAATTTTTTACGCGGAACCTGGCTTACTTTTTCCATAAATCTTTTTATTGGGATATTATTTTACTTGATTTAATAAAACTTAACAACTCTATATTATAATGATCGCTGTTTCAGTATACTCTAACCTTCAGGGTTTACTTTTACCGTCAATTTTTTTTCAAACTTGCTCATATGTTTATAGAAATGTTATATTTAATAACTCCCTTGGCTCTACAGACGGAAGGGACATTCTCCCAGACGCGCTCCAATAGTATTCTCTATTTTTCTTCACATAATTAAAAGAAATATTAACTGGGTAACATTTAAACAAAATGACTGTTTTACTTAACCTTTTTTATTTACTCGTGGATGTTACTAAATTTATGCCCACAGATTGGATAAAGTGTAACTGTTTCTATCTCAATAAATCAGCTCCTCAGAATTTATTGACACTGTGTATGTGTTTGGTCCGCAAACAACCCGCTCTGAATGTTTAGAACAACCACTCCCCTCTCAACATTGTATGTTAGCCTTTTTTTGTGCAATCGATTTCACATTTTTTTGGCAATTTTCTTCCCTTACACATTCTATTTAAATATACTCGTATACCTGGTGAAAACATTTTTTTTTAAATACTTTATATATACTTGATGAGACATCAAGTGAAAGCTCTTATGATGTTATATCTCTCTCCTAAATTGCCCCAGCTCTATCTCAGTTTTTATTTTAACCACCACAATTAAATATACTATTTTATTATTATTATTAGTTTGATCTCACACTATTATTATTTAATGCGCTAAAACACTAATGCAAAAATCGATTCGAGGTATATTCCTATTTTATAGTTTTCACATTATTACAATACCATCTTTATAAAGAATGTTCAACTTTGTGATGTAAATACTGTTGGTGGTGATTCGACGCCTTAAAATTAGATATGTCTGGGGTGAAATTTATGGGACACAAGAGCTGCTTGTGTATCCCATAATTTATTTTAATGCATTTATGCATTTAGCTTATTTTATCTCTACCTCATCTCCCTACCTATTCCTGCAACCTTTCTAGATTTCTCACAGAAAAGAACACAGAAATTGTTTATTACCACAAGTAACTGGCATAATGTAAGCCAAGCTATACTTATTACTTAGTGCTCGAAGTAAGAATTCTCAGGTGTATGTAAGAACTTCACAAATAAAACTGCTGGTGAGATCTATGAATAAATAATCTAAGTAATAAAATAAATCATAGGATACAAGCAGCTCTTATGATGATATACCTATCTCATAAGTTGTCCCAGCCCTTATCTCAGTTTCTATTTTAACCTGTATAAATTCATATTTTACCTACTTAAAGTTGAAATAATGTTAATGTAAAGGTATCATTTTAAAGCTTAATAATTCGGCAAATTTCACTAAAATTTGCACATTTATATCTCTTCAGGTTCTTATCTTCAGATATAAGAACTCAAAATATATATATATATATATATATTTTTTTTTTTTTGTAAATACTAATTACTCTTATATAAACTGTACATACGACAAGAAAAGTGACTGAAACAGATAAAAATCTGTTCTATGAAATAAATGTGCCAATGTGCAGCACTGTTTCAGCACATGTTTATATTGAGATGTAAAATTATCTGCCTCATAATAGTCAGGGTGCCAAATGGCTATTTTTGACCTGGAATTAACGTATACATACAATTTTTTTACGTTTTTTTGTTCAATAATATGTATACTTTAAGAATCCGAGTGATGCCACCCTGTCACCCTTAAGCATTTTCGGAAAATCAAAATGGCGGCAAATAAATACTGAAAAATTAAGGTTTTCTGATTAGATTCAATATGGGCGATACATAATTTCTTAGGGTTTTGATGTCAAGGAATACGAATCTGAGTGCTTAGAATGGGTTTGAATAAAAATTGTATGTTATTTTATTATGTTTTATTTATTTAAAAAAAGCAGGATTCCCATTCATTATTCAGTATAGGATAGGTAGTAACCTCTTTAAAAAAAATGTTTTATCTAAAACCATACAAAAAAAGTGTTTAAAAAAGCAAACAAGACTTCAATACAAAATTCACACATATTCACTAAAAAAAAACAACAAAAAAAACCTGCCAATTGGTGTGGCTGGCACATAGCTTTCTCGCGTCCTACTTAGTAGATACTTAAATGATTTTTTGCATTTACAACCCAGAATTGTCAAAATTATTTAATTTTCCCCGTTTTTTATATCTGACAATATTGTTTTGATTTTTTAGATGAATTAAAGTCTCATTTTAGCAAAATTTAAAGTGCGCAGACGGTTTAAATTAATCTGGGACTATCTGCGGGCTACTTTCGATAAACCACCCAAATATTATAATAAACAGGTCATGTGTGTGCTAGTAGGACACAGCGAGGGTCCGTAGGCAACTCTGTATAGTTTAAGTAGTACCCTATTGATGGTGTTTTTTAAAATGCTAAAAGGCTTACTTTGAACTATCCTATGGGTCTGATATTCTCAAAACACATAAAAAAACTTCTGATAAAGTATTTTATTGCCACTGAACCGGACTACAACCATATAAATACATCAAAAAGACCATAGTTATAAAAAAAAAGTATTTTGTCAATAAAAATAAAATAATATTTTTTTCGAAATTTCCAAAAAGTGGTATCTTTACTTCTGGTCGAAGAATGTTCAGGATTTTTTTCTGATTTTTTGCACTTCACATAAGCGAGATAGAGGGGGGGGGGGGACACGTTTCACACCCACTTCAAACTCGCCTACGCTCGCCCTATCAAAGTTATAACCAAAGAATTATATATTTTTGTAATCAGCTCGACGTACCCTTTCATATTATACCCCTCACGGTGTCGAAAAAAAATAAAATAATGTTAACCCTTAAGTTTCTTTACCCTAATTTTTTTGAAAAAAATTTTTTTTTTAGTCGCTATATTTTTAAAATATGTGGGCAGGTACAAGACACATACATGCCAAATTTCAAAGTGATCGGACGAATGGTGTAGCCGTGAGAGCACGCGAGAGGACGGACGGACAGACACACGCAGGAAAATATAAGGGTCCTTGGTTTTGCCTACGGACCCTAAAAATCATATGAGTATTTTTATTAATTGTATGTTTGTGCGTATGTGGAAGACAAGCAAATAGGCGCATAAGGATGAAACTTATATAGAACCCAAAAATGAGCTTATTATGACCTAACATCCAAAATTCATTAAAATTGGATAAGTATAGTTTTTATGACTTGTTGGTTCGCAAAAATTGTGGACAGACCATCAGACAGAAACGGAACAAGAAATGCTTCGTATGTCTTTTTTAATAAAATAAATTAATAATTAATTTTTAAATTTAATTAATTATATTTTTAAAGATGAATTAATTAATTTAATTTAAAAAGTAATAAAAATTAAATTAATTAATTAATTAATTGGCATAAAATCTTTGGAGGGCTAATTAACTCACGTCCAGTCATCCAATCGAGCTGAAACTTTGCACATAGACTCTGTACCAATAAACAAATATTCTAACAAATTAATTAATACATTAATTTTTAAATTTTATTAATTATCTTTTTAATTTACCCTTACAAAATAAATGGATGAATATAAAGGATTTATAATACAAACTTTTTATTACCTGTTTTACTTGTTTTATGGGCTAGTATTATTTGATAAGTTGTCAGGACTAGTTAGGGTAATGTGATCCTAAGTATGCAGCTTCGAAAAACTTGTGCTCGCTGCGTAGCAAAAGTAAACTGAAAAATTGTCGGCCTTCTTTCAGTTGTTGCCTTACAACTCGTTTACTATGTTTATATACTATTTTTAAATTGCAGTAAATTTGCAGCAGCATAAGCCCAACGGCAACTCTGAACGTTCAATAATTTCCGAGATATGACACTTCAAAAAGTAGTCTTTTTTCCCCCAAAAAAATGAAAATTTTAGGTATTGGTCTCGTTTCAGGCCGAATATCAGCATTAAACCGCTCTCTTACAAGAAAATTCATAAGAAATCAAGTTGTAGTAAATTTAATTAGCTTCCTTGACAGTGCAAACGAAGGCTGTAGGCGTAGGCCGTAGGCCCAATAGTTCTGGTGCAATAAAAAAAAAAATGAATATTAGATCTTTGTGGGCGTTCTATATGAAAGACGAATCTGGAGAGAAGGGTCTGTTTCTCCCTGTATGGAGGGAGGGGACGCATCCATTGACACCCTAAACGGCCACCGGTTCCGCCTATTCGTTAAGTCAGCAGAAAACGCTTAAAAGGAAGCCAATCAAATTTGATACAACTTCATTTTTTATTACTTAACTCGTAGGTGAGCGGTTTTATGCTGATATTCGGCCCGAAACGAGAGTAATACCTAAATTTTCAATTTTTTGGAAAAAACTGCCAATTTTTGAAGTGTTATATATGAGAAACTATTGGAAGTTCAGAGTTGCGGTTGGACTTATGCTACTGCAAATTTACTGCATTTTAAAAATAGTAATAACGACTAACATCGAACTATGTATGTTTGCGCGCATGTGGAAGAGAAATAAATGGGTGCAGAAGGTTAAACATATATGGGACCAAAAATGGGCTAATTATGACCTACCATCCTAATTTCAATAATATCGGATGAGTAGTTTTTAAGATATGTTGGTTCGCAAAAATTGAGCAACAGGCCGATAGACGCAGACAAGGAACCAAAAATGTTCCCTGTCTAAACCGAATTTCTGTCTGGGAATTTTTGAAATCAGAGACATAAAAATTGTCGTTCTTCAGAACGATCACATCAGCTTCAAATTTTCGTACTTCAGAACGATCATATTTTATTCAATTAATATAATAAAATACATGTAGAAAAGTAAAAACGGGTTGGATATTTTATTTTTTGTTTTTCGGCAAAATTCTTTTTTAAATCTTAGAGGGGGATGCGCCCCCCCCCCCTCCCCCTCCCCTCCCCGGCGACGACGCCTGTGAGGTCCATTAACCAAATATGGTACAATGATTGAGCTGATAGTCTCCAATGAACCTAAAAGAGGTAACGATGGCTGTAAAAATTCTAATAAAATTGCAAAAGCATATAATTTTGTACATATTGGCCGCCATCTTGAATTTCTCAAATTGCTAAAGGGTGACAGAGTGGCATCAATCGGATTTTTGAAATACACCTTAAATACAACCAAAATCAACAAAAACATTTTATGTATACCTCATTTCCCACTTTTTTGATTGGCACCCTGACTGCCACTTTTTGATTGCCTCGTACGATTTTTTTTTTTTTTTTTTTAATTTACTTACATAAACAATTTATTTGATGAAATATATATTTTTGCTTCCGAGCTTACTGAAGGTACGTGATCGTTCTGAAGATCGAAAAATTGTTAGGTCTCCGATTTCAAAACTTCCAAGACAGAAATCCGTTTCAGACATCAGGGAACAATTTTGGTTCCGTGTCTGTCTGTCGCCCAATTTTTGGGAACCAACATATTGTAAAAAGTACACGTCCGATTTTAATGAAATTTGGATGGTAGGACATAATTAGCTCATTGTTGGTCCCATATAAATTTCAACCTTCTGCGCTCATTTGTTTCTCTTCCACATCATGCGCACAAACAAACATACATTTATTTACACCTATAGCTTCAAAAGTACTTATCTGATTTGTATATAAACTTTTATAGTTTATCGAAAGCTGCCCGCAGATAGCTACAGATTAATTTGAACTGTCTCCACTCTTTAACTTTTGCTAAATTGGTACTTTAATTCATGTAAGAAATCAAAACAATTTTGACGAATTAAAAATAACGGGGAAACAAATTAGACAATAATGGCTTGTAAAAGCATAATATCAATAAAGTACGTGAAAGGATGCGAGAAAAAAAAGGAAATGATGTGCCACACCTATATATATATATATATATATATATATATATATATATATATATATATATATATATATATATATATATATATATATATATAGATCTACTCTAATGCAGGAGCCTACTCTATTTCATAATATTTTATTTTTTTTAGTTTCGTTGTTGTAACATAAATTGTATTACGTGTGTTATTATCATATAACATATGATACTTTTATTATTTTGCTGTGGATTAGTATTTTGTTTTGCATGTTAAGTTTAGATGTGTTATGTAAGATTCTGTGTAAATAGTCCAGGAGATTCAAACTCGAGGGTTTACTTTTTTTTATAGACAACATAGAGAAAACAACATTAACATTACATTGGAGGGAAAACTAAACAAACAAAAAATCCAGGTTACTTTATCTTAACTCTTCACTTTATGCGAAGTTAAGTAAAAATGTCACCTAGTAGAATGTAGTAGTAGAATAAGTATTGCTGTGAATATGGATCGAATCGTTAGTGAATAAGGAAGTTTTTCCTGAAGTCCGACAAGTTAAAGGTTGGCCCTTTAAAAAATTATACCCCCACAAAAAACAAATATATATATAATAAAATTTGTTCAAATATTTCATTTAAAGCTATTGTACTTTAAATGACTTTTTTCGTAAAGGAAATTTTCATAGCTTTGCATCAATTAAAAAAATATTACTCTAGTTTGGATACTTTTGGAGGAAGATGTGTTTTTATGAGGAAAGGTAAGCGACCCTAAAAAAATCATAAAATTTGACCTTGGTGGGCAAACGGTTAAGAATAGACCATGGTTTATCTAACATTTTGTAGGCAATGAGGTGAAGCATCACCCTATTAATTTTTCTACATAAATTGCCAGTCACCCTATATATATATATATATACACACACATATATATAGATATATATATATATTCCTAAAACTTGAAAGCCCAATTATAATATTCCTTCCCCTACTCTGATAAAAGAAATAAAGCTCATTAATAATTATAAATAGATATATGTAATAATAAATAAAGAATGTCGAAAAGCCAGGATGGAAAGAATTCAGGCCTCAAATATGCTGAAGTCAGAATATGCTGAACGACAGAAATGAGTCTAAAAAGATCATTTGCCTTCTCGTGCAAGATTTTCCTTGCCACAGAGCAAACCAACTTGGAAAAAGACAAAGTGAATTTATCGTTTTTTTTCTTATAAAAGAGGAGATCTTTGGTGAACAGAGTAAAGGGCCTTCTAGGCCTTGAACTACATTCACAAGACCCTACCAGAGAACTGACTCCTATAAAGGAATAGACTAAAACCAAATTTATAGGAATGTTCTAAAGAGGAAAAAAGCAGCAAATCGTTGGAATGTTTTAAAAGGAGAAACTGTAAAAACGGCATTGTCACTCACAAGATAAATTGGTTTAGGGTGAATTTTATTGAAAAGTAAATGACTGGAAAGTGAAAAATGAACTAGCTTATCTTATATTTTATAAGAATGTATTAGGTAAGGTGAAATTATATTATAAGATATCAAAATAACACTACATATTTACCAGGCATCACGTGGTATTATATTGGAGTAAGTAAATATATTCTATAAATGTAGAAACATTACGTATATTCCAGCAAACAGATTCTTGACCAGGTAAAAAACCCCATCTCATAAAAGATATTTTTTAAAAAAAAATATATATAAGAGAAACGTTTTGTCTGAACGCTTTGTTAGTTTCTAACAAACTAAACTTTAAAATGATAAATTAACTAATACCAAACTAACTCTTACACTCAATCGACTGTTATTAAAGACGATATGGTAATAACTATGTGGATAGTGGATAGAGTTTTTTTTGGTAACGCTTGTGTAACGCTTTTTAGTGCCGTTTATGGTAACGCTTTTCGAGTTTATGTGCCAAAGCAAAGACATGAAAATGTCAAAAAAAACGAGCGTGCAAATTCTTGCGTTTGTAAATTAGAAATTAAATCAACCATATGTTGTGCACGAAGAAAGAAAGTACTTTTCTTCTTTCCCAGTTTATTAAGAAGTAATCTTTTAGCTTCTTCACCCATATTTTTTTAAAAAAATTCAAAAAATTATAGTATAACAAAAATAAAAAATATATTGTATGTGTGTAAGTTTATTAGGAATAAAATTCTAAGGGTTGTGGCGTTTGTCGGGTGCAAATCGGAGCAGTAGAACAGAAGTTGTAGTTGGGGGGCCGGGGGCGCCGCTAGAGGTCGCGAGCGGCTCCTGGAACGGTAGCGAGAAGCGAAGAGAGTGAGACGTGGGGCAGGTAGCCGATCGGGAGGGGAGGGGTGTGTAGGCCCTACCGAGCGCGGTAGGGGGGACCCTACCAAGAGCGGGCAGGTTTAATTGCACATCTCCGTGTAACGCTTTTTTTAGTAATGCTTTTCGAGTTCATGAGCCAAAGCCAAGACATGAAAATGTCAAATTGAAGATTACTGTACTCGGAAACCAGGGCAAATTCAGAATATTAATTTCAGAGGCTTTATACTTAAGTGATTAAAACCATTTCGAGAACTCCACTCGTTTTTTGAAGGCAAAAATCTAATTTGCTTGGCCTTGGTACAAGATTTTTTTATTTTTATTTAATACCCTGAAGAAAGAAATAATTTTTCTGAAATTTACGTTCTTAGTAATATTACATAAGGTATATTAGCGAATTAGTGTTAGTAATGCCTTTGTCTCTCAAATAGTTTAATGTTAATAAGGAACAAACTGAAAAAAAAAAAAATAATAATAAGGTCAAGATTAAATAAGGAAGTTTTAAACTATTTTAATTATTGAGGAAGAAAAGTTAAAAAAACAAATTCTTCAACACTATTTTTTTCTTCACTTCCCCCCTAAAACGTGAAACATAATTATTTCTTGAAAATAGTGCCGACGATTTCGATTAAAAAAATTTAAAATTAACCAACTTAAATACAAATCTGACCATACAAGTCGTTTTCCGGTAAAAAATAAAATTCCTGAAAAAATACCAGTAATTGTTAACTGGGTTCGATTCCCCACGATTAGGGATAATTGTTATAGAATATTTTGATAAAATGTTCAATAATAATTAAATGTATCCATGAAAACCTTACTAATAAAATTAGATTTAAGACTTAGATTTAAGAAATTAGATTATATTTGATAAATATCACCTGTATCGACTCTACTTTAAGATATATTCTAACATTTTTCAGGGTCTAAGGGTCTGCGTGTTGGCAGGTTCGGTTGGTACCTGTGCAGGCGCTTGGACAAAGGTATTTTCTACTAACGAACATCATTTCTACATCGGATTTATTGGGCAGACAATAGTCGCCGTTTCGCAGGTCAGTCTTAATAGTTAATGCCTGTATTTCTTGGGCAGTAATTTATTATTAATTTATTTTACCCAATATAATTAAATGTACCGAATAATTAATACACCCTTTTGAAAAGTAAATGGTATAATCACCAGGTCATCAAGTGTATATATCGTAAGATATTATCCATTATACCTGCCTCTGCAGAAGCTATTATGTAAATATGAAAAAAAATACAAGTTTATTTTTAGTATCTAGAATTTTATACATTATGGACAATTTATAGAACATTTTATAAATTCAAAATCTAGAATAAATTTAAAGTAGGTAACTAAATAAAAAAAATTAAACTAAATTGAAGTTAAAAGAAAAATGTTAGTGTTTTTAAATACATCAAATATTTTTTAGAACTAACGTTTTTTAGAACTAAGGTTTAATAATATTCATGTATGCTCCAATCTTAAAATATATTAAGACAGACGTATTAAGCTATAAAAGATTAATAACTAATGTTTAAATTCCAAAAAACGGCGACATATATGTTAGATATCACATAAGGCTAACACTACTAAAGTAACTTAAATTATATAACACGAAGGCTTTGCAGACACTGTCTCCCCACGCAGTATAATAATTTTTGCGTGACCGTAATGGAGTCTTATATTGTTCTGCGACATTAAATAGGCTCAATTTAAACCAATCTTTGTTATTGAAAAAAAAAAAAAAAAAATTAATGTAACTTTAATTTTCTATAATCGGCATTGGTAAGTATGAGTAGCCAAATGTAGGCTAAAGGTACGTTTTCCTAGGAGCGACTCCAGCGATAGTCGCTCAGCGACTCCAGCAATAGTCGCTCAGCGACTCCAGCAATAGTCGCTCAGCGACTCCAGCAATAGTCGCTCAGCGACTATCGCCGAGGACAGCTTTTCTGAGTTTGCGTGTTACCGTTTTCCTAGCGAAGCGACTCTAACGATATCACTTGAGTCGATGGCTGAGCGATTGCAGCCGCCTACTCAATGAACAAACATAATCGCAGTCACTGGTGATCCTTTGTGAGTTCTACTCGTTTATTTATTTATTGAGCATGTTCTCTTAGAGTTCCAGCAATATTTTTCCGCTGAAGATATAACCGATACATAATAATATAATTCCATTTATATAATTACAATATAACATAACGCATAAAATTATTACAACATATAAATGAACTAACCTTTTATTTTAGTATAAGCTTTTATTAAATTTTCAATGTTTGTATGTATGTATGTATGTATGTTCGGTCAAATCATGATATGGGTATCAAATGAGAGGGTTTGATGAGAAGAATACAAATAAAAGCTTGTTTTTAATTTTTTTTTATAATCAACTTATTTATGTATTTAATTATTATTGCTTTATTATTTATATATTTATTTTTCTTTCACAATCATTACTTTAACACTCTTATAGACGTCAATCATTAAAACTTATATTCGTATACGTTTATAAACGTACGTATAAATGAGAAATATATTATTATTAATATTTTTATTTAATAATTATCAAACTCCATGTTTAATTTGACATATAGGTTAGCCATTTTGTTTTATTAAATTTTCTATATTTTCTTAAATTTTAACTAACTAAATACGCCTTTTCAACAGAATAAATTTTAGCGATCTTAGTCCTAAAATTCCAATTTTAAATTTAAATCTTACGTTTATGCGAGGGATAACGTTGTCCAACGAACTCAGCCTGGGCACTGGTAAAATGAACATGTGTACCAAATTTCAACTAACTCAGTCATCTTTTACTAAAGTTATCATCATCGGTAGATTTCGTGACGCTTGGTTTTGTGACGGTGGTTTTGGTCGTTTTTTTCGGATTCACTCCCGGGCTCCAGAACGTGGCATATGGGACCTAATTCCAAAAAAGTATCCAAAAATATTCCAATTCTGATCAATGTATAAATAAAAATTTATTTTTAAATACATAGATGGGTAAATTTATACATACCACATATATTTTATCTTTTACAGAAATGGTTAGAAGGAAATGTTTGTTCCGGTAAAAAGTAATAATGTATTTATTAAGTAGTTTTTTCCTGCTAATATTCAATATTATTTTAAGGGAGATAGGATTCTGAGTAAATCAAACTTAATGTTTTTGTTTTTAAGGATTTACCTTGTTGTTGTGTTTTTGTTTTTAAGGATTTGTTTAAGTATTTGTACTAAGACCACAACATATTTGTTCTAGTTTATCTAAATATTAGTTATTATTTCTATATATTTTGATGTTAACTATTTTATTTATTTCTTCTTCTTTTAGTAGAAGTTGTTGTACTGATTTATTTTTTTCCATTTGCTATAATCTATAAAAACACACACACACACACACGCAATATATATATATATATATATATATATATCCATTTGTTATAATCTATAAAAAAAAAAACACACACACACACAATATATATATATATATATATATATATATATAATTTTTTTTAAAAAAAAGTAGCTATAACAATTGATCCAAAACTAATAATACTAACATTAAAATGTTTTAGGTGTTTATTTTGAGCATTCCTGCAAGACTTGCAGCTGTATGGTTCGGACCAAAAGAAGTTTCATCGGCTTGTTCAATTGGCGTATTTGGAAATCAGGTTAAAAAATAATTAATTTCATTTAATCTTATTTTAATTTTAATTTTAATTTATAATTATTAGTTTCAATGTTCTACTTATTTATTGCATACGTAACAACAATTTCCGATTTCATTTTTTGAACCATCAACTTTTAGCTTCCCGATTAATAGTTTTCCTATTTGTAGTCATTTTAAGGATTTTGCTCCATATTTTGTAATTATAATACAAAAAGCTGAAGAAAGAAAGAACTTAAAAATGAATCTTTGCTGCTTGCTTTTTTGAATTAATTATTTTAAATACAGCCATTAAATGACGTTTTAATGACATTTTAATACCGTCACTAAGAGAAAAGGATTCTTTAAGAAAAACAAATAAGAACAAAACACTTAACAAGAATGTTAATAGAATGGACGAAGAATAGTGAAATTAGAGGAGTAAACCGGAAAACTTAGTTTTTGCTTGATTAAAAAAGTTTAGCTACCAAGGTATAAGTGTGTAAGAATCTTTTAGAAAATTAGCTAAATTATTTATTTTATTACTTGGTTATTTTATTTTTAAAAAGTATAAAACTATCTTATGATCTAGAAAATGTCTCTCTTGTGTACAAATCAGACGTCAGTATTTTATACATAGGCACGTCACGATAGCAACCGCTAAAAAGTTATAGCAATAGGGGGCCGGCGTAGCCAAGTGGTTAGCGCACTCGCCTCTGAAACCTAGGTCTTAAAACTGTTGGGGAGCTCGAATCCAAGAAAGGTGAAATAAATTTCACACCTATCCTGTTGATCGGGACTTAAAAGTATATAGTTGGTATACAAATTTTTAAGTTAAGCCAAGTTGTTTTATTAGGGATATAAATACAGCAGGTACTAACTTCCTCGTCAGTTGATGATCACAAGCATAACCATTTTTCCTATACCTTAGCATAATAGCATGCTTATCTTTTGTTAGGAGATGTGTAACCTCTCTCCATACGCTAGGCCGAGAGATGGGTTGAAGTTGAGCGAACGAATAAAAATGAACAGGAAGCATAATGAACATAACGTGGCGGTTCCCTGTTTAATTAAACGGTCGTTCTCCGTACTCTTTCTGTCCAGGGTCCCTAATAAACAGAATTTAGAATGAACATACAAAAAACAAATTACCATCTCTACTAGGCACTAGAATAGCTTCCTCTCTGTTCATTAAGTTCATCCTCTAATCTTTCTGGAGCAGCTCCCAACTTTCTTCCCTTTCCTTATCGCATCTACCTTTTATCTATCAACCTTCTATCTAGATTAACGTTTCCTAAATATCTTTTGAACGAACATAGTAAAATAGATCTGATGGGTACACTTTCTTATACAAGCATTCTATAGCAATCTGCGAAGCTTTGATAATTTTAAAAGGTAATAAGCTACCTAATACTTCGGAGAAGCTAGGAGAGGAAAAAGGACTTGATGGGAACTGGCTAAGAAATATTCTAAGTAACGCTGATAAGCAGCGAGTACCATAAATTATTTTTACTACCCTAAGTAATTATGAGTAAAATTTAAAAAAAAGAAGTTGGAATTCAAGCTTAGTACAAATTTATTGTACACCTAAAAGTATTTGGAAAAAAGAATAAAGGCATATACTCGTGAAATTTAATTGAAGGTACTATACCCCATTAGGTAATTTTTGTTCTGTATTTTCTCAAGGCCTCTTTGAAAAAAAAAAAAAGTAACCGTTCTTTTATTTTGTTTTTTCAATTTACATCAGTTTTTCAAGCCAAAAAGTAAGCTGTGAGGATGTAATAAAAAGATAGGACAGAAAGTAAAGTTTCCGTAAGTATTTTGGCAACCATCCGGCCTTCTGAACAGAAAAATAATAATATTGCAGTATTATTAATAAAAAAGTTAGAATTAATACGACATAAAAACTTTGAAACTTATTTTTCTTAAAATATAAATTTTAGTCAAATATAAAAACATAATCACAGTGGTTTCCTTAAAAATATTATTTACGATAATTTACTTTAAAATATACAGGAAAAATATAATAATATACGTTAAACAAACCCAATGATATAAGATTTTCAGACATTCCATGATGTAATTAGACAAAAAGAACTCCATGATCTTTGAATTATTTGAACAATAAACTTAAATCAGTAATTATTCTATACTGTATTCCATTTGTTATTGAAATTATTCCAACGTTTTATATCATGTTGAGGTATAAAAAGAAAGTCAAATCAATTAATAAGGAAAGTTTAAACCAAACGAAAATACATTAGGTACAGTTGTAGTTTGTAGATTTTAGAGATCAACTTGAGTAAATTGTGTATGTTTAACTCTATTTCATCTTTTTTTCCACCTCACTATCTGATACTAGAAGGGCCACGTCGAGTTATTTTTTCCAGTAAAACCTTCTGGTACGGAGGAAATAAGTACAATCCATCTTGCCTTAGGCTGACATGATTTCCTAGTGGCCCACTTCCTTACAAAATATATACATAGCAAGCATAACAAACATCCTTACATAAGTTTCACATTCACATTATAATATGAATACCACACAAACACTATAGTAAACAAGACAAATGTAGAATATAAAACTAAATCAAAATTTTGTTCTTGAAAAAGAACTAATATTAATAATTCAGTAGGAAAAGGCTATTCACGTAAATATTGATGAGTTTGATTATTATATATTTATATATATATATATATATATATATATATATATATATATATATATATATATATATATATATATATATATATATATATATATATATATATTACAAATACTACTGACTGACTTATCACGATCTCTGGAACCACTGAACCATATATTTTGTAGATAAGTTTATTTTAACCCCTAGGTGCTCGCTAAAAAATCATTTTACGATCCGCCATCTTGGTTTATGATGGCGACCATTTGACATCAGATATCTCAGGAGCCAATTGCTCTGGACCCCGAAATTCGGAAGTTAGCTTACTTTTTTATGCCATAAACGACTTTTGTGAAAGGATTTCCAATTAGCCATTATAATTCAAGGCAACAGTATATATTTAAGATGGCACGTAATAATTTGAACCCCCCCCCCCCCCCCCAAATGAAAAAAAGTCCCTCCACTAACACTATAAATACTTTCTAAACACTAAAATAAACACATATTTTTAATTGATATGATAAATTCTAAAGAAGGGATTTACTGATATTTCATCTCAAACAAAGTAGAAATAAAGGGGTTAAGCAAGCTCCCTGTGGTATCAAGATATTTTATACAGAATATTTCTCTTCTTTTTTTTCAGAAACTAATGAAGTTTTAAAATAGTGTGTCAATATTACATAGATTTCTTTTTTTAGATTTTTTTTTTTTTTTTTTTTTTGTGGCACATAGATTTCTAGCGTCCTATCACGTACTTGTATGGTATTATGTCAAATATTTATTTATTTTTTAAATGAATAAAAGTATCAATTTAGTAAAATTTAATGAGGGTAGACGGTTGAAATTAGTATGGGACTATCTATGGGGCTACATTCGACAAACTATCAAAATTCCTTAAAAATCAGATGAGTACTTTAAAGATATAGGTGTTAATAAAAGAACTTTGTGCGCATGTGAAAAAGAAGCCGATGGGCGAAGAAGGTTTAAACTTATATGAAACCAACAATGGTCTAATTTTAAGACCTACCATTCAAATTTAATTTCTCGAACGAGTAGCTTTTTTTAGATATGTAGGTTCGCAAAAATGTTGGACAGACAGATAAGGGATCCCGAAAATGTATCCTGATGACTGAAACGGATTTCTGTCTTGGAATTTTTCAATTTTGAGGCAAAACATTTTTGTTCACCAGAACGATCAAAATGCTTCCGTTACCTTCGGTAAGCTTGGAAGCAAACTACATTTAAAATAACACTCGGTAGCAAAGCTCGGGAATAGCTGGATTCGCATCCTGTAAAAATTAAGAATTAAACTAATACATATTTGTCAGATTAAATAAAGCAAATAATATTATGTGAACTCAAATATTTTCAATTGAAATCAAGAATAGCTTAAGAAAATAACCAACTTCTAATCTATTTCAGATTATTTTATCCTAAGGCTGAAGTACATATTTGTAATCATATCAGGTTACACTTGTATTATTCTGGTTTTGATCCCGCAAGGCAATCCAGTTTAAATTTCCTGTTCCGAACCTCAAGTAAGTTCTTAGTTCTTTCTAAGTGGAATCTAGTTCTAAAAGCAACCCTCACAATACATATTTAAATATTGATGTTAAATGATTTCATTCGGAATTCCTATAAATAGACAAATAGAAAAAAAAAATATATAAATTGTAATTTTATAATTATGTATCTTATTTTCAAACAACCGCACCATTATTACGATGCGGTAAGGTGCTATACTTTCCACATTAGCGCCTGTAGTACAAAAACTATTTTAATAAAATGCGAGATAATATATGTTAAAATATATTTAGACCCTAGATAAATCCTATAAGTAGATGTATTTTTATGCATTTTAGGACAACATATGGTTGTAATGTATAGATAGGGAGTGGAGTCACTTGACTATGAAGAAAAAATGTATCTTTGCCAAAGTGAACAACAATCAATGGTGCTTTATGCAATAGTTTTCCGTAATTTCAAAATTAAAAATTATTACCTCCAAGTGCAAACTGAATTTAAATCTGAACCGACACATTCTATATTCTCTATAAGCAGGTGACAACCGCATTATTAGATAAACCGAAATACTATCTAGGTTAATAAAACATGGTAATCTCTGTTTAAAGGTCAGGTTCTCCAAAAAGGGTCAGTCAACTATATCTGCGATGTCGATAAGATCTTAACCATTAGGTTATCATTGCTGGTATCAATGAAATATAGGCGCGCGCACACTGATCACAGTTCTCATTAGTAAATTGGAAGCATATCTATTCATAATCTGCTTAGGTTCTAGTTTGAAGACATTTTATATACAAAGAGTTCATCCAGATTGTAATTAGCCAGTAGCCATAAGCCATCCATTTATCTTGTCTTAACTAAGATTAATGATTCAATAGTAATTCTTGTCTTTAAGGAAGTCTATATATATATGTATGCCAAGGGTTGGCTAGGATTGCCACCACTTGAGTGAAGTACGTCTGGCTCAAGTGTCATTCACAGAATACTTAAGCCACTGGGTACCGTGGATGGATGGTTTATTAATTTATGGATCTCAAATATAATGTCTGATGCTGATATGAACTTCTTGCATATTTAGTTAACAAACAGTTCACTGACAGCACTGTAATATTCTCTTCTAAGGATTCAAAGGATAAATAACCATTAAAGTTAGGATGCCCCAATTTTCTGAATGTGTTAAATGGTGAAGTGAAAGTAATTAGCATCAATTGGCTAAGTTAAAGTGACACAATGAGAGTAGCATTGATTACATTACATAGTATTAGCTAAACAATGATTGCAGGAAGTGGAAAGCGAATATTATGATTGGATGATAATGCAATGACAATAGAGAATCTCAAAATCAAGAGGTCGCACATAATGCAACGGTAAATAGTTTAACTTGGTTGAGGGGCTAGGTCAAGGTAATGTCGTAGGATGGGTGTGGGAAAGGCATCTGTGGCAATTACAGTAATACACAGGGGCTCCACAAGGCTGACTTGTGGAGGCGCCTCTTGATCCATTATATAGTTTAAACCCTGATTCACTCTGACTGTGGCCCGAGACACTGGGCAGGATGTTTTCAATATAGACAGCTAATCCAGCCTCTAGACAACTAAACAAATACCACACGTTCTCACGTCATCCATCGTCCAATCTCAAGATTAAACAGCAATCAATGGAAATGAAACTTCAATTAATTTTGCTTAGTGTGGAAAGTCAGCGAAGAGTAGGGGACAAAATTGATTCCAGATTAATCAATTTGCACCAAACTATACTGCAAATTAAGTCTGGAGTTATTGGATTTTTCAATTTATCGCTAATAAAATATTATTTTAAACTCCTACCATTTGGCAACACAAATAAAAAATGTTTTGAGAGTGAAACAAAAGGTTGAAACTATTTGCATTTAGTTTATGTCTATGGGCATTGAACAAACATTTATAGAAATAATGAAAAGTACCTAGTTGGAAATCAGTTAACTTATATGTAAATTATGCGATATAACTAATTTCTGTAATTGTTCAACCAAAAGTTTTTAATGATTATATGCATGTTTCTTCTCTAATAAGATATGTAATCATATTGTGATATGAGGTGTTTTTTTTTTCTTCCAAGATACCAGTTTGAAAACATTTTGTTTCAAGAAATCTTTTATATATATATAGAATACTATATATATATATATATATATATATATATATATATATATATATATATATATATATATATATATATATATATATATATATATATATACATACATATATAGAACATCGATTTAACAGATATTGCATTCGATTTATCTTGGTCAAAAACTAATTTAAAATATAAGTAATTTTCTCTAAATATATTTTATAAGAATAAATATATAAAGTTTTCAAACTCTCATTAGGGAATTTTCTAGTTTGAATCCTATTTGTATTGGACTTGTTTTATTTGTTTGGAAGACTCCAACAGCAGAGCAGAGTAACTGCGATAGTAAAAAAAAAAAAAAAAAAAAAAAAAAAAAAAAAAAAAAAAAAATTTGAAACCACTATTGAAAACTACCCAAAATCTAACTTTATAGAATAAGGGAAAAATAAATAAATAAATGAAAATATAATTTTTATACCGGGATTAAATAAACAGAGATGTGAACCAATAACAAAAAAAAAATTAGACAAGAATAGTGGTTATCGAAATAAAATAAAGGATAATCATTTGTAGGATTTGAAAAAGAAACTGGGAAAATTTATTGAAAAAGCGAACAATCAATAAAAAATGCTAAGTTTTGCAACTATTCTCGTGCTTTCTCATTATTACCTAAATGCTTTATTTAATAATTTCCTCTTAAAGCTCTTACTCGCTCTTAAGTCCTCTTAAAATAATTATCCTCGTTATTTTTATAAGCTAATTAAATACTATACAATAATAATTTTACTACTTATTTAAAAATACTATGGATGGTTAATTACTTTATTCTATATTATTCTGTGAAAAATTGAATGTCTCCAGCAGATTTATTTCAAGAACCCTAGAATTTTAAATAGAATTTGTTTGGCCTTATACAGTTTTATTAGGCAATTAAGTCAGCAGCACAGATGCTAGATGAAATATTTAGTTTGCCTCCTTTGTATAATTATTTACGTAAGCTTTTGAAATATATTATATAGTTTCATATATTAAAAAGAGTTTTTGTAGTAAGAACTCTAGCTTAACTTGAAATCGGGAATCTCTTTCTAGCAAACCAGTTTTAATTATTCTACAAATTTTTTTTTCTTTTTTTTTTTTTATTGGAACCAAATCCTTAACAATTTGATAATTTTTTTCTGTTATTGTTTGGCACTAGTAAAATTTTACATGAAAAAGCAGATCAGTGACTACCCCGTTTTTTCGTGAAGATTATATATATGCATAGATAAAAATAGTTAAATAAAATTAATTAGAATAATAATAAAATTAAATAAAGATAAATAAGATAAAAAGAATACAAATACCGTAAACTCTCGCGTATAATAGGCTAAATTTTGACCTTAAACTTGAGGAAAATTAAATATTCGTGTATAATACGCACCCAACTTTTCCGTCAAATTTTAGAAAAAAATTACTAAGCATTCGTGCATAACACGCACCTAGTTAAAATGAATAAATAAATTGAGTGCATTGTATAAGTAATTTCAAATATATATTTTTATATTTATATTAAAGCAAAGCTTTTTAAAACTACATGCCAACTATCCGCGAACGCGAGACAACAATAATTTCTTAAAGTTATAAGTTTAAAACCTTTGCAAACACACTAACAGAAAACTAGATACTACTTTTAAGATACCTAATCATCCATAAATAAAATTATGTATAGGTATTCTTCAGAATTTTTATCATTACAAGGAATAAAAAATATAAAGACATATTAACAATTCTTACATGGCGGGCCGCCGTCTTTGTATTCAGTCGTTTGTAATCAAGCCGCGGCGGTGCCGATGTTAGAATAAAAATTATCTTCCATCTACTTTTATCAATTACCGGAATAAAATAACGTAACTTTGATGATAGCAAGTCTATCTGCATAAACAAGTAGGTAACCAAAATAAATACGATAAGATACATAAAATCAGTTTTCTTTTAAAGTATATTTACGTTCTTATGTGTGATATATATAATCTTGTAATAGCTGTTTTTTAAAATGAGGTAAAATTTAAGTTGTAAAAAAGTTTTTTCTTTTCACTCGTGTATAATACGGAACATTTTTTGGAAGGAAAAAAGTTCCTATTACACGCAAGATTTTACGGTAAATTAAATATTCAGGGTAGATAAAGTAGAGGAATACTGATACAGAAGTCCCTCGACGCCTGACTCTTGAGGCGTCATGGAGGTTTGTCGGCATAGATTGGGAAGAAAGGAGTAGAACTAGATGATTAGGATGATCTAATGAGGAATAATGGAATGTGCGATAGTGTGATATGGATAGATCTGCGAATAGAACGTTGAGGTCATTGCGAAGAATGTGTGAGGTTGGAAACATAAAATGGATCATCATTAATTATACTTAGGATCTTGGACAGGATAATTTGGACACGAGTTTAAGAGCTTTATGACTTAAAAATTAAATAAATAATTATCATCAACAATTTAAAACAGACAGGCCTCTGAAGATGACATATTAAGTTAATCCCATAGTACGAATAGATGTGCCAATAAAATTAAGATTTAAAAATTACACATGTGTACTCAAACTTGTAAATTTGGGGGAACGACATTTTAACCTCTTAAAAGTGTTTAGATGATTTTTTTTAAATACGTAAAAGTAGTCACATGATATAGTCACGTGTGACATTTATAGAACTAAAACGCCATATAAATCACTTTCTCAGGAAAAATATAATTCTAGAGATACCTAATGACTTGAAAGAGATGTAAGCGAATGAGGACAATCTCAACAAAAATAAATCGAAGGAAAATGTATTGGAGATTCGTATTAAAATAAATAAATATAAAAAAAATGTATTGCAAGAACAGACTTCATATAATACAAATTAAAAAAATAATAATATATAAATCTATTTGCAAATCGGCAGTTAGCCGAGGCACCACTTAGATGTCTTGAGTTGCCTCAAATTATTGTTTGATTTAAAAAGAAATAAAAATAATAATATCCATCAAATAAAAACATCAAATTAAAAATAAACGCCTTCAATGTGAAAAAATGTACATGCTATATCTATTAAATATAATTTTTGATTACCTTTGGTTACTTCAATACCATTCCAAATTGAAATTCTACACTTAGTTTCTGTACAACCATACATCTGCATAATGGTTGTACCTGCTTCTTCCTACAACACTCTACTCTATCCTCAGCCACTCTCATCCATGTCACTCCTTCATATTTCTTCATCATTTGATTCATGATGATAACAATAAAAATATGTCTATATTCTGAATTATCTCAAAATCGTTTCAAGTTTGTCAAAGAGAGGGTCAAAAAGTTGGATTTGTAGATGAAATAGAAAGGCAAGAAGCAAACCATTTAATTTTCACTTAATCATCATGATAACATGGTAGGGAGGTTTGCACGACACCTCTTTACCCTGGTAATCAATGAAAGGATGACATAACTTGCCATTAGAGTGTCAAGAGGTAAATTACTCGAAGCCATTATAAAATAGCATTTAGATTTACTATTCTCAAAATTGCTCAGTTATTTTATACTGTTGACTCGCTGTTCCCTATATTAGCAGTACTATTGAGAAACTGTTTTATTCAAGGTCGTTATTTTGTCTCACGATGATTGTTGTCTGGCTCTAAGAAACATTACACCGTTAATAATGTAGAGGAGGTCTGAAATCTAGTATAATAGCTCTATTTTATGGGCGTTAATAAAGAACAGTACATTGTATACGGTACTACGTAAGCTAAACCACAAGCAAATGTATAGCTCGTAGAATAGTACTTAAAATAAAACCATGTAATTCATTGCTTTTAAAGCCCTATTGTCTGCGGCTACAAGTTAAACACTTCATAACAAATACCTGAGTTACAGATACCACTAGGAAACATGGTATTTAATTATCAAACCAAATCTGTACTTATTACATCAATCATGAAATATGATTTTTTAAATAATTCATAACTAGGAATTCAGTGACTGAGTGTTAATATCACTATAAATTCAGCACAATAAGGAATAATGTCGTGTTTGAGAAAACAGTTGGTTGTTTTTCTTCTCAACTTATTTTTTATTTTATAATTAATTTATATATAGGTAATATATAATTTTATATATAATTTATTTTTTATTTTTCTTTCAAATTTACTAAAAAAATAATTTTTCAAACAAAATATAAACTGTTGATTTTAAAAGCAGTTATATACTATTTATTATACGAATATTAGTTTATACTATCAAGTAGATCATTCAAACTCCAAGATAAGTAAAACTCAGTTGATCAGTTAGAGGTTGTAAGACAATAGAAAAGATTAGTTCCCTAATACAATAAAACTGGTTAGCATTAAATATTATCATTATAGGTGTCTTTTTTTTTAAGGGTCCGTAGATAAAAACAAGGACTCTTATACACTCTCCAAAAGTACCCAACATAAAAATTGAAACTTTGCAGTTATGTCATATGTCATGTATAATAACTCAAAAATAAAAATAAAATATAGGTAATATAAGCCCCAAAAAATCATTCCTTAAAAACAAGGGGTTGACACAAAAATACGTTATGTAGGGTATTAAATGAAAGAGAATGAAGTTATTTGTACGAATATGTATATATTTCGTTTCATTCTCAGACGTTTCGAGCCTATTAAAAGGTTATCTTCTTCCATAGAACCTTTGAGATCCTTTTAACCGGAAAGATCGCAAACCGGAAAAAAATAAAAATAAATAAACAAAGGATAAGATAACATATATTTTTTTAATTATGTAACAAAACTTTTTACACAAAGAGAAAGTTAAAAGATTTTTTCAAAAAACAGTCGTCCATACTGTAAATAATAGTTGTTAAAATGTGTGTACATATATGTGCCTGTATATACATACATATGACCGTACAATGTATGTTCCTAAATTAAAAATATAACCTTATCCCAAAAAAAACTCTTAAAAATGTATTATCTTGGAACCGGTTTGGGCTAGACACTTCGGAATAGGTTCATTGCGTTTGGACAATAAAAATGCATCCAAAGGCGTTTGTTCCACATTATTGCAATAATTGTTTCAAAGTTAAAGCTAAAACAATTTTTTAATAGCCATCTGGAAACGACTGGGCCGATTGCGCCGGTTAACGAACTCTTGCAATTCGTAAAGTTGTCTACGGACACTTTGTTTGTACTAAAAGCTCATACTTGGCCAATTTATTTAAATATAAACTGGTCAATTATGTTCTTGAACTTGATTCACTAAGGATAAACTAAACAAAAATAATTATTTATGCATCCGAGCTTACGGAAGGTAACGGAAGGATTTTGGTCATTTGAAAATAGATTTTTTTGTATCTCCGAATTCAAAAATTTCGTTTCAGACATCAGAAGACATGTTCAGTCTCCTTTCTTACTGCCGTTCAACAATTTTGCGGACCAACATGCATTAAAAACTATTCGCCCGATTATAGTGAAATTTGAAACCGACTGCGCCAGTATATTTATGCAATAATAATTGCATGAATATAATATGACCTCACTAGAAATTAGTAGAAATCGAAACAGATCCAAATAGCATGTGACCATTGGTTCAATAATAGGACGTGAGAAAGTTAGATCCACACATTAGGGATTTAATAAATTGAAATACTTTAGCATAATGAAAATATAAGGATAATATATGATTTCACTTAGTCCTTCGTTAAGTGAGTGACAATTTTGTTTAGAATATATCAATAATAGTAACATCATTAGTTTTAATTGAGAGCCAAGAAAGTTAAACACAAAGTATTACGCTATTCAATATATACTCAACCCAAAATTCTAAAATAGTATAGTATTTTTTTAATATTAAGGCAATTATTTCTAAAAGCTTCTAGCTACACTCTCAGTCCTTGTCTCTTTCATCCTCTGAAAACCTGATAATTTATTCAAAGTTTTTCTCTCCATCGCTTTATAACTAGTAATTAATGAATAAAACTTTACCAATTAATTTACCCTTTAAAAAAAGAAACCGGATAGGGGACAAAAGCTAATACAAATTTAAACAAATCGATCCTAAGAAAAGAATAAAAGGAATTAGTGACAAATTTAAAACTTTTCTTTTCATTTTGTCTCGCCTGTTCTCGAGTTTTCTATTTTTAGTTTATTCAGGAGTATTTTCTGTTGGGAGTGCCATTGACAAGAATCGATTAGGAGAAATGTCTAATTAATATCGGCAAGCAAATCTAATTAATCCTTATTCAAGCGATTGTTTTATACGTTGTCTGTTTACAACTTGTTCATGGTTCCAGCAAACTTTTTACTCGCTGTCAAGAACAGACATGCTTATTTTTTCTTTTATAATTTTCAATTGTGTAATTCCCGAGAAACAAACAAACTTAAATAAAGCAGTTAAAAATATGAGGTTTATTTCTAAAATCCAACGATTCGATGTTTGCTAATCTATTTTTTTTTAACAAATATTAATTGGCATATCAATGATATTTTGAGTGGGGATACGTTGTGCCCTTTTTTGTTGGGTAAACGCAGCTAAAAAAAATGGTATAAAAAGGTGAAAAAGAATTTAGGAATGCGTTGATAACTATTAAAACTATTAACAATAGTTCGATCTAGCTAAAATTATTCAGTTTTCACAGCAAATTCTTAAATATTGCTCCACTTGAGAAGGCTACACTGTGAAATACGTTATTTTTCATTTTTGTTATCAAACTTATATTGATCTAACTAAATTAACTTTAACAAATAATAGAGCAATAGAAGTTTTCGTTTTATGCTTTACCGACAATCTCCTCATCATAGCACCAGATCAGAGTCCAGGATAGAGCTAGCTGTACTCCAGGTTCCCGGGGTGGAGCAACTAGCCATGTCTCTTCTATTAGGCTACGGCCACACCGGAGCTTCCTCGCTTGGAGCCTAGTGGCTTGGTGAGTCGCCATGGAGAACAGAATGGGTTGTTCGTCTAGCGACTCGCTAGGTAACTCGCCTAGTAACCAAGCGTGCAGTGTGGCCGGTCTCGTATGTTCTAGAAGGTTGGTTCACATGGATTACACGCCTAGCGACTCACCAAGCCACTAGGCTCCAAGCGAGGTAGCTCTGGTGTGGCCGCTATCAATCTAGGTGCCAAGTGGCCTAGCGACTCGCCAAGCCACTAGGCTCCAAGCGAGGTAGCTTCGGTGTGGCCGCAGCCTTAGATGAGTGAGTCTAGGGTAATCTTGAACCATTTAATAGACTCTCCGGTCCAACTAAACAATTTCAACCATGATTTTCTCATATTTTGAATCTACGGCAGAGGTGGGCTTTGAGTCGGTAGTGTTTAGTCCGAAGCTTTAATATCACCAACTGTTCTTCTACTAATAAAGTGTCGTTTTAAACAAATATTGGTTCTTTTGTTTCTTTCTTAGCTGGGTGTTGCCCTGGGGTTTGTTCTACCACCTATGTTAGTCCATATCAATGCAGATCCAGCAGTCACCAAATCTGAATTTGATATCATGTTCAGATGCATCGCTGGTTTCACTTCCGTTCTTCTTCTTCTCAACATATTTTGTAAGTATTGATTTCTGTTGCTTCCAGAAATGTTAGATAAGATTTTAAAGTAACATGTTTAGAGCATTTCCAAAGCCCTCTTAGCTTGTTAAGCTCAGGATCGTGAGCAAGGAATTATAAAATAATGGTAATTTATTTGTCTTTAATCGGCATACACAGGAGGGATGTCTTTCCACGTTCACCTAAAAGTGAGGGACATAGAGTAATTACTAATCATAACTTTCTTTACGACAAAAAGTATTGCACTTCATTAAATGTGCAAATTACAAAAGTAAATATCTTACACATTATCTAATAGATGTAATTCTCGTAACTGATAACAGTTAATGATGGCATGTGTAATAGAAGTTGTAATGTACCCCATAACTACTCTTAACATATATTTTAATTATAATAGCACATAATAGTTTTAAGATAAGATTTGTTGAGTCTGTTTTATGGATTTAGCAGAGAAATAATTGGCCTGTTTCAGTGTTTAAAGACTGTCCTCCTTTGCCACCCAGCCCTGCGCAAGCCGTGCTCCATGATAAAGAAGGTAAAGATAACGCTCCTGATTTTAAACAGTCCATCCTCTCTCTGGCAACGAACAAAGGATATATTCTTCTACTCATCTCTTACGGACTAAACGTCGGTGTGTTCTACGCCATTTCTACTCTTCTCAACCGTGTCGTTCTCAAGTATTTCCCGGTACGGGTTCTATCATCCATTTAATATATATGCATTTGTTTTACTTATGTCAAATACTTAAGCCAAAAGCGATTCAATTGTGTAATAGAGAAAATAAAGTTTAAAGTTCTTCAGGTCAAGTTACCCACGCATAAATAATTTCACAGTGGTCTGTGTAAGTTTGCAAGCGAAGTGTCCTTTGGAGTGGCTATCTATCTGTTTACACTGGGCAGATCTTCCCACTCAATCTCTGTCCACTGGAACCCCTTCTAGACCCTCTTGGGACTTGCACGAAGTTTTCAACTTAAACTCACAACTACTCTAACAAGAAACTCTCAAGGAATAGTAAATATCTTGAGACTTCACCATCTTTGAAACCGGACCCCAATAACTTGTCCAAAAATAACTCATCAAGTCGATTGGAGATTTTCGACTGCCAATAATAGATTGAATTAAAAACAATTTACAATTCGGACCTTCTTACAGACGATGGAAATAAGAAATCTACAAGAAATTCTAAAATCTAAAAGAATTTCTACTACCAACATCCAAATATGGTAGTTATTTATAATATTATACTCAACAAATAAAAAATCACTTAGTCTATATTTTACTACTACTGCAAATGCCGAACTTGATGTTCTAATTTTATTAATTGTAACAAAAATTAACGTTCTGTAAAAGTTTTTTTTTTCAGCACCTAGGAGATTAATTTATTTTTTAATTAAATCACTGTAAATAGTTCCATTAGCATTACTAAATCCTTAGCACAATATTTTTAGCACTTCGCATAAACTAGAGATCTAAAGGGGTTCATGGACGCACATTATGCTGTACAACTTTTTAACACAGAGTATATTGAACAATTTTACACATAGACGCTCAATATTATTGAGCATGTACACGCTCAAAATATATTGTGCGAGAATGCGCCGTTAAAAAGTATTGTTTTTATAAAAAAATATAACATATCAATATTAGGATTTGTTCTTAAATCTGTTGTATGGTAGGGTGCCAATGCAGATGCAGGAAGGATTGGTCTAACTATGGTAGTAGCTGGTATGGTCGGCTCAGTCATTTGTGGTATCACCCTCGACAGAACTCACAAGTTTAAGTATGTTTAAAAATAATTGATATTGTTGATTCTTAGATCTATAAAATATAATTGAATGACTTTTTTGGACCTTAGAAAGCAGGGTGCGAACTAATAAAGAACTTAAAGAATGATCCGTCAAGTGTTAAAAAAGTAGGATTAAATTATATTATAGCAATAATAATTTATACATATATATATACTACACACACACACACACACACACACATATATATATATATATATATATATATATATATATATATATATATATATATATATATATATATATATATATATATATATATATATATATAAATATGTATGTATGTATGTATAATATATATTAAACAATTTGATACATGTATTTTATTTTCTTGAATTTGATTCAAACTAAAATGTACTTTATGTTTGGCACATATATCCTTAATTTTAAGTTAACGCCTTCTGGACCATTATTGTGTTGGTTAAATCTGGAATTTAGCCAAAATATGATTTAATTTCATAACTTCTTATTAATAATAAATAAATATTAACAATATATATTTTTTTTTAACAGGGAAACTACGCTGTTTGTGTACGTGTTCTCCCTTGTTGGCATGATTGTCTTTACATTCACGCTTGGTTCTGGACATATTGAAATCGTTTATACTACAATTGGACTTCTTGGGTAACTATATAATAATTATGATCCGTGGCGTAACAGGGCTTACTATTGATGCCACATTGGCTATCAAGAAAGAGAAAATAGTATTACGTGAAACAGAATTAAGACTGACTTAAACGATAATTTAACTAAGAGACAAAAAACTTAATCAAATTCTACTTTAATAATTGAAATTATGCTTTTATCATGGAGTGTGCCCATGCCCATGATGTGTAATTTTACTTAGATGTTGAATAATTAATTGGCAGGAGTTAAAAATCTACTAATTTTCATCTCAATCGAAAGATTGTCTCTTTACACGCCTACTTAAAAATTCACTTATATGAGGTATTTCTTGGCAGAAATCTAAAGATAACGAATGCTAGAGATGGGTGGGTCCATCTCTGGGAGTCGGAAGACTTATCGACTAAAACACATTATGTATATGGTGTAGGTATTTAGAGCCGAAACTGGTTTATGCAAGAGTATACTGATTCTTGCATAGCTGAGTCAAAAACACATGAGGTATTCCTCATATAATTTCACCCCACAGTTTCCACGATTTATTTTTAAAATAAAATATATAAAGGGGGGAGAGAAATACACTAAATACTACTTCAATAAATCAAATAGAAGCTGGTACATCTTGCACTCAAAAATATTAAGGAACTTTGCAGTCAGCTATTTTTGAAATTTCCTCTATTGTGTTTATTCAATATATATATATATATATATATATATATATATATATATATATATATATATATATATATATATATATATATATATATATATATATATATATATATATATATATATATATATATATATATAATCACTCTTTCAGTTGCTAATTTTAACACTTCATTTTTCCAGATTCTTTATGACTGGATATCTACCTGTTGGTTTTGAATTAGCAGCTGAATTGACTTATCCTGAACCAGAAGGAACATCTGCCGGTCTCCTTAATGGCTTTTGTCAGGTTTGTCAATCTAATTCAGTAAGATGGTTTAATTGGTTTTTCCTCCAATTTAGTTCAATGTAAATGGATGTAATGATCTTTTTTTCATTTCAGCAGAATTGTTATAATATGAGCGACAAAAACAATACTAGCCATTTTGGCAGAACAGTAAATAACATTTTATGTCCTATAATATACTCGTAGTTGGAAGTCAAACATGTTACTTCGAAAGTACGTACTACTTATCAATATGATACGAAAATGCGTTTTATCTACGATTGATACTAAATATAAACATTATATCTCTGTTTAGGTGCGTGG
Source organism: Gerris lacustris (assembly GCA_951217055.1). NCBI lineage: Eukaryota > Metazoa > Arthropoda > Insecta > Hemiptera > Gerridae > Gerris > Gerris lacustris. The sequence continues at coordinate 49,024,017 of OX578278.1, forward strand.
AAAGTGATTCTTTTCGTAGCTGTATTCATTGCGCATGCGGGTTTCATAACCATGCGATAAGGTGAGGAATTCCTCTTTTTCCGCCCTAGAGCGGAAAAAAGAGGAATTCTTCACCTTAACGCACGATTAGCGAGTTTGTTTACATTTAACAAAACTAATTTGCTGTTTGTTTAATTGAATATCGAGTTTTTAGTGAAAAACAATAAGTGATTTAAGTGATTATGTCGAAAATGAGGAGAATAATACGCCTCCCGAAATAATTAATTCAATGAATTAATGTCATCTTAATCAAAAGAGAAATAGGAACTTACATACAGGAAGTTTATTACATTTTTTTCTGTATTTATTATTAAAATCCACAATCGAATATAAAGTACGGTAAGCAACTCCTCATGTGGTTTTTCTACCCTCGCTGTAGCTCGGGTGCAAAATGCTACTTTCTGCACTAGACACGTAATGTACTATTTTTTTCTTGATTTTCAACTATGAAATACAAAATGCAATAAATTGACATCTTTCATTCTAGACCACTTTTATGAAAGGAGTAATTATAACCCATTAAACGTTATTATAACCCATGACAACTATAAAATAATTAATATTTCAACAATTGAGGGTGTGATTAGAACAATAATTATTAATCTTAATATTTTGAAAATGCGATTATAATCTTTAGTTATAATGAGAATGATCGACAACCTCGCTATTGAGTCTTTTAACTAATATACTTTACTTTTTTCTTAATGTTTCTTTGTTTATTATCTTGCACAGATTTTTGGAATTAGCTTGACTATGCTCTATTCACATCTTCTTGATGCAATTGCTGAAACTTACTCCAACCTGGTTCTCTGTGGTATCCTGGTCATAGGAAGCATACTGACCATGCTCATCCCATCCGATCTACGAAGACAGAGGGCATGCCAAGATAAAGCCGACCACGCTGCCAAATCGGACTTAGCTTAGTCCTACACAGAACTTAGCCTTCCCTATCTAGACATTGCTCAATCCATCTAGAACCGGGATCTCATCAGATATAGTCAGTATTAACCTCATTTTTTAATGAGGTGGTTATTTAATTTCTCTATTTTAAAATAAGTAGACTAATCTTATAATAAATATTGAAAGAGTAGCCTCTCTCTCTCTCTCTCCCTACGTATTCAACCTATATAGGGCAATCATCAGTGCCGAAAAATATGAAATGAGTTAATTAATAAAAGAAATTATGGGAGTTTAGTGAGTCATACTAAGTCAGACACTGGCACAAGACATTAATAGATGACCCCCAATAACGCTTCATATTCTAACTTAATCTTATTTTGTTAAAAGCAAAGCATTTTTCAAAACTCATATAAAACACATGATCTCTTTATTATAAAAACGTGGAAAGATTCTCTTTCATACATTGCCAATTTCTAATCCAATATCTGATAACGGTACTTGAATCAAGAGCTTCCCCACAAGAGTTGGTCTGTATAATCCTGATTTATCTAGTGCATTCAAGGAGTCAAAGGCTCAAAAGACTGGCTCCTTGCCTGGAATACGCCAAGTGTAGAAACCAGAAATGCTATATTGACCTAGTTGAGTGGATTACCCTCTTACACCACAAAAGAGTATTTACTTTTCACTGCTTTCCTGTTGCAACTATTTTTTAAACCTAATCTCTTTAAAATAATTCGTTAATTCAACTAGTTGAATGATAGTATGCCCTACTACATGTAAGATTTAAACACTTAAATGGTCTTATACATCCATCTTTTAGCGAATTTTCGAAGAAAATTAAGCTACTGCAATGGCTTCAAAATGTTGGTAATGCGAATTTTTGAAAATTTTCTCCATAGAAATCTTTTTAGACTATTCAGAATCGATTCCTGAAATTTAATACTTCTTTATGATGTATGAATATATATATATATATATATATATATATATATATATATATATATATATATATATATATATATATATATATTTATATATATATATATATATATATATATATATATATATATATATATATATATATATATGTGTGTGTGTGTGTGTCACTCCAGACGATATCCCACCCTACGATGCACTTATAAAATCCAAACAACTTTTAAAATGTCAATAATATCAAAAGAAAGGATGAGTTCGTTGCCCAAAATTGTTGGAGTCCATTTAGGCTCAAAGATAGCGTAAAAACATGTTTTTCCATTTTACCCCCCTCTTATATGAAAATATAACAAAAGTGTACATAAAAACAATTACTGTACTCTTAAAGAGCTTTCCAACGACATGCATCTTGAAAGTTAAAAACTATTTTGACTTTTGTACACCGTACCCCTGTGTACTAATTTTTTTTTTCACCCATCCAAATTCTAAAAAAAACTTCAATGGTCTTGTGTCAATATAAATATCAACACATTTTTTTAAATCACTGGAAAAATTAACATCATAAAAGAGTGTAGTTCAAAAACCGAACAACATATTCACACAAAATTAAATATTGTATTTGAAACAATTTGACCTGTTTCGGCTGTTCTAATGCAGCCTTCTTCAGATAATAAACAAACAAAGTAGCAAACTCATTCTAGTAAGTGTACAATAAGATAAGGTATCATTAGATTCAAAACATGAAAAAAGTAAAAATATGAACACAATAATTAAAAATTAAGTGAAATTGATGGAATGCAAAATAACTGGTGGTAATGAAGTGAATTTAAAAGTACAAGTGAAAGAAAAAGGGAGGCATGTGTTACAGGCTGTAAGAAGATTAGGACAAAAAAGAGGATGGGGCAAGTACCTGCTAAGGCGACACACAAATACAAAGGGTGCTAAAAATTAGAAAAGAACTTAAACTAACAATACTGAATAAATAATTATAAATGACATTTTAGAAACAAAAAAACACAAGTAAAACTAAAAATAACAACATAACTACTAAGTAGAGATGTAAATGAAAAAAAAAAACGGTTTCGTTTTTTTTTCACATTGTTCCGTTTTTAAAAAAAAAAAAAAAAAAAAAAAAAAAACCAAGCCCCTCGTTTTTTCTTCTCATTTCATGTTTTTTTTCAGATGCATTTTTTAACTAATTTGTATTGTATTAAGAGCTTAACTATATTGAGAATGGTTATTAAACTCTGATATAACAAACAAAATTCCATAAAGTACGGTTACATAACTTGCACAATATCTTGGAAATGATATTGTCCTCTGATATTGGCTCCGGTTAATAGTAATTAAATTATTTAATTTTTAAAATGGTTGTTAGAAAATCTAATCAGTTCATCCTCCACTGATTGCCAGGGTGAAACTAAATTTTATTTAAAAAAAAAAAAAATCATAATAATTTGAAGTCCAGTTTGTTTTGAGTTCAAATAGAATTACATAGAATAATTTATTATATAATAAGAGTATATTATAATCTTATTATCGAATAAAATATTATAAACAAGTATATATTATTGATTGATTAATAAAATTTGAGTAAATTTCTATAGTACAAAAAAAAGTTGCTAATAGTACAAAACCAAAGTTGCCGATAAAAATCATTAATTTATTGGACTATGTTAGTGGTGGAGATTATTATGACAAGTATTTTTTTTTATTTTTTTTTTATCAAAAATATTTTAGTCCACAGGCCACCATAAGGAGTGAGTCGCTGATTGATAAAGTTTTCTTACCTTATGGAATCGCTTATTTATGCCTTGAATCCACCGATGTATTGGGTATATGGCAACTGGGCGCTGGGCCATTTCTTTCTTTTCTTATATGCCAAACATGCCCTTCTGCGGGAACATTGAAAAGAGATAGATAAAGTTTTGATTTTCATAGGATCGTTTAATTAAATTATTTAAAAAACAGTGGTAAACGTGGCCACCGATAAGAGTGGGCCGTTTGGGGTGGCCACCGCCCCAAACATATTGCTCTGCGGGGACGTTGAAAAGAAAACGGCCCACTCGTATCGGTGGCCACCTTTACCACTGTTTTTGAAATAATTTGAAAAATTATGATTTTGTGAAAATCAAAAATTTATCTATCTCTTTTCAATGTTCCCGCAGAAGGGCAAGTTTGGCATGTCAACAAAAAATAAATGGCCCAGCGCCCAGTTGCCAAATACCCAATTCAACGGTGGACACGGCATAAATAAGCGATTCCATAAGGTAAGAAATCTTTATCAATCAGCGACTAACTTCTTATGGTGGCCTGTGGACTATTTATGTTATAATGTTAAAAAAAATCTATAGGACATATTTACATTGTATTTTGAAAATAAAATAATAATTTAAGGTATTTTGATGATGAGCAACTGCCTTTTATGTTAAAAAATACCTTCTTTAGCATCGGTGAAAAAAAACATGCTCGTGAAAAAAAAACATGAAAAAAACACATTTTATGTTAGAAGAAAAACGTCACCAGAAAAAAACCTTTTTTTTACATCTCTAGTACTAAGTGATATTGAATTGGTCATACAGTGTATGTGTATAATAGTATTGTTAAGTTTAAGATCTCTATGTGTCACCTTAGCAGGTACTTGCTCAGCCCTCCTTTTTGTACAAATCTTTTTAGGCCTACGATTTCAAAAATTCCAACACAGAAATCCGTTTCAGACATCAAGGAACAATTTTGTCTTTTTTTCTGTCTGTCGCTCAATTTTTGCGAACCATCATATCTTAATAACTACACTTCCGATTTTAATGAAATTTGTATGGTAGATCATGATTAGCCCATTGTTGCGCCCATATGAGTTTCAACCTTCTGCGCTCATTTGTTTCTCTTCAACATCCACACAAACATACATTTATTTACACCTACAGCTTCATAGGTACTTATCTGATTTGTATGAAACTTTTATACGATAGTAACCTGCAGATAGCCCCAGATTAATTTGAACCATCTGTGCTCTTTAACTTTTGCTAAATTGATACTTTAATTCATGTAAAAGACCAGTCATGCACCATGACTTAATGAGCGAATTTTCAAAGAAATCTGCGTATTATTGGCTTATGATAATATAGGAAAATGTTGGTTTTGAATTTGGATGGGTGGAAAAAAAAATTAGTACACAGGGGTACAAAAGTCAAAATAGTATTTACCCTTCAAGATGCATGTCGTTAGAAAGCTCTTTAAGAGTACAGTAATTGTTGTTATGTACACTTTTATCATATTTTCATATAAGAGGGGGGTAAAATAGAAAAACACGTTTTTACGCTATTTTTGACCTTAATTAGTCAAAATTTGACCCCTAAATGAACTCTAAAATTTCTGGCCAACGAACTCATCCTTTCTTTTAATATTATTGACATTTTAAAATTTGTTTGGTTGTTGTAAGTATATCCTAGTGTGAGATATCGTCTGGAGTGACACATACATTTTGAGATTTGAAAAGAGCAGGATATTGTACGTGAAATATGACCTTGACCATGTCTTTGACCATGACCTAAAAGGTAATTTTAAGGTCAAAATTGTATTTTCAATTAGAACTTCTACTATGTATTAAGGATTGCGAAATAGCTGAATTTTACATTCAATCATGTCCTACACCCACGGTCGACTATGGCTTACACCTCGTCCTTGACCATGACCTTTAAGGTCATTTAAACCCTTCCCTCCCCTTTTTTTCACCATGAACTTTTTTTATTTATTTTTTTTTTTTTTTGACCTTGAACGTCGACCACGTCACGTCCTTGATCATAACTTTTAACAATAAAAATAATTGAAAAAATAAAAAAGGGGGAGAGGAAAGGGTTTAAATGACCTTAAAGGTCATGGTCAAGGACGACGTGTAGGCCATATTCAACCGTGGGTGTAAAATTCAGCTATTTCGCAATCCTCAATAAAAAGTGGAAGTTCTAATTGAAAAAACAATTTTTTCCTTAAAATGACCTTAAAGGACATGTCAAGGTCATATTTTACATAAAATTTCCTGCTCTTTTCAAATCCGCAATAAAAAATGGGGGTTCCCATTTGAAATAACGAAGTTGACCTTCAAATAACCTTGAAGGACAAGGTCAAGGTCGCCATTGAAATTAAATGTTTAGGTTTTTAGTAGTTTTCATACTACGGAAAGTTTAAATTTTAATTTAAATCAAATTATAATTATTATAAACTACGGGAAACAGACAGAGAAAAATAAAATGTGGTTCAAATCCCGTTGCTGGAGTGTATTTTTCTCTGTCTGTTTCCCGTAGTTTATAATAATTATAATTTGATTTAAATTAAAATTTAAACTTTCCGTAGTATGAAAACTACCAAAAACCTAAAAATTGAACAATAATGGCTTGTAAAAGCATAAAATTAGTAAATTACATGATAGGATGCGAGGAAGCTATGTGCCACACCAATTGGCAGTCTATTTTTCCTTCTTGTTTACAATCTAATTAAAGTACACCTAATAGTACACCTACTAGTTTAAGTTTGCTACTTTGTCTGTATATTATCTGAAGAAGGCTGCATTAGAACAGCCGAAACCAGCCAAATTGTTTCAAATACAATTACTTTTGTGTGAATATGTTGTTCGGGTTTTGTACTAAACTTCTTTTATGATGAGTCGCTATCACATATTGGAGAAAAACACAGTCGAGTTAATTAACAAGCCAGCGGTTTTCGATGAGTAAGCTAATCTCCAAAAATAAATTCCCTCCTCTTTCCTCCTACTAGTCTTTTACCCTTTATTTTAAATTCTTTCAATTTTCTTTTAAAAGGTCTATAGTGTATATAATAAAGTAATCCACATTGCTTTCATATGAAGGGTACACGGAAAAAATTATGAATAACTTTTTTTGTATTTCGAGAAAAATGGAAAAAAAAGTTTACACTCCTGGAAAAGCTATTTGTGGTGTTATAATTATTTTAGGTAAATAAATGATTATTATAATCATTCTTAATCATATTTAATTTGAGAAAAAGACCTTATTTTGGAATTGACAGCAGTTATTATCAAAAATAGCTAAAATTCATTGGACTCTTCATCTTTTTTCCCCAGGAATTTTTGGACAAACAATCTATTGAAACTGGAAAAAATCTTTTTTTTTTCCGTGGTAGGCTGTGAAATAGTAACTTTAGAGCCTAAAAAACATAGCTAAAATCCATTTTTTCATTACGTGGACTTAAAAAATCTTTTCATTACTCCTAGCTGTAAAGAAAAAATCTTTTACGTCCTAGGAACTAAAAGATTTTTATTTTCCGGCGGGTAGTTGTCAAAACTTCCGTTAGTACCGCTGCAGTCTTTGTAGAAATGCTTCTAGTACGATTAAAATCCGCTAGATGTCAATGCGTTTTATTTATCTTTTCTTATAGTGTAACCTCTTTTTAAGGTTTCTTTTTTTAAGTCTTAAGTATGTACTAATATTTGTTATTATTATATATTGATTAGTGATTAATATTTAATGTTTTTTCATTGTCTGCTACCTCGGAAAAAATAGCATATACTACGCGACTGTGAAGTGTTTTTCCTTTACCTTGGCAATATTTACTGTCTCGCTTCGCTCGACAGTAAAATGTAATTGCCGCGGTAAAGAAAAAACTCACTTCACAGCCTAGTAACATAACATAGCCTGACCGCCTAGTCTGACTAACATCAAGCTAGAATTTTGTATACAAGTCAATCTTTTAGCGCCTTTTAAGAATATGTGGTCGGCTAAGTTCGTCTGCGGGACATAGCTTAGCAATAGGCGTTTGAAAAAAACAAACCGGTGGAGAGCGGTCATGTCTCACCAATTATGGTGGACAATGTGATTTTCATGATCCTGAGTACAGAATTAGTCAGTAGACCAAAAATCAAGTCGATGTTATTTTCACACTTGATAGGTTAGTTATTCAAATATTACTAAAAATCAACGTTGTCACCTGTCAAGGGACAAACTAGCATCAACTTGATTTTCAGTGTACTAACAAATTCTGTACTCAGGATCATGAAAATCACATTGTCCACCATAATTGGTGAGACATGACCGCTCTCCACCGGTTTGTTTTTTTCAAACGCCTATTGCCAAGCTATGTCCCGCAGACGAACATAGCCGACCACATATTCTTAAAAGGTGCTAAAAGATTGACTTGTATACAAAATTCTAGCTTGATGTTAGTCAGACACTTTTTTGCACGCTATCTCCTGGACTAATAGTCTTTGCATATTTTGATAAGAGACTTCAGTCTCTTAAAAAAATGTTAGAAAATTTAAATAGGTTAATTTTATTTTTTCGAGCAACCAGAAAAATGTTGAGGGTATTTTAGAGGTTCATGACAATGTTTCGTTTATAGGGAAATAAAAATCCTAGCTTTCAAACTCAACAAAATATTTCCAACAATTGAAACAAAACTAAATACTTCACAAATTAAAGACGCTGTATGACCAAAAATCTAGATAGTAATGAAAACATTATCTGCAGAAAGTACACCCTTTCTCCACATACAATAATTTATAAATCTATCCTTCTTAGCTTCATTATTTCGTGAATAAAACACTAAAATATTTCTGAAAAGACAATTTCAGGTATATTTGATAATGTTTTTAACTATATTTAATTAGAAAACAACTTAACTAAGCAATTTCCTTTCATATTTTCTAGATTGGAAACAATAATATAAAATGAATGAAGCAATTTCCTCTAAACACATGTTATTTATCTTAAATAACTCGGAGAAATATATAAGATAGGAATATAATATTCGTTTAAATAAATTATTCTACCCTTAAACTAACTGCATATAATAAATCCAGGTTACCACCACATTAGGAAATAATAAATTTAAAAACATTATTTAGAAATTTCAATTAAATCTACATTTTCAACGACTGAACTTGTTTCTGTGTTCATCTCTTGCGTGTGTTTTAATATTGCATTTAACGTCCTAAAAATTGAATTCTTGCAGATTATAATCCGATCTAATAGAAAAACCGCATTAGATTTGACGGCAAACGAACAGTCATAAAACTTATCATTTAAATTGATTTGTCTCATTCTCTTGTCAGTTCTCATAGGTAGAAGGGAATTTGGTACATGGAGCGAGTCAGTGGCTACTAAATGAAATGCGTTCGGGGACGTCAATGGTTTTAAGAATCGATTGCGAATGCTTCCGGAGAAAGTAGATGAGTTGTTTTCAGATACCCGCGAAAGGAAGGAACGCAACTGAAGACTGAAGGGCTGAGGGAGACTCGTGCTAGCCACTAGCAACCTTTCGCTGGCAGGCCTGTTTACACGTGCCTTATCAGTTTCCCCTCCCCTGGACTCGTGCCACTGGCAAGACAAAAATCAAACCTCGTGCGATTTACTCGCATGCCAGTAGCTCTCCTCTGCGAGCTACTCGTATGTTTTTGTGCGAGTAACTAGCTTGTGTAATTCCGCCTTTATACTGATGTTCGGCCCGAAACGAGAGCAATACTAAAAAATTTAATTTTTTGGAAAACTGACAATTTTTGACTTATATATCTCGGAAAATATTAGATGCTGCAGCAAATTTACTGTACTTTAAAAATAGTAATAACGACTAATATCGAAAAACACATAGTTTACGAGTTATATGGTAACAACTTAAAAAAGTCCAAATTTTCTACAGTTTTTCACGTACTACGCAGCTAGTACAAGTTTTTCGAAGCTGCAAACTTAGGATCACACTACCCTAATTGGTCTTTTTTTTTAAATTTTCAAAAATATTAGTTTTCAAATTTATCAAATTTCAAAAAGGCGGCCATTTAAAATTTTAAAAATCAAATTCCATAAAAACCAGTAGGTATGAAGAAATTTTCACGAGACAAAAGTTGTAGAACTGAACTTTTTAATGCGCAAGAAAGGAAGGATAGAAAAAAGGGGGAACAGTATAGAAAGAAAGGAATTATAAAACAAATAACTGGCTCACAAAATGTAAAGGTAGTAGGAAGTAGGAAGGTAGCCCTTACATTCATTTACTTTTCGTGAGCCTGTTAGTTGTTTTATAATTCCCTTCTTTCTACGCTGTTCCCCCTTTTCTTCTATGCTTCCTTTCTCTATTTTTTAATATTTTATATTAGATCTTCATCTTCATGTAAGTTATGATTTAATTTTGTCTCGGGATTTTGACTGTCGTACGTAGTTTTTCATTTTACCTTGTTCTTAGCCTTACTTGTTTGTGCTTTTATATTTTTGTGTATCTTACAGTTGCCCTAATGAAGGACAACATTAAATAGTTGCCAAAACGTTGGCTTAATGTAATTGTGGAGTTTTCTTACACCTAACCATCTCCCTGAGTTGAGTTTAAAGAAGGAGTTTTACTTTCTATATATTTCGGTCGAGGTGAGTTTCTGAAGGTGAAGGTATATATATATATATATATATATATATATATATATATATATATATATATATATATATATATATATATATATATATATATATATATATATATATATATATATATATATATATATATATATATATATATATATATATATATATATATATATATATATATATATATATATATATATATATATATATATATATATATATATATATATATATATATATATATATATATATATATATATATATATATATATATATATATATATATATATATATATATATATATATATATATATATATATATATATAGTTTCTGAAGGTGAAGGTATATATATATACCAGCTGAATACCCGTGCTTCGCTACGGGGTGCTTTATTTTCAATTTAATGGATTTATAAACTACCATCAAGAAACATTTAAATTATTTTACAAAGCGAGAATATCTAGATTCTATCCCTCCCCTTTGATAAGATAATTTGCTAATATCCCAAATTAGTAATTCATTCCGACTAAATTTTTAAAAAGGAAAAGCAGTGGTATTTTCCTTCTGTACTATTCAATAAAGGTATTTAAAAAAAAAAAAAAAAAATACAAAATTTTAGCCAATCGGATAAATGTACGGACACAACAATTATTACTTTTTTATCCATAGATATAGATATATTTTTCCATTTTACCCCCCTAAATGTACATAACAATAATTGTACAGCACTCTTAAAGAGCTTTTCAACGGTATGCATCGTGAAGGGTTTTCATTACTTTGACATGTGTACCCCGTACCCCTGTGTACCAAAATCAAAATTTCGAACATGCATGAAGTCAGTGACCTTCCCCTTTTCCCCTTGCTTTGAAGGACAATTGTGCAAATATTCATTCAAATCGGAATAAAACGGTAGATTTGAATAAAGAACACACACACACATACGTTGACTCTTCATTATTACCCCTCTCCTAAATGAAAATAATGACAAAAACGTACATTACTATTACTTTTCTCTTAAAGAGCCATTTAACGATATGCATCATAAAGGGTACCTATCAATTACTTTGACATTTGTACCCCGTACTCCTGTGTACCAACATTTTAACTTTATAATTTCATGTAAGCAGTACACTCATAGACACTCTTCATTTATATAAGATGTAGATATACACATTTTTCCATTTTACCCCCTCCTAAATGAAAATATGACAAAACTGTACATAACAACAATTACTGTACTTTTAAAGAGCTTTTCAACGATATGCATCATTAAAAGTATTCATTACTTTGACATTTGTACCCCGTACCCCTGGGTACAAAAATAAAAATTTCGCAAAATCCTTTCTTAGTGGATGCCTATGATATGAACCGAGTATATCCTCAAAATTTCAAGTCTCTCGGTTAACCAGATTTTGCTGTGCGTTGATTCTATGTCAGTCAGTCAGTCAATCAGGACATTGCCACTTATATTATATATATATATATATATATATATATATATATATATATATATATATATATATATATATATATATATATATATATATATTATATATATATATATATATATATATATATATATATACACAATTTGTGAGAGACACCAAGGGATGTGCCACGCAAGCGTGACCCATAGGAACTGTTCCAACATCAGACATTGCGTCATTAGGATGTTGGCTCGGCATTACGCCATGTCCTGCATCGTTTCCTATGGGTCACGCTTGCGTGGCACATCCCTTGGTGTCTCTCACAAATTGTGTAGCCTATTGCAGTGTGCAAAAACACGGTATTACATAGCTGATGTGTTTTGCCAGCCAAGCAAGAATGGCGGTTTGAGAGCACGCTCGTCTCTGATAAGTCCTATATCTGATCTTCTTGATCTAGTATAGGTCCAGAGTTGGGGGGGCATCGTCGGGCCCCTGATGAGTCGGACGCGACGAAACGATGCAGGACATGGCGTAATGCCGAGCCAACATCCTAATGACGCAATGTCTGATGTTGGAACAGTTCCTATGGGTCACGTTTGCGTGGCACATCCCTTGGTGTCTCTCACAAATTGTGTAGCCTATTGCAGTGTGCAAAAACACGGTATTACATAGCTGATATGTATAAATACTAGCTGGAAACCCTTGCTTCGCTGTGGAGTGTTATTTTTCATTTGATAGGTTTATAAACCTACCATCAAGAAACTTTTAAATTATTTTCCTAATCGAGAATATTTAGATTCTATCCCTCCCCTTATTTCTATACCCCCTCCCCTTTAATAATATAATTTGCAAATATACCAAATTTCTAATTTATTCCGACTGCTGATGAAAAATTCTTATATGTTAACTTTGATGGAAAAGCAGCAGTATTTTCCTTCTGTAACCCCTCCGTGTCTTTTCACATCCCTGAGTTAAAATTGGAATTATCTTTGTATCAACATTGTATTAAACATATATATTTTACATGTTTATATCCAAAATAGGAGCCATTTCTCAGATATTAACTTCCTAACTTTAGACGATCTGTCTGGACTCAATTCCCCTTCTTTTCTTACTTTTCCCTATGTTCCCCTCTAGGAATAAAATGTTGTACAATACCAATTGGCAGATATTAATATAATTTAGAAATTATTATACTTGAAGATTTTATTTTAGCGTTTTAAAGAAGTGGTGAAAATTATGTTATAAAAGTTACCATGCCTTATGTTATAAGGCATGGTAATGTGTGATTTATAAACAAATGTCTTCTTGATTATTTATAAACTATTTAAATAATGTATGTTAAAAAAAAATGAATCTAAATTTGTTTGACAGCGATTGAACAGTTCTTCCTATAGAAATTTCCACAGATCTTAAATATGGTCTGTAGCTTCTTCTGCAATTTTAATTAAATGCATTTTTTTTATAATAAAACATTTTTTTAAATCTATTTAGAAGCCCCATTCTCCGCCTCATATAAAGCTTGCAAAAAGTGTTATAGCCATGGCCTATAACACCCGCAGCATTGAGCTTAACAGTGTAAAGAAAATCTGTTCAGCCGTTTGAACGTGATTAACGCACAGACAAACAGATACAAAATGTTCTAAACTTAAATTCGTTATCAGGACTACTCATTTAGTGTAAATACAAAAGTTGAGCCCAATCGGATAAATGTACAGACATCACTCCAATCTTATATATATTTAAGATTAAGATATATATACTCATAAAATCCTATTATATATACTCACCTATATCCTATATACAAGTTTATTGTCATATAAATAAAAAGTAAGTTAAATCCTTTCTTTTGATGTCTCTTATCATTTTTATGATTGAATTGAAATTTTGTTTCAGGTTCTCAAGGAATTTTAGTCATTTGACGATGTAAGTAAAGGTGTAAACTACGGTAATAATACTCATAATATCGAGTTTTTTTTTTAATAAATCACAACTTTATTGAATCATGATTTCGCTAATAAGACCCACGATTGAAAATACGTAGTCATATAGCATCGATTATAAATTAAAGAAACTGCACGAAATAAAATTGTGTAGCCGTAGAACAAAAAAAATTAAAATAAACACCTCTTAAACATTCTAGAAGATCTATGTAGAACATATCATGGTCAAACAAATAAAAATATAAAATAATAATGATACAAATAAAATGTATTAATCTGATTATCAAAATAATAATTATAATAAAAAGGAAAAACATATTCCAGTCCATTAGATTATAACTGAACCATTCAGTTTTAGTTTGAAATAATATTTTGATCACTTTATGTTTTTTGTAAAAAAAAAAAAATAAAAACAATACTTTTCCTACTATTAGTAGTGAGGAAAAGTAAAAAAGTAATTTGATATATATTTAAAAAATTGGGTTAAATAAATCTATTTAGATTTCATAAATTGTACAATTAAAACATTTTGGTGCGAATAAAATCCGTAATAAAAATTAAATATAAATTAGTAATAAATGAGTCAATAAAATAAACAACATAGCTTGAGAATTTTAGTCAATTGAGTAACTGGTTGTCAATATCTTAAACGTTTTCTAGTAATAATTAATTCCAAATAAATTTTTCCAAACACCAAATAAATCAGAGTTTCGCTCCAAGTACACAAGTAATAAAAATAAATTAATAGATAATAATAATAATAACATAAAAAAAGGAACAGTTCAAGTTTTACATCTCTTCAACTTCATATATTTAAATTTCTCTAGTTGTCTTTAACAAATGTTTTAACTGTACAGTTTCAAATTTCCTTCACTAAGTATGTAAATTTAACTCAATTTTTTTTAAGTTTAACTCTTGAGTTTTTTCATAAAATTTTACAATAAAATTAATTTTTAAACAATTTATTGAAAATCTATGACAATAAAATCTAACAGCTGATAAACAATTTATATTCAGATAGCCTTTATTTTAGATAATTGCTAATAGTTTATTAGTAGAGGTAAAATGCAATTTTAATGAAATTATAAATTCATGGACTGGAATAAATAAAAAAAAATCATGAATTTTAACATTCCTGTTGATGTCAATCAACTAATGTTGATAGTGGAAAAAAAAAGTTTCATATTACATATATCTGAAATAAAATAAAATATTGACGAATTCAAAAAAACATTATTTAATACTTCGTTAATTATTATTTTATGAACTGGAGTCTTATTAAATAAAACGGAGCTATTACATTATTGCATTCTTTGAATTGCATTTGTTTAGTCTTAAATGAATTCTAGTCAGTTTGAAATTGTAATAAATGTTGCAGGTTTTAAAAAAATTCAATACTTTTATGAATACATTATATTATTATTATAATTATGTATAAATAATACAGTAAAAGTTATTATTATAATTATGTATTATTTGATTAATTTTTATCTCTTAAATATGCAAAAATAAATTTATTTATATTATAAGTTAATTACTTGGTCGCAATCTTGTCAATGAACAAATAATTTGAGGATGCTAATTTTTAGTCATTGAAAAAAACAAACATCATTAAACAATAGGCTTTCTGAATAGGAAGTTTGTCTAAAAGATATTTTTCTCACCTTGTACCAAAAATAATTTTAAAAAAGGTCAAACATAAGTGTAATATAAATTTACTGAGTGTTTCGTAGTTTATCCTAAGGAGGCTGGTTTAATTTATTACATGTTATATAAAATTTGATTTAATTTGAGCATACTTACTCAGTATACAGTATACAGTGTAAGAGGGAGAAAATTAAGAAAATAGCTATCCTGATACTGATTAAGTTAATTGATTGGTATTTACTTAAGTAATTACAATCTCCCAATACTCGAATGATGCACTTTCAGACCTACTATATACCCATACAATCATAATCTTCCAATTAAAAGGGAAAACGTTATTTTCAGAGTGACGTGATTTTTGACCAAATGGACTCATTTAGTTATAATCTATATAACAGGGACAGAGCTATTTTCAGCATTGAGTTCACTTGATGAGCAAACACTAACCAGGTGGTATGTTTTTATCATCAGGTTTCTATTGGTAGGTAAGAAATTCAACATCCCTCAAATCTCTTCCTTGGTTTAGACGAGGCATTTAACTTAAAACACTTTCTTCATTTAATAAATATAATAATAATAATTAAGCTAGAAAAAATGATTGTGATGGAAACAATTGATTCTTATTACTATTTCAAACTGATAATTTTGATTACTTTACTCTTATATTGTACGGTTAAAGCTACTTTACACAAAAAATATATTATTATATTGTAGTGAATAACCATTATGTACTGTTATTGCAAGATTTATAAAGTTGTTACACTAGTTGTTGTACAGTAATTGTTTCATTATGTAATAAATTATTATTTTATTTAATTTTAGATTTTTAGAAGAAAGGCTGAAGTAATTATAGTTTAAGTCAACACAATACTACACAAAATTGTAAAATAAACTAAAAGAAAATTAGTAAAATGTAAAATTGTGTCTCTTATGAGAATAATTTTGAAAGTAAAATTTTTATTTATGGTACATTAATATTTATTGACATATTAATATGCACAAATGCATAATAAAAAGCACTTTAATATTCTGTATGTTATTTTTTAATACATTTGTTAAAAGTATAATACTAATACTACTTTATTGATAGAATTTGTGTCGTTTTGTTTGTAATCTTTATATCATTATGTTTGACATAATATAATTATCAGTTATGTAAACATGGGAGCACAAAAGTAACATTATTATTTAATAGGCTATTGTCCATTATTATTTGTTATATATATTTATTAGGATGTATGTTGTTATTATATACAAAATGAGATTGCAAATGGAAATGTAATGGCATCCTCTAAGGATTCAACCTTAATAAGTCCAAAATAGACTTAAATTGAAAAGTTTGGTACTTGAAAGATGATTATATGTTCTATTCTATTTCAGTTTTATTGTGAAAAAAGAAATTAATTGTTTTTAACATTATAAAAATGCTTTAGAGATTGGAGTCATTATAACAATCTAGTTTTCTCTGTGGTGAAAGACAAAATATTTTAAATCTGAAAGTTTGGCTACCACTATTAAAAGTTTGTTGAAATTTTGAATTGAAAAAATATGAAGATAATTTGGCTTGAGAAAACTAAATTTCAGTAACCACAGCCCTTAAATCTAACTTTATCATATAAAGTTATTATGACTCCAGTCAGTAAAAGGCATCACACCATTCTAGGAGTATTATAATAAAACCTGAGCAAAGTTATATCAATGTCCAGGGCATTTGAGAGAAATAAAAGTTATCACCTAAACTCTAGGACAATGAGGAGTCCCCTATCGTACTCACTTAGAATGCAGGAGGTCCAAGTTTGATTCCTACTTCCTAACTCCACTCACATTAAATAAATGGAATGGTTATATAAGTGGGTAGCTTTTAAGTGTAGTGGGGTCCACTTGGGAGTGCCATATTATACAGTTTATGTGGTTGACGGAGTGACATGGCTACCCCATATCATGCATAACTATATATTTTTACAAGCCATTTGGCTGGTCTAAGCCGCCTACAAGCTATTGTCCCATAATTTTTTGTGACCAAAATGCAAAGGTACGACAATTTCTTAAGCTTATTTATTAAAGGTATGTAGGCCTCCTAGTTAGTGTACCTCTGACCTAAAGCACAATAAACACTAACATCTGTTGAAATGAAAAAGTAATTTTTTACTCATGATCTGTTTACTAGGTTTAACTGTTTTTATAATTTAAAGTTATTCAACAATTATATCAATCATACACTTTAACCATTGACAATAAACTAAATGAAGGTAAAATGGACAGGCAGGGAAGATCTATGATTGGATAATTCATTTACCATCTAGATGTATATTTGGCATAATTTAATTAATTTTTGAAAGGAATATATATTTGTACTAGATACTATTTCATGCAATAATAGTATTTTATGGTAAAAGTAAATTTTATTTATTTATAGTGACCTTATAATTTTTATAATTATATTTTTGTATTTATTTTAAATTAATTAATTTAATTTTCTAGTGAAAATTGATCAAATTATTCATTACCAATCCCTAAAGGACAATAAAATTAATTTATAAAGAAAATAATAATAATGACATAATTTATACATTTTTATTTAAGTTAATTACTTTTATATAGATTTTTATTAATTTAATTATTTTTAGATTATATAAATTAATGATAACTTTACTTGTTTAAAGTAAAGTCTGTCTATTTAAGTGAGAAATATAATAATTGTAATGTTTGGGAAGAAATTGAGATTTTTGAAATAACAAATTTTAGCATAATGAAATTTTTATTTTGAAATATTTAGTAGATTTGATAAGTATTTTTAGGTTTTAAATGGCTCTCCCTGGAACAAAAGTTTGATGTGACCTTTATGAAAGTTAAAAAGGCAACTTTATGAAAGTTGTAAAGTTAATCCCTTTATCTTGTAACAACTAATATTTCTGTAAATCAAGGTACAAGAAATTATTTTTATAAGAAGATTTGTACAGAAGTTTTTTCTGTACAAATCTTCTTATAAAAATAATTTTATTATTTAGTGCAGTCAATGATTTGAATGTCCTAAAACATTTTCATTACCAATACATTTTTTACGTTGACATTAAAGATTTTAACAAAGTATATAAGCTTGGCAACATCAATTTAAATGTGACGTTTAATAATAAAAATTATTATTTAATGCTTCCTAAACGAGTCAGTTAGACAGAGATCTGAGGGAAATACATAGCGACTTCCGCCAGTACTCTTATATAGTTGACAATCCTTGCTCTTCCTGATCTTAAAGAATGGCTGCAAGTGCAATCTAAACATTTGTATAAGGCTTATGGCTTCTACAATGTCCATATAACAATTAATCTATTGGTCAAACAATCCAATGATTGTACCAATAAATTCAAAAGTGGCTGCTCTCTTTATTCTGTGGCTGTTGCTGATTATAATAAATCATAAGGAAAAGAAATAATTATAATTAGGCTGACTTTTACAATATTTAGGAACGCAGCAGCGTTCCGCCCCACCAATTTATTATTAAGAGCTGGGACAAAGAGTTTTATGCCTCTAGTACTATAGAATGTTGTTTAATTTCAATTAATTTCCTTCCTCATATTAAGCAGGATCCCATTATTTTAAAAACAATTAGGTCACTTACTTAAATAGATGGACTTAATTAAGATAATAGTAATTCAAGGACCACATTTATTTATACATGTTGATAAATATTATTTATTATTATTGTAATTTGTTTATTTTTATATTTATTTGGGAATTATATTATTTATATTTATTATGAATTTGTTGTAAATTTCTGATGTAAGTAATTAATTCAAATTTTAAGTTATTTTTTTTAAGATTATTAAAATTATTATTTATGATGAATATTTTTTTAATCAATAATTATTTACACAATATTTAATTGAAAACATTTATAAATTATACTGGCTCTAAATAGAAAAATGAAAAAAGAATAAGTTGAAATTGTACATTAATTTCAATATAAAACCAGGAAGCATCACAATAAATAAAATAGTTTCTAAATCTTAAAACATGAAAATGTTATAATAAACTTAGAGAGAAAAGAAAAAAATAGACTGCCAATTAGTGTGGCACATAGCTTCCTCGCATCCTATCATGTACTTCATTGTTATATTAACATTAAAATTATAGTTATATTTTATATTATATTATTGTTATATTGTTTATTGCATAAAAACTATTACGATCTTTAACACTTCATAGCGGTGTCGCTGTTGGTTTTACTAAAAAAAATGTATTTGAAAAAAATGTTTGTCTCATTGAATAGATGAAGTTGGATTTCTTTCCCGACCGAAATTTCCAATTTTAAATTTGAAGTTCTCGTTTACGCGAGCGTTGCTCGTGAACGCTTGAACGGATAACGTTGTCCAACGAACTCGTCCTGAGCATTGGTAAAATGAACATGTCTACCAAATTTCATCAAAATCGGTCGACATTTACTCAAGTTATCGTCGCACGTTTCATAATTCGTGGACACACAGACCGACAGACAGACAAACAGACAGACAGACAGACACGAGACCAAAAATGTTCCCTGATGTCTGAAACAGATTTCTGTCTTGGAATTTTTAAAATCGGAGACATAAAAGTTTTTCGGTCTCAAAAGTGAACACAATGCTTCTGTTACCTTCGGTAAGCTCGGAAGCAAAATACTATACTATAGATTGAAACAGGGTTATTTTAAAGTATTTTTTTTGCAAAATACTTTTTTTTAAATTTAATTTAATTCAAAATTAAATTGAATAGATTACTTAACACTTTTAAAAAAAAAAAAAAAAAAAAAAAAATGTAATATTAACAGATACAAGTATAATTTATTAAAACATTCTTCTTTGGAATTGCTATTTTATCAAAACAGCTTACTACATAAACAGAACAATTTACATCTGAGATTCACTGGCAACGAAAATAATTCACTTTTATCTGTGTATCTTATTGTCAATATTAATACAAATAATAGAAATTAAAACAAATTAATTTAATTGGTTACAATCAGCTTATAATATAAGCTGTTACTTCACTAGTTTCAAGGAACAATTTATAGTCTAGGTTGAGAGGAGGTGGAGGAAATTAAAATTCATACAATTCAATAAAGGAAGCATTAAAGTAAGAGGTGATAGGTGATTAGATTAAACTTCTACAGTGATAATCTATATTGGTACTGATGATGACAAATTTAAGACAATAACCTTTAATTATTTCAATTTCTGACCTCAATAGCTACAAAGAACAATACTGCCATCAACATAATTGAAGCTGGAATATCAAGTGGAAACAATTGCTATATCGTAATTTCTCCCATCTTAAGAAAAAAAGAAAAAAGGAGAACCAACAAAATGTTTGTAACCTAGTGACTTTTTGTTCTGAAACATAGACACCAGTAATGCAGGATAAAAAGGGGTTCAAAGGGGATAAAAGAATATAGGAAAGAAAAATGTAGCATCTGTAACAAGCTGATGACTTATTTCATCTGTAAAGATTGATATATTATACAACCCTAAATAAATTTGGAGGTGGTGAAATACAAAGGAAACAATTGAATAGGTTGATATTCACATTGGGTCACTTAATCAAATAATTTGACACAAAGGACAATAAACAACACAGATTAAAGAGACAATTTTGTGAAATAATAGAAGACAAAACAAACTTATGCACAATCATATAAGTTAAAACAAGTAATAAAACTAGATAAATGATGTAGTATTTTGAAGTTATAGTGTGTTACAGTTAACATACTAATATTGACCAGACTCGATTAGTTTGGCAATAAACTTCAATCAAGTTTAAGTTTAATTAATGCAATTGTAATTTATACCTGAATTTATATAAATAAATATTAACAAGTCATACCCTATATCAGCGGTTCTCAACCTGTGGTACGCGTACCCCTTGGGGGTATGCAAAAATCTGTAAGGGGTACGCGGTGATATTTTGCTTACATTTTTGTCTACTACTTAATCTAATATAACAAGTATTTATTAAAATAAGGTGTTGTTAGAGGGTACGCACTTTTAATGATACACAAAAAGGGGTACTTGGGTTGAAAAAGGTTGAGCACCGCTGGCCTATTTAGTAGAGAGCCAAGTATATTTTAAATGATCATTTATAGTTTAAATTTATTTGAAAAAGTTTATAAAATTAATAAATATTGAATCTATTATTATTTACAATAATGTAAAAGACAATAAAAATGTTTAAAAAAAAAGGAAATAATAATTATAGAGACAATAGTATAATATTTTATTTTATATATATAAATATACGGGAAAATATATAAATAACATATTTTGAAAAATTATTTTAAAACATTCGACAGACATAATAAATAATTTACATAAGACATTTATTTAAAAAGTTACAATTAAAATGAAAATACACAAAATAATTAGAGTAAAGATATGGAAATGTGATTTTTTTTTACAATCCCATTAAACAGACAATAAAAAAAGATATTTTTGAGGGATTTTTTTGTACAGATTAAAAAATAAGTTATTTTCTTTATACTTTTTTTTATATGTACGTCATATTAAACAAAACTCAATATATATGTAAAAATACTAAAATACTAAATATAAAAGAATTCATAATAACATCATATAGCCTCGGGATACTAACACTAAGCAGTTAGTAACTTCAAATGAAACAATTATTTAACAATTTATTATTTCATGCCCTAAAGAATACCTGAAAGGATTCTCTTTTCAAAAGGTTAATATATACTCGATATAACTCCAATAAAAATTACTAAATAAATGTCTATCTCACTTTAATACAAAGTTTGTAAACACTTAAAGTAGCATGTACTGTAAATTTGCTTATTTCTAAGCATTACAAAGAATAATATTTTTAAACACAGCATTTTTTAAAAAAAAATATTATATATCTTATTACAATATGCAACAACTAAGGAAATTGTGTAACATTAATTTACGACACATTTGAAAAATGTTATACCTATCTTAATCTAATATCCCCTACTTTGCAAATTATTTTAACACTGTGTCAATAAAATCTATATCTTGAAAAAATTTTGAATATTGAAATTTAAAGCTAAAATTACTGTTAATATAAGAACACTGAAGGACTTAAAAAACTGAAGGTATAAATGATAAAAATAAGTGGCAACATTCTACATGAATGCGACATTACCTTGTCAAAAGTAAAAGTATTTTATTTTAATAAAACTTGGTGACTTTAAAATGTGATACATGAAAGAATGTAGTTACAATAATTGCAATGGCAAAACATTACTGCCTAGTGTATTCTTTTGTTTAAGACATTAAAAAAAAAATCACTTACTGATTATATACATCGTTAAACAAAAGAATATACCTGACAGTAATGCCATCATGAAATATTGGCAATATAGTATACATAATATCAGCTACAGCTACAGATTTCCAAGCTGATTAAAATACAGAAAGGGTATTCTACTAGTACATTAAATAATATGTTTGATTCTCAGAGGGGAACGATAATAATCACATCAATAGACGAGTAAAGTGGCTGATCTTTCTGTCTTAAATGAGTTAAAACTGTTTTTATTTTTACTTTAATGTACAAAAATTGTCATTTGGTATCACACACTTTTGCTTCACACTAATTTTTAATGATTAGTGAACTGAAACTAGAATATCACATAAAATTACCAACTGTTTATTAAAAATTGAAAAAGCATTAACAGATCTAGTTATTATAAAGGCCTATTGGTAAAACAGAGAGATCTGATACAATTTAACAAACAATACTAAAACACTTATTTACTAAAAAGTAATAAATGTAAGTCTTATATTTTAAAAATAGAACAAATAAAATATTTGTAAAATCATTTACCATCAAATAAATGAATATTATTCATGTTTAAAAAAAAATAAGGAAAATATAGTTTTGTAAGAAAAATGTAATGAATTTCTTCATTAACCGTAGATAAATTAAATTATCAGTAGAAAAGCTAACTCTTTGGGATTATTGTGTTGTTTTTTTAAATAGTCTATATTTTGTATGGCAAGCTTGTAAAAAATAAATAAATAAATAAATAAAATGATTGAAAAATATATATTTTAGATTTGTTAGGGACATTTTATTATTATGTATTTATTAATTTATTTTTACATAAATCAACAATTGAGAATTTCAGTATTGCTCAAACAATTTTTTTATTTGATACTTCGGGCTATCGATAATAGCTACAATTAATTTTGTTTCTGGTAAATTTTCATAATTAAAAAAATTAAAAATGCCCAAATTAAATTTTATTTTATTTTTTGTTATATTTCTTAAATATTATCCATAAAAAAAATATCTCAAAAGCTTTTAAAGGTAATTAAAAATTAATTAGAAAATAATATTCATTAAACATATATCTATTAAAAATAAATGCTAATTAAATATTTTGTTTTGTATGGTTATAATAAATATTGGGAAAAAATCTTTTTACTTGAATAATTTATAAATATATAAATATAAAAACATATTGCAAATTTGATTAAAAATCAAAAGTGTGCCAAAATTTTTAAAGTAGATGAAAATAGTATTTTAATTCAGAGAGAGATGTTATAGTATATTGAAGAGTAATTAGTTATTATAAAAATAAAAAAGTGCGTTCATAATGCTTGAACTTGAACATTGTTCATTAAATAATCAACATAAATGTATATACATACTTTTAATTAAAAAATAAAAAAATCTCACTCTTTTTCACTATTTGAATGCTACAAAATTTGTTAAAAAGCAATATGAACGCATACATATTGTGTATACATTTATAAACATAATTAAATTAATTTAAGGCTTTTCCTTTAAAGGGATAAGCCCAAAATTTAAAAAAGTATGTCAAAGTTCAAATCAAAATTTTTAAATTTATTAAACAAGTGTCCATTTTTAGAGACAGTTATATTTCATAATGAATAAAAGTTTATATAAATATAAAGATAACATTTAAGCAAATTAATTAATTTGAATAATTGTGGATTATAAGTTATGGAATTGAAACTGCTAGTAATTTTTAGATATTATGTAATTTATATAATCTTAAAGTATTAATAGAATAAAATGCTTACAATGATAGGACAATAAAAATAAAATATATAGTAAAGAAATATCTTGGAAGAACTGGGGAGAAGGAGAGATTGTCTAGGTCAGGGGTTCCCAACAGGGTCCAGGTGGACCCTTGGGTCTATGGAAATTTAGAAGGGGTCTATAGTATTCCAAGAGTCTAATGGGGATTGTTGATAAATTTAAAAGGTTTGAAAAACCACGTTCGTTTGTTCTTTCAATATCGATTATTACAAGAATCTAAAAGAAAAATTTGCTTATCGTTTTAAAGCGGAAATTAAATCATTTCTTAAGCCGTCAACTTCTGTAAATAATGCTGGTGGATTAGAAGCCTAAATTACAGAAGAATTTCTTTCAGCGAACTGTTCAAATGTACACTACAGGAGAACATAATATTTGTTTTGAAATGTTTTGAAACTTTACACTGAACACTTAAGATATTATGTTCTGTTAGCTATAGTGACTATACGATGATAGGTAATTTTGGGCCAAATATTAAACAAAAATTACGTGTGGTGTCGTGGGACACCCGGTAGGAACGAAGTTCCTTACATTTTTCATTAAATATAAATTATAAAATCACACTGCTAAGTACGTATATATTGCTAACTACTTATACATGGCGGAGTTAGAAAAGAGACAAAATTAAAAGTAAATACTGTTTGTACCTAGCAGAGTTAAGGCAAAATTAAAAGAAAATCATTATTTGTATCATTAAATCAAACGTCTTGCTATAAATATATATTGAATATAAGAAAAAAGTTTATAGTTAAAGAGTATGTTTGTTAAAGGATGTTGGATTAAAATAGGACTGTTTTCTACCTACCCGGCCTATTAATTTAAAATATTATAAAATAAATCTCTTCCATGCTCTAAAGCTTCTGCTTGTATCCGGTTGAAATTTTACATGCCTGCTTCAATTGTACTTTAGACTTTAGACAATGTGTAAGAAGTTTTATTAAAATCGTTATACGTTAGAACTGAAGATATCGGTAAAAAAGTTGTTTTCTTTATTTTAAACGTTTGGGCCCACTTTAATAAATTTAGCGATCTTTATCACTTCATAACAGTGTCGGTAAAAAAAAAAAAATCATTTAACTAAAAGAAAAAACAGTTCGTTTTACTAAAAAAAAAAAAAAATTAAAAAAGTTGTTTGTCTCATTAAATAGATGAAGTTAGAATTTTTTTTGGATTAAGTACGCAGTATTATAATAATCTACCAAATATATTGAAATAACCGTCAGCACAGATCAATTTTACTTTTAACAATACCGTGATTATATTTTCTATATTTACAAAACCAAGTGACATTTTGACACAATATAACAAAAATAAACGAAACAATTCAAGGAACAGGCTTCCTTAATAACATTTTTTCCCGTCTTTTTGAAGCTTAAGTTTACGCGAGCGTTGCGCGTGAACGCTTGGGCGGATAACGTTTTCCAACGAACTTAGCCTGGGCATTGGTAAAATGAACATGTGTACCAAATTTCAACTAACTCGGTGATCTTTTTCTCAAGTTATCGTCATCAGTAGATTTCGTGACGGATTTTGCGTGACGGTGATTTTGTGACGGTTATTTTGTGACGGTGATTTTGGTCGTATTTTTCGGATTCACTCCCAGGCTCCAGAACGTGCCATAAGGAACTTCGTTCCAATAAAAAATTATCTATATATCATCCAATGACTACAGTTATAAAAATCTATTGAAAATAAAAATCTACTATTGTCCAATTTCAATTTCGATATATCTGTTATCTGAAATCTTATATAAACCACTCTTTTCTAATTTTCATAGTTATTTGCACAAATTTGTATCTTTAATATTTTTAAGAACAATTATTATTAGCACTCTGCTAATGTTGTCTGCTGTATATTAATGGAAAAATGCAGGGGGGACGATGAAGAAAATATTTTTTTAAAAGGGGTCAATGAAGGAAAAAGGTTGGGAACCGAAATCAATTTACCAAAGATTTACTGTATTCCCACATTAGAACTATGGTTGCTTCGTCTAAGCAAGGTGCTCTTACTTTCTATTAACCAACAACAAAAAAATAATTGTGGACTCTTTTGATTTTGATAATCTTTTGGACTACCTAAAAATATAAGGAAAAAGAGGTCTAAATAGGGGATTTTCAATGAGTTCAAAAAGATAATTTGACATTAGTAGGTAATCTAACCATTTTTGATCCATTTTTATCTCTAAAAAAAGAAAAATAAATAAATAGTTAAGGATGTATTCAAATTAACTCAAGTAGGGTACTTTCATTTAATGTGCTTTTTTTATTCAAAATGTTTTAAATTAAGATTTTTGTAAAATTAAAAAAAAAAAAAAAAAAAAAAACCTAAAATGAAAATAACTCTTTAAACCTATCAGGAAACGTTCATAAACTGCAAACTGATACATCAATAAATTCATTAGTTAGTTTGGAGGATTGAGTTTTTGAGGACTCAGTGAAAAGTGATGAAATATACTAATGATTTCATTTACAAATAATGAAAATTCTATAATTCCATCAAGTAATCGGATCTTAATAAAACAACTATATAATATTGATTAATACATTTATATTTGGTGTGATTCAATATTAAACCCATTATTATATGTTTTAACTTAGATCAAACAATAAAGATGAGTAAAATCATTTTGTGTGCTACAATCAATTTTAAACCATGACAACATTCATCAACTACTGGAGTCATAGATTGACGGATTTCCAATTTGATTTCTTATTTAACTGCCTTATTGATAGTTTCTGATCTTAACTATAACTGGTTGTAGTTTACTATTTACATCTTAAAAAATGAAACACAAGAATCAAAATCAAGAAATTTTAGTTTTCATTCATTCAACAGTTAATTGATGATAGGAAAATGGTAGAATTTGTACTTCAGATATCATCATATAAGTAGGGTGTCTTGTGTATGAAGTCCACAGCACCAATTCCAATACATAACTTACATTCCTCCCATAGGCATCATACCATTATGATACAATACACCACTATCATTAGCCATCACTCACAGGCAGAAAGAAAAAGAAAAATTGACGCTATTTTAATTCCCAGTAGCAATAATCTTTAATAATGATATTAATGGTTTTAATATCTCTAGGCATGCATTCCCAATTAAAACAAGAGAGCAATAGAAACAAATGTTCTATAAGTGAAAGCAACCAAAATATCCACTGAAAAAATGAAAAATATCTTAAGTGTTCATTTGATAACTTAGATGAATAAATTAATCTATTGTAATCAAATAGCACCTAGCATATTTACTTTAAATTTATTTATTTTCAATTCCTAAGCCATTAAATCCAAATTCAATTTTCAAATAATCATAATTGCTTAAATTTTACACTTAAAA
The DNA here is from genome assembly GCA_951217055.1 of Gerris lacustris. Lineage (NCBI taxonomy): Eukaryota > Metazoa > Arthropoda > Insecta > Hemiptera > Gerridae > Gerris > Gerris lacustris. The sequence continues at coordinate 49,051,699 of OX578278.1, forward strand.
ATAATTTAAATAAAATTTATATTAAAAAAAAAGGTTAATAATAAATTGACAATAGAACGCGATAATAAATAATTATATCTCATAAATAAATCTATATTATATTTAACAATTGTTATATATAAAAATTTTAAATTAATCATTTATATAAAAATCTATTTTAAAATTTTGATCATATGTTTATTGTATACAATTAGTTGTCTTATTATTAAATCCAAAATGAAAATTAATATATGTCATCTTGTGCTGTTAGAATTAGTTAGAACCAAAGACAATAAACATTTAAATAAGTTTATTTTAAACTTTGTGATATTTTTAGTATTTTACTTTGAGATTGTTCTTCTTTGTAATTGGTTAATTTATGTATGTTACGACAATAAATAAATGTTATAGATTACAATGTGTTTATTATTATCCACTTTCTTATCTATATTTTTTATAAAAATAAATTACGGTTTCATGTGTTTTATAAACCTGAGTTTGGTATAATGGGACAAATCTTTGGGTTAATGGGATACAAGTATTGAATACATAAACCACCCAGCTTAATCACATCAATAACAATCTGTAATATTAGTTATCTATAGTAAGCTGTTTGCTCTATTAAACAGTGATTTTTAGCATTGAAAGATTGATAGAAAAAGTACCTCTCTCTCATAGGTTTTCCTACTAGCTAGAAAGGATTGCAACTGAAAATATTCAGATAGCAATAATCAAAAGTGCAGATGAGTTAGTTTTAAATCTAAAAAAATGTTTTTAAAGGGTTAAAAATAAACTTTTATATTCTACAGGATTCTTTTCTTCCTTAGTACAGTATTTACTTCTGAATAAGCTTAGAATAGAACAAGTGTAGATGAATACAAGCCAAAACAATGAAACACAAGACTCCTCCTCTCGGAATTTAGGACAATATCTCCTTGTTTAGCCTCCAGGGCTCGTTCTTTATAGTAAGACAAGAGCACTTCATAGAGGAGGAGAGGGGATAAGTACTGCTTAACCTTTTTTTAATTTTTATTCAGCTTTAAAACTTTATTATAAATTCAAAATCATATACTCAAAGGAAAATTAAAAAAGAATACACTAAAAGGTTTAAACTCAAAGCTGACATGTCGTTGCTTGACAACTTAGGCCCTCGGCACATGAATAAAAAATACAAGGTCAAGGATGTTCGTAGCAGCAGAACAATTAAATAAAACAGAGCAAGTTTGTAGCATTCTACCCAATGTCCAAAGATTATTTCCTAGAATTGGTGAGGATGGTTGCTCCTTCCATAAAGAAGGACAAAAATATAAGGGAATGTGTGGCAGAAGGAAGAATATTAATAACTCTAATATTAGGTAAGCTTTATTTTTTAGTTGAATTATTATATAAAATTAAAACAGTTTAATGTAGACAACTGAAACTGATAAGAACTATAAGAAAAAATATACAAAATTTCAAAACTCTAATTTAAGGAAAAGAAAAATATTTCTTTTTGAAAGTAAAATTTAAAGTTATGGTACATCATAATCGCTTAATTTTTTGTCTATACACAAAATTAAAACAGTCTAATATAATTAACAGCTTGGTTTTCCGGTGAAATCCGCGTCACGAAGGGGAAGAAGTCTGACGTTTCGCTTCCACTACTGGAAGCATCTTCAGGGGTGTGGTGCATCGTGATGTTTACTTGAAGCAACAACAAGACATACTGACGACCGGAGAGAAGGACGGCGTATTTTTAGTTCAAACATCACCCGCTCCACAAAGGAACACCGACAAAGGCGACACCTTCCCGATTGCGTCATCCCGACAAAGGATAAACCGGATTCAAAAAACCCCCGGGGAATCTAGGTATAATCTACGTTCCAGAAAGCAACTATAAATACGCCGTCCTTCTCTCCGGTCGTCAGTATGTCTTGTTGTTGCTTCAAGTAAACATCACGATGCACCACACCCCTGAAGATGCTTCCAGTAGTGGAAGCGAAACGTCGGACTTCTTCCCCTTCGTGACGCGGATTTCACCGGAAAACCAAGCTGTTAATTACGAGTCTACCCGCGGAAGCCTACGCACCCAGTCTAATATAGACAACTAATAAGTACTACCAAAAGAAAGATACAAAACTCTAATTAAAGGAAGGAAAAGAAAATTATCAGAAAAATATTTCATTCTAGCTATTTGTCGTGCAACTTATATCAGCAACCACTTTGCGACGAGGAAGGACAAAATTGTCAAAATTATCATCTGTCAAAATTGTTTTGATTTTTTTACATGAATTAAAGTATCAATTTAGAAAAATTTAAAGAGCGCAGACGTTTGAAATTAATCTGGGGCTATCTGCGGGTTACTTTCGATAAGCCATAAAAGTTTCATACAAATCAGATAAGTACATTTGAAGCTATAAGTGTATATAAATGTATGTTTGTGCGCATGTGGAAGAGAAACAAATGTGCGCAGAAGGTTGAAACTTATATGGGACCAACAATCAGCTAATTAAGACCTTCCATACAAATTTCATTAAAATTGGATATGTAGTTTCTAAGATGTTGGTTTGCAGACCGACAGACAGACAGGGAACCAAAAATGTTCTCTGATGTCTGAACCGGATTTCTGTCTTGGAATTTTTGAAATCGGAGACAAAATATTTTCAATCTCCAGAACGATCACATGCTTCCGTTACCTTCGGTAAGCTCGGAAGCAATAATATGAAATTATTATTAACCAAAACAGAGAACATTCTACATAAGAAAAGGTTAAAATTTAAAAAATTGGTTCAATAAACTCCTACAACTATTTCTCAGATACATTAGTGATAGAAAAGAAATCAGGGCATAACAACATTTTTGAGATCCTCCAGTACATTTTACTTACAGCAAACAGAGGTTGCACCTTTCCCATCTTGTTTAAACAGTATTAAAAATAATGTGAGAGAATTTCAATCTAATAATGGTTATCCCAAAGATCTACTCATCGTTGTACCTTTGTATCATGATACTGATCCTATACAACTTTGGATCTTTAAAACCTTGCTGTGGTAGTTAAATCATGCTACATATTCCATTATTGAATTGCTAGGTCATGAATTAATAGGTCACTAACCAGTATTGTAAATTCTCTACCAAATACACTTCCAGTTTGTCATTATATTAGTCTTACAATTAGTGTTTACTCTGACAGCTCAGACTGGCCAACTTATGTGAGGGAAAAAATAAAACTACTAGGCCTGTAGAAGGCACTGCAGTGAAATTTTTGTTTGCCTAGCTGGCCCTACCCATTTGACATTAAAATCTTGAGCTCCCATTAGCTCCACTTTTTTCGATTATCCCTCGCTGTCGTATTGTAAGACCAGTATAGTTATCCTTTCTTTATCTAATAATTTATAGGGTTCTACACCAGCATGGCCTACTATTGTGTATGCTGTTATTGTATCACTCCAATAACAGCAGGCTTATTTATTAAGTTATATTTATTTATTAATTATTTTATATCATAAAAGAGTTTTATAATACTAGATAGCAAGCAGCTTGAGATCACGGCATTGTTTTATTTTTTTATTGTTTCAACTTAGCTTAGAATAATCATGTATCAGCAAAGGTGCAGCTAGGGTAATTAGTCCGCGCCTCCTCCATCAATGTTGTAAACTAAACCTGATTAGCATAAAAAAAAAGGTAGCCAAGGTTAAGTTGGCTACGCCCAGGTCAGCTTTCCCCTTCACAGCAGTTCTGCAATGGGTTAAAATGGTCTGGGATAAAAATTTTACTCTTTCGAGATCACAAATTTTTTCACATAAAAAAAAATCTATTTAACGAAATTTCTATATGAAATTCTATATTCAGGAACCATTAATTTCTTTGTACGGAGGTCTGACTGAAAATTTAAAACTATCCATCTAAAAAGAGTTTTTTTTCTTTTGCCGAAAAAGTGAAAATTAGTCCACTTTTGAATAAATATGGGTGACTTCGGAATCACAAACCAGATTGACCAAGAAGTAACCTGTGTCCTTAAGGAATAATAAAATAAACAACCTACTAGACATCCTGGACTAGATATCTCTTCATCTTAATAGTTATTTATACAAACGAATTGTTTATAAGTGATAAACAAATATAGGGTGGATAACAAGTAAATTAGTACCAGGTAGTTTTGTAAGTAATATTACCTTCTGTGACTCAAAATTTAAAAGTCCTAAACATTTTTTATTTACTGCACTCCAAAATTTTGAACCATTGCAGTCCTCCTTAGTACGATATTTTGTGAATTTTTATTTTGTTTTTGTTCTACAACTTAGAAACTTAAAACAATAAGAAATTATCCCAGAGAGGTCACATGTTTCACACTGATGATCTCATCGAGTAGATGAGTAAAGAAGCCAGATAACCTCCGTCCTGTAATAACCCTGGCAGTTGATCGGGACTAAACCCCAAAAGAAAAAAAAAAAAATAAGAAATCACTTTAAAAAATTATTAAGTTTGTGAAATGGATGATGAAGCAATAGTCTTACACTTACAACAATCCAGTTTAAGTTTAAAAACTGTCCAACCAGAACCGTTTAACAACAAGATAATAATTGAAGCCACTATGATATTAACTATAATAACCACAATGATATGTCTAACTAATGTGGTAATATAGTACACTATATAAGCACAATAAACTGTCGGGTGACCTGGGTAGTCTTTCTCAACTCACTCCAAAAACATAAAGATGTTTTACTTATTAAACAGTAGCATAGGAATATTTTATTTCAACAGAAATCTAAAAGCTAAAATTTCTCTTCTGACAAATTAAGTGGGTTCCATACCTTCTAAATACAACAATGGTAATTGAGTAAAGGTAAGCACACCAAGACATATTTGCAAAAACAAAAACAACTATGTATTTTTCGAATAACTGACTTTTCTGTCCATAAAATAATATGCATCCATTTAAGTTTATTATATATAAATCAGTAGGTAAATTTTATGCAATAATCAATGTTGACTGTTACTATTTAATCCTTTGATTAGGTATATTAATAATGATGTTTCTCTTATCACACAAAATGTACCACACAAACTTCAGTTTTAATATAATATATCGCAGGGATTTTACTAATAATAGAACTAATACTATACATTGTTTAATCATAATATAAACAGATCAATATAATGCAAACATGTAGTCAAGTGTTTTTGAAGGTTACAAAACGAAATTGAAACTAATTTAATGTAGCAGGTGTAAAATAACTTTTAAAAAATAAAACAGTGCCCCTACAAATAATAGTATTTGTGACTTGTGACAGTACTTGAGAATGGCGCAATGTCATTGGTTAACCAGATGAATTGGTTTTTAACAGTTTGCCAACTAACTAGAGTAAATATTTCAATTAAATGTAAATTTAACAATTTTTTTGTGTTGTTAAAGGGTGGCATACGCTTTTGCTGCCGTAATCACTAATTTCTAACGTAATTCGATACCTGTTAAAGAACATAATTGTGTGAGGTGGGGAGGAGGGGGCAACATAAATTGGAACACCTGTAAATTTCTTAAACTTTTGTGAATTAAACTTAAACTTTTAAAGTAAATTCTTTAACCGACAATCGTCAACTTCAAGTAAATTAAACTAAAACTTATAAAACTAGAAAATTTTAAAAACGTACCTTTAAATTTACTAGTATCACAGCAGATTAACCAGGAAGCAGATCCACATTTTCTTAAAAAATCTCGTTATTGACATCCTTTAACACGTGAATTATACATCAGTATATAATTTTTCAAACAGTAAACACTTGATATTTATAAATATTATTGCAAAATTTACACTCCGTAATATTTTAAATCCGCACTTAATTCTTAATCTTAATCCGAGAGTCAAACAAACTATCGGGGTAAATCTAAATCTGTAATCTGTAGACCGGGGGCCACTAACCTAAACTAATAAAGGAGTGGACCCCGACCCCGGTCTCTACAGATGTAAGAAACTACATTGTTTAAAAGAAGCCTAAAACAATATCTTTTTAAAAATGAAATGGTTTTAATAAAATAAAATTAATAATTATTAAAATAAACGCGAAACGAATAACACACGACTGAATAAATACGAGTAGAGTACCTGAAATGAAAAATTTAACCTTCATAAAAACAGATTTATTAATAATACCAACACAACAAAATAAATAAACAAATAAATAATAATAATAATCTATGTCCTATTGCGACTTATTATAACTGTCGAGTATATTATTACTTTTCTAATGTTAGATGTTTCAATATATATTGAAAATATATGATGTCACTGGCCGAAGTCGAAATTTCTGGAAGAAACTCACAAAACTTATAAAAATATTATGAATATATCTAGTATCCGTTGTCGCACCACTTTTTAGGTTTTTTTTTTTTACGAATATCTCACTTCCTATGGCTCGGAGATAAATTAATGTGATTATCAAAAAGAAAGATTATTAAATTTTCCTCAAAAAGGTCTCATTTATTTCATTTTTTACGTACAACGAACGGTTTTAGCAAAAAACTTAGGTAACTATAATTTACGTAGTGTCTGTTTATGCACGACTTTTTACGTATTTTTTCGAATATCTCGTTTTCTCTGGAACGGAGACCAATTGGATCAGATAAAAATTGAAGATTATAAAATTTCACACACGAAACACTGTGTTCATTTTTTAAGAACAACGAACCGTTTGGACAATAAAGTGCTCCGAAGTTTCCGCAGAAGGAGTAATAACGACCAATAACTTTGGCTTTTCCCCGAGGCAGCTCCACGCTTGAAATCCGTTACCTGTGAGTTACATTTCAAGTTTGTTGGACGTAGTTTGAAAATATTCATGCTCCTTGTACGGTAATTGTTAGGTGACAAATGCAATAGCGAAACATTGACATCTGATCTTCAATTGGTCCCCGGGCCAGAGGAAGTGAGGTATTCGCAAAAGTACGTAAAATATCGTGCAAAAACAGACTACCCTACATAAGTTATAGTAAGCCAGGAATTTGCTAAACCGTTCGTTGTACAAAAGAAATTGATGGGAACTTTTTTGTGGGAAATTTAATAATCTTTCTTTTTTATATTTACCTTAATTTGTCTCGGAACCATAGTCAACGAAATATCCCCAAAAATACATAAAAAGTGTGATATTCTTCGCCCTATATTCCGTAAACTGTCCATTATACATAAAAAATCAATGAGACCTTTTTTTGTGGAACATTTTATCTTTAATGTTTATAACCACTTTGATTAGTGTCTGAGCCATAGGAAGCGAAATTGCAAAAAACTGAATTTGTTGCCCTTTGATGATGATTTTTAATATAATGTCAAAACTTTAGGGCGGGGGGCCGCCCCCCCCCCCCCCATGGCTACGCCCATGAAAATATGTACTAGTTTTCTTAGGAATAACATTATCCTATAATCAAAAGTACTAAATATTAAATTTATTTTATTATGGGGGGGGGGGGGGGTTATATATTTTTATTGAACCACCTCTAACCTCCCTTGATGAAACTTATGTACAAGTTAACAGTACTTAGTAAAGATAACAGTTTATTGATAAAATAACTGGTCACCTATAGGCTGTAGGGTTAGAAAAACAGGATTCTAACGGAAATATTCCCTTCTTTGTCATCGAAATCCTCTCTAACAGGAGTTATCAAACTTTTGTGGACCAGAACCCACTTATAAATTAAGTTGATAAGTTTATGAATTTTAATAGTAGGTAGGTAGTTTTTTTGTATCAGAATTTTTATTACTATGAATATTTTAAAAATGTTTATTACTATGACTATTTGAAAATTAATAGAAATATATCATCAAACTTTCAGGATCAAGGTTTTCAAATCTAAAAGAGTTTTAAAAACATGTTATTAAAGAGAAAGGAATAATATAGATAAATCAAGGTTTATAAAATAACAAAACAACAAATAATTAATATTTATTTCAAGTAATTGAATAAAAAATTAATATACAAATTTTTTAAATAATAAATGGTCTAGAAACATTGTAATGATCATTAATTTTTAAATACAAAGGGATATTTATACATTTATACCTAATACCAAGTATTATAATTTAATAAAGAAAAATTATAATGGTTTATTTCATATTATTTTCAGTAAGAGAATAATATCTTTAAGGTATTTAAAATCATGTTGCAATATGAAACCTTAAGATTAAAAATATTTCAGATAATTTAGGGGACAATTAATTAAAATTTCGTAAATAAAAGTTGGAATTTTGAAGATAATACCTAAACATGTGTTTAAAAAACAAATTTGTTAAAAATATTTATTTCTGCAAAGTGCTTTCAACTTATTAAAAGGTCAACATCAGTGCCTTAGTGACAGTTTTAAATAAATTTGAGTTTTTATGTCAGCAACTTGGATTCAACAGTCACCTGACTGTTAAAGCTGACTCGTAGTTCGCTAGCACTTCGAAAAAATAAAAAAGAGATCAAAATGTCTGTCGAAATTTTTAATTAACTTAAGCGCTCCCACTATGTATCAACTTCAATCTAAAATTATAAACATTTTGTCGAAAAATGAACTTAGTAAATACTATAGATCACAAAATAATAATTATAGATTCATCAAACAACATCAGACAAACCGATTCATAAATAATAATAAGTTATTTAGATTGATAACTGAATAAATATAATATTGGCATTAATATAACAATAGCGAGTAACAGTAATGAGTCCAGACCATTAAAAATTATAATTATAGTCCTAATGCACAATAATTAGAGTAATTATTATCAATAAATATATTCTCATCGACTCCTTATTTATTAATATATATATTTTTTTTTATCAAATTTCTGGAAATTTATATATTAACGAAGAACTGACACAATTTATTGATAAATTCAGATTCATTGTAGGTACATTAATTTTAAGATTGCTATAGTGTCCCATTTTCAAAAAAAAAAAATGTTATAAAATTATTTATAGTTACAGAACAATGTGTAAAATTTTAAATGTCCATTTGTAATAAGTCGTTTTACAAAAATGATAACAAATCGGCAGGTTTTTGGATCAGTAGGTATACCATTTCTTTTATACAATAAAAATTTAATCTTTTCATAAATATCCTGTTGAAATTATTTTAATAATTTTTAAATTTCCAACATTGAAATGTATTAATTTAAGGGTTCATATAGTCACCGATAAGATCTTATATTCATTATACAATGTTAGCCTGTTAGTGGACCATTATTTGAGGCGGACCCCAAACAAATCCCTTCACCACTGGATTTGACGTAAAATCATGAAGCTTTTCATAAGTTTCGACCTTATTAAGTCATAGTTGGTATTCGATATAAAACGCGAAAAAAAAATATTTTAATTCAACTGTATTAATAGTCCAGGAGCCAGGTAGATTTACCTGGAAAGTATTTTGAACTTAATGGAATTTTTACAGGTAACTCAGAGGTCCTCTGGGATGCCAATGCTGAGTTTTCGACCTCGTGGCCCTTGTGCTAACTTGGGGAGGGGGGAAAAACCCCAATTTTTCCGCCAATTTTTCGGTTTTTCGCCTCTAGCCGGAAAACTAAGCGTCAAACAAAAACACTTTACCAGTACAAAGTTAAAGAGCATCAAATTTTCTATAAAAATCACTGGTCATACGACTGTTTTCACCCATTAGGTACTGAGATACGGCATTTTGAAAAAATGTCAATTTTTAAGAAAGGTGGATTTTAGCGGAAGAAGTGTGTTTTTGGGCTTATAAAATATATTTATCATCATAAATTGAGTATTCAACATTTCTATGTATACCATAATAATATTGTAACCCCCTGTAAACCCCTCCCCCCTCACTGCCCTCTCCCCCCCCCCCTCCCCCCAGAAATAAATTTGATGACGAATAATGTGCGTGACTTATTGATTACGTAGATAAGAAGTTCTATCCTTCCCTTCATTTTTGACTTTTTATCTTTTACTAAAATAAAAATATCAATAGTCCAGGAAATGAAGCACTTTGGCTCGCAATTTTTTCGAGCATCAAAATCTATATCATCTATATCATCATTGCTATTACCCTGGGGGTGGTTGCCACCCCATCTCGGAGATATATATTTATAGAGTTTATAGATACATATTTGAGAGATTCAAAGTCAAATAGCGATAAAACTGTGCATTTTACGAGGTAAACGTATAGAAGTTTTTTAAAGTAGACAAAAAGAGATTTCATTTTTTAAAAAATAGAAGTCGATAGCATCAAAATTAAGCGAGTTACGATGAAAATAAAGTTAGTCCCTACATTTTTCTACGAAAAAATCAGTGAAAACAACCCCCTAATTACCACCCTAATTCAAATTGATCGTCGCCCTTCTACGGTTTTGCATGGATTACATGGGACACATGAGAACAGCTTAACTCCAACTTTTCGGGAATATCCAGACGGCGGAAGTATGGGGTACGAGGTACAAAAGTCAAAATAGTATAAATCCTGTATGATGAAAAAATATTTTTTGTACATTAAGGTCTAACAAGGGTTGATTTTAAGGGTTGAAATATTTTGAAATTGTGTTCCAAAATATAAAACAATTATTATACAACTAATCCAAACGAAATTTCACCCACCTTTAGCTTTAAAATGTTTCTTTGTAAGTTTTGATAATTGGGGGTAGTTTTCACTCCTAAAAAATAAACAGCGCCCATCGGCATAATATAGATTTTGAAGTAGAAGGGTAAGAGGAGCCTAATTCGATGAAGGACGAAACAATTGCGAGGTTTTGCCATTTTTGAGCATTATTTACTGGACTACCAAGCACAGTTCAGTTATTGGTATTGGTCTCTTCCTCTCGCAGAGTGTTGTTGCCCGTATATTTATTATTTTATATTGAACATTATTTTAGTGTATCATTATTTGGATTAATTTTCTGCAGAAGAACTCAGCCCCCCCCCCCCCCCTGCCTTCGGTACGCAACTGATCAGCGGATCTTTTCCCCCTCCCCTCCACCTGTAAGATTAATGATAGCACCATGTTGAATGTTTCAGGAAAGAAGAGGTTTTATTTAACTTATTTTTCAAATTTGGTTCTGGGGGGGGGGGGGGGATGGCAGTGAGGAGGCAGGGGGTTACATATTATTATGGTATACATAGATATGTTGAATACTCAATTTATGATGATAAATCTATTTTATAGCCCAAAAACACGCTTTTTTCCGCTAAAATCCACATTTTTTCAAAATGCTGTATCACAGTACCTAATGGGTGAAAACAGTCGTATGACCAGTAATTTTTATAGGAAATTTGATGCTCTTTAACATTTTACTGGTAAAGTTTTTTTGTTTGACGCGTAGTTTTCGAGCTAGAGGCGAAGAACCAAACAAATGGCGGAAAAATTGGGGGTTTTCCCCCCTCCCCAAGTTAGCACAAGGGCCACGAGGTCGAAAACTCAGAATTTACATCCCAGAGGAGGTCTGAGTTACTTGTAAAAATTCCATTAAGTTCAAAATACTTTCCAGCTCGACCTGGTTTTTTCGACCTGGCTCCTGGACTATAATAAAAATATGAAACTGTTAAATACAAGAATAGAATTTCTACCAATGATCCATGGACCTGCCATGTTGTCTTTTATCAAAATATATACAAATACCATTTAAACAACTGATTAAAAATATCCATTAATATTAAATTACATACAATCATATCTGTGTAGAATATAATTACATAGTAGAGAAATATTTATATTTACAAACAAAAACAATTATTATTGATAATCGAAATTTGTATTATATTTTGTACATCATTTTATAATGCGGTATTAATACAGCATAATAAATTTACTACGGTTTTTTTTTTTCTTTCTTTCTTTTTTTTATTAAGATTTTTTTAAGCAAAAAATTGAAAATAATAAAAATTAACACTTAAAAAACTACTGGTAACATTAATAATGTAATAATATTTATATATATATTTTGACTTAAGATATATTTAATTAATTACTAGAGATTAACAATGAAAAAATTTAATTATGAAGAATGATTACTTTTTTTATTCATTTCGTTTTAAATACATACAAATATTGTTTCTTTATGAGCAATTTTTTTTTTAATTAATTATTTATTTATAAATTTTAAATTTAAAGGAAATAGTAGTAAATATACTATAATATCTTCATTATAATAATTTCTCTTGCTTAAATACAATTACAAGATGAGAATGTGATATGGTGAAAGGTTAGTTTCTTCTGAAAGATAACACGTCATAAGAATCACATGATTTGTTTGTTTTAAGATAAAGGTAAATCGTCATAACTCATAACATTACTTTATTGGATAACACATTTCAAGCTGAAAGAAGTCAAAAAAGTCACATTATTAATTTCAGCTGGAATTTAATATGTCGTTGTGTTATTTTATTGGCTTTAGGTGGCTGACAGTAGGTTATAAACCTAACTTAATAATCTAGTTGGTAGCAGCTGAATAATAAGTTGATTTATTTTGTTTCCTTACTTATAACGCCATAAGGTAACTTGATTGGTATTAGCTAATAAGGTCATTAGATAATTTTATTGGTTTTCAGCTATGAGAATATGTTTGATGGCACATGACTGGTTTTAGCTGAAATGAAAATGTAACCTATTACACATTTGAACCTAATTAAAGACAAAAGCTATATTTCAGCTGCTTTCAATTAGGTTAAATAAAACGTCATAAGATTTACATGGTTTGAGCTGAATTGTAAAACTATATGCTATGATAAAAGTTTGATAGGATTTGGTTCAACAATAAGATGTCTTATGGCAAGCTTCTTGCTGCATTTAGATCAAATCTTTTTAAATGAAGTGTATACAAACAAAAGTCACTTTCATAGTACTAGATCTTAAACTCTCATTTCGGTTTTAAATATTGGTTTAACATTCAAAAGTATGTTTTTCAGTTCAGAAAATATAAGAGGTAAGAATGAAGCAAGTCCTCTTAAGCATTTGGTTTAATTTTACTTCTGATAAAATTCTAAAGAGCGCGATAAAAGGATAAAAAAGAGGGCGAGATTTTTTTTTTTAAAAAAAAGAAGGAAAATATGCAGCGAGTCTTAAAGAAGTTGATAAAACTTCTATTAATGAGAAACAAAATATGAATACAAAAAATATAAAAAGAATTGAGGAAAGAAGCAAGAGTAGTGAATGAAATAAAATATAAATAGAGAGATTGAACTAGACAGATAGATGTTTGAGTGAATTAGTGGGGGATCTGAGCTGCCCATCTAAAGGTCCTGGGGTCCTTTATAGAGAGAATGTCCAAAAGGGTCTTAAAGAAGAGAAAACATGGCAAAGAAAACGAATTAGTAATTTATTCCCTTCCAAAATGTAAGATAACTTGAGTTCTCAGTATTTTTTGGTTTTGGGTCAAATAAACGATAAAACACCAAAACATTACCCAAAGAAAGCTTACAAACTTGATAGAATTCAATATTACCGAGCCATTACCTATCAGTAAAGATCACTGATCTGTAAATGAATTCAAGGAGTCTTCAAAAAAGTATGCCTTACCTGAATTGTGGGGCGTGTACATACACATACGTCCCACAACAGGCATATAGCTTCCAAAAGATATCTCCTTTTTACGTGATTGGTGTTCACCCTCAATTCTGATTTGGGAAAAGCAAGTATCAGTATCAGCAAAGATCATAGATCTTTAAGTAAGTATATTCAATGAGAATACAAAAAGTCTCGTTTATGCCAAATATGACCCATTTATCTCAATCCATCTAGTAAGCGTATCTTTGACTAAAACCATAGTTAATTGTTTTTTTTTAGAACCTTTTAATAAATTATACCTTGAATTCTTAAGAAAATAAAATTCAGCTGCTTAAGAGAACATTCTCTGATGAAAAACATATTAACTCTTTCCAAGAAACTTTTTTCATAAACAAACAACATCATAGACTATCTTACCTATATTATATCGGATTATTTGTTATATCACGTCGAAACAAAATCAAACACTGCTTATACTTCGGAAAGTATAAGTATCAAATGCTAGTTTTTTCTGACCACCATTAGCCCCAATAATTTTATTTCCAAATATATATCAATTTATAGATTTGATTTGTGTGTATCTTAATTAAACATATCTTTGGTTAAAGAGATTGGATTTCTTACAAATATAAGATTAATAGTTATAGTTGAATCACAAGTAATTAAACTAAAACCTGCTTTCACCATTTCATGATTTACAAAAGTAAAAAAAAGACAGCATTTTTGTAAGTTAGATATCAACGATGAATTAGGGTAACCAAATTATTAAGGTAGGAATGTGTCTGTAAGGTGGGGTCTATGAAGTTGGACTAGGTCACTTTGCCGGCAGAGGAGGTGGAGGTGCTTGTTTCTGTGGTTTCGTTCCTCCTGAGCAGGCAACGTGATGACTTTCCCAGTCTTTATGTTGACAGAAAGGGCCGCAGTATTTAGCTAGATTACACCCTGAACATGTCTCGCTTGCTTTTCTTCCACAGTTCCAGCAGCTCTGAAACAAACAAATTAAAATACAAATACATAAGTGCTGCAAATCCAGGAGTGCACTAAGCTAAATCAGATCCAATCAACGTTTCACAGTGACCTCCCATCTGTTATAGAGCTGCGATTTACTGATGAAGAGCAACAGTTACCACCTCTAAATTCACCAGACAATGTAAATCTCTACCATGCAAACCGTGTGCTTGTTAAAATTTATTTAGTGAGCACACAATTTAGTGGTCTAAGGATTAAAGATACAAAAAAGACATCCTTACTTTTAGTTCTGCAATATACCATTGATTTGCGGTTTTATAGAAGTATCAATAACTTAGATCATTAAAAAATAAATGCAGAGCATTGGAATCTACATTAAGGTATGAGGTGAAGAAGAATATACACATAGATTAGTAAATAGGTTTGTACTATATATTTAATATCTTTTTGCAATAAGGCTTTTTGTATAATTTACTAATATATTAATAATAAATTGTTTTACAAAAGCTGATGAACTAATGATAAAATGTATACGTATTGCCTTTATAGAAAGCTTAAAACAAATAAACGTTTACTTAAATAATAATGTTTGAGGAAATACTTTTTATAATACACCTTTTATAATTACTGCTGTTTTTACCTTTGCTGTTAAAATTTCTCTGTTGTATGATTTAAATCATATGCAAAGATTAGATAATAAGAAATAGTTATTACTGAATGAGGTTCTTGGTGTGAGTGATCAGATGGATGAAGTCTAGCGGAGTCACCTGGTCGTATTGGAGGTACTGCAGAAGCCATAACCTTGGACTCGGCGACTGCTCTCTGTAACTCAACCACGGCCTGTCGTTTCACCTCAGCCACTGCCTCCTCTGAAAATTAGTCAAGGTAAATTTAAAAAAGAAAAACCCACATTATTCCAGTTGATTGTTTGACAAATTAACCTATTATTCCAATTGGTCTATCCTTTCATCTCAGAACTTATTCTAAGCGTACCTAGCTTATAGCAAGCAGTAGTAATTAAATACATTTCTAGGTAAGAGCTATTCATCTTTTTAAAGAATGTAGAGTATATTTGTAGGATGATCCCCAGGTAATTAGACCATCTACTGTGTTAAGGTGTGCTGCTTTCCACTCACTTCCAACGAAATGATTTTCTTTACTGACTTACCAATTTAAATTATACATAATACCAACCCCATATAAAAACAATAGAGAGCTCTTTAGATCTGGCTTTCTCCCTTAACCATTTATATAAAACCCTTAATCTTTAACATATCTTAAAATATATAAATAAAAAATCTTAAAATTTGTTTCCGTCATATAAACGACAAATATTAAGCCTTAGGCTGGTGTACCTGCCTTCCTCCGGACCTGGGCAACTCGGTCCTCAGCTAACCTAATGGTATGAGCCATCATTTCTCCAGCAAGTCTTTTTGGATCATTCCAATCTTCTACCACTCCTATAAAACAATTAATTATTTATTAAAATATAAAAGAAACACTTCATTGCCTCTATTTCTTATCACCTCTAGTTCAATGGCCGATCTTGTTGGTGATAAAATGTAATCATAAAATCATAAAATGTAATCAGCTATAATAGGACCAACGAACCTCTCCTTCGATGTGTAAGGGAATTAATCATGCTTAAATTTACCAAACATTTTAAATTTATATGCGACTTATATATCCTTTTGCCTAACAACTTTTTCTGTAGATTATACACAGTTTGCTACTTTCAATATGTAAACTGTATAATCGTAACCTATGTCAAAAATATTAAATAAAATACCTATGTCCAAAAATTCAATGTTTAATTTGGCACAAAAATTTGTGTAAAAGTATGAATAATTCCCTAACACATCAAAGGAAAAGTTTTTTGACCCTATTTGAGAACAAAGGCTAACATATAATCCAAAAAAGTTTCAACACAGGGCATCTCCCTCAGTTTGTTTATTTTTGTAGAAATTGCATGTACCTCATACTCCTGTCATATAGTCTTACCAGATTTCTGTGTATATATTTATCCGTGACTCGTGACTATGCCCTAACCTTATACTAAATTACTAAATATTATTAGCTGCAGTAATTATTTGCTATCGCTTAATGCAATGTACTTTAATTAGGCTAATAGTTTGACAGACTTACTCTAAACTAAGTCTAAAATTTGATTACAGTTTAAGAATGAAAGTGTTACTCCAGTTCAAATCTGTTAATAATAACAATAATAATCTTTTATAGAAGTACAAGGGATAGATAATTTTGAAAATATTGGGCTTGATTAAAATAATTCTTATTTATTTGGTCTTTAGGGATATGAAAAAAAATTATTTGCATTTGCAATATTTACACGCCTTATGTCTGCAGTCAATACTTAGGCATGATCATTTTATCACGCAAATTTTTTGAGGAGTAACTGTGAAAAAGCTTTACAACACTCTAGTGTTCAACGGTCACTCAAAATTATGTAAAAAAAAACAGCAATACATAATTACCTCCAAATCCATTTCTGCCTTGAAGCATTCTGAGAGCCTTTTTGGTCTTTTCCACCATTGAAAGAATGCAATTTAACATCTGTAATGGTAAAAGAGACATTTATTGATCGTCTCACGTAATTAATATAACATTATTAAATATTGAACCAAATATTATAAGATAACTAAAACTAATGACAACAAACTAGCACATCACTCACAGTTTCTATAGATTTCCACTGCTCTTGGTCATGGTGCGAAGGAAGAGGAGCAGCCCTGGGTTGGAATGTCTGAGGCTGCGGCTGTTCTGTTGAAGCTAAAGGATGAACTGGTACAAGAAGCTGCCTCTTAGAAGTCGTTGGTCCACACTCTTCTCCCTCGCTACATCTTAAAAAGTTTAAGAGAATAAGATTATATTTCTATTAAGGAGATGTCATTTACCAATTACTATAAAAATTGCATAAAATTCAAGTATTTCGAATCAATGAAGTGTAATCATTTTTATCTACGATTGATACGAAATATAAACATTATATCTCTGTTTAGATGCGTAGAAAGTGATTATTTACGTACTTGTATTCATTGCGCATGCGCGTCTCATAGTTCTGAAGAATTCCTCTTCTTTACCACGCTAGCGCGGTAAAGAAGAGGAATCTTCAGCTTTACGCACGATTAGCGAGTTTGTTTACACTTAACAAAACTAATTTGCTATTCTTTTATTAAAGTAGCTGTTTATATCGAGTTTTTAGTGAAAAACAATGAATGAATCAAGTGTCTTAGACGAAAATGTAGAGAATAATACTCCTCCAGAAATAATTAATTCGGAAAAAATACAACTCAAGATTAATGCCATCTTTATCAAGAGAAGAGATACGAACTTACATACAGCAAGTTAATTTTTTTCTGTATTTATTATTTAAATCTAACAATCGTAGATAAAGTACGGTACGCAACTCGTGGGAAAACGGCATTTTGCATTGCTCGTGTGGTTTTACTACCCTCGCTGTCGCTCGGGTGCAAACTCCACACTCGCATTCAAAATGCTACTTTCCGCACTCGACGCGTAATGTACTATTATCTACGATTGATACGAAATATAAACATTGTATCTCTGTTTAGATGCGTAGAAAGTGATTCTTTACGTACTTGTATTCATTGCGCATGCGTATTTCATAATTCCTCTTTTTTCCGCCCTGGTGGGGTAAAACAGAAGAATTTTTCACCTTAGCGAGTTTGTTTACATTTAACAAAACTAATTTGCTGTTTGTTTGATTAAAGTAACTGTTTATATCGAGTTTTTAGTGAAAAACAATGAGTGATTTAAGTGATTATGACGAAAATAAGGAGAATAATACGCCTCCCGAAATAATTAATTCAACACAAAATTCAACTAATGAATTAATGTCTTTATCAAAAGAAAATACGAACTTACATACAGGAAGTTTATTAATTTTTTTTTTCTGTATTTATTATTAAAATCCAACAATCGTAGATAAAGTACGGTAGGAAACTCGTGGGAAAACGGCATTTTGCTTTGCTCGTGTGGTTTTACTATCCTCGCTGTTGCTCGGGTGCAAACTCCACACTCGCATGCAAAATGCTACTTTCCGCACTAGACGCGTAATGTACTATTCCTTAACTGAAATCACCTGTTAAAACGAAGCTTATACTTTTCGGTAAAATGCCAACATTCGAGAGAGATCTCCTTTGTAAGTTAAGTGTTAAGTTAAA
This sequence comes from Gerris lacustris, assembly GCA_951217055.1. Lineage (NCBI taxonomy): Eukaryota > Metazoa > Arthropoda > Insecta > Hemiptera > Gerridae > Gerris > Gerris lacustris. Next base: position 49,070,317 of record OX578278.1, read on the forward strand.
ACATTTTAAAAAATGAGTATTAGTGTATTCTTATTAAGGCGACCTGATTGATTTTTACCTCAATTTAGATATCTTCTGAAATATTATGATTGTAAAGTTATTGAAATTACTGTTAAAATTTGTTTACGTCAATATGCCTTTAAGATTAAACTTCTCGCTTTTACAACTTCACTGGAATTCAACTTTTTGTTTATACAAAAGACTGATTGGCATTTTTTTAAAGTAGAAATCAATAACAAAATTATTTCTAATGAAATATAATCATACCATTCAATTATATTTGAACTGAATGTTGCTTGCATATACAGGTTTTGCTTTAAGATGTAATGGAAATTTGGGTCCACAATATAAGAATTAACAACAATATCAATCAAATTTCAAAAGTAATATCTCTGCACCATAATATTTAATTTAATTTGATTTAATGTTATTAGATTTTGCCATGGTAAAGTTGAATGAGATCAGTTCAGGGGAGGTATAAACACTTTATATAATGGTATCGGTGGTTGATGATAATTTAATGGGTTTTAGATTGATCGGGTGCCTCCAAGTAGCCAGGGTTTTTTTCTCCTCCGCTTCTAGAGGGAGTCCGGTCCGGAGAAGGAAAATTTTATAAAGAAGTTGAAGAAGTTTTCTGGATTGTATTGATCAATGGTAGAGTTTAAATCTCGTAAAGAGTATGAGGCCAGACATCAGGGGCACCTGGCGCCCCCAGGGGGACGACATCTGCCGCCTCCACCACCCCCTTGAAGCCCCCCCCCCCCCCCCGTTCCCCCTCCAAACCACATGCCTCTGACAATTAGCAACAAACACATTTGCAGCACTCGGCCTCCTTAAATCCCCCCTCCCCTATAAAAAACAAAAACCTATCTACTTTTTTATTTGCTTAGCATAAACTCTTAGTGCGCACATGTGAGATGTTTAACTCCAATTATAGTCGGTCACTGAAAATATCAGAACTCATAATAAGTATTAATACATCATAAAACCTTTGCGCTTATCAGGGTATGTGGTTATATTCTTACAGCCAAATACAGCCACGACTGGGCATTGTATCATAAATAAATTTACTCGAAACAAACTTTTTAACAAAACATCAAACTAAATTAGAATAAACGTCTAAACAATGTACTCATACACATAAGTAAATATATCTACATTGTATAAAAAATAAAACAAAAAACATAAAATTGACTTCATAGTTAAATGAGTAAATATATAAGCAGTTAAATTAACATATAAAATTGTAATAAAACATATAAACATTTTTTTTTAAACATACAGCAGCTGTAATTGTAAATATAGTGGTTTTTATACATGTTTATCTATATACATTTAATCACGTATACAATGCTAGTTTAAACATCAAGTATAGTTGGAATTTTCTTCGATAATTACGTATCTTATATATATATACAATTGTAGTTTGACAAGCATTATTAGTTACATCTATAGCAGTTGTTTCTGTGTATAGTATAACGATAAACGATTATGTATTGTAAACAGTAGGTATATACAATATATATAGTAAACATATATGTATACAGTATATGTAAACATATTATACGATTTGGGTATAGGTAAACCACGGTAATTACATATTATATACAAAAGGGTTCAATTAAACTTGTTGTGACATTTATGGTAAAAATTATGGGTACAATTCCTCCCTTATTTATCATGTAATATGACATTTGTTGTGTTGTGTTTAACGTCAGGGTCATTATTTCCCTGTATTTGATGTACCATGTACAATTGTGCTAGTGTACCAAGTAAATTGGTAATGATTTGTCAGCTGATACTTAATTCTAGGAGTGCTATTGAAATATACCAGAGACACAGATCTCCTTGCTCAGCATCCATCTTGATAGTTATTTAAATAATTTGGAACAAATGGCCGACGATAAGGATAAAATTATTAATAGAAGTAGCAAAAATAGTTTCTTTTTTTTATAAATAGTTCTTATTTTCTAAATAGGAAGTGAAGATTAAAGATACATTAAAAATAATAAATTATTAGACCACTGGCCGATAGAAAAGAATGGAGCAGAGAAATAACTACTAGTAGATAGGATAAAAAAAAAAATCAATCTATTTCGCTATCCATTCGACAATATCTGTGTTTCTAAGATGAAGTCTGATTTGTATCGAGGAAACAAAGTGTCTCAAGGATTGGCATTAGTTTGTCGTCAAAATGGGCTATAGATAACAAAGCATTATGGCGAATTGAATTACAACTAACGTACAGAGCACAGAGCAGCTCTGGGACAACTAGAGAACATGCGTGTCTAGATGCGACTACGGTGCAACTGACTCTTACTTAGAGTTAAAGAGGTTAGAGTTATAAACTCATTTGAACTCATTTAGAGAAACTCATTTGAGAGTTATAAACTCTCACGAGAAGTATTTTGAGCTTATACTCGTATAGCATTATTTTGTCGTGGAATTGTTTGTAGAAAAGGTAGGTACAGTTTTGAATTTATTTTGCTACATCATAATTTATATACAATATATATATATATATATATATATATATATATATATATATATATATATATATATATATATAAACTTTTAAATTCAACGAAGCACTAGGATAGAACCAATTTAAATTTAAAATTAAAAGTTTTAAGTATTTATTCAATTTATCATCGTTTCTTAATATCCCGGTTTCTTTTTATTATACTAACTAGACGCTAAGTAATTCAGTCAATAATTGATAGCCATACAATTTAGGGTCACTTGATTTTTTTTGATAAAGAGAAAAAGTAGGCCTCAGTTCATTAATCATAGATGTTATCTCAGTGATGCCAAAGATTAGAAATTAATTGGCTCTGTTCGATCTATTTTTGTCCATATTTAAGGCGATATATATTCTTATCATTTGTTTCTTACTCCTTCTTTATCATCCAAATTAAATTTATGTGCTTTTTATTAATATTTTGTTTTTCGGGACCGGAAAATCCCTTCCTCTAAACGATTAAGGTAATCCCTTATTCATGAATGGAAAACATAAATGCGCAATTATGGTTAGGATATATTTTCCTGGAAAGTATAGGGGGTGGAGGGGGGTAAAGTCGAAGGAAAATGGAGGTATGGGTGTTTTCCTTTTTGATCAATGGATTTCATTAGGAGAGGGGGCGACATCTGGGGCTAAGAAAGAGCGCCCCCCCATTATTCATATTAATAAAAGCCTACAGATGGGTACAGCTGTGACCCGACTCCTTGGTAGAACGGCGAGGGGGGCAAAAATATCAACAGTCTTGGGGCCCCCGTCCCAATACAAACTAGTTCCAATATTTTCTACATTTTGAGTCCAGCCGTCACCCCTCTACAACTTTCCGAGTTGGAGTTATGCCGGAGAAAACTTTTCCTGTTTTTATCCTTCTACGTATGGTTTTTGACTTTCCCGTTTTACCTAGCTCAAAGTTTTCAAGGTGTGTGCTCCACGTGGATTCCCGTACAAGTTCAGTTTTAATCTTGTATTTTAACAAGAAGAATTCTATGAGATGATATCTGAGTTTGTGAAGTACAAGATACTTACCATATCATAATATTAGATTGTTTTTTAAAGTACTTTAAATGTTTCCAGAAGATATAAGAAAGCTAAATATTGGTTGGTGTGGTTATTTTTTACATTTTAATAATCAATACAAAAAAAGGGGAAAACTTAACCTAGACAACTACCGACTGTTACGTCTTTTGCCAGTTATGTCTTTAATAACAAGAAGAATAAGTCAAAGAATTGATGAAAGTATGAAAGCTTCGATAACTGAGACCGGCTTCAGAAGGAACACGTCAACAACGGACCAAATTTCTCAAAACATCTAATTAGAAGTGCCTAGGAATACAATTTCTCTTTAGTGTTTTGTTTTGCGATTTTAAGAAAGTTTTGATTCCGTTCATCGAAATAGAATTATCGAAGCAATGTGTAGCAATATAAATAGCCTAAAAGCAGATGGAAATATGCATGTTAAGGATATCGAGGGAAGACAGAAAAGTAATAAGTGGATGGATAGGATAAAATATTTAGAGATCAGACAAACCAGAAAGAAATTAGGTAGAATAATATTTGAAAAAAGTGGAATAGGGTGGATATTTGATGGATAAATACAATTATTTATTGGTACCCAAGAAACTGTGAGAAAAAAAGATCTTGTTCCTTGTGTACAGTAGGACAGAGAAATGAGGAAATCATGTGGAGGAGCGACCTGGAAGAGAGTAGCTGAGGATAGGATAGAATGATATTATAGAGTAAGGAAAGTAACTCGGACTCGGAGTTATGGCTCCCCAAATCTCAAGTCTAATAAACGTTTCATTAAAAAAAGTAAGGTTATGCACACATTACAAAAAGGCAACTCTAAACACCTTAACCGGTACCACGGCATATTGCCGATCGGTAAGAGTAAATCATTTTATTTTGATTTGGTTTCCAATTTATAGTCATTCACCATAAAAAATTGAAATTCACATTCTACTTTACCAGAATCTGATGAACTGCGAAAATCTAATATTTAAATTGGGTTGGTTTAATTTTATCCATACTCTGTACTTTTATGCACACACAGTTACACAGGAGGAGTTACAGTTAGTAGGATTATCTCTGTATATGTACTAGTACTTACTACAGTAGAGCTCGAGTATCGTGTTCTCGCATAGATTTTGTTTGAAACTAGACTATTTACAACGTAGAATCTCTATATAATTACGTGTTTTTTAACAAGATGCACGTGCAGTGGTTCACACGTGTTTCCGTTGTCTAAATGTATAACGAATGGTTTATATAAAACAAGGAAGAGTTGGGGTCTGTATAAGGAAAGGTTTTAGCGTGTTTGTTAGGTTCAGTAGGCTTAGAGAAGGGTTTGCACAGTAGGACGTTCTCCCACGTATAGCTCTCCGTTCTCTCACAGCAAACAGTAAAAACAACATCTGTAGAGGTACCCACGGCTCTCCCCTGCGGGAACCCCTCTGCCCCCTGTCTAGAGACCCACCTACCAGCCACCTCTCAGTCCAGCCTCGTCTCTCAACAAAACCTTCGATTCCCTCGTCAGACAACGGCAACAAATAAAACCCTTTTCGACACCTATCCCTATGAGCACGTGAGAATGGAAAAGTAAACAAAAATGTGCAATAAATCTAACTATTTTTGTTCCAGTTGTTACATCAGAGACCGGCATTTAATATATGTTTCGTGGGTATATATTCAGATGAGAATATGTGGGACATCCAATATAGGTGTCTATGGCTTCGACTATATGTAACATACAACATATACAAACTAATTAATAAAAATGAAACAGAGGAAGCTTATTTTAGCTTATTTTGCATTTAATCCGGAATCGATAAATTCATCTATTTTACTTTATTGGGCAGTATATTTAGCTCCATGTAGGTAGGAAGTATCCTTGTTTTAGAAGTTAAATTCAAAAATAATTTTATTACAGCTGTGAAAAAAGATTATTTAAAACACTGCTGAAATACTAATTTTAATACAATTTAGGGTTTAAACATAATTTTTTCACACACTAAAGACTATGTTTCAATCGAGGTATATAGGATCTACGGGTATAACGTGGCTTTAAAATGAACTAAATTAAATTTCATGTTTGACAACTAAGGGTTAAATAGAATTGGTTGGTTAAAACGGTGGATTGGCCAAAGACATTATCCAACTAGAAAGGTCATGTTCGACACGTAGTCCGCACAGCACAACATCTTGTCCAAAGCTTCGGGTCACGGTATTGTACATAAAATATCTAACACTTTTAATCGACGTTACCACAGTATTACTCCCTTTAAAATTTAACAATGACATATTTCCAACTAGACCAATTTTTTATACGCATATGTTATGCTTAATGTTAAACCCTCAGAATATTAACCCTAAGTAGATCGGGAAATTTAATAATTTAAAAAAAAAATAAACCATATAATCTGTTTATTGTAAAGTCTTTGACACTGACCACGACTTTTTCTAGAAATGACTTTAATTTTATAATTAGTATTATTATTAATTTATTATAATTACATATTTGATTCTATTTTGAAAGAAATAGGTAGTACAATTTTATTTTCAATTGAAAATGCCCCCAATCTCAACTATGAAGGAAGAAATATATTTTTCTTATCTATTTTCCTACCTCCATGATATTAATCCGATTTAACATCTGTCAAACTTCATTTAACTCACTCAAAGCCAAGTTAAATGTTAAAGGGATATAACTAGTTATTTTTAGGGTCCGAAAATCTGAAAAATCTAAAACAATTCCTGAACATTCTTCGACCAAAAGTAATGATACCACTTTTTGGAAATTTCGAGAATTTTATTTTATTTTTTTTTTATTGACAAAATGCGTTTTTTTTATAACTAAGCTCTTTTCGATACATTTATATGTTTATAGACCGGTTCACTGACAAAATATACTTTATCAGAAGTTTGTTTATGTGTTTTGAGAATATCAGACCCATAGGATAATTCAAAGTAGGTTTTTTAGTATTTTAAAAAGCACCACCAATAAGGTACTACTTAAACAATAGTGTTGCCTACAGACCCTCGCTGTATGCTGACGCTGACCAGCACACACTTGACCTGTTTATTTAAAAATGGAGGATCATTTAACCAACACAATTCAGCACGTTAAATTGAAGATCGTGAATACCCCTAATATGGTCTATTATGCCGATTATTTTGAAAGGGTAGGATAATATTACAGAACCTCTTGAGGTTCAATATATCGATATAAATGCTGTTAGTAATATCCTCTATTTGTAACTTGCTATTGGGTTTCTTATTCGGGACTTATGCTCAGAAAAATATTTTTTTATCTTAGAATATATCAATCTGACAATTAACAATCCTTAATCCCTCGAGTAAATAATATAATAAACCTAGTTAATATAATATTGACAATGCCATGACACCTGTCATAATGACATGTTGAGCCCTTTTATATTAATATTATTACCTCTTATTAATATAATTCGTTCCAATAAAACCAGAATTTTTATCAAAATCCTGATTTTACTGAATTATATTATATTTATCTATGCATTTATAAAAATAATTTTAAGGACAATTTATGTTAAACCGTGCTGAGAACTAGCTTTAGCGTGTAGGACCTTCATGGTCAAAGTGGGTACTTCATGCTAAAAAATGGTGGTGTCCGGATTTTTTGTATTTGAGGTGAGTTTTACTTAGGGGGATTGTCGATTTTTTCATAAGGCCAAGTGTATATTTTTTTGGTTCCAAAACTTTTTATGAAAAGGTACAAAAATGATGTCCAGAAGTACCTACGATTAAAAAGTGCGGGTTTTTCTTCAATGACTTTTATGTACTTATAACTTGATGTATAGGGTTTTTTGGACGGCATTTCAATCACCTCCGAAGAGGGGCGTCATCGGGGGAAAAATGTTTGCCGATCAGATAAAATACACAACATTGTACAAATGGCTTAACATAAATCGATCTTTTAAATCTGTTTTTTTTTTTTTTTTTTACTTCATGATGAAACAAGTTCGTGTTACAAAGTGAACAAGCTAATTAATTTATTCTTTTCAGAGACTTGGGATTTGAAAAGTTCGTTTGTCTCAAGATAACTGGTGTAAAATTGATCGATTTAAACTAAATTCGGCACCTAGGTACATTTTGTGATAAATGTATAGTTTTTGGAAATTTTACTCTTAATATTATTAAGATGGCGGCGGAATATATATTGGACGACTAAAAAAAAATATGTTTAGTCAGCATGACATAAAGATCTTAATAATTTAAAGATCTTAAAGAGTAGAAAAAGTATAATATTATGTAACTATTAAAATGTCACAATAATTTTAAGATGGCGGCCAATATGGTGGACGACTAACTAAAAAGTTTTTAGTCAACATGACATGTAAACATTGTTCTGAGGGTGTCGAAATGAAGGACAAGAATATGCAACTATATTACAAAATTCCCTTTTTTGCCGACATTTTGAAAACAAATATGGCCGAAATGTGGGTGTTGAAAAAAAGTGTATGCTGATTGCATATTGTAGTATTGTGAGTTATTCCCGAATCTTTTTTAGGCTTTTATATATGCCATAAAAAAATATGGCATTTTCAAAAGTCAAATTTCATTCTACGCGAGTTCTTTATGCGCCACATTACTAGTAAAATTTAGTTGGATACAGGTTTATATGTATCCTAATGAATGTTTACTAAAAGAAGCGAACCAGTTCAGATTGTTGCTTCAGAAAGTACCCATTGTTCGCTATAATTAAAGAACCTAACAAAAGATGCTCTACATATTCAAGTTCATGTTCTTGTTTAAACTTCAAGTGATCGATATGTTTTCCCCTTAAAAATGCTTCTAACATTTGAGGCAAAACTTAACGTTCAAACCCGGAAGAATTTGGAATTCATGATATTGTTTTGTATAAACTCTCCTTATTTTTACGTAGAACTTAATTTAAAAATAATCTTTGATGTGTGCTATAAAGTAATGAGAACTAACTCTTAACTTTTTTATAGAATGCCAATATCAGTTCAATTTCAAATTAATACAATATTTCAATTTTCTTATAAAAATGTTTCATATTCAAGAGAAAAATTATTATAATATTTTGATCTGTTAAGTATATAGTTTCATGTATATGTGCAGCTTGCTTTCATGCCTATATAGAAATATGTTTCTGATGGCTTTGTAAATCAAAGTAAAGTTTTTTCTCTCTCCCTCTTCTCTGTTATTTATCTCTAGGAGTAATTTCCTGTCACTTACAATCCGATCTGAACGATTCGTTATTTTCTGACAAGGCCAAATAACATTACTAACAAGGGAGTAAGCTGACTTCGTCGTAAGCACGCTTTTATTTCCTTGTCATTACCGGGAGAACAAATATATGATGATATTTAAAAATATTAAACATGTCTGATGACATTCCTAAAGTTCTAGCAGACAAGCAAAGATTATTATAATATCGCGTGAGAACCAGATATTCAACAAGAATAAATAACAAATATATTTCTACTAGAAAATAACTTAATTCAGTTTGTTTTCTTCCTTTAGTCTCTTAAATGCTTGAATTTCCAATTACATAAAAGCTTCATCGTTTTACATGGAGAATAACTAAATATTTGTAGACTTGAAAAGAGGAATAATATTGTGTAGTGACAGCAAGTATCAAATAATTGTATGATTTGTATGTATAACTATAGAAGCCGGATGCCTGCGCTTCGCTAAGGTTTATGAGTGTTTTATATTGTTTATGAGTAAAAATATTATAGAATATTAGGCCAATACTATTGAACATTAAATAAGATAGAGTTCTTGGTGACCTAGTTATAATGGCGGTCACCACCAGGAGACCTAGAAGTCCCCATTGGAGCCAAAAACCAACCTTGAAAGCCTATACCCGCTCAAATTAAATAAGATGTCTTACTTATTACTTAATATGGTTTTACGATTTTGGTAGTATTCATACTACGGAAAGATTAAATTTTAATTTAAATCAAATTATAATTATTATTAACTACGGGAAACAGACAGAGAAAAATACGAAATATACAGTATAAAGGCCCGTGGTTCACATCCCGGCGCTGGAGTGAATTTTTCTCTGTCTGTTTCCCGTAGTTAATAATAATTATAATTTGATTTAAATTTAAATTTAATATGGTTTTTGAAGTTTCAGGAGCTGTCTTACACGAGTACATTCTTTTTATCAATTTTTGCTGTCGATCGGATCCATTCTAGGTTAAGTAAAGTCAGTCAGCTCAACTCAATCTAGTGTTGACTGACTATAAACATCTGGACATGATAAAGCAGACGTTTTCGGGATTAAATTCTGATTATTGGGGTTTGACTAAATTTCCAAAAAAGGCATTCGGACTCACTGATCTCCCTCTTCACTCTTCACTCTTAAAAATGCTTCTTATATGAAGCCAAATATTGGTATTTATATTCTCAGCTAAATTAATTTCCAATAGCCAATAGCCTAAAAATAATTTATTTGAGTTAAAAAATCCTTACCCCTCTTGGAACCTTCTTTTAGCTGGTTCTTCTCTGCTGTGAAATACTTCTGAACTCTGTCCAGGAGAGAAGGTTGGATCCAAAACCAGATGCTCGTGAGATGACAAGAACTCCAATACACTCTGTTATAAATATAAATATAAAATATGTAAGAGCTACTATTATTATTACTAAATTGCATTTTATCGTGATTCTGCTTATTTTAATTATTGTTATAAGATAACGGAATTAAAATTGTTAATAATCTTATTGTGATTTTAGAATGAAAAAACAATGACAGAAGATGACTCTATAAAGGGCCGAAAGGTCTCATGATACAAAGATAATTATTGTTATACCTAAACCATCCATCTACTAAAATAATAAATTTAAAAAAAAAATTAAATTATAAAGGTGTTAATCTCAATGTTTTGATAAATATAATTTCAAAATTAATCATCAAAACTGTAAACTCTTTTTGCCTTCTACCTTCAACCTATTAACAAAAAGGATTTAGGAACCAGTTACCCTATAAATTGGTTTATTTTCTTATCACCTATACTTTATAGATCTAGAAATACCTGTTTGGCGTTGCGTGCTTGAAGAGCAATGTCCTTTTGAAGTGGTGGCAGGTAAGCCCTCAAGTAAGGAAGTACGAATGGCCTCAGAGGAAAAGATGTGACGTCTAGCAAACACTGCTGGAACTCTTCAATACCCATCGCACCTCCCTTATAACCACATGAGAAAAATTAAGAAATAGAAACCAAGTACTTTGTGTTAGAGAAAAATAGTATGACATTGTTATATATTTGATAGCTGGATTCCCGCGCTTCTCTACGGAGTGTTTTGTTTTTGTTTTTTTTCCCACCATCAACCAGCGGCTGAAAGGTAGGAGCACCTCGACAGCTTGGGCCATTGGCACCATACGGAGTGTGTTATATGTAATATTGTTATTTTAATTTGATGGTATTATAAATTACTGTTATAAGAAAGATATTTTATCAGCGAGAATGTGTAGATGCCACAGTTTCCTATACCACTCACACTTAAAAGAATCTGTCTGGATCCAAATCCCTTTCTTTTACTTTGTCCCTATTTCCCTCCTTCTATAGAGATCAAATTCCAGAAAATCGAGTCTTGGTAGACATTATAATATTTAATAAATTATAACACAGTATACAATGCTTTTATTTTAGCGTAACAAAGAAGTGGAGATAGTAAAAGGGAAGGGACAAAGTTTCCAATGCGTAAAAGGCCACTCTCATGAATCAGTATAATGTGGTATTCAAATTATTGTGTGACATCTTGAATATATACTGCTATCTTGAATTATAATGGCTGATTAGAAAATCCTTTCACAGAAGTAATTGACCGAGCGTAGCGAGGTCTCCGTTTTAACTCGACCGTTTGGCATTTCGTCTGTGTGTCTGTCTCTCTCTTAATTTTTGTACATCCACTGTCTTTGCGAGGGAGGCCGCAGGCCGACCGAGCTGTGATGTGGGGCGGGGGGACGGCACTTCATTGCCCGTCGAATGGGGGAGGGGGGGGGGATTTTCTTTATTTTAAGGCGCCACGGCAAAAAACAAAAAATAATTATACCCCGACTCCTGATTTTCGGAAAAATTTTGAGTTGGTAATGTCAAAATCGGTTAGGAACCTTAAAAATCGCTTGACAAAACATTGGGTATGGGCAGTTTTAAACCACTCCTTAAGGGTGAAAATCGGCCTTAAAGGGCGAAATAGGGTGTTTTTTGGATGTTTGTACTGATGGGTGTGTTTGTCGTAGAGACATGCAGTTTTCTGGAAATTGTTAAGGTTATAGTGTATTTTTAAGGAAAAATTCTATATGCCGGGAAATTTTCCGGGAAATGGATTTATTTCCCATGGGTAATCGTCTACGGTCAAAAAGGGCATTTTTTTAACACGTTTTTTCTTATAACTTTTGAAATAATTGAAAATTTTAATTTTTATTCAAGGCTTTTGTAGATCCCGCAGAGGTCTATAGTCTGTAACGAGAACTTTTTGTTTACGTGCACCCCCGCTTAGGGGCGACATCGGGAAATTTGTTTTTCACCGATCAGAAAACCGGAGATATTTGGTACGGGGTGTCGTATATCATTGGAAAGCCCTTGAGAAGAGTACAAAAATGATGCAAAAACATTTTTAAAAAATTCACGTTTCAGGCCCTTTAAAGCGAAAAAACACTTTTTACCACTTTTTTTCAAACGTTTTTCTACATGGTTCACGTATCTCCTCCTAGGGCATTTATACGACGCTATTGGGCTTTTGAGCCTTAAAAGCACATGAAATGCTGCTCCTGGCGTTTTGCTTTTAAACTCGATGGTACTATTACTTTTTGAGATATGGTACTTTAAATTCAGAGGTATAAGATGGTACTTTGGAGGTACGTACAGAGAAAAAAAAAGTAATCTCCTACTCTGCTTCGTATGCTCTAAATAGGTCTTTTTCAAGGGGTAAGTGCAATCCCCTTTTTTTAGTACCTTTGAGGGAGGGAAGTCGAGTACCTCGGCGAAATACTCACGAAAAACGTTTTTTTCCGAAATTTCGAATTTGACCTTCTGTACCGTTCGCAATTTTAATCGGACAGGTTTCAAAAGGGTACCGGACTTTAGGTCATATTGTCCTCTTTAAGAATCCGGTTTGTTATTATATTTCTGATTCCTACTTCGGGAGCTACGTCTATGTGAAGGACGTCCTCCTTGGGTAGCCGCAACCAGAAGAGGAAGTTGAACCGATTTGACAGAGGTATCGTTGGAAAAGCCATTTAAAATGTACCAAATGTGTGCAAAAATATTTTTGAAAAAATGTACTAGGTTGGTACTTTAGTACCCTTTTGTATTTTTAGAGTGCCGTGCAGGGGGTAGGTTACCCCACTCTGGGGCTAATGGCATCGAAGGATTTATCAGCTCGAAAATTTCCTTCGGTCAAATTTGCGCCAAATAACACTTAAACGCACTGTACCCTTTTCGTACCTGTACCTTTGCAGGTTCGGGTACAGAGGTACTTTTAATACCACGTCAGTTGTAGGGCGCACTGTAAAAATTAAAAATAAAAAAATAGCTGCTTTTTACTCAAAAGTGTGTGGGTTTTATTGCCTTTGTACCCATTTTATTGCAATTTATTTTTTATTTATACTTATTTTTGTACTAAGTGTACCCGTTTGGAAAAATTGGTCGAAGAACGCTACTTTTTAATCTTTGTATTGTACCGTTTTTGAATTTCATAGGATCGGGCTAAAACTCATATGGTATTTAGTACTTTATAGTAGTAAAGTGTGCATGAAAGGAAAACATTAAATTTATTAACATGCCGGGTACATGAGGGGTACAAAGTTGTGTACCTCTGTTTAAGAAAAGGTAAAAATAGTAGCTGGCCGGCCGTGTTTGATATCGTTGAAAAGCCCTTAAAACGTACTTTAATAAAATACAAATGTTTATCGAAAAAAGTCACGTTTCAGACCCTTTTGAACGATAAATAGTTTTTCACACTCAAAAAGTGCGAGGTGAGTTCTCTGTTGACCTTTTTGCTCCTAAGATTATTCTGTGACAAGATTGTCCTTTTAGAACCTAATTCAGTACAATATTGTACAACCCAAGATAGACATTTAATATAATTACTTTTAGTACTTTTGGTACAAAAGGTACTTAAAGTCTGGGTACTGTGCAGATTAAATTTTTAATTTAATGTGTTTTGTAAAGGTATCTTTATGTAGGATGTAGGCATTTAGTAGGCCTACTGAGGCCTTATAATGCGGTTGCACTGAAAAAAATTATTTCTGTACATAAAAGGGTACTTTTGGTACCTGTTTGTCGAAATACGCAAAAATACTCTATTTTTTATTTTTTTTTACTGTACCGTTTTTGCTTTTCATAGGATCGGGCTGAAACTCATACGGTACTTACTACTTTATAAAAGTAAAGTGTGCGCGAAAGAAGAACCTTACAGTCATTGTCATTACTGTACCCCTGGGGTACATAGTTGTGTACCTCTTTTTTAGAAATAGTACTTACTTCCTTACTCCACACTATTTTGAACCTAAGCTCAAAAGCCGATTGGTTATTTTAACGAGCGAGGTCTACTGTTCACAGAACTACTAGTTTAAGTTATAAAAAGAAGCTTACTTCTAAATTTAAAGGTTATAATGCAATTGGTACCGGAAATATAGTTATGTCAAATGCTGCATATAAAGGCCATACCATTATGAATCAAGATTGCAGATTGTAAAAGATTTTTAAAAAGATTGTAAAAAAGATTTCTTAGCGAGTGCCTAGTGGGTAAGAGGAGCCAGTCTACAAAATGGAAGAAGTACCAAAATTATTATAAATGATAGACTTTTTTTTCCATAAATGTCATCTTAAACCTTTCGGTTCCACTGATTTGAACACACAAGTAGGTCTAGATTACGTAGTATAACAAGTAAGACTTATTTTGTATTGCATGGCTCGAACATAAAATTGAACTTTAAAATAAAAAATCTTGTTATACAATAAACCAGGCGTATTAAGTAAGTAGTTATTTTTTGATATGAGATAATTTTTTTGCAAATGTAGCATCGATTACAATTATTATATCAAACTGATATATATTAGTATTTTATTGTTTTCCAAGTTTTGTTAAATTTAAAAAAGAAAAAATATAGGATTACAATAAAAGTAAAGGCAGTATAACCTCTTACAAACTGTAAAAAGTTGTTGTTGAAAATGAAATTTAAAATTGACAATTCGATGAAGTCCATACATTATTTTTAACAAGGGTCGTAAGAAACCTTAAGATAGGAAATATACAAAAAAAAATACCTTTGAAAAAATGAATATAGTATACTTTATAAAAAAAAAGGTACTAACAGCAAGGGCAATGACGAGTGCCCGAACTCTGTCACCTGTTTCTGGAGCAATTTCTTGACCATACTGAACCAAAGTTGAGAGCAACCTTTTCAATCTGTTTCCTTCTCCCACGGCCCCTAGAACAAAATAACTAAATTAGTTAATTTAAATATCTACAGCACACTCGTGATAAATGGCTGTCTGTGACAAAACTTCAGACTCCTTTTCTTGTCATGGATCGCTGGGGACACATGAGAAAAGGTTATCTCCAACTTTGCGGGGTCGTCCGGAAGGCGGAAGTACGGGGTACGCGGTACAAAAGTCAAAATATTACATATATATCTTTATGATGCATGTCGTTGGAAAGCTTTTTCAGAGTATAGTAATAGTTGTTATGCACACTTTTGTCATATTTTTATTTAGGAAGGGGATAAAATGGAAAAACAGGAAAAAAATGCTTTTTCTTAATAATTAAAAATATTACAATTTTTGATCCGTTATGAATGAAAATTGATATAAGTGCTTTATTTGATGTCAGAAACATAATTATGAAATCATTTGGGTACAAATGGTACCGCGGTACCGGAATGATTCATGAAACTCATTGTACGGCTGTAAAATAAATAATTGTGGTGCAGCTTGCGGATGAAGGAAGGCATGCCTTCCTTGCTCCCATGCTCAGTTGCTTGTAAACAGTGCAGCGGAGAAAATAGCTGCAACGTACCACTTGTAGGCGCTGAAGATGATTTCCTTAAGGAGACTGACTTTACCTCCCAAGTCGTACTTTTGCCTTCAACGTCAACCAACGAAAAAGTACCTTAGTGAGTGAAGCAGAATTTGCAGGAAATTCATCAGTCATGGTAATTCATCAGTTTAGGGTCAAAAATAGCATAAAACATGCTTTTTCTATTTTACCCCCCTCTTATATGAAAATATGTCAAAAGTGTACATAACAATAATTACTGTACTGTTAAAGAGCTTTCCAACGACATGCATCATGAAGAGTATATACTATTTTGACTTTTGTACCCCGTACCCCGTACTTCCGCCTTCCGGACGTTCCTATAAAGTTGGAGTTAAGCTTTTCTCATGTGCCCCAAGCGATTCACGCAAAAAAAAGTAGTCTCGAATTTTTGTCGCACAAATTTGCAGATTTACTGTACTATAGTAAAAAATAATAGATATATAAATATAAGAAAAATAATAGATAAATTGACCCAGTATATGCTTTCAGCACTCACAAGGGGTCCTTAGGCAATATAACAAGTTAGACGAGTTCGTTAACCAAAAAAATGTTCGTCTCATCGAATAGATGATGGTAGAATATTTTCCCGTTCTGAAATTCCAATTTAATTTTTGAACCTCTCGTTTACGCGAGCGTTGCGCGCGAACTCTTGGACGGATCAACGCAGTCCAACGAGTTCAGCCTGAGTATTAGTAAGAGGAACTTGTATACCAAATTTCAAATTTACTCAAGTTATCGTCACACACGTAAACGTTACTGACAGACAGACAGGATGCATATTTCGTTGAATGTAAGAAGCTCGCTTACGCTCGCTTCAATTATTAGCTAGCTGTATCTAGATGGTGGCAATTATAAATGTACATTTCCTAGACCAGTGGTTCCCAACCTTTTTCGTCTGGCGACCCCTTTTTATAAAAGCCAAGTGACCCGCGACCCCCCCCCCCCCCCCCCCCGCTAATTTAAGAAGGCATTTTTAATAATGTAATTAAAAGAAAAAACGTAAAATAGTTTTTTTTGTATAATTGTAATTTTAAATGTGCCTTAAAATTCGTGGGTGAGTTTTTGTTAAAACTTATATCATTCTCAACATTTAATTTAATTCTTTCTTTTGTTTTTAAACGAAGAAGAGTTTAAATCCACTCTCGCAGAGATATGTAGACACAAATGGCACTAAAAAAAAGCATCGCCACTTTTGGGTATGAATGATATATACCACACAAGAGTTGTGTGAGCGAATTTTCGTTAAAAATGTTACGTGCCGAGGAGTCATTTCGCAAATCCAAAAATTCATTTTGTATCTCATCAGGAATGTTGGATACATCAATGGAAGCAGAGAATGGATTTCGTGTTAATGTTGTTTCATCTTCTTCCAGCTCAGGGAAGTAACGTTGGAGTTCGTTTTCAAGGGATTCGAGATGTTCAGTAATCTCTTCTTTCAAATTTTCCTTTATTTCACCTTCATCTTCAGATTCATCAATTACACTGCAGAGTTTCTCAAACATGGCAATGTTTCCAAGATTTATTTTTCTTCGCCAGTTTTGAAGCTTGGATAAAAATGCCCTGAGACTATCGTGAAATATATTTTGATGTTCTAGTATATCTGCTAGATATGCTCCTCTTTCCAACCAAGCTTGGTCGTTAAAATATAACAATAGATCATGTTTCCCTTGCATTTCCAGGAACATTTTGATTTGATCTTTCAATTCAAATATACGATTTACAACATTTCCTTTCGACAACCAACGTACGGCTATATAGAAAAGAAGAACCTCGTGATCAGAATCCATGTCTTTGCACAGTTCTTTGAACTGACGGGTATTAAGAGCTCCAGATTTGATGTAATTTACGATTTTTATCAACGAATTAAGTACACCTTGTAGTGGAGTTGGAATTGTCTTGGCGGCAAGGGCATACCGGTGAATCATGCAGTGGATTCCTTTTGCTTTGGGGGCTAGTTCTTTTACTTTTGTCTGAAAGCATTATTTTGACCCAAGCATAGATGGCGCACGATCTGTACAAACTCCACAGACGTTTTCCCACTTGAACCCTCCAGTTTCAAAAAACGTATTTATCTTTTCCATGATATCATCACTCGTTATTGTTGTTTCAAGTGCACTACAAAATAAAAATTCTTCTTTAATACAATTGGAATGAATATATTTCACGAAGACAAGCAACTGGCAACACGAGCTAACATCTGTTGATTCATCAACTTGAAAATAAAACAGAGGTGAAACTTTGATTTCATTCAAAATCTGTTCTTAAACGTCTGCGGACATGTCTGCTATACGCCGCTGAATAGTGTTATTAGACAGAGATATTCGTTGCATCTTTATTTCACTGGAATCCCCAAGAACTAATTTTACCATCTTCAACATGCAGTGTTTTATAAACTTTTCCCCAATTGTGTGAGGTTATTTTTGCTTGGCAATTTCTAATGCAACTCCATATGATGCTTGCACAAATGCTGTATTCTCTTTCTGAAAACTTCCTGTTTCATCAAGTCTCTCATGTTTGCAACAAGTTTCATGTCTACGAAAGAACTCTAAATCCTACTTAGTGTACTCTGAATGCTTTGTCTAAGTGACGTTTGAGTTTTGAAGGTTTAACCTTCGCTTATTTAATTGTTTTTAAATATATACATATATGAATAAATAAAATGATTCAACCGTTTTATAACAAACATTGCATTATAGCGATTTTTTTCTGTTTAAGTTGGCGACCCCCCAAAAAAACCGTCGCGACCCACAGGTTGGGAACCACTGTCCTAGACACTACTCCAGCAATATAGGCTGAACGATAGTCGCTGAGCGTTAAGCCCCGTTTACACGGTGATAGTTATCCCTCTCCCACGATAGAACTATCATGTCAGTCTACGTCATAGAACTATCGTGGAGATGTGCAGTGCACACGGTGACAGTTAACATACGTCAAAACTTGTTGTCTTGTACTCAATGTTATATCCGTATCCTATACATTTTCGACTTGGATACAGAAATAGAGCATTAAATATATTATAAAACATAATATACAGCAAAAGGAATATTCATATTATCGAAAATAACAAAATCTGATCTGAAGTGTGAAACAAGCTATCATATTTTCTGCCTGAGATCTGTTATCACGTGAAATAAAGTATATTCAAACAATAAGCCAATCAGCATCTTAGTATCTAGCGTGGTAGTTCTTTAAATCAGCCGCATGAGTACTCTGGCTGCTATATGATAGAACACTCAACTATCTCGTGAGATGAAATAGTGTTATGGCTGATAGTTCTATCACGACAAAATCTATCCCGTAGTCTACACGGTGATAGTCGAAGCGATAGTTGCTATCGTGACCGCAACTATCGCGCCAACTATCACCGTGTAAACGGGGCTTTAGTCCCCGATCGATAGTAGCTGGCAAAAAATTATAAAGATTTTTCCTCCACGCGTCTCCAGCGACTATTGCAACACAGCAAACTGAACCAGAGGTATAGATATGAACTGCTCGGTAGAAACAACACGGTAACACCCTGAATTACTCATTTCTGTTAAAAGAAAATTTCAACCCATAGTTTTGAGGGATGATCTTTTGGGGCTTTCCCTATAATTTTCCTGTGTTTGGGTTACATTATACACAACATAACTGCAAAGTTTCAAATTTTTCGATTGAACACTTTCGGAAATCAAGTGCATTACAGATACAGAAGCGCAGGAATGTATAAGGGTCCTTGTTTTTGCCAACAAACCCAACAAAGTTAAAAAATTAGTAAAAAATTAAATCTACTGAATACAATTTTGTTTCAAGATATGTTTTTAAAACTCATCTACTCATCTCTAATGGGTATATAAAATTTCGAACACCTCTTTCTATAAAAGTATGGTATTTAAGGATAACCACGTAAAAAGAATAAGCATATAAAAATATCTTAATCTGCTCTTTCGTTTGATATAGTAACAATGCGCGCCGCATTGGTTTTTTGAACAATAATTGTTCAAGAAGAAGAATTATTCTTTCCCTCGCCTCGGTTACTCGGTTAAGGAAATACTTTTAACAATAACTGCAATAATAGACGAATCCGAAGCTTGGTCTAGTTTGTACTTTTATTGCTTCCGAGCTTACCGAAGGTAACTGAAACTATGTGATCCTTCTGAAGAACGAATATTTATTATATTTTTCTTTCCGCATCTTCATAAAATTATTAGAAAATATCATGTATTTACAAATAATGAAAACTAAAATTAACTACTTACATGAGGGAGAAGGTGGGCTCTGGCTGTCTTCAGACCTAGTTCCAGGACTACCACTGGATCTTTCTTCAACAACTGAAATAAAAAGAGAATAATTCAAGTTCCTTATAAATAAACAGATAAAAGCTTAAAGGGAGAATGTCTTGGAAAGCAAATAATTTTATATGGGTCCTTTGATATTGGATGTTGTCCTCCTAAATTATTGTCTTGAGAAAGGAAGGTATCTTATTTCATTTCCTTCGGTGGAGCTGTTCTAGAACAGACCAGAATTTATCTGAAATATAAAGCTAACCGAGAGCAGGCATTTAGTTAGTAAGAAGGACTATCATCCTCTTATCCACATAGCTTACAGTTTAGAGTTTAGGGTGGGGACAAAGCCCAGCAACTGTGAGTTAGATATCTGTCACTTAATAGTGACAAGTCATATAATCAGCCATAAGGCTTTTTGTCTAATGCTTTACCTGACAAAAAAGCATCGGAGGACTGTCACTAACAGAGGAAGTACTAAGAAAAAGTATAAGATAGAATCATCCTTGGAGCATTGTCCTTTAGAATGCCACAAAAAACGTTTTCTAACACCGCAGAACAATACTCCAGCTACGACTTGAACTGGTGAAATAGTTCGTTCCCTAAGAGCCTCATTGGCGACATAATTAAGCATAGATTCTCTAAATATTATTTTTGTTTTACATGTTAAAGAGAACTTTGCAGAACTATAGCAAACAAACGTAATTAGTAAATTAATTTAATTTTAAATACTGCAAGAAATTAGAAAAAAGTAATAGGTTAATAGGCAAAAAGCTAAACTACTTACCACTAAATTTAATTTTAGGTTTATTCTTTTCGTCAAAAATATTCAAGTTATAAAACATAAGCTATTACTTTAAAATGAATTAAGTTTAAATTGTTCTAATTTTTTCAAAATCAATTTATTTTATCTTTCAATAAATTGAACGTTTTTAATTAGAAAAGGAATGTGCTAGTAAAATAAAATAGCGATTTTAATTCGAAATAGCAGCTTATTATGCAAATCAAGACTCTCAACAAGTTGATAATTAATGAAAATGAACGAAATTCATTATAAAATCCACGACAGTGTTAAAAATATATTGGAATTGTGGAGGCAGAAATTCCAGTTGATTGGTGCTGTAAACTATTTGGAATTTTCTCATTGGTCCTGTCTAATCTGATTAGTAACCCCCTCGAATCCTTTTAGCTTGTATTTATTGTAGAAACAATGGGCGTATGCCTTTTATAAATACAAACTGTTTTAGCTTTCACAAACAGTCTCCGTTAATGAAGGCAAAAGAATAGGCTCATTTATTTGAATGAAAAAATATTGTTGTTTTCATTTAGCTGTTGGAAAAAAATAAATTACAAAATTTATGATTAAAAAACCGTATTAGTTTATACCTTAGACCTTAAACGTGTGTGTATTACAATGAACACTGCTGTATTCTTTTTTTAAGAATAACATTGAAGCCCCTTTGTAAACCTTAGTACAAACTGAATTTTTTATTTTATTTTTTCTTTACTATTTCGCAAACGCAATGAACGATGATTGAAGCGCCTAAACACATTGCTTTTAACTTACTCAAATTTTTCAGGTAAAAAAAAAAAAACAGCATTTATTGATTTCTAGCCATTGCTTATAAACTTACCACGTAAAACTTCCAATGAACACTCATAATTAGCAATTACCTGTCTCATCATCGTGTCAAACCAGCCTGTCAAATTTATCTGATACATCATGTAAAATGCACCATGTATTAAAATTAAATTAAATAGAAAATAAAATTTGCCCATGGGCATCGATAATACAGAAAAAGTATAGTGATTGTTCAAAATTATTTTTTAATGAATGTTATGAATTTATTAATTCTATGGTCCACTGAGCCTAAATAATAACTGTCTATTCTATCTTTTATTATGATGTGTACAGTGTACATTGTATATAACTATACAAGTATATTATGTACAAAAATATAGCAAAAAACGGGTACGTGGTACCTCGGAACTTTTCCTCACTTAGGAGGCCACTAAAGTGGACTCTCCTGCTCATTATCATTTTTTTTAAAAAAAAATTATACATTATATTATTTCATTTATTTAATTATTTGAATTTTGGTGGTATTTTGACAGATGTAAACAAATTTAAGTACCGCACTGATTAATAATTATGTTCGCTTATAACTTTTAAACTAATTAATGTCATTTCATCGGTTTTTTACATTTGCTCCTGATTTTTTACCGGTTCGAACGATATGCTATATGACAAAAACGTATTTATACTTATGGCATTATTAACCGTCAAAGTTTCAACATTCAAAAATTGATAAATTCCAAATGGCGGCCAATATCAAAATGTAATTTGGTAGGTTTGTTTGTCATACAAGGTACATTCGTGCCCAATATCAACTCGATCGGACCTCTTTTCGATTCAGCAAACTGGGTTCAAAATGGCGGAAAATGTTGATTTTCCGGGCAGCACAACTAAGTGTAAGGACCGATTTTTATATTAAGTTTCAACTCTCTAGCTTAAAAACTGTGGGAGTTATGCGTGACACAGACAGACGCACAGACAGACACACAGTCAGACAGACTGATATCCAGCTAAAAACCACTCAAATGTTAAAAATACCCAAAACGGATAATTCCGTTGAAATCTCGGTTTCGAAATTTTTGGGTGAAAACAAAACAATATTTTTCCAATATACCTTCGGAAAAGTAAAAATACTATAAAAGGTTGTCACTCTCGGAACAATTTTTTTTAATGATTACTTGATAATTATTAGAATGATTTATTTAAACGTAGTTTAGAAGAAATAATGTATTACACTAAAAAGAGGAAGACAAATGATAACGTTTGCTGCAAACAGCTTACAGGGGGCTTTTTCGTGTAGGTTTAAGAATAATTCTTCTTTAAAATATTGATAGAAATAGAATAAAAAATATGGTTGCTTTGGATAAAATAAAGTCTTTTGAAATAGTTGCTTGTATTATAAAAAGTATTAAGTATTGCGAATATATATAGTTTTATTATATTATTATATATTGAAATAAATATTCACTTGCGCGATCTTTGTGATACTGTAATTAGGCATAATTGCAGATAATTATGTAAGAAGCTAGCTTACGCTCGCTTCAATTAAATCAATGTCCTTTTCAAATAGGTTTAAATTTGTATGTCTTCAAAAACAAAAAACGAAGTTAGAATAAAAAATTTGTGGATGACAGAAAAAGGTTTTTATCCAATCAACCAGCGATTTCGTTACTTCTTGCCACATCAATATACTTCGTAGCGTATCAGAAGCAGAGAGTAAATACCTTTTTCAAAATGGCTCAATTTGACATCTCTAAATAATCACTAGAACTAGATTAGATAAAATTGAAATATGCTAAGTTCAACTTAAACATATTGCGCATGTACGCTTCTCGTGTATATTTGTAAAAAGAAAAATTCAATTTTAACTATTTGTCACCTTATCTCATAAAGTTGTGTCGGAGTATAGAGTCTATGGTCTGCTTGAAATGGTAGTGATATATCTACTTAACTGCTTTAAATAAATTTTAGTATTGGAGAAGAAATCTAAGTATTAAATTTAGTCTCAAATTAATAAAAAACTACCATAAAAATACTTTATGATATATTTTTTTAAAAAACTACCATAAAAATATTTTATGGTATATTTTTATTGGTAAAATATTTTATGGTATATTTTTATGTGTCCGAATGGACACAGAGAGTTGATTAAAAAAACTTTCTGATATAAGCACATATTTTTAGTGTGGTAGTCCATTCTGGTGCTTTTTTTACCAAAAAAAATATTCTTGTTGTGGCAGCCATTATTCGTCATCATTGTGTGACATTCGATTGGGGGGACAGCATCATTGTGTAACTAACATTTTGGGGGGACTGCATCATTGTGTAACTAACATTTTGGGGGGACAGCACCAATTTATTTCACGATCTCGCCTCGAACATCACTTTTCGCCGTGGGTCCAGTAGATTAGACTCCACACATCGGCACTGACGAAAGTTCATTTATATTAGTTAATTTAGTTTTTCTTTATCCTATTATTCGTGCCAAAATTGTATGTAAGAAAAAAAATAATATGAATCCATAAGATATTATATGTTTTCCCCGGGAAAAATTTATTAGAAGAGGTATAATATAATAACGTTATAATTACCATTTATAAAAAATTTCCAAACTCTATTGTTCTATTTTGTATAGAAATCATAAAGGAATCCTAATTTTTTCGTAATGAAACAAATTTTAATAATCTGGCCAAATCAAGACAAGTTATTTAGCCATGCTTTCTGACTTTGATTTCTGACAGGCATCGTATATATTCGTAGCGTTAAAACAAATTACTGAAAAAATTAAAGAATAAAGAGAGGAAATTTGAAAAACGGCAAATAAAACGAGTGTTAGTTAAAGTGAAACAATGAAGTGGGTGTGCTTCACTCGGAGGATACAGAGTTCAAGAGTTATTATTAAAATCTCTGTACACCTCCCCCTCTCCTCCCAAACTCCCTACTGAAATTGGATAAATAAATTGAATGATATAAATAGGAGGATTCTAGAGGTTGGAGGGGTGAGAAAGGGAAAACAGAAAAGAGTAGTGGGGGGAACCCGGGGGGGAATTTTTGATTTTCAAAAAGAGCTTTGAGAGGTTGTGACGGGGGGGGAAGGTAAAGTAGTGGGGAGGAGTGTTTGAGCTCTATGGTTGAGCTTTCACAGGCAGCTTGCCTGGAGGTGACTGTTGCCTGAGTAGAGGATCTGGAGGGGGTAACGCAAAGCTTACCAGGGAGGGGGACCCCTGCCCATGACAGCAACGTGATTAAAACTCTGGGCTTCTCAGGGGGGAGGGAGGGACCACCAGCAGGGGGGCGACCCACTACCAGCACTCCTTTACACACTTCAACTAACACTTCTCTAACTATCTAAACCATCCCCCTACTACATAAAAATCATCACATTTAAATACATACACAACTAGAGGGCCATCCTATTATTATTTACAATTCTAAATATATATAAATAAAAAAAAAAAAAAAAAAAAAAAACATAAAATAATATTTTCTCTCTCTACTCCGAAAAAAAACTTTTTTTTTATTTCAGTGATATCTCTCATTACCAAAATATATATCAATTCAGTTACAAATTTCTACCTTTATTTTTCCCTAAATTTTAATTTTAAATGAAATATCTCTGTAATACTTTATTTAAATTACAAATTTAACAATGGTTGCCCTATTGAAGATTGGATCTCGAAGGATGTTAATCTGAGCATTTCACTCACGATATGTATATAATCATCAGTGTGTTTTACAGTCTTGATGTAAACTCAGAACAAAAAAATGATTGAACTGATTGCTTATTAATCAAGTTTGTAATAATCACTACAGCCACGGAAACACACCCAAGAACATATGAAGCTGTGTGTTATGTGTTTAGTCTCCGAAATACCCTCCTGTGCTTAATCATGATTAGGCTGCTTTATAGAAATCAAAAAAATTAGGTAAGCTTACAAACATTGTAATTGATTTTCCCGTCAATTCGTAGTCTATATTGGGTAATTCTTTAGTTTTTAGTTCTTTCAATCTTCAAGTAGCCTCGACATAAAAAATGTGTGTTCTCTTGTTTAGCGGATAGCGTTAGCTCATAGGTAAAGTCTTCCGTCTTTGTGTTTTACTTTCTCATATAAAGAGAAAGTATTGTGATGGCGCGAAAATTCGATTTTGAGATTTTGATGGATTTACACGTTTTGAGGTCCCCGAGTCCAAAAAAGTGGTTATTAAAAAATGTCTGTCCGTCGTCTGTCTGTGCAGACGCCTGGAGCCTAAACTACTGGGCCGATTTTGACGAAATTTGGCATACATGTTTAGAAAAATCGTACCCCGAGGCGAAATCGAAAAATTATTTTAGCTCTAAATTTGGGGGCGCTACCCCCTAAAACTTTGAAAAAACGTGAAAAAAAATATTTCTCGAAAACGGTTCCGACGATTTTTATTAAAAAATTCTATAATGTACCCCATTTAAATACAAATCTAACGATATAAGCCGTTTTCCCATGAAATATCTAGTTCCTGAGATATAAACTTAAAACGTGGACGGAGAGAACCCGGGTTCGATTCCCAGCCCAGGAGATGTTATTTTTATGATAAATTTTGATGAAATGTTCAATAATAATTAAATTTACATACGAAAACTAATAAATGGAAAGCACCCTGGGCCAAATAATTATGACCTCGTATATGAGAAAGTTTGTCTGAGTTGTCTCGGACTGATTTTTTATATTTTATCTACGATTCATACGAAATATAAACATTGTATCTTTGTTTAGATGCGTAGAAAGTAATTCTTTACGTACTTGTTTTCATTGCGCATGCGCGTCTCATAGATCTGAAGAATTCCTCTTCTTTACCACCCTAGGGCGGTAAAGAAGAGGAATTTTTCAGCTTTACGCACGATTAGCGAGTTTGTTTAAATTTAACAAAACTAATTTGCTGTTCTTTTATTAAAGTAACTTTTTATCTCGAGTTTTTAGTGAAAAACAATGAGTCGAATCAAGTGACTTTGACGAAAATGAGGAGAATAATAATCCTCCAGAAATAATTAATTCTGCAAAAAATACAACTAATGAATTAATGCCATCTTTATCAAGAGAGAGATACGAACTTACATACAGCAAGTTTATTTGTTTCTGTATTTATTATTTAAATCTAATAATCGTAGATAAAGTACGGTACGCAACTCGTGCGAAAACGGCATTTTGCATTGCTCGTGTGGCTTTACTACCCTCGCTGTCGCTCGGGTGCAAACTCCACACTCGCATGCAAAATGCTACTTTCCGCAATCGACGCGTAATGTACTATACCTGTGTCCCTACATTTACCGAAACCCCTACATTTATGTCATTACACGACAAACCTATAATCAATCACCTATTATATTACATATATTTGAGATATTTAGTGATATTAGATATTTGATTCTGAAAGTGAGTACCTTGAGCTTCCCGAACACAATCACAAACATTATTCTTAAGTTGGCAAGCTTAACTTATCTAAATACATTAAAAGCAGAAACTAGTGCAAATAGTAAAAAAGATGAACTTCTATTCTGAAGGTTAGGTTTGGAAATAAATGTCCTAGTTTTATAGCTGAAGATAAATCTTTCATCTCTAAAGCTCAGACTTTTACTTCCAAACCTTAATTTCTTTCTCCAAGACGCTTACAGCCCGAGCAGGCCTGCAGGACCTTGGTCTCCGTCCTGACAGCCCAGCCTGCTCGATCCTCAACCTGCATTCTCTAGAGCCGAACAGATAGGTATAGCAGATCTTCCTCTATATACCCTTCAAGCCATTTCAGACTTAGTCTGCCACATAGCCTTTGTCCACCTGGATGCCCTTAAAACCTTATTTTGGCGCTCTGTCTTGGCCCATTTTTTGCAGGTGTCGTAACCACCTCAATCTGCCACTCATTATTTCAGCCACTATATGAAGACCGCCAAAAAGCTCTTCCAATGCTCTAATGTTCCTCTCTCTCCATTTACCTTTATTGCAGACAGGTCCATAGTTTTTTCTTCAACCCTTTGTCTCCGAATAATACATTACAAGTGGACTATTACAGTCTAATATTTTATTTGTTTGTTACATATTTTAGGTATATTTCTTGACTGTAATACCTTGTCCAGGCTGTAAAAGCCGCGATCCCCATCAGTTATTCTTGCTTTGATGTCTTCTAGAATAGTACCATTGAGTTCGTAGGTATTTAAACTCATTACCTTTTAAACTACTAATCTAGCACACTTAAAGCCTACATGTGGCGACCAAACCTCATCTCGAAGAAATCATACACTCTGTTTTATCCTCGTTAACTTCGAGGCCTGTAGTCTCTAATTCCTAGTAGATCTGTTATACCTCTCTCTTGCCTCTGCTTACAATTTCAATATCATAAATATAGCCTAAACACTGAACTTTTCTATCACAAATTGTTCCGCCAGGCCTTATGTCAAGATGACTTATTACTTTCTCCAAAGCTAGATTGAATAACATAAATATTAGTACATCTCCCTTTCTTACCCCCTTTGTCTCTTCAAAACCAATTGATAGCTGTCCCTGTACTTTAACTTTACAAACAGTGGCTGTCAAAGTCATTCTTACTAAATTTACAAGCTTCTTAGCAATACCAAATTCTGTCATTACTGGAAATAGAGCTTTTCTTCCCGGGCTATCCTAAGTTTGTTAAAACTTTGGTCCTACTATTATGCATAATGTGGATATTTGGTCGACTGTGAAACAATTTCTCCTAAAACCACAATACTAATCTCCAAGACCTTCGTCCACATGAGGGCTGGGTCCACATCCTCCTCACTATTACTTTCGTTATCACCTTATAGGTGACATGTAACAGTGAAATGTCAGTAATTTTTGCCATGAGCTTTATCACCCTTTTAATGCAGAGGTACTATCAACGCGGTACTCCACTCAAATTATCTTTAGCATTAAATTTAGTACATTTATTTTCAAACCTAATCTCCAGAATTTTGTCCATAAAACTTCCCTCGAAAAGGTGAACCTGTATTCTGGAGGTTAGCTTTAGAAGTAAATGCCCTAAATTTAAAGCTGAAGATAGATCTTCATCGCTAAAGCTCGAACATATTTTCGAACCTAACCTTCAGAAATTCAAGTCCAAAAATTATCTGAACCTGTTAAAATGCCATTACAATTACAGTAGAATAAAAGAAATGGACTACATTGAAATATCCTTCAAAACTTGAATAGCTCTTATCACCTTTACCTATAGTGTGTAGTATTATTGTTCTCTTCTTCTACAATAAAGGATATGTAGATCTATACTAAGTTCTAAATAGTAGGAGATTCAAGGAAGGGTTAAGAGGTGGACATGTTAGTCAAAAGCTACTGTAATTGATAAAAAAAAAAGAAGTTATTTCGTAGATTCAGACATACAGTTCAATAATCGTTGGAAAACATTCCAAAAGTAATTAAATACTAAGTTTAACAGCTTCCTCACTGTATTGTTAAAGGGTCAGTCGCTAAATAAGCAAATTTGGTGATTTTTCCTTCTAGGAAAATGCAAGAGATCAATCGCTCTTATGAACTCTTTTTAATGCTGTCTAAAAGTGCTTCTACCAGTTTAGACTTAACACTGGAAAATATATTAAATAGATCCCTAATATTTAATAGATTCCCTTTTAGCGAATTTTCTAAGAAAATTAAGCTATTGCAATGGCTTCAAAATTTTTGTAATTCGAATTTTTGAAAAATTTCTCCATGGAAATCCCTTTTAGACCATTCTGAATCGATTCCTAAAATTTAACACTTTTTTTATGTATATATGTATAATATATATATGTGTCACTCCAGACGATATCTCCCCTTTTTTTTCCGGGGGACTTCATTTTTTATAAAAAAAGTCCGAAGCAATAAGACCTCATGTGTGGATCCAAGGAGCAAACCCGGTTTAATAGTCCATCCTATAGTACCCTATCCTCTTAGCAAGCCCACAGACCCTCAGAAAGTGAGCACCTTGTTTAGGGGTAGTAACTTAAGTTCTTCAATTGGCAGGATGGTTAAGCCAAAGATTCTCCACCTCAGGTGTGTTAATGCAGGACAGCTGCTAATAAGATGAGAAGGGGTTTCATCCTCTTCCTCGCACAGCCTGCACACTGGGCTTTCTGCTAGGCCAAGCAGATGTAGATGTCGATTTAGCCTACAGTGTCCAGTAAGAAATCCTGTCAAAAGATGACAGGATTGTTTTTTGAGCGAGAGCAGCGATCTGGTAAGATCCTGAGATGGTTCCCGGATCACCATTTTAGATCGTCGCATACCTGAAGCAGTGTTCCATATTCTTTTCATATCTAGCCTCATAAATGTCCATATGGAATTTTTCACTCCACAACGTTGCACGCCAACAACTGGTTCTGGTGTAATTGGAACCCGTTTTAGCTAACTGGTCAGCAATCTCATTCCCCTCAATGCCACAATATCCAGGAACCCATATCAGTTGTACCTTGTTAAGTTGTCCAAGAGTGTTAAGATAGCTTTTGCACTCAGCAACCAGCTTAGATGTATACCTTGGTGTAACCAGTGCTTTATTCGCTGCCTGGCTGTCAGAGTAGATTCTGATTTGTCTGTTAAAGATTTTATTATTCAGGATAATTTGAGAACAGGCCAAAATTGCATATATCTCTGCCTGAAATACAGTGGCATATTTGCCTAAGCTCACACTAAGCTCATAGTGGGGTTCTGCACAGAAAACCCCAGCCCCTGATAATTTATTGATTCGGGACCCGTCGGTGAACCACATGTCTGTTCCTGGTGGCATTTGAGGATCATCTCCAGGTTCCCAGTCTTGTCTTGAAGGAAGTAGATACTCCCAGCTAATGTCAAAATCCCACTGTGGTATAATAGAGTCCTGTAACATAACTACTTCTGGGCAGATTTCTGTGATAGAATTCCATATTATACTGTGCCCTATACTGTCATATCCCATCCATAAACCAGCACAGTGCAGGCGATATGAAGCTAGCATAGCTTCGTACTTCAGGTATATTTCTAAAGGTGGTAAGCATAGCATAGCCTCAAGTGCCAGGGTTGGTGTAGTTTTCATTGCTCCTGGTATACCAACACAAGCCGTTCTTTGAAGGTGCTGAAGTGATTTCTTTGCAGTTCCTATCGATATCCTTGGCCACCAGACAACACATGCATAGGAAAGATTGGTCTTACCATGGCAGTAAAGATCCAGTGCAGTACTTTAGGTTGTAATCCCCAGGTGGGACCAATGGCCTTCCGGCATACCCAAAAGGCCGCCATTGCCTTATTCAGCTTCGCTTCAAGATGAAGTTTCCAGGTCAGTTTTTTATCTTCCCTTAGGATGCGCACTTAAAAATTTCAAATTAATTTTAAAATGTCAATAATATCAAAAGAAATGATGTGGTTCGGAGCTGTGGGTCTTAAGGGATGAAAAGAAAAATCTCTATCTCATGTTGTTAAAAAGTTTTTGCTATATTTCGACTCCCTATTTGAGTCATTCTCAAGCATCTATAAATAGATCTTAGTTCGTGGTTATAACCAGAACAGTCATATCTCTACACATATTCACTATTATTTCAGTGTTTCTAAACACCTACTGTCAAAAACGGTCAGATCTAACTCCCACATTCATCCTGCTTTAACATATTCCATTATTAAAAAGTAACAAAAATCCCTTGTTCAAATACTCATTAGTACTAACATTAAAAAATTATAACAAAACATTCACAGTAACATCTCTAAAAAAAGTATAAAAATAAAATTAACATTAAAGAAATAATTTTATCTCAGCTAGCTCTTATCACAGTCCACACTATATATGTGTAGAGATATGACTGTTCTGGTTATAACCACGAACTAAGATCTATTTATAGATGCTTGAGAATGACTCAAATAGGGAGTCGAAATATAGCAAAAACTTTTTAACAACATGAGATAGAGATTTTTCTTTTCATCCCTTAAGACCCACAGCTCCGGACCACAGAATTTATAGGGATCACCCTCATTAACAAAAGAAAGGATGTGTTCGTTGGCTAGAATTTTTGGAAACCATTTAGGGGTCAAATTTTTACCATTTAGGGTCAAAAATAGCATAAAACATGCTTTTTCCATTTTACCCCCCTCTTATATGAAAATATGTCAAAAGTGTACATAACAATGATTACTGTACTCTTAAAGAGCTTTCCAACGACATGCATCTTAAAGGGTTTATACTATTTTGACTTTTGTACCCCGTGCCCCTGTGTACCAAAAAAATGTTCCTATATATTATCATAAGCCAATAATACGCAGATTTCTTTGAAAATTCGCTCATTAAGTCATGGTGCACGACTGGACTTTTTTGATTATTATTGAAATTGTTTAGCAACTAATATCAAGTATCTTAGTTTTCCTGTTCCCCTTTCAATAATTACTCTTTTTTTGTTAGCCATAATTCAGTAATTGGCTAAAAGCTCTAGATGTATTACTTCTATTGCAGGTAGTCGAGTCGCTGTGAATTGATTAAAGGATGTAAGATAAATGGTTATATTTATAATTTTTTTACTCTCTTCATGAAAGAGGTTAAAGTAAGGTTAGGTAATACATCTTCCTGACTAAGTCATTAGAAATTTATAAGATTTTATCAATCTCTTAGCTAAATCATTATTGGCTAAAATCTTTTTCCTGTCTCAAGGAAGGTGTTATAACTAGGTTAGGTAACAAATTTTCTAACTAAACTATGTGAAAGGTAAAATTGCATTTAATCATAATAAAACTATGATATGAAGTCACTATCCCGGAAAAATACGTGTAGGTATATACAGTATGAGATATATACGAATAAGTATATACGTGTAAAGATACAAGAGAATGGGGACTACATAAAATGTATGATGATGATTCTTTTGCGTATGGACAAATATATTATACATAGGAATCTAAATATATGTATATCTTATTCTTCGTTTAGAAAAATCGTTATATCTTTTACAGTGTTGAAAAAGTTGTCATACAACCTTTTCTACCACACATTTTTGTATAAATGATAAACGACGGTAAATCTGGAGTTTTTTGAGGTTGCTGAAAGTAATTCTTCATCCTTGCGGTAAGACACGGTAGAAGATGAAGAACGTCTAGTTAAATATTAAAAGGAATTTCAGCAACCACTTTGTTTCCCTCTGCTTTCCTTTTTCCTTTTTTAAGGACAGAAAACATCATGTTACAGATTAAACCCTTTAAAACGTTTTCTTTCCATTAATAATTAACACTCTTTGTATTAAGATTTGTCGCGTAATTTTTGATCTCTTTATCTTTTCTAACTACGTTTTATTCATCCCTAAAGGAGAACGAGATTAGATTTAATAAATAAATGCAGAATGTATTTTGTATTTAATGCCATCTGCATTCACAAAATTTCATTTATGAAATGAGGGATTAATAAAATAATATCAGATCCTGCCATGAAGAAGCTCTAGACTTACTAGACTCAGGTAACACTAAAATTAACTACTCAAAAACTAACAGCATATTTATAATGAATGTAATGGAGTTTTGCACATATTTTTCCGTTCTACAAATAACCTGCTGTAGAAAATCGTACTAATCTTTGTTCAATTCCAATTATAGCTCTGCACAAAGAATTCCTGAATGCTCTAACAATTGTGCAATAAATTAAAATCCTCCAATAAAATTAATTAAGTTCCTGCTCAATGACCTTAAAAAAATAAGTTACTTTTAATTAATTACGATTGCAAATCACGTGCATTGTGTCCAAAAATAAAGTTGCTTCATTGATCACGGGTTTCTAGATATATTAATATAATTAAATTTAATATTATTTCCTTGCAAGTCAAATAACTAAAACAAAGACTTAAGTGTTCTGTACCGGAAGTTAAAGAGCTGTCCTGAAGGAATGACACTTGGATGACTATAGTTACATAGATAACCCTGGATCCCCCAAGGATGGAATATAGGTTAACTGTAACAGGAGGGTCTAAGAGTCATTTGTATAGTTTTATCTGGGTCTGCTCAGGCGGTTGCCTTGTTCCAACGTTGTTTGTCTAATGGAGAAGCAGGAAACCCCTTGGTAAGGCTCAGTCTGCTACTCCCGCATAGCGATACGGCACGTCAACCCTACGGCATCCTACAACAAAACCTACCTACCTTTCACTCATTATTTCATAAACTATACTCAACTGCACCAGCCTATTTACATCAAATAAATTACAATTATCTACCAACTTTATACTTTCTATCCTATCAGTTTAAAAACTAATATCATCACTACTACTTCGCTAATACAATATGTATGAAATTGATAATGCAATTTAATACTATCCCACCAAACTAAATACTCAATAATTAAATATTATACTGTAATAAACATTTTGTTATCCGTATGACATTGTAAATTATTAGTTCTTAAGAAATATTTTGTGGGACTTACTTAAGTGTAGGGTGAAGCATAAAACCACACCCTCATTTTGATAGTGTTCAGTAAATAGAATTAAACTCGTTTTTATTTACAGCATGTACGTATAGCATCCCCCATTGGTAACACATAGAAGAAGGCGTTCTCTAAAAGGAAGAATAAGAATAAGAAGATGAAGTATCAAAAATCAAAACTACCATTTTCAAACCTATTTTTCTCTACTTCTACTTTTAAATTTGGCATATAGGTTCAGAAAAATCATACCCTAAGAAAAAAATATTTCATGAAGATTCTATAAAGATGGTGGTCACATCTCTCCTCAGAACTATCAGGTCTTTTGATATTTGCATTTTAAAATAACAATGAATAAACGGCAAATATCCAAACTTTCCGATTTATGTCCACAATATGGCTGAATCATAGATTGGCATACTGGACTGTTCATAATGAGGCTCAATATCTGTTTGTTTTGACGAGTCTCAGAGTGCCAGGGGAAATTTACTTACCATTTTTTTAAAGTTTTGATTTATAAAAATTCCTCGAAGGAGACAAACTCTTCGAAAATGCCTCCCAATATCTGGTCACAGCTAAGGGAGGCCCTCACCACATCATCCGTCCAGGTGCCCACTTACTCTAAATCCAACCCTGTCAATACTCAATAGGACCTAATTGCTTTATGTGTTTCCGAGCTTACCCAAGGTAACGGAAACTGTGTGATCGTTCAAAAGAACGAACATTTTTTTGTCTCCGATTTCAAAAATTCCAAGAAAGAAATGCGTTTCAGACATCAGGGATATATTTGGTCTATCGCTCAATTTTTGCGAACTAACATATCTTAAAAAATTAGTCCGATTTCATTGAAATTTGCATGTTGGGTCATAATTAGCCCATTGCTGGTCTCATATATGTTTCAACCTTCTGCACCCCTTTGTTTCTCTTCCTCACAAACATACATTTAGTTACACCTACATCTTCAAAAGTATACTCTTCTGATTTTTATGAAATTTAAATGGTTTGTCGAAAGAAGCCCGTAAATATCCCCAGATTAATTTCAACCGTCTGCGCCCTTTAAATTTTGCCAATTTGATCCTTTAATTCATCAAAAAATCAAAACAATTTTAAAAGATTTAAAAAACGGGGGAAAATTAATTGAATTTGACAGTAATAGGTTGCAAAAGCATAAAAATAATATTTAAAAGTTTACGAAATAGGACACAAGGAAGCAATGTGTAACACTAATTGGTAGACTTTTTTTTAAGTTGTTCACATTTTTATCTGAATGTTTCTTAAAATTTTTTTTGAAGGCCCCCCCTTCCTATTCCTTGTCTCTAAAGCATTTAACTTGTCTCTAAAACGTAAGCACCTACTAATAAGGGATATTTCAAAATGTAGGGGGGATGTTTGTCCCGTAGAGGGATGTTCGTAAACAGTTAGATGTAAATATAAGTTAGATGTTTATTTTTTCTCATTCATATACCTTCTATATGAAGAATGTGTATGAATCTCTATATGTATTTCTGTGTGAAGAATCTATATGAAATTTCGATAGATTTATTCATTTTAAAGATAATTCAGTGGCTTGTTTGTTGTCTTTGTTTATCAGATGTCCTGACATATGGTTTCTAAGCTACACAGAACCGATCTATAGAACGATTTTGTTAAAAAATATTGCAAATTTAGTAAAAATGTAGTTTTCAAGATAGTAGGGCTCAAGAACGATAAAATGTGCCTTAAGCTGACAATACTATAGAATGGGAATTATTAACAAAATAAGATTATGCGTAAGATAATTTGTCCGAGTAGTCTCGGACTGACAACTAATCTATCTTTCTAACTAAATAACAAATTGGTTTCATCTGATATAAATGCCTTAGAAAACATTTTTCCAACTACAAATAATCTTCCTTCTAAACGTGAAATACGGATATGCGTATTTCATATTATTTATTTAAAAATGTATAAATTTATTATTATTTTATTTATATGTTTCATTTCTAAGTTGAGATATAGTAGTCAAAAACGGGAACTTGTCACGTGGCAGCACGTTCAATGAGAATCAATGAATATTATGCAATGGCCAAGCTGTTGGAACCTTACTTGACAGAAGCATTTAAACGTCAATCATTTAAGAACGCTGTTTTGGATTTTATAAATATCTAATTCAACTTAAGTGCTTTCAAAATCATTCCTCTATTAATGTTAGTAAACGATGGCAAATACATTTATAATAGCAGAGATTTGATAAAGCTTAGATTCAACATTAGATGTGATATATAAGTCTAACATGTCTAGTAATACTAATATACATTTGATAAGGCAAATAGAGAAAAGGATATTATTAGGTTACTCGATCAAGTACCTTTTTCGGGCGAATTAATGACATTTTTTGGACGCCATAAGAATTCTTTGGCAACAGATAAAGCTGTATTTAAGATTAAAAAAGCAAAACAAATAATTGTGTGATAAAACTATTTTTTTTACTTATTTCCCTAACTGCAGCCAGGTATAAAAGTTTTAATTGTCGGTAAAAGGAACACACTTGCATTAAAAAACATATAAGCTTAGGATATGAGACTATGCGCAACCTGTGTAATTACAAGGCTGTGATCATTAAGGAATGGCCATTAAAAGGACGGGGAAGGTAGTGCCGGTAGGGGTATTATCAGTTTTGTACATATGAGTGGTATCTTTGTTTCTGAACAAGTGTTAGTAGAGTAGGGTCTGTTTTTGACTTAGCTACTGTGTTAGATGTAGGTTGAAATGTGTGTGTCGTTCATACGCAATACTCAGGCGGAGAGAGCTGTGTTCGTGTAGTCGAGAGAGGGTGGCAGTTCAAAAAGTAAAGAGGGGGTGGAGAAGACAGGGTGGAGGGTGCCCGAGGGGTGTCGGGACGGGGTGCAGCTTGCTCCCAGACTGAAGGCAACCAGCTGTCAAAACTTAACGGAGAGGAGAGAGGGGTAAAACCTACTCTAACAGAGCAAAACAGATCGATATCCGGGAACACGGTGCAAAACGCGCATAGGAGAGAGAACCAGAGGTAGAAGTATGTTTTGAACCTGTGCACGTCTGTAACAATGTTAAAACACGACCTGTCCATGCAGGTTCCTGAAATTTTAACCCTCCTAACAGTGTGCATGTTTCAAACGCCGTGTTTCTCTAATTCTCTGCCGTTATATTCTGTTTGCCTGTCAAAACCTGTACTTTCCTACCCCCGTCCCTCCGACCGCACTCAACAGTTCATTCTCTCAGCTTGATTGCATCTCAAACAACTCCATAAAATTCCTATATATATATATATATATATATATATATATATATATATATATATATATATATATATATATATATATATATATATATATATATATATATATATACTTTTTTTATATGTCTCTTCCTGTTCCTCACAGTTCTTTCATATTATAAACAAATTCACGTCGCAATTACATTTGAAAAAATAGAAATGAAAAAGAACACAATGTTAAAATGGGTTTTAATTAATTTTTTCCTATTTTTTTAAAAAATTGTTTTTATTTCAAATTCAATTCATTTAAATAAATTAAAACGTTTTGTTTTTAAGTTTGAATGTAATCAATGTTTTCATTTATTCCTTCTTCAGAAACAGATGCCTCGTCATTGACTGATTTCCGTTGGAAAAAAGTTATTTCAGAATCCTTAGTAAGCAATTATAAAAGGAGTTTGAGAATGCAAATTATATTCGAAGTTTGTCATCGTTGAAAGGTGGCTTTAAATCTTTAAACACAAAAAGGTGAAGTACCAAGTCAATTTGTCAAGAACATTTCAAAATTCCATACTTACTGCACTGTATCATTCAAGCTGATTCCTTAATCAAAATAGGTTCTGAAATTCTTAAAAAGAAGAATCTTACAATTTTAAGAACGAAGAAAATTAAATGTATCAAGTGTATGTGTTCATGCCTGATTTTTAACATTACTTTGTTAGGTAATGTTCTAAGTTGAAAGTATCCGTTAATTGCGAAGTGACAATCAATAAACCAGACGGAATATATCTAAGAATATTGTGGATCATTGATGGCACGTTAGAGGAAGGGAAAGCTTAAAGTTCAATTTGGTCAGCCTCTTCACCGATAGAAGAGGCAAAGGCTGCAAGTGAAGGACTATAACTCGCAACAAGTTGTTTTTGGCTGCTGCATCCTCAGTAGGGGTTACTAGATTGTCTTCTGTAATGAATAACCCAGATAGCTTATAATTCCAAGATGTCATCCAGACTTGTTGTGAAAAACTTTTTAAAATATTATACATTTTAACAAAATACACGCTTTCACAAAACATGCACTATAGGAGAAAATATTTTTTTAATAGCCACAGTACTATGAGCCATCACAGGTCATGTGCATATATCAATTAAGATAAAAGGATGAAAACGTGGGGGCTGTCAACAAATGACAAAAATGTTTGATAGCGACAGCACCCTACACTTTTATCTTAAGTGACTTACGCATATAATAAGATCGCTCGTAGTACTGTTGCTGTTAAAAAAAAATCTCTTTTTTAGTCCATATTTTCTGAAAGCGTGTTCTTTTTGTTTTAAAATAAATATAATTTTATACTTATTAGTCTTCGTCACATTAAATCTTGTTAACTATTCAAATCTCTCTTAGATGTAAGTATTCGTCGTTGTTAAATTTTGTTCTTTGTGTTCGTTGTCGTTAAATTTTCTTTTCGTATGTTACAGCCAAAATTTCTCCATATAAATCTGGAAATGTATTGATTTATCGGCTAAAACAAATAATTTGGTTGAAATTATCATGGGACCATCTGTAGACAGGCAGATCGACCGGAAGACAGACCCAATAGATAGGAGTCGTCTGTCGGGTGACAGACGACCGATAGTTAGATCGACAGACAGACCGAAAGGCAACCAAAAATTGATCCCTGATGTCTGAAACTGATTTCTGTCCTGGAATTTTTAAATCAGAGACTTTTTTTTATTCAGGACGATTGCTTCCGATTACCTTCGGTAAGCTCAGAATCAAAATCTGTAAAATAGTGCCATCAAACAATATTTATGAACCCACTAGTATTATATTTTTTTAATTTTCCAAAAAGCACTCCTTTCAATCAGTTTTCAAAATAGTAAAAACGAGCGAAGTGAGTACTTCACTTCGGAGAATTTTGAAGAGTAGGCTTGTTTGTGTGTCAAACAATAAAATTTATCGATTTGAACGAAATTCGGTACACAGGCGCATCTCAGCCTTTGTGACAACAGATTAGTTTTTGGGAATTTCGCACAACATATTCTCAAGATGGTGGTAAATACGGCCGATGACTAAACAAAAAGTTTTTAACCAGCTCTACGCGAGTTTTTATGCGCCGCAATGGTGATGGGTTGTATTCGAGCTCACGTAATTAGAATATACAGGGGAATAATAATCATTACCTAGTTAAAAATACCTTTAATTTGGTATTATATTCAACATGAAATAAGGGTTAAAAACCCTGAATTTTGTGAGTTCGGTCGTTTGTGGTAGCCTTTTAAAAAATAATGTCATATTATGCCAAATAATGTAAAAATAGTGTCATAATATTCCTCTCACTACTTACCAAGAGTTTTTAAATGATATTATATAACCTTAAACTTTTTTTTCAACTCCCTCATATCAGCTATATTTGTTTTTAAAATGCCCGCAAAACATGAAAAGTTTATAATAAATTGTAACATACTCGTTTCGTACTTTTAAAACGGTGTATAATTGCCATGATAATTAAAACCTTTTCTTTAGTCGTTCGCCATATTAGCTGCCATCTTGAATATATTTAGTGAATTATTAATAGTTACATATTATTTTCCTTCTCTTTAAGACCTTTAAACAGTATCATGCTGACGTTGACTAAAAGCTATATGTTTAGTTTACCCGCCATATTGGCCTCTATCTTGAAAATATAAAGTGTGAAATTTCCAAAAACTATACAGTCACAAATTCTGAGATGTACCTGTGTGCTGAATTTCGTTCATATCGGAGTATTTTTTCAGGTGATAAATTAGTAATGATTTTAGATAACATAAATAATACAAACATAATAACAAAATTATATTAAGATAAAGAATGAACTGCAAGACTTGTTGAAACCTGAAATGCATTAGTATTTTTTTGTAAATCTCGACAAGTCGTAGCGTAACATATTTCAGTAAAGAAAAAAGTGTAAAGCTGTAACGTGTTTGCTGATATTGAAATCAAAATCTGTGTTCCCCTCCCTAGGACGAGACCTCAAAACCACAGGGTACTTTAGTATCGCATTTCAGGAGCTCATTTATCATTCATATAAATGAAAGCTTCCTTTAGGGAAAGGAGGAGGACTAGGGTAGGGAGAAATGGAAAGGGATTAGGGTGGCAAGCAAAACAATCTTGAAATCCCTTTTAGAATGTGTGGAGATTTCCAGGGTGTTCAATCTGGAGCCAAGAACTTGCCTTACCCCCTAACTCCACGTCAAACCAGGTCGCAGGTGTCTTCTCAAGAAATACGTGAGTCGCCGATCAACTCGAGCCGATTGCCTATTTCGGACCACCCTTCTATCCCAGCCTTCTGTGACATTTGTCTTCTATCTTATCTACCTTCAGTCTGTACATTCAAATTATATTATAGTTCGTATTGTGTCAATTTATACTTATTTAGAAGTATTCTTCCCCTCAATATTAAAGCAATACAGAAAGGAAAAGGTATAGTAATTGCTAAATAGTAAGGTAATTATTATAAAAAATAAAACTTATTTTGTCATATATATAAGTATACTGAATTTTAATCCCATAGATCTCATTTAATTTATTTCTTATTAAACAAAATTTATTAAAAATGTGAATGTTTACCATAAGTCTGTACTTGTACTTTTCAATTAATTCAGTGTGAAGTGTGGTCCTAAGGGTAATATGAAAAAAAAACTCTCAATTAGGTGGCAACGTTTAGGCCCGACAGACCATTTTCAAGCCTGTAATATAATTAAGTGAGGGTCGTAATGGTTGTGACTAATAATAGGTTGTCAATAATCCATGGAACCATCATAGATTCTATGATAACGATAGTGATATAAATTTTAATACTTTGAGTTACTATTCTGTTATTGTTAATTAAATGTCCGTTGTTTTTAATGTTAATTTTATTTTCTAGTCATTTTCAATTTTAATTATTAAGTTAATGAATTTGTATTACGTACATACCTGTTAGACCGCGAGTGAGGAGATAGATGTTGAACTATATTATTTCATTTATTTTTTGACGAAGGAACGATGTTTTGGTTCCATGGATTATTGACATCCTATTATTAGTTAACACAACCATTACGACCCTCACTTAATTATATTACAGGCTTGAAAATGGCCTGTCGGGCCGAAACGTTGCCACCTAATTGAGAGTTTTTTTCATATTACCCTTAAGGATCCACACATCACACTGAGTGAATGTTTACATTGATATAGGGGGGTCTCTTTTATTTTTATTCAATATTTTGGAAATTAGAAACTGACCCTTCTTGAACTTGACCGCAGAATTAACTTCGACATAACTTGAACAATGGCCTAATTTTGTTATTATGGTATAATATTTATCTGATAATTGAGCTTGATTATTTAAGTAAAGTAAAACATTATCCTTATTCTTTTCTTTGTCTTTAATATGGGAACGTACATCTGATTTTTGTTTACTTACTGAACTTTAGATAAATTTGTTATGCGTCAACTTACCCTTGTGTAAATGTCATAAAAAAAATCGACGATATGATTTATTCTATAAATCCTTTGCTGTTTTTGACTGCCGCTTTACTGTTCTAAGGAAAGTGCATTAGCAGCTGTGCGTTTGACATTGGATTCGAGGGTCCAATATTATCGTATGTGTATAAAAGAGGGGGAATTTGGTGAGCAGTCCATTTTCCTCAGGGACAAAGCATGAATAATGTTTCAACACAGGTGTCTCTACAGTCACTTAATAAATATTTCCAAACTGAAATGTTTTGTAGGGATATAAAGAATAATTAATACGTTCTGACCCTATTGACGATTCATAATTTCAATAAAAAAAGTTTTCGATGAAAAGTGCATTTACACACTCTAGATAGGTGATATTTATGACTTTACTTTAGGTGTTAGCCAGTCTTGACGGGTTGGGGTGTTTTCTTCCTGTTGTTTAGGGTTTCGGGTTTAAACAGACGTCGAATGCATTTATACCTATTGAATTATGGCCTAATGTTGTGATCGCATTAAAGAGAGGTGGCGCCTGCCGATGGCGGAGTTGTAATGCTCCATTGTTTACCCCGATAATATTATAAATTATGCCCCGATCTCCCGACATCCACCCTTTCTCTCCTCTTTTCAAAACCCCATTTCCCGCCAAGAACGCCGATATCAAACGCGCCAAAACTTTAATTGGCTTTTGTCGAGTTTTAAATGCCGGGCACCGAGTAATAATGACGTTAGAACAATACGCGGTCCCCGTTGGCTCGCCAACTCTCCCGACCGGTGAAAACCTGCCAAAAACGATTTGTTGGGGAATTCGCGCCTTGTTCATTGCGAGCAAACTTTGCCCGGCCGAGTCGCTTTGAATGAAGGGGAGTTCATTGTCTAAGCTACCCCACATTTAAATCCTGCCTGACTCCGCCCCTAGCTTTACCCACAGATCCCTGATGGATAGAAGCCAATAAAAGGGCCCCTATCAAAGATAATTTATGGAGCATCATTGGAAGGACAGATTACTGCAGTTCCGATGAATGGTATGGACAGCCCTCTCCACTTATTCGATTATAATCAATCTTCTGTCACTCAATCTCGTAAACTTACACTAACATGTTGACATATCCTCTATTTGAACCTAAAATCTATGTTTTATATAGTCGGTAGGCATGTGGTCTACAACCTACTTTCGAATTTTTACTAACGTCATTATTAATTGTAATCGGGGGGTTTGTGGAAAAAAGTAATATGAGTAGACCTTTGTTAATTCGAATAAATGTACTAAAATATAAAAGTTTTTTTTTAATTTTTAAATATAAATGATAAATCTTTACACACCCATTTTATCTTATCTCCTATCTTAGACGTTATTTTGCACGGACTCAGTTTTTAATCCGTAAAGTAAAAGAAAAATAGGTCTGAGACAACTTAGACAAACTTTTTCTTATACGAGTTCATAATAACTTAACCCAGTGTTTCCCATTTATTAGTTTTCGTATGTACTTTAATTATTATTAAATTATTTATCATAATGTATCATAAAAATAACTTATCCTCGGCGGGGAATCGGACCCGGCCTCTCTCCTTCCGCGTTTAAAGCTATTTCTCAGGAACTAGATTTTTCCCGGGAAAACGGCTTGTATCGGTAGATTTGTATTTAAATGGTTATAATTTTTTTGAATATGTATGCAAAATTTCGTCAAATTCGACCCAGTAATTTAGGCTCCACGCGTCTATACAGACTACTGACGACAAACATTTTTTAAAACCACTTTTTTGAACTCAGGGTTAAGGTCCCCGTTTAAATCCATCAATATCCTAAAATCGAATTTTTGCGCCATTTTTTCTCTCTATATGAGAAAGTAAACAAAGTCAAAATTTAGACAGTTACTTGATTTTTTCTATTCAAATTAAAAGTTTTAGAGTTAACCATCAATCTACTAACAAATAACTTAATTTAGCAAGGTGCGGACGAATTATTTTAAGAATAATGCGACAGATATATCGAGTTAGTACTTGTATTCGCGGCTTTGTGACATTTCGTTCACATAACATGACGAATAATCTCATTTTCATGGCATTTACTACATTTGTAGA
This sequence comes from Gerris lacustris, assembly GCA_951217055.1. Classification (NCBI taxonomy): domain Eukaryota; kingdom Metazoa; phylum Arthropoda; class Insecta; order Hemiptera; family Gerridae; genus Gerris; species Gerris lacustris. Next base: position 49,113,897 of record OX578278.1, read on the forward strand.
GGCCGAAAAAATAATCCAGTACAGTGCATAAAAAAATAGTAGTATTGTACCCTTTTTCAGAGCTTTTCATATAATTTCTTGATAATGCCGATGTACTATTGTATTTTTATGTTATTCCATCTTTTTGTAATTCCATGCTGAGGTAAAAAGAAGAAGTTATCTTTGGAAAGAGTTAAGAGAAGAAGGCGTTGTCTAGCGTATGAAGGATTGAAGGCTTTGTGCTACTCGGGTCTGAGAACTGAGTCTGATTTATTATAGTTGAGAAGAGGGTTGTTGGAATAGCTCTAATGGTAGAGGCACGCAGGTGTCTGTCGGTATCCTAATGGCAGCTACTCCCCCAGGTGGAGCCTCGTCGTGACGAACCAAGGTAAACACGCCCGACATCCCTCGTCTATATCAGGATTAGCAGATTACACTTAATTGACACAGATGGGTCCTCACCTCACACCCTGTTTTCCTCATACTCGCCTCCCAACCTAAAAACCCCTAAACGCTTTCAAAAATTATATCGCCATCCCCTTCTTTTGACATAAAGGACAAAATATAGAGGGGCTCGTGTTAGCTCGGCCGCACCTGTGTTCAGCTCCCCCAATTAGCTCCTCTCTGTCGCACCGATCCTCTAAAATACTCTTTACTAAGTATAGAGTTGTCACTATACCGCCCTTAAACGAGGACCCTCTGTTTTTCCACAAGTTTTTCACGATGAACACTGCTTTAGTATTATGACTTTAAAGTTGTTTTTATCATATTCTAGAGTACTATATCGTAAATATCACTATGGAAAGCAAATAGGTATTTGCTCCTACTTTTTACTAAATCGATCTTATAAAATATTGATGTATTATTTATTACACATTTTAAGCTCACCGATTTCCAAACTTTTAGACAAACTAATTAATTAACTTATTTCTTAGGTGAATTTCTTATTATAAAATATGAGGAATAGACTTTTACAAGCAAATACACGATAGATATTTTAAATCATTTATTATTAATAATTTAAATATTCTAATTCCAAATCCTCAATTCCTTATTTCAAAATTAAGTCAGCTTTTTTAACAAAGGCGTTCTTATAGAAAGCTGACATTGCATTTAGGTGGAAAACGCTTTATTTTCAAAGCTGCGACAAAAAGAAGGTTGTCTCGGAGATAAAAGGAATGGCAAAACGTCCCAACTTTACAGTGTCTCCCCTGCAGAGATGACTTGTTGTTATCTCTGCTATATTATACTTCCCACTAAACTGTCAATTTTAGTTAAGACCTGGTATAAGCGCTTAACTAAAAAAAAGAAGTCACATAAGTGTGCTGTGGTATATTATCTCTTTAGTATAATACTTAAAACAATGAATATCCTGTAATCAGTAATTAATTAACCGCAAATGTGTTTTAAAACCAGGCAGAATGCAAGGTGCTAGCATTTTTTTTTTTTTTTCTTCTTTTTTAAATGCCATGCGACATTTCACCCAATCATTTTTAATCAAGCTCCTATTCCTCAGTCAAGTTCCATCCGATACCTTGGCCTTACCCTCGACCGTTGATTAACATGGCAACTAACACTTAACAAAATATCCTGACATCACACAACAATTCAAGTTACTGCTGGGTTTTCCGGATCACAGGTTTAAAATTTCTCTAAACTAAAAGCTTATTATTCTTGAAGCCAGCTTGGACCTACAGTCTGGAAGTGTGGGGCAGCACCAATCCTTCCGATTTCCGTCGTCTCCAAATCTCACAATAGAAAATCCACTGACAAATAGCCGATGCTCCTTACTATGTTTCCTACCTTACTCTCTATGGAGACCTCAATGCCCCTTCTGTTATCCTTATCCAGATATCATCATCATCTTCTTCTTTCTTTTAATCCCTTGGGAGACGTAGGGTTGCAACAAAGGATTTCCACCTGACTCGATTTTGGGCCATGTTTTTAGGCTCTCCTCATGTCTTGCCTTCTTCTCTTATTTATTTTTCCACAGTCCTTCTCCAGGTTGTTCTGGGTCTGCCATATTTTCTTTTCCCCTGTGGGTTACATTCCAGGGCCTGCCGACTGAAGTTGTTTTCAGTCCTCCTTAGGATGTGTCCAATCCGGCCATACTCCCTTGCTTTCATAGTTTCCCCTATTAGGATTTGTCCACACTTCCACCAGAGTTCTACATTTGTGATCTTCTCTGGCCAGAGCACGTTTAGGATTCTTCTTAGGCAGTTGTTGGTGAAGATTTGTAGCTTATTAGTAACTGCTTTTGTGGATTTCCATGTTTGGCATTCGTACAGCAGAACTGATTTTACATTGCTTTCGAAGATCCTTAGCTTGGTCCTTTTTATGAGCGACTGAGACCTCCATTTTGGCCTTAGATGTGCAAAAACTCCTTTTGCTTTCTTGATTCTCTGCTGAACGTCTTCATCCGTTACCAGTCTTGAAGATCAAACTGCCGAGATATTGGAACTGTTCCACCTGTTCACTGGTTTTGCCGTCGACCACCAGATCTACCATGCTCCGACAATTAATCCTGATGATCTCCGGATGATATATTAATAGCATCCAAACAAATTGAAGAGCGTATTAAACACATCGAAATTGTACTGACCCATTTAAAAAAATCATTTCTTAACAATAAATCTGGCCAAATGCGAGTTTCTGCGGTCAAGTATTAAATTTCTAGGATTCGAATTGACCAAAGAAGGAATCAAACCATCAAAGAAAAGAATTGAAGCAATTGACAAGATATCACCACCACGAGATGCAGCAGTTTTTAGGAGCTATAAATTTATACAGAGAATTTATAGCGGGAGCAGCAGAAATTCTGGCTCCACTTAACGTTGCTTCAAAGAAAAAAAAGGACAAAACTCCGTTAGTCTGGTCACAGGAGATGTCTGTGGCGTTCAAACAACTGAAGTTAGCTCTGAAAAGGTATACTGTACTGGCATCGCCGATAGCAGGTTTGCCTTTACAGCTATTTACAGACGCATCCGACATGTTGATATCCTAGGTTTTTAGGGGCATCCTAGGTTTTTTCTCAAGAAAATTAAATGACGCGCAAAGGAAGTACAGTACTTATGATAGGGAATTTCTAGCAATGTACGAAGCAATCCGACATTTTCAAGAAATCATATCAGGTAGCGACGTCACAGTATACACGGACCACAAACCTCTCATTTACGGACTTAAACGGCTAGGAGAAAAATATCAAACCGCCAGATACGACACTTACAATATATTTCTGAATACACTGACGACATCAGGTACATAGCAGGAGAAGAAAACCACATGGCCGACTTGTTATCAAGAGTAAATTTAATATCTGGCAAAGGGCTAAACACAAAAAGGTTAGCACAAGCTCAGAAATGGACACGGAGTTAGATGAGTTAAAGAACCAAATGGATGAAGTAACAACAATGACAATAGACGACCACGAAATTTATTGTAGAGTAGAAAATAATCACATTCGACCATATATACCTCAACAGCTCAGAAGGGATGTGTACGAGTTTGTTCATAACCTGGCACATCCTGGAATCCATCAAACGGTTAAATTAGTTGGAAAACATAATTTATGGCCTACACTGAAAAACGTCTGTAAGACGTGGAGCAGAACGTGTATCGCGTGTCAAAAGTCAAAGGTAGGAAGGCATATAAAAGCGCCTTTGAGCCCGTTCTTGCCTCCCTCAGACAGGTTTGCCCATGTTCATCTTGACATTGTGGGTCCATTACCGCTTTGCAACGGTCAGAGATATTTGCTGACCTGTGTCGACAGATATACAAGATGGCCAGAATCATACCCAATACCTGACCAACAAGCCGAAACCGTGCAAGAACTTTTTTCGAGCAGTGGGTATCAAGGTTTGGAGCACCAGTCACTTTAACAACAGACTAAGGAAGACAGTTGGAGTCAAGAATTTTTACGGAGCTGTTAAAGTGGTCGGGGTCAAAAAGAGTAAGGACAACAGCCTACCACTCTCAAGCTAACGGGCTGGTAGAGCGGTTTCATAGAACGCTGAATGCAGCGCTCCGAGCTCACGGAAAGAAAATTGGGTACAGACATTACCCACGGTTTTGTTAGGTCTGCGAATAGCAATTAAAGAAGAGTCAGAAGCATCCCCGGTAGAACTAGTCTATGGTTTACCCTTAAGAATTCCAGGGGAAATGTTAGAAACAAGAAAGCCGACTAAAGAAGAAGCGTGTTTTGTAAGGAAACTAAAGGAGCTTATGAATAACTTACGGCCAGTACCAGTGAAGTGGCATAGCCGAACAAAACCTTTCGTGCATAAGGAAGTCGACAACTATAGCCATGTTTTCCCTACTTTCAGATGCAGTAAAACCCCCATTATCAACACCATACGAGGGACCGTTCGCGGTGCTACAAAGAAAAGACAAAACACTGCAATTAGATATATAAGGCACAAAAAATGGGTTTCGCTCGACAGAGTAAAACCTGCGTTTATCGCAGCTGTGTTTGAAATAGAAGAGGAAGCAGAAACGCACTACCACCATAGCCAACTTGCAAAAAAAGACGGTGCGGATCACGGAATAACATCCCTCACACGAGGTGTCTATAGTACCGACAAATAACTTAGTGAACGGGCATTTGCGCGTTCACTGGGGGGAGGTATGTGCCAGTTAGAATGACGGATGTCATTAAAAAAATAAAATAGTTTTTGTCAGTTGTCATAAATAAATCAATCGAATAACTAAATCGAAGTTTATTAGATATATTAAATAAAACTAAGAGTTAGGACTGGAAACCAACACTTCCACAACTCCATCTAGCACCATTAGGAATATGATGGGCGATAGCATACACCCCTGTTTTGACTTCAAATGGGCTTGTCAATTCACCCTCGTGGATGACTTGGCATTTGTAGTCCTTGTAGGTCAGTTTAATGATATTGACTATTTTACCCAAAACGACTTTGGCTTACCACCCGGTAAGCCAAAGTTCGTTAGAGCTTCCCACATTGCTTCTCTGTTTAGGGAGTCAAATGCCTTTTCAAAGTCTACAAAAGATAGGTAGAGGGGTGCCTGGAACTCTGAACACTTCTGGACGATAATCCTCAAAGTGTTGACCATGTGTCAACACATGATCGATCCTTTCTAAATACAGCCTGTTCCCTTCTCAGTTTATTGTCTACCACCTCCTTGATCATATTAAGTATGATTCTGGAAAGTATTTTGCTTGGCACTAATAGTAAGGTAATGACTCAAATTGTTGCAAAGTGATAAGTCCCCTTTCTAAGGTAATTTCATCAACAACACTTTCTTCCAGTCTTCCGGGAGTGATTCTTCTTCCGAAACCATTTTTAACAGATCGTAGAGTATATCTGCAGTTGTCTCTGGGTTTGATTTTAATATATCTGGTCCAATATTGTCGGCCCCAGGTGTTTTCATTTTTTAATTCTTTCACAGCCTTTCTTATTTCTGCTTTAGTTGGTGGAGTTGTGTTAATGTGTCTATTGCATTGTTGTCTTCCATTTGTTCTCCATTTATTCCAACTTCCCTGTTTAGCAATTTCTCAAAAGCTCCTTCCATCTTTCTAGCCGTTTCTCCTCGTTTACTATTAGCTTCCCTTCTTTGTCTTTCACTGGTTTTCTTGCGTTGAATGCTTCGTTTGCCAGTGTTTTGGAAATTTTATAAAGTTCTTTGACATTGCCTATTTCCGCTGCTTCTTGGCCTGCAGTGGCCTGTTTCTCTATCCACTCTCTTTTTACTTTTTTAGCTTAGCGTTGTATTGTGTAATGACCATTCTTCATTCGTCTACTTCCTTAACTTGATATCTTTTTAGCTTTCACATCTTTATTTCCTCTATTATTTCCCATCTTTTACCAGAGATCGATGGTTTTTTGGCAATTTTTCTGTATCCAAGTACTTCTATACTACTTTCCTTTAAAACCTCTTTGATTTCCGTCCATTTCTCTTCTACCCCATCCTCGTCTTCTGTCGTTAACTAACCCAGGTACAGAAAATTTCATGAATTCTTATCCCATCATCCTAAACCTTCTGTACAACTCGTGTCCTTTTAAATGTATTACAGGTAACCCTCCAAGGCATCTGAAGAGGCAGTGGCCTAGAGATCAACTCTTATAAAGTTCAATCATTTAGAGTAACCACTGTATATGTTTTTATTGTCTACGTACAATGTGGAAATAAATTGAAATTGAAATTGTAAATTGAAACGTACATATTATTATTTATACTTCTCAAATCTTGGCATTATTAATCTATTTAATATATTATTAAATAATTTTTGAAAAATTCAAGTCTGGTGTGATACATACTAAACCCCGATATAAACCAAACTGTGAGTTAAACAAGGTTAGGAATATATTCTCCCTAAGTGGCCTGCGTCTTCGGGTGTAAAAGCCCCCCGGAAAACTACCTTCAGCATTATGTATCAACAATAACCGATACATTTTTTAGTTGTTGCTCGACGTATTTGGCAGAATTTCAAATTTCTCACTCAAAATGGTTGCACGATAGCGTAACATATCAGCGATTCTGTCTTTACAAAAAGATTGTTTAACGAATTACCAGTTGTTACCACCTTCCTTAACTAGAAGGACCTGAATACAAGTCTAAAACAAGACCTTTAGTTAGAATTAAAAATAAAAGCTAAAAGAAGAAGCAAAGTTCTGGCACCAGATTTTATATAGCGTGTAATATCTCTTGTAAGTGATCAAAGTGCACAAAATTTGGTCTTCCGTGGCACCAGTGCTCATTTTTATGCTCATGACATTGAGCCTTGTTTATTCCTATTATGTATGATAGGAATATATTAGGAATGAACGTCTCAGGAAGATATAATGGAAGAAAATAATGGTAGAAGGCATATTCGCAATTTAGGAAATATTATTCAAAACGATCTGATCCAAGTACCATCAAAGGGTATCAAAGAGATAATAATTTTATTGGTCTAAAAGTCAAAGTATTTTTGATTGCACTCCAGATATCAGCCGCATGGATTTTATTTTATGCTCACAAGATTTGTGGACATTTTCAGGAACGGAGTCATTTTAGTCTTCTGAAGGAGTAGTCCAAAAAAGCAGGCTGATGATAAGGACACTTTTTGGGATCTATACCGCTATCCAAAACCCACAGGTAGAATTGGAAGATAAAAAACCCAAAACACCACTGAAGTTAGAAGAGAGAAACTTTAATACTAAATGAAATATTATAAACAGTGTTTATTTAGTTGTTAAGTGTTTTATTTATTTAATATTGAATATAAGTCCTTATATAATAAATATCTAATGCATTAATTATTCTAATTTAGATGATTGGAAAGAGAGTGATAGTATTAAAAGGGAGGGGGCAGGATTTTTCAATTACAGAAATTAAAGTCTTTCTGGACTGATGTAGTAGTACCAATATAAATATATATATTGAGAACTCATGCACTCAACTCGGGAGACGGTCAGTTGGGTCGCCTGGTGTATGCATAGATTTATATATATATTTATATATATATATATATATATATATATATATATATATATATATATATATATATATATATATATATATATATAAAAGCCATGAATATAATTTAATAACACATAACGAGATATATGAAGTTAAGAAAAAAACAAATAAAGTTGAAATATTAATATACAGAGAATAAATAAGAGAATAATTTACGTAAAAAAAAATTGGAAATAACAATATCAATATTATCTGGATATAAAATAAAAGTTTTTAACATGTACATGTTTGAGGAGCATTCCTCCCATAATCGTCATTAGTTGTTAGGTAATCATTTTTAAATCGAAGCGGCTTATGGGTAATGTTCTTGCTTTTGTTTTAAACATTCGCCTTGGAAATAGATTGAAATTTTGGGGGTGAGGGCTTTCAACGAGAGAATTAAAACTGATGTTTCTACGCTTTAAGTTTCTGAAATTTTCTCCTCACAATCACCATTCATTTGCATTTATTTTCGAAAATGCAATTTTAATTTGAAAATTTCCTATCCCTGGAACATACCCGCCATAAGAGCTATATTTCCTGTTGATGAGCGGATAAATAGAGGACGTCGGGGAGGGGTGAAAGAGATAAAATTGCATTTTCTGATGAGGATGTGGAGGGAGGGGATTTCGCGGGCATTTTTCGGAAAATACCCGGAGAAATTTAGAGCGAAGCGTGGGACAAGATGTGGAATTTATTTAAGCGATTTCCAAAAGCGGGCATTAATAGGACAGCCCGCTTTTAAAGCCCGAAACAAAAACATCAGCCGAAAAGATTATAACGAATGCCTGAGCATGATCTGAATAAATTATAGCCCCCCGAACAGAAAACACATATCAGTGCGGTGGTATTTAAAATCGTTTTTAAAATACTGAATTCCGTTTTAGCCCCTTCCGCCAGCCCTACATCTCGTCTCGAAGTGATTAGCAGTTGTCAAGTACTGCTGGAAAATTTCCCGACTACCAAAAATTCATTATGGGATTTTAAGTCCCACCCTGTTTCACAGATTCCCCTCCAGAAATGAAATACGGGAACGTGACTATACCATTAATACAGGGCATCAACATTTTCACTTCAAAAAATAATATATAAAAATACGCGATTCGTGGTTTAAAGAAGGATTTTGAAAATTAGGCTTGAAACGTATTTATAAAACCTAAATAAATTTCAAACATTGATATTATAAGTTTAACTTAACTAAGTCAAATTTAATAAAACATAAACATTGAATAAAAAATATTATGAGGATTTAATCATTTAAATCATTGCTCACAAGGGGTGTTTACTAAAATTGTTTAGAGATATACTAATTATGCTTTATTCATAATAATTCGTCGTAGAGTGTATAGTGTAATTAAAAATGGAAGAAATTGCTGAATTGATTCGACTAAAGCAACGCACATTCTTGCCATATTACATTTGGGGAGTCTTTAGACTCGTTATTACCATGCTTCTTACTGTCATATTTTGACATAGCTTATACTTTTTCTACATTGGAAAATATAATACAAACATTGCACTTTCTTTAAGGTGCAAACTCAATTTGTCTGCTTTCTTCTAATACTACTCCTTCCCTTTTTTTTATCAAAAAGCGTTGACCACTTCTTATATAGCAGATATTTTAAATGTTACAATTCCTATTTTTTGTCTTTTAGCATTATCTTCTTGTACAACTACTTCTCCTCTCCCTTGTAATACTACTCATTCACTCTGTCCAGCAGTAAGGTCAACCTTTGTATATCGAGTGTCATTAGCAATAATTTAAGTTCAGAAATAATGTTGTTCATGCAATTAGACTTAACTATTAAGTATCTGATAATGAATGCTCAGGACCACCGAGCAAAAGTACTGACGCAATAAAATATCTCCACTACGGCTCATTTTAGTAGTATTTCTAACCTAATCTGGAGGTAAGGATGAAAATATAATTTACTATGATAGTAGATTGACAAGGTTACCAAAGTGACCTCGGATCCGTGCACTATTATTTACGCTTCCAACGAGGACCTCAACTCAGATCAACAACGTATGCTGTTTGTTTAATATTTCAAATCATGATATACGGAATGGATTAATCGTTTCTTGTGGCAACTAACATTGTGAAACTGTGCTTTAATAAAATAGAATTTAAAAGGGAACCTCTCCTATTTATGGATTTAACAAATAAGAGAAATTTATTGTAATCCTCGGCCGGCTGTTTTACTGAAGTGAGGCCGCGGTATCTGTGTTGTAATTTGTCGGTAATATTTAGTTTTTGTCGATTAATAATGATTAATTTATTAAGGGTAGGGGAGGTGGGTGTTGGTTAAGAGAGGGTTGTATGGGAGTGGGTGAGAGGAATACAGTGTGTCGTTTGGAGCTTGGTAGTTATAGCCAGGGAGTGTTGGGTTGAGACCTAAAGCCCCGTTATACGAGGCAAGGCTATGGTGAAGGCAGCTGGGGCACCAGCCTTGCCTCTACGCTTCCAACGTGGGATGAGGCACGACCACCTGAGCCTCTCCGAGGGGTATCCTCTTCCCATGGGGCTTGTACTGACCTCCCTTCTACCCAACGCCGTCTAGCAGTTTTCGAAAACTGAACCTAGAAAACCTAGATTCCCGAGTAACTCTTATTCATGATAATTGCGTTTCGTATGGCCAGAGAGAAAAAAATCTATTGGAAAGAAACCACCTCAAAGAGGGGGAAATTTTAAAGGAATATTGAGCATAAAATGCATTTATTAATACAAAAAAAAGGAAAATAAGTTGACATTTTCTAATTTAAAATAATACAAATGCATGTTCGCAGTTCCAAGAAAAAATCAATTTCTAGCTCCCCAACTATATCATATAGCAGCAGATTTGATCAACGTTACCACAGAATAGTGTTACCGAAGTGACATAAATAACGTAGTTTAAAAGAAGCCAAATAAAATAATCTAAGAGTTGGTTCCTGTTATCAATGTTTAATCAAATAAAGCGGACTTTATGAAATATATTTAATAAAAAAACATTTAATGTTAGCCTACATTATGTCAAAGACCAATACTGTTTTGGGTGGAAAATCAAAATTAATTCAATAAAAAAAATATTTTCGAATATAAGTACCTTAACTCTACTTTGATATAGGCTTAGAACCTACTCGTAAACCGAGAGTACTGCCCAAGGACTATGCAGAATTATGCTATGTTAACAGTGAAGATTATCTACTTCTCAAAAATACACAACTAATAACTCATGAAGTGGAGTATTATTTCTTAATCAAATACCTCTGTTTGATTACCTTCGGTTATTTCAATATGTTAAGAAAAGGTATCTCTCATGAATAAAGTCCCTTTGAAAATCAAATAATAATATCAAACCATACTATTAATTTACGTTAGTAAATGCATCTGGATCGATTCCACTCCTATAATGTAGGTTTCTGTATAACGTAGGTTTCTGAAAACTGTTCAAATAACCCAGGTGACAATAGCAGACCAGGTAGATCGACAACACGACAGTTAAACTATGGTCAGTATGATCAAAACAAGAAAACTCAGTTATAATAGGAACAGGAATTTCCATCGAAGCAAAGCTTTGGCAGTTCCCCTACATGTCACCCACCCTAGATGACTTGACAAGTAGAAAACTAAGCAATGTGCTTGGGGTACATAACATTGAATGCTCGATGTTTTAATAAATAATGAATAATTGAAAGTAGAGAGATTAGTGCATGCAAAAGGATAAAGGTACAATTCCTGAAAACAACAATGTGAACAAGTGCGAAGCATGATCCATAATAATGATGAAACCAATAACTTAAAGTAACTGATTTCTCATGAATTGCTAAATGATACAAGAAAGAACTATTAAAATTTGTAGTATCTCTCTGTTATAACAAAACTAGAAAATCACCTTATTTTATTATCGTAAGGCCCATAATTTTAAATTATTCTTATATCAGTGATTTTATAATTAGGCGATTGGTGCTTTTAAAACCGGTGGCTTAGCAATTTAAACAGCTGATGTAGAATGAGCCTTAGAAATAGTTCTACCAGAAATATTAGTTATAAAAGTGGTTAAAATAATATATATTATTGTATACCGGACCAATTATCTTGGTACAAGGATTACGCACTAGAAGGAATTAGAAGAGAATCTCTACCCCCAGCCAGACTTTCAGGGTAAAAGCCGAGGCCCTGGCTGGGCCTCACTGTTAGGGGCCCCGGTAATTACCCAAATAATCCACCCTTTGTGGGTTTATCAGCGCCTAACAGGCCCGTAGCCCCGCCGCGGGGGGGGGGGGGCTCTTCCTCAATAAATATGGTAATTTTTAGCCCTACTCAGATATGAGACTCCATACATCCCCAGGGTAAACATCCAGCAACCGTATCTCGCCCGTACATACTCTGTCTCATTAAAATCAAACAGCTTCCGTTACCTTTCGCCTTCGCTTTCATCAAAACCAAAAAGGTATTTCCTCATGAGGATATATAATAAAAAAAAATGAAAGGAAAACAAAAGATTAAATTGCTTTTCCAATTATAAAACTGAATAAATATATATATATATATATATATATATATATATATATATATATATATATATATATATATATATATATATTCTTTATAAAAATATATAAAATTCTTTATAAAAACTCCTGCTTGTTCTTAAACCTCTAAAAGTGATAACATTTTCTTGATTTTGTGTACAGGATGTTCTGTTTTTTGAAAACTATAAAATTTGACCAAGAGTAAACTACACTTATTTTTGATGGTATCGAAAAATATTATTTAGAAAAGTGGTTCAGAATTGCAAAAAACGTATAAATATTAAATATTAATTTATAAATTTTAAATATTTATTTAAAACAAAATAAATTACTTATAAATCAAATAATAAGCTAATGTAATAATAAAAAAAAAAAATCATCACAAGTCTTCTAATCTTGTCATCTATTTAAGTATCACAAAAAAATCAAAAAAGTTGAAAAATAATTATTTAATTATCATTTAAATGTATTGCCACCTACTTCTGCGCAAATTTTGATTCTATTTATGAATGCGGAAGAGAGCCTGAAACTCCAGCACATGTGCTCGGACGTTGTCCTAATAACATGCTCCTTGTAACGCGCCGACACCACAACGTAAAGTACAAACTTATAGAGCTTCTCTCACTCTCGGAGAAGGATTTTACCTGCTATGAGGAAGTTCACTGCATAGACGATGACGGCTCAATCGGATTTTTTTAAGATCGCATGCCTTTGCTTATAAAAACACTAATTGCTCCAAAAGTAAAAAAGCTAGAACAACATCTTTGGTTTCGTTGTAGAGCTGTCAAAATGTCCTACAAGTGAAGTATAATTTTAATTTTTTTGCCCTCAAATTACATGACAAAATATTTATACACATTTTAGTTTTAACAACAAAAATAAAAAATCAGTTTCTTTGTGGTTCCATAACTTTGAATAGAACCGAGCGTAAACTGTTCGGACTTCAGGAAAAACTTCCTTAATTCCTAAATCTTCGATTAATATTAACATCATTACTCATTTATAATATGGAATTTTTAGTAAACTTCGCTGAAAGTAAAAAAGAAACATATTTTTTTGGGTTTTGTTGACATATAGGTGAGTATACTAAACCAGTCTTGCTTTTTTTTTTTAATATGTTTTTAATTATCTACTCACCTGCAAGTCAACAATACCAACAATAAACACGTTTCTTTTTTACTTTAAGCGAAGTTTACATCAACTTCTGCCCTAAGAATGGGTAATAATATTAATATTGATCGAAACGTTCGTAAATAAGGAAGTTTTTCCTGAAGTCCAAACAGTTTAAGCTTGGTTCTATTCAAAGTTATGGAACCACAAAGAAATTAATTTTTTATATTTTTTCTTAAAAATAAAATTTGTATAAATATTTTGTCATGTAATTTGAGGATAAAAAAATTAAAATTATACTTTACTTGTAGGAAATTTTGTCAGCTTTGCAACGAAACCAAAGATTTTGTTCTAGTTTTTATACTTATGGAGGAATAAGTGTTTTTATGAGCAAAAGTATGTGGATAAAACGTACCCTGGAGGAGTTTCAACCGAGAGAACAAGCCGGCTTCCGCATGTGTTTTTCGACAATAGATCATCTCCATGTAATAAACCAGATTATAGAGAAAAGTCGAGAATACCAGATGCAAGTATATTTTGCTTTTCTCGATTATGAAAAAGCGTTTGACTCCCTGAACCATTCCTTTATGTACCGCAGTCTAAAAGAAGCAAACGTAGGACCGGAATATATCAGACAAATAAGGCAATTCTACGAACAGAGTGAAGTTTCGGTTAAACTTGAAAGATCTGGCAAAAGGTTTAAACAGGAGAGGAGTGTGAAACAAGGAGAACCTTTATCCTCGGATATATTTATCACAGCGAGTAAAGCAGTATTTAAGCGGATCGATTGGGGTGACGTAGGCTTGGACATTAATGGAGAGAAGCTGACGCATTTGAGGTTCGCAGATGATGTAGTCGTAGTTTATAAATCGATTGAGGAGCTGAGATATGTCTTAGAGAGCTTGAATAAAGCAGGGAAACAACCTGGCTTTAAAATAAATGCAGCGAAACGAAAGTAATGTCTAATGCAAGGGAAGAAGAAATAAAAATCGAGGGAAATAAACTGGAATGGGTCGACGAGGCGACGTTCCTTGGTCAGCTATTATCTTTTAGACAGGGGACCAAAAAAGAGATCGACCGCCGTATTTCAATTACCTGGAACAAATATTGGGCCCTGAAATTCATTTTTAAAAGTAATATGGAAATCGGGCTTAAGAAGAAAGTGTTCGAATCCTGCATTATTCCTTGCTTGACATACGGGTGTTAGACTTGGGCAATGACGAAAAAGGATGCCGAGAAGATAAGAGTTGCACAAAGGGCTATGGAGAGAAGCGTGCTTGGAGTAAAAAAAGGGATCGGATCAGTAATGAAGAATTTAGAAGAATGTCGGAAATAAATGATGCTGTTATTGAAGCGAAGAGTATTAAGTGGAAGTGGGCCGGACACTTGGCAAGGCAGGACGACGGAAGATGAACAAAAGCAGTGACAGAGTGGTAGAAAGAAAAAGGAGACGAGGACGACCCGCGACAAGATGGTCAGGCGATTTAAAGCAAGAAGCAGGGGTAAATTGGTCAAGGAGAGCACAGAATAGGGAAGAATGGAAAAGTATGGAGGCCTATGTCCAGAAATGGACATAGTACTTGTGAAATAGGACTTTTACTAATAATTATAATGAGTATTAGAATTAAATCTTAAATTAACTAAATAAGAATAGTATGTATATTTAAATGGTTAATTTGTTTTTGTTTAAACTACTCAAACTATATATTTGTTTGAAAAAAAAAAAAAAAAAAAAAAAAAAAAAAAAAAAAAAAAAAAAGCTAGTATTATTACTTATTACTATTATAACTTATAACTTATCTAAATTAATTTACTTAATATTACTTTTTAGGGTCGGTATGCAAAACCAAGGACACTTATATTTTCCTGCGTGGGTCTGTCCGTCCGTCTGTCGCCTGCTCTCACAGCTACACCTTTCGTCCGATTACTTTGAAATTTGGCATATACTTATGTGTATAGTAGCTACCCTCACATTTAAAAAATATAGCGACTTAAAAAAATTATTTTTCAAAAAAATAAGGTCGAAGAAACTTAAGGGTTAAATTTTTTTTTTTGGAAACCGTGTGGAGTATCATATGAAAGGGTACGTTGAGCTGATTACAAAAATATATAATTTTAGGCGAGTTTGAAGTGGGTGTAAAAAGTGCCCCCCCCCCCCCCTTCTATCTCTCTTATGTCGACCAAAAGTAAAGATACCACTTTTTGGAAATAACGAATTTTTTTTTATTGACAATATACGTTTGTTTGTAATTATGCTCTTTTCGATGTATTTATATGTTTATAGTCCGGCTCAGTGGCAAATAAACAGGTCAAGTGTGTGCTAGTCAGCACACAGCGAGGGTCCGTAGGCCACACTATATAGTGTTTAACTGTAAAGTGTATAAAAAGTGTTTTTTTAAAATGCTAAAAAGCTTACTTTGAACCATTCAAAGGGTCTGATATTTTCAAAACACACTCTGATAAAGTATTTTTTTGCCACTGAACCGGACTACAAACATATAAATACATCGAAAAGACCACAATTTAAAGAAAAAACGTATTTTGTCAATAAAAATAAAATAATATATACTTTACTTTTGGTCGAAGAATTTTCAGGAATTTTTTCAGATTTTTTGCTCTTCACATAAGCGAGATAGAGGGGGGGGGGGGGACACGTTTCAAACCCGCTTCAAACTCGCCTACGCTCGCCCTATCAAAGTTATAAGCAAAGAATTATATATTTTTGTAATCAGCTCGACGTACCCTTTCATATGATACCCCTCACGGTGTCGAAAAAAAAAAAAAAATTTAACCCTAAAGTTTTTTTACCCTAATTTTTTTGAAAAATATAGTTTTTAAGTCGCTATATTTTTAAAATATGTGGGCAGGTACAAGACACATACATGCCAAATTTCAAAGTGATCGGACGAAAGGTGTAGCCGTGAGAGCACGCGAGAGGACGGACGGACAGACACACGCAGGAAAATATAAGGGTCCTTGGTTTTCCCTAAGGACCCTAAAAATACTGTATCAGAAGTTTGTTTATGTGTTTTGAGAATATCAGACCCATAGGATAGTTTAAAGTAGGCTTTGTAGCATTTAAGCCCCATCAATAGGTACTACTTAAACAATACAGTGTTGCCTACGGACCTCGCTGTGTGCTGACTAACACACACTTGACCTGTTTATTACTTTTAATCTAGCTTTTTACTTTCTCATATAAAGAGAAAGTATTGTGATGGCGCGAAAATTCGATTTTGAGATTTTGATGGATTTACACGTTTTGAGGTCCCCTGAGTCCAAAAAAGTGGTTTTTAAAAAATGTCTGTCTGTCTGTCGTCTGTCTGTCGTCTGTCGTCTGTGCAGACGCCTGGAGCCTAAACTACTAAGCCGATTTTGACGAAATTTGGCATACATGTTCACAAAAATCATACCCCGAGGCGAAATCGAGAAATGAATTTTAGCTCCAAATTTGGGGGCGCTACCCCCCAAAAACTCTGAAAAATCATGAAAAAAGCTTTTTTGTCAGGAACTAGATTTTTCCCGGGAAAACGCCTTATATCGTTGGATTCGTATTCAAATAGACTACATTTTAGAATTTTTTAATCAAAATCGTCGGAACCGTTTTCGAGAAATATATTTTTTCATGTTTTTGGGGGGTAGCGCCCCCAAATTTGGAGCTAAAATTCATTTTTCGATTTCGCCTCGGGGTATGATTTTTGTGAACATGTATGCCAAATTTCGTCAAAATCGGCTCAGTAGTTTAGGCTCCAGGCGTCTGCACAGACGACAGACGACAGATGACAGACAGACAGACATTTTTTAAAAACCACTTTTTTGGACTCAGGGGACCTCAAAACGTGTAAATCCATCAAAATCTCAAAATCGAATTTTCGCGCCATCACAATACTTTCTCTTTATATGAGAAAGTAAAAAGAAAAGGGGGAAAAATCATCTTTTCCTTTGGAACAAAATCTCATTAAAGAATTATGGAAAGTATGAAGCTTTTTTAAAAAATATATATTTAAAGTAAGTAATTAATGGAAAAACCCCAAAACCCCTCTCCCTTCCCCTCTCTGGGCTCAAGTTGAAGCGAAAATCCAGTTACACAGCCCTCCTCCTCCTTGTGGCCCGCCCGGCTCTCTAAGATAAAACTTTACTCTCTGAGAGGATGAAAAAGAAAAATTACTTACTTATAATAAGATTTCCTCTCATTCAAACTGTCCTTTACCAAGAATTAGATTTTATAAGGATAAAATTCAACTTTGTTAGAAATAAACGCTAATAAAAATATTTTCTAGAAAGATCAAATCAATTAATTGTAATAACAATTATATACGATTTAAAAAATAAATAAAAACACCTCTCTAAAGATTAAATTTCATTTAAAAGCTTTTCTAGACCGTGACAGAGAAATCTCTGGTATTAGTCGATTACAAGACTAAGACCATAATCTTGTTTTTCCTAGAGGTAAAATTCTACTTACGTGCATTATTTTACAATAAAAATAATTTTAGTAGATACAAACTTTTGAAAAATCTTCAAAAAGGAATTAAAACGTTTGCAATACAAATTATCTTGAATTAAGAGCTGTGGGTCTGGAGAAAAGAGAAGCTAAGGACATAGAGATCAAGGCTTGCAAATGGAATATCGGATCGGGGACACACTTCGTAAGTGCCAGACGGCAGTAGACAGCAGAAATTGGAGTCCAAAGGTCAGCGTAACAGAGCCAGACTAAGATTGGCATGGAAGAGGGCAATGGAGGAGGAGGCGAGAGGAGTAGGACCGACTTGAGGTGAGAGTAATTCTTGCGATACATCGTTGAAGCCACAAGTGTCAAAATGTTCGATACAAAGACTCATTGTTGCTAATTTATTTTCAAAGTATCTACAGAATTATTTTTTGTAGGGTTTCGAGGTCATCCTAGAAGCATAAGGGTTTATGCTCGAAATGTCTTCGGTAAACGAGCTCTTGCGAATTGATCGCAACATTTTTTATTTTTTGTAATATTTGAGGGGGGTATCATTTTAAAGATATTGAAATGTAGATCAAAAATATATATCGCGTTTCCAAAATGGCGGCCATTTTACCCCCAAAAGAATCAAATTAGTGCATACCTGAGATGCTAAATGATAATTTACGCACCTTGCTCCCCCAAAGTGCAACTTTTTATACATATTTTAGTAAAAATTATAATAATAATTATAAAGAAAATATGAATTTGTATTACCGAAGAAACCCTTTTACTCGTTTTATTTTATCATATAATATGTAGAATATAAAGAGAGCAAGCATTTTGATGACGCGAAAATTCGATTTTAGTGCCCTCAAAAACTCTTAAACATTAAGTATTTCTCGAAAACAGATCCGATGGTTTCGATTAGGTAATTTTAAAACGTAGTACAATTAATAAGAATCTATCCATATAAGTCGTTTCCTGGGAAAATCTAATTCTTGACAAAATAGTTAGAATTGTAAAGATGGTAAGAGGTCGGGTTCGATTACCGCCAGTGAGGAATATTTGTAAGGTATATTTTGTTGAAAGGTTTAACAATAATTAAATGTATCTACGAACACCCGAAACAACTAACAAATTATGGAACGAGTAAGCAGGTACTCAGGAAAGAGAATTTTTAGTACGAGTTGTAACAAACATGGAAGGATGTTTTTCCCTACAGCGGTATGCTGTAGGTAGGGTATCTACAAGTACTTATTACGATTATTAGAGGGCCACTTTAGACATCAATCGATGTTCTCATTAGTACAGAAAATGCCTCACCTCAATGGGAACAAAACCAAAATAATTTTGGTAAAATAAAATAAATTAAATAATGCTAAGCTTAAAATAAGTATTGATGTGTACAAGCTTAATAGAACTATTGATAGAAACATAAATGAATTACATAATAAATAATTGATTATAAACGACGTTTGCTGGACTTATTAATAATAACAGACGAATCGACTGAATATCTTAAAAGAAATCAAGGTGTAGTCGATATTAAGAATTATTATTAATATTAATGTTTTATAATCATGACAAAACTACAAAACATTTCATTAACTCTAGTTTTCTTTGTAAATATGTATTTTTTCCAACAAGTTGAATGAAATTCTTAGAATAGAATGGAATCGCCACCTCTTCTATTTTCTACAATTATAAACCCCATAATTTGGTATTCTTTAGAATTTCATGTCATTAAAAAAATAAAGTTTTTTCTTTAATACAATAAGATCACAATACATTTTAATATGATAAACTAATTACATTTTTTTTTCCAAGCATCTGAGCTAGATTTGAGATTTAAAAAAATGGTATTGCGTGTATTCGGCTGTTGAAATTATGTTTATTGTTTGGTATCTCGTTATAACTAATTTATCATTTTTGTTATTTTTATAAGAATATCTCTATAAATCTATTTATTTATAATATTCATTCATATTTTTTCTTAAATGTTGTTCCATAAGAACTGGTAGAATATACCAAACTGTATTTTAAACAAAGAAAAAGAAGGGGGCGACCCAATTAAGGCAAAGAGAAGGATGTACCTAAACTTGGCGCTAAACTAATAAAGGCGGCACCGGGGGAATTCTTTTTTTGTTTTCTTTACTTCCCACTGCTTTTATGTTGTAAATTCTTACAATTTACTCAACATATTATACTGTTTTAAAAACTTTTAGAATATTTGACCTAAAAGATTAGACTTGTTAGACCATGTTTTTAAAACTCAAAAAAGTATTTAAATCTGATTCGTTTTTAAATCAAAACTGACACTAATTTGTAGTAGAATGCCACTGTGAGTGTGTACTATTTAATCAGCACCTTTGTCTTTGAGATATGAATAAAATTGCCTGAGAATGATTGAAGTGATAATCATTAAAATATAAAACTAACATCATCTAAAATATTTAGTTTCGGTGTAGTCGCGTTGCATTACGCAAGTTTCGACAGTATTGAGTAAAGTCTAGATTATATTTCGAGTTTGTGGAGGTGAAGGGGAGGAGCCTTCGAGGTATGTTTGCTTTAGAATTTGATTGATTGAAATTGAGCGGTTTTGGCCCAGGGAAAGTCTACACCTGGGTGCCCTATCCTGGGAGTTGGTACACCTGTTCGGGGGTAGGGTAGGGACTGTAGATGTAGCTGTTTAGCTTGCCTCGCGTTTACACTTGCCTCTAAAGTATAACCCCTCCAGTGCTATCCTCATCCTAAGAGGGTGTGTTTGTCTGAAAACCCTTACCATCGCACTCCATCAAGTAATCAGGCAACTGGAAGAAACAAGCTTAAGTCCTCTCTCTTTCCTAAACATCCCCTTCTTTTCTACCACTGTCTGGAGGGATTATGTAAGTGGGAAAATTCGCCGTAGGAATTCAAAAGCTTCTCTTTTGGTTGTAAGCCTTCCCACCAAACTTCCTTTGAAAACAGAGGACATGAACTTTAATTCTTAAACAGATGTTCGTACATAAAAGAATTTCCCATGTTATAATTTGTTTAGAACCCATTGGTAGTAAAAAAAACAGCATCTAGTCTATTTCTTTAATTTTCGAACTCCTCTCTTTTCAAACTGTCTCGGAAGTTATGAATTTTAACACGATCTATTAATTTTATGACGTTAACTCGTTATCAAGAACTGTCTTATTTCTGTACTTCCATTTTATATTACATGTCTTTAATTATACTGGTGGCTCATTGTGGACTTATCATTTGCTAGGAGTCACGCGGTTAAGGATTGCAACTAGAATTATGCAAGGAAATAACAAAGTGAAAAGAAGAAGCGTGAGCACTCCATCTTGAGTTGCTTTATTTGGAACCTAGACAAAGACGTTTTATGCACCATTTTGGTATTCTTTCCACCTTTATAGAAGGCTTTATTCATATCTACCAGACTTCACAAAACATCTTAGCTAAAGCTGTGCTGAGTCAAATAAGTTAAAATTTAGGACATTTCAGAAGAATAACCAAGGGATAACGAATAATAGTTTACGATGGGCAGATGGTTACAGATGTTGAGACCTTAACGATAGCATGGGTAAAGCCTGAGCGACGAACCTTCAAGGGGCGTAAACTTGGCGGTAAAAACGCCTCGAGCATCAAACCACTTTATATCTCCTCATGGGACCATCAAACTACCGGCTCCAACCCAATACCGACAGTAAAGATTTCTTTGCACTCCTGTAGGTTTTTAAATGGGGTGCACTGTCACTCTTCAATATAAATTTGAATCTTCATTAAACATTCTAATAGAGATTAATTTTAGTTAGGCTTGATTGGATGTTCATTATCGTTTGGGCTAACTATAATTTTAAGCTAAAAATGTTATAAATTGAAATAAACATAATATGATCATTCAAAATTAAAGTAACACGTTCTTTTACATAAGTAAGGAATTCGTATAGATACCACTTAAAAAATAATTTTCAAGATCACTTGTCGCAACGTCTCCCCTCCAATTGTATTCTGTCAAAGTATTCTCATATGCTTAGTTAGGAACAAATATATCATAGAATGGTTGAGGGAATTTCCCTTATACATCACCCTCCCCGTCATATTACCCATCCCTCACTCAAACATGTGCATTTTTAAATAAATGACATCACGACCATTTCTTATTCTGTATACATCAATGGAAGAACAAATATTGCATTTCTAAAAAGAGCCAAATCCATGTCATAGAAAACAATTCTACTTACGATTCATGAGATATAAATTATAAAAATTCCTTTATAATAGAAACATAATTTTCATAAGGTTAATAATTGTAGTATGCACTTTGTCTACCAATGTGAAAAATATTTATGGATTTTATCGAATAATTTCGGTTTGAAAAACAGGACCGGACAGGGAGAATAATAGTTTACTTTTTGCTATTTCATTTTGTTAATATATTTATCTATTAACAATCGTTTTAAGTTAAATTTATTTTTGTTTAAGATTATGCGCAGATTTTTTTAAAATTCATAATAAATTATTCTTTATTAGAATTGTTTGATTTATTATTTATAGCCGCATGTAATGTTAAAATGGAATTCGTGCAATAAATCATATTTTTGTTGATTTACCTTTAATTTTGGCTTCTCTGTTTTGAACATCTGGTTCCTCCTTGACCACTTTGGCCTCCATGGCCTCAGCGTTACAACTGAAACAATTAAAGACAACCATTATTATTATTGATAAAAAAAAATGATTAAATACGTGAAATGTTCGAATTTTATGAAATTCGGTCAAATTAAATTGAAAAAAGCTTTTGAATACAAACAGAGATACTGTAACATTTTCTAAAATTGTTTATTGTTTTCTTGCTTAGAACAAACAAAGAAAAGTGCGGTAATATTGAAACGATAAGATTTATTGATAAGTTCATAAGGCTTTGGAAAGCCCAAGTACCGAAGTTTGTACACTCGAAGGTAGCGAGAAAACTTGCCAAAACAATATAAAGCCATACAATTTACATAACTTTCCCTTCCTGAACTGAACTGGGCTTAAAATAAACGACTTAATTTCACAGCTCCTAAAAGCAATTTGGAAAAAGACTTAATTCCTTTTGAGACAAGTCATTGGCTTGTTATTTCTCAGCAGTACGGAGGGGGTATTGAAAAACGTAAAATGATTGAAACCATTTTGTTTCTTTTTGTATTTTAATTTCCAACTTCCTTTTATGAGTTGCTTTAAATCATTGTTTGCGTTACGAGATTGCGCTCAGCTAAAGAAAATTCCCCCTTTTCGTATTCTTATAAACTGTTTTTCTTTTAAAAAGCTTTAAATTTCATTTGAACTTTTGAGTTAGACTTTGTTCTGACTAAGTCCTTTCATTATTAAGAACAATTTCCATTAGGTTTTCTAATTATTTTACAAATGCTTTAATGATTGTTGAACTTTTAAATCATATTCTTAATATTTCTGTTCAAGACAGTTTTAAATAACCCTTTGAAGTGTTAGTTTTCGGTTTTGCTTTGACGAAATAACTAAGAATTAATTGAAGCGGACGAAGAGTGCTTCTATGTATTGAAAACATTTTGCACTTTGATCTACGTAATATATTTTTACTTCTTTGAATTGCCAATGATAACTAATAAAAGTTTCCTGATTATGTTGGAATTCGAGCACTTAAAAACACACTTTAAAAAATCTACCCAAATATCCCATTTTGAGTAGCGTTGTCAAGTTACTTGATACTTCTATTGTTCGAATAAGTTTTCAAAGAATTACTGAGAAAAAAGAAGAATTTTTCAGAAAATATTATTTTTTTAAAACTCAAGTTTCCCAAAATATCCAACCAAAATTTGAAAACAATTATCTATATTAAACTAGCAAAAAGTATTTAAGTATCATATTTTAATCACAAAATTTACTTTAGCCCAGGAAAATAAGACTTCCTCTGCGGAATGAGAGAAAGCAAGCTGAATTTTTGCACAGATCTTCGTTTTGATGTTCTAATGAAGCACCAAAAAGTCTCATATGCTCACCCTTGTGCGTCTCGAGATATCGAAGGTCAAAGGTCAGGAAAATCAGTTTTTTGTGAAAATCTCGCTTTCGGTTAGTCTGAGGTCTGAAGAAGTTATGACAAAACTTACGTAAACCAGTATTCCCAACAAGTTTGGTTATATACATTTTTTTCGTACGATCAACCGTTTTTGAGATATAGCGTAAAGAAGCTAGAGCGCGCATGTTTAATTTCTCTTAGAAAGAGAAAGTATAGTAATGGCGCAAAAATTCGATTTTGAGATTTTATGAATGTACTTGCTTAGAGGTCCACTGAGTCCAAAAAAGTGGTTTTTAAAAAATGTCTGTACGTCGTTAGTCTGTCGTTTGTCTGTCGTCTGTGCAGACGCGTGGAGCCTAAACTACTGGGCCGATTTTGATGAAATTTGGCATACATGTTCAGAAAAATCATATCCCGAGGTAAAATCAAGAAATTAATTTTAGCTCCAATTATTGGGGGGCTAACCCCCAAAAACTTTTAAAATAAGTGAAAAAAAAAAATTCTCGCAAATGGTTCTGACGATTTTGATGAAAAAAATCTAAAATATAGTCCATTTAATTACGAATCTAACGATATATGTCGTTTTCCCGGTAAAAATCTAGTTCCTGAGAAAATAGCTTTAAACATGGATGCGGAGAGAGGCCGGGTTCGATTCCCCACCGAGGAGAAGTTGTTTTTATAATAAAATTTGAACAAATATTAAATGATAATTAAATGTACCTACGAAAACATGAAACTAATAAATCATGGAAAACACTGGGTTACGTAATTATGAACTCGTTTTTGAGAAAGTTTGTCTGAGTTGTCTCGGACCGATTTTGTAGTACATATTACATATTACCGTCCTCGTCTTCATTAGTTTCCGCAAATAGTTCTACCAAAATATTGATGAAGACGAGGAAACATAAAGCACGATGGCAATTGCGAAAGACGTGTAACAGTTTTATAAATGAACAAACTATTAACCGAACTAATAATGGGAATTCAATTCTAGTATAACTACTAAGAAATACTTTTTTTTCACTTATTTTAAAAGTTTTTGGGGGGTAGCGCCCCCAAATTCGGAACTAAAATTAATATCTAGATTATGCCTCGGGATATGATTTTTCTGAACATGTATGCCAAATTTCATCAAAATCCGCCCAGTAGTTTAGGCTCCACGCGACTGCACAGACGACAGACAAACGACAGACTGACGACGTACAGACATTTTTTAAAAACCACTTTTTTGGACTCAGTGGACCTCTAAACGGGTACATTTATAAAATTTCAAAATCGAATTTTTACGCCATCACTATACTTTCTCTACTTTTTTTAAGAGAAATTAAACATGCGCGCTCCAGCTTCTTTACGCTACATCTCAAAAACGGTTGATCGTACGAAAAAAATGTATATAACCAAACTTGTTGGGAATACTGGTTTACGTAAGTTTTGTTATAACTTTTTCAGACCTCAGACTAACCGGAAGCGAGATTTTCACAAAAAACTGATTATCTTGACTTTTGACCTTCGATATCTCGAGACGCACAAGGGTGAGCATATGAGACTTTTTGGTGCTTCATTAGAACATCAAAACGAAGGTCTGCGCAAAATTCAGCTTGCTTCCTCACATTCCACAGATTGGGGTTTTATTTACCTTATTTCCCTGGATTATATATAAAAATAATTAGCTCCACGGTATCGAAAATTTACAATTATAATCAGGAACTAGTTTTTTTCGTGAAAACGACAGGTAAAATTAGATTTTTATTTAAATAGACTAAATTATTTTAAAATCAAAATCATCGCAACCAATTTCAGAGATTAGGTGGGTAGCTCTCCAAATTTATAGCTAAAATAAATTTCTCAATTTCACCTTGAGATATGATTTTTCTGAATATTTATGCCAAATTTCATCAAAAATCGGTCCTGTAGTTTAGTTAGACAGACATAATTCTGTCGAAAGTATTGTGGTTGTGAATTTTCTCACCCACAATACTTTCTCTCTCTATGTACTAAGTATATGGGAAAGTAAAAAGAACACCTGAAGTGTTTGCAAGTGCCTGATGACTTCCAGTATCAAGAGCGATGCAGTGTGTAAAGAGCAAGGCATTTTCCTGGTGAGCAAACAAGGGTGCTCTCCTAAGATAACTAAGAGTAGAAACTCTTTTCCAACCCTCTTCAACTATAGGCAGTAAAGAGATCTAATTCTTCCGTTTTTGAAAATTGCATTGTAAAAATCGGTCCGACCCTCAAACAAAACTTTCTAAATTTATTTTCATCAATAGGTATCTCAGAAACTAGATTTTTTCGGGAAAACGACTTACATGATTCTAGATTCGTATTTTTTTATTTATTACAAAATATAATTTTAAAAATCGTTGATACCGTTTTCGAGAAATATTTTTTTGGGGTGGGAGGGGAGGAGTAGAGCTCTTAACTTTAGAACTAAATTAAATTTCTCATATTTCCTCGGGGAATGTTTTTTCTGAACAAGCGTATACCAAATTACATCGAAATCAGCCCAGTAGTTTAGGCTCTACACGTCTGCCTAGACTACAGGCATATTCTATATAAAGAACCACCTTTTTTGATTCAGGGGACCTTAAAACGGGAATTTCAGCCAACATTTATCTTGGCACCATCAAATGCTTTCTCTATGCATAGTACGTATGTATAATAAGAAAGTAACGATGGGTAAAGAAATAATAATGCTCTCTTCACCTTCACAATTCACCAAGTGATCTTTAAAATGTTGTAATGTATCAACAAATTAAAGACGAATGACGATATCAAATAGTGTCTACGTTGTATGAGGTAATCTTGTTGCATCAAGGTTAAAAGGCATTAGGGCTGGCTGTCGATAAGAGCGAGTAAGATGCATATCAGGTAAGCCAACCGCTTTACTACTTCCGGCCTTTCTAGTAAGTTTATCTCCTTAAATGTATGAATGGAATATTTAGTCCTTATGATTTCAAACTTATGAGTAAATCATAAATTAAATAAAGTATGAAAACTAGGGAAAAATAATAGTATTTATAATAACTTAGATGTGTCCATATTTACATGTGTGACGTGATTTTTTTTTTTTTGTCTTAGAGTTTAGATGTTTTGAGTAACTTGGATGACCGATGTATAGGCTCATTGGTTATTAATTTTATGATATTAATTAATTGTTTTTACAAATTAATAACTCTCGAAAAATATTTACTGAATTACAACGTTTACGGAAAGGATAAAAATAGAATTACATAAGATACTATAGTACATATATAATATATTACCAATCTTGATTCATTGATAAAGGATTTAGTTATACTACTTTAATAAAACATTCTTTGCTTGATAGATTTGTCCGTCCTATAGTCGTAGAAATATAATATAAAATATTATTTGATACCAAAGAAGTAATGTATCCGAGTAAATACATAACTTTGATAGGGAGGTAAGTCAGTAAAGT
Organism: Gerris lacustris; assembly: GCA_951217055.1. NCBI lineage: Eukaryota > Metazoa > Arthropoda > Insecta > Hemiptera > Gerridae > Gerris > Gerris lacustris. The sequence goes on from OX578278.1 coordinate 49,140,867, forward strand.
TGCGCTGGCATCTCATATCGACAGAGCCACCTGTGGCCTTTCAAAATGTATTTTTTTACTTCTTCAGATAGTCTAAACTCTAAACTAATATCTAATAAAAACTTGCTTCAACTTCTTTTACAAAAATGTATTTTATAAAAGAATAAATATATGTTATTAATTTATGGAGTATTTTATGAATTACATAATTTATAATAAACATCATACCAACGCCTATATCTAAACTGATTTAAACCATATCAATGTCCAAAAGGTTAATGAAAGGAAGCCTTGATTTACATGACATTCTTTAAAGGTGTAAAGGTATGAACATTTAGATCTTACATGAGATGAAATAAATCAAATTATTTGTATTATCTACGTATAAAATAAATAAAATACTAGTTGACATTTCATTATACATAATATAAAAAAGTGAAAAAAATCTATTTACTAAACGCTAAATATTTTCGATTAAGTTTCGTATCGTCAAATAAAATAATATATAAATATTAAATAAGTTAATATTCCGTTAGAAATGCCTATACTGATAGCTGCACTGGTAGCACACAGCTTTCTTGCGTCCTATCGCATACTTTACTTATGTATCTTTAGCTTTTACAATCCATTATTGCCTTGACCCAATTTATTTATCCCCCCCCTCTTTAAATCTGTAAAAATGTTTTTTTTTCTCTATACATGAATAAAAGTATCAATTTAGTAATACCTATTTAATGTTTGCAGATAGATGGTAGAAATTAATAAGGGACTATCAATGGGTTACTTCTGACAAACCAACCAAATTCCTTAAGAAATCGGATGAATACTCTTAAAGAGATAGGTGTTAATAAAAACAGTTTGTGCGCATGTGGAAGAGAAACCCATTGGCGCAAAAGGTTAAAATTAATATGGGATTAACAACGGACCATTCACACGAGTAGCTTTTAAGATATGTTGGTACGCAAAAATGTTGACGGATAGATCGGCAGACAGACATGCAGATAATGTTCCAAATGTTTCCGATGTTTTAAACGGATTTCTATCCATGAAGTTTTATCACAATGCATCCATTTCCTTCGGTAAAGCTACGGCTTCCTAGGAACGATGCCGTTATCTCTAACAGCAGTAATATAGCGATAGATGGCGTCACCAAAACGCTGGCAATAGCTAGATTAGCTAGCATAGCTTGTAGCGGTGAATATTTAATGCTATAAAATTAGTGCAAACTTAATGTGAACCAGCAAAGAGTATGTTGAAAAATAATTATAATATGTTGAAAAACCTGATTACATGTTCAGTAAATGTAAAGATAATATTTTTTGATTGAGTGTCCTTACTTATCTTCACAAGTATATACAGGGTGGTCCAAAAGTCCCCCCCCCCCTCTTAACTTTTGAACGGTTTGAGATAAATTAATGATATATGGGGGACCCGTACCATGTAAAGGGAAGTTTATTTTTATGCAATAGCGCACTAGAGGTAACCCCCCACTTTGCCCCTAGGCCACCCAACTTCAAAATTTCAAATTGGAGTGTATATTTTTGATAGCTTATTTGGATTCTACGGTGAAAAATAATACAATTTTACTAGAAACTTTTTTTTCTATCTCCAATATTTTGCCCCCTATAGAGGGGCAAATATAGCAAAATAATCATTCCAAAAATACGTTGAAAAATCTAAACGGATAGAGATAAATTAAGGAAACTTATTTTCATGCAATCGCATACTAGGGGCAACCACCCATTTTGCTCCCAGGCCACCTAACTTCAAAATTTCAGACTGGAGTGTATATTTTTGATAAAAGATTTAGATTCTACGGTGAAATATAAGAATATTTTACTTCAAACTATTTTTCTATCTCCAATATTTTGCCCCTACGAGTATATGGGGAAAAAGTATAAAAATTAAAAATGGAAGATTTCAGCGCCTGGGGGCAAAATGGTGGTTGCCCCTAATACGCGAGTTGATGAATACATATTTCCCTTTGCATTGTACAGATCCTCCAAGTTCCATTACTTTATTTAAATCGTTTAGATTTTATAATGATATAGGTATTATTTTTTTACAATTTTCGAAGGGTAATTTTTCTATTTTTGCTCCCCTATAGGGGGCAAAATAATAATGGAAATAAAAAAAAGTTTCAAGTAATTTTTTTTTTCACCGTAGAATTCAAATATGCTATCAAAAATATACACTCCAATTTGAAATTTTGTTGGGAGGCCTGGGTGGTTGCCCCTAGTCCGCGATTGCTTGAAAACAAACTTCCCTCTACATGGTACGGATCCCCCAAGTTTAATTAATTTATCTCAAACCGTTCAAAAGTTAAGAGGGGGGGGGACTTTTGGACCACCCTGTATTTAATATTTCTTCTAGGCATATTGGCTTTTTGTGTCTACTATATGATTCCAATAATCAATTTTAAAGTTCGTTGAATTGACTGAGATTTTGAGGTAATCAAACATAATAGATGGACAGTCTAGAAATATAAGTCACTGAAGATAGCCGTCATGCATTTATAAACTGTTTTATAATATAGTATTTCGAGGCTGAAACCGGTCTGATTTATAATAAATTAAAAATTGTGGTAATGACCAATAAACCTATATTTTATAATTACAGTGTTTTATTTTTTACAACAAGTGATATAAACGATTCATTGCTAATATTGCCTAGATCGTCAATTATCTACCGTAATTATACACGATGCAAGACTCAATGTCGTACACATCTGGTCACCGTTAAGTCAGCCGTCAAATTAAGTCTGCCGCGTCACGACATATTACGCCCTCTAGATAGTGGCACCGCTCTCCTAGGAAACCATAGCTTAAGCTTGGAATTAAGTCATATTTTGTTAAAAGTAATTCAAATGTATCCTAACAGATTTAAAAAATGTTGCTGTTAGTTTGCTTCCAAGCTCACTAAATTTATGATCATGTTGTAAAATTTAAGAACGAAAATTTCCGAGACCGAAATGCGTTTTAGACGCATGAAGAAACAATTTTGATCCCTCATTGATGGTTTTCATTGGGATTGAAGGTCTCTTACACAGACATTCTTTCTCATCGCGCCATCATAGGCAAAATCTCATATATTTAAATCCAACTCATTATATTTTATATTATTTTTTATTTATGTACTCATAGACCATTCGACTAGCCCAGGGGAAGCTATATGTCACACTAATTGACATTTTTTTCCTGGAAAATTTTTAAATTAGCAGTTATCCGCCAAGGAGAAGAAGCTGATGAGTATCTAAGTTGACAGTGTTAGGTCAGGAGAAAGTATCACTTGGCGGGACAGAAAGTTGATTTCACAACTTTTTTGGATCACAGACTTGGCGGGGTGTTTTTTTACCACAAAAGTGGTTTTTGGTCAGATATACATGTTTGTGTGAGTGTGTATTCATGCTTACTGAATTATTTACGTTGAAACCATATATTTATTCCTTAAACTTATCAAAGTAAGGACATGATATACAGCTTCTTACATAATACTAAAGTAATTTGATATAAATTGTATAAAGCAAAACTGCAAAGTTCGCAAACTTCTTCTTTTTTAAATTCATTTTCACGTGATGAAAAAGCAATGTTTTAAAGAAGTTACTTCTCGCCCTCCATACAACTAAAACACTTGAATCGCGTATTTTTTAAACGATTTTTTTTAAAGATCTGACAAAATTTATGCTTTTATGTACCGATCTGTACTGACCTAATTTATTCATATTATTTTTTTAGTTTCATCTGCTTTAAGAAAATTCTACAAAGATGTTTGTTAAAACAACTTAGTCCGGGGCGTTTGAAATTCTACAAAGATTTTTAGTAAAACAACTTAGTCCGGGACGTTTGGTATGCAATTTTTTTTATGTTAAATTCAAAACAATTATTAATTATTATAAAGCAAAATTTAATTTAATATTATTCATTGTTGCAAACTTGTTTTTTTTTGCAAATATTTTGTTGTCATTAATTAATGTTATAAACATTGGATGTAATTTATTTAGACATTGCTCTCACTTTCTGCGTAATTCACTTGATACAATTAAATCAATTGCAATGACAAAGTTGGTATTATAGTGCACGTATGATATTTTTAACAAAGAAAATATAGTAAAATAATTCAATGTATTGCTAAACAAATATTTTACTTCTTTAAAACAGACATATTCAAATATGATATGTTTTAATTAATGAATATTCTTGCAAGATTAATTGAAAAAATGCATAAAGAAAAAAATTAGCAAACAAATGGAGAAATAAAAGCGTATAAAAATAAACTTGTGTTGTCATGTAGTTTCGTTTATTTTAATTTAGTTTTTTAAAAGTTTTCCCCTCAATAGAATAAGCAGTTAAGTAACGTAAAATTTTTTTTGTTTTAATTAAATTATTAAGTGAGGAAATTAATTCATCATTTAAATGTATTAATAAATTTTTTGAGACAATAATTTATAATTAGAAAAGAAATAATAGGGAATGACAATTTTTTTTTGTCTCAACTGTCAACAATAAAAGAATAAAAAAAAGGATCGTAAAAGTTAGAATAAAGTAAAAAAAAGGATTGTATTTACGTTGACGGTTGGGTGGCGAAGGGGGCGGTACGATGCCGGGGTGGTCGTCTGGCGGTAACTGATAAGGCTGGGGGCGGCTCAGAGCCCGACCTGGAGGCGGGAGAACTCCGGCGGAGGAAATAAGTACTAGAGTATATACCATTGGGGGCCTTGTATAGAGAGGGGTGTGAGCGGCCTGCGCCAGATGTCGCGGAATGGCTTGCAGAGGACTGGCTACCCCCAACCCCCAGGGAGAGAACCGAGGGAGAAATGAGCTGCACAGGTGGTTCTGAGTGGTTTGGATAATGGGTCTGTCTTTCCTCATTGGATCTAGTGACGGCGTCTAACAGCATGCTTGATGCTCAAGAATTGAAATCCACGGAGGCCACTTAGAAGGATTATTATTGGAGAAGAAATGGAAAAACAGGACATGAGGCCAGGACTGGAAACAGTGGTAATTGAAAGTGACATCTCGTGGCGAACATTAAAGCACAGTATAAAATCTTCACTCAACGAGAGCATTTCCTTGTATTCTTACATCCCTTGCCCTATAATATTGCAGATTTAAGAATCTTACGCACCGAAAACAAATATTGTTCGTTGGCAAATTTCTTTGGTCATCATGCTATAGAAATTTAGAAATCTAATGATAATTTCGTGTAAGAAGCCACGCCTGTTCTTTGACTGAGATGTCTAATTGTCTGAACACATCAAGTTTCTACTACAATCTATAGTAACTCCTATAATTTATAGGAATGGTTATAAATATTAATAGAATAAAAAACAAATCAAATATTAATGAAGATATAGAAGAGAAACCGAGGCACCTGATTCTGATTATAAAAGCAAGATCGATCTTTTTCCCATCCGAATATGTTTAATAATGATTTTAGGGAGATATTAATGGATATCTTAGAGTAGAAACACTCATTTAAATATGCTCCATTGATTCTTTATTACTAAATTAAATTTACTTCTTCAGAGCTTCGCAATACCTCGAGACAAAACTTCACCAACCTGTGATAATAATGTATTATATGATTACATTAATATATTAGGACATTTTTATTAGCACCGATAGAGCCAAAGGTGTACCTTGGAGTTCTCTGATAGTTTGGTACTCTTATAGTATTTGTACCCCCCCCCCCCCCCCCCCCCCTCTGACAAAAGTTTTTTATTTAGAAATATAATGCAAGCATGGAAAATAAAAAAAATAATCTTAAAATTCTGCTTGTTCTATGGATTCTAACAATAATGACAAATTAAAAATAATAAGAATAAGCTACAAGTTTGAGGGGAATCTTCTCTTCTGAAGAGCCCCTGTCGGGAAAGGGATTTTCACCTAATAGGAAATGTCAGTTCCTTATCCTCATCTGCCGTCAAAAGGTGCGTTCATAGAACCCTTAGAGACGTCATCGCAGGTTTCTTCCAAGCTACGCTCTGTTGAGATTATAATAAAAAAAAAACAAAGCCGATTCGTCCATTTATCTGTTGTTCTGAAAGAATATAATATATTCTTTCAGAACAACAGATAAATGGACGATTCGTGAATATCGATCAGTGAATATTATTCACTGTTGCAAGTTTTCTTGTGATTTAACAATATACTTTGTTAGCAGTTCAATTTGCGTTATATGTAGTTTATGATTGCTCCTCAATAAAATGCTATGCATCAAACATCATTCCAATGCAAGTAAATGCATAATGCATTGATAGCATTGTTATTATTATATCATTGATTTATTTTATTCTTTTGATAATGATCTTCTTCAATGATATCTTAACAATATACAGACCTAGTAGATATTGAATTTCAATTGAACTAGTGAGTTTTCCATTTATATAATTTTGCAGCATATACTGATTGATACAATCAGTCATAACTTCTATTAGTTCTTCAGGTATATACTTAAAGAAATATTCTGTTGAGGAACGTACATCCACAGCCATCAATCGAAGGCTAGGTTAATCTTTCTGAGTTTTTACCTGGGCTATCCTTTTAACATTATGACTATAACATGATGACCTCCTCCAAAGCTTCATATTTTAACAAAATAAATTAGGTAACACAAATTTTATGAAATAAAAATTATGGCCAATATATTGGACATTACATATAAACACGTGAGGGCTCCCCTAGTGCCCAGTGTTCATTATTCTGGACATGTTTAGAATTTCATAATTAAATCTACATAATTTTTGTATTCATTTTTTGTATTCGAATTTCATTTTACAACAAAGAGCTCTATAGAATTTAACATAAAAGCAGGAGTACCCCAAGGCTCAATAATAGGCCCAAATATATTCAACAAGTCATGTCTGGTATCCCAATAACAGAAGATGTGGAACTATCTATCTTTGCAGACGACCCAGCGTTATATTGTAGTTCTTGGAGATTGGACACGATTACCAACAGATTAAGTAAAGCCTTTAAAAGAATGTATTGTTATTTCACAAAATGAAGAATAAAGCTAAACCATAATAAAACCGAAGCTATAGTCTTTACGAGACGTCGTCCACAAATGCAAGATCATCTAGATTTACAAGGAACAATTATCGGCTGGAAAATCGAAATCAAATATTTAGGATTGAATCTCGACAAAAAATTAAATTTTACTACCCATATTAAAACTATCTTAAATAAAATAAACAGCACGCTCTACCGACTCTATCCGATATTCAGTAAAAGATCATTTATGAGTATAAAAAAAACAAAAAACAACTCATAATCTACAAACAAATAATCAGACCAGACGTTGAACGACAGACCGACCGACAGATGAACAGACCGACAGACAGACACGGAACCAAAAATGATCCCTGATGTCTGAAACGGATTGCTGTCTTGGAATTTTTGAAATCTGAAACCTAAAAATTGTTCGTTCTTCAGTACGATCACATAGCTTCTGTTACCTTTGGTAAGCTCGGAAGCAAGAATTATAATGAGTTACTTACCGTAAGCTATTAAGATGACGCGTAAAGTAGTTGTGTGCAACTTGATATAAAATACATCTAACAGAAAGAGAGACCAACATAATATTACAATATTTACCTAAACCTTGTATCAATATTGAAGAACGGTCTCTAATACTGAGGAACAGTCTCTAAAGCTGATTTTAAGCTACTTCTTTAGATTGTTATTCCTTTTTGTTTTTTAGGGTTTCGTTGGTAAAACCAAAAAAAAGAAACCCTTATAGTTTCGTTCCTGTGTCTGTTTGTCACTCTGTACGGTTCCAATAACTTTTGAATCAAAAGAGATAAAAACGTGAAACTTTCCAGTATAAAAGACCGTTTTGACGCGCACACAGGAAAAATATAGCAATCTCAATATTATCAGCTGTTCAAATTCAAAATGGCGGATAATTCACGTCGCGAAATTATTTTTTTTAAAATTTTGAGTGGGGTATCAAATGAAAGGTATTGAAGAGTAGATTAGAAATATATATATATATATATATATATATATACCACTTAGGGAAAGTGCCTCATTTTCGGCGCCATTTTGTCAAAAAACATCGAAATTTTGCGTGCGTACACCCCCCCCATGTGTACACCCCCCCCATGTGTACACCCCCCCCCCCCCCTCCCTAAAATCGTATTTCCGCTGTTACTAAAAATATAGAAAAATATGCAAAATGAGTGGTCTGCTGGGCCATAGAAAAAATAAGATTAGCAATTTGATCTGATTTACAGGAAATCCAAGATGGCGGATAATTCATGTCACTCAAAAAAAAAAATGTTTTTTAAATTTTGAGTGGGATATTAAATGAAAGGCATTGAAGAGTAGATTACAAATATATATACCACTTAAGAAAAGTGCTTAATTTTCGGTGCCATTTTGTTAAAAAACATCGAAATTTTGCGTGTCCCCCCCCCCCCCCTAAAAACGTATTTCCGCTGTTACTAAAAATATGCAAAATTTGCGGTCTGCTGGGCCATAGAAAAAATAAGATTATCAATTTGATCTGATTTACTGGAAATCCAAGATGGCGGATAATTCATGTCACTCGAATTTTAATTTTTTATTTTTATTTTGAGTGGGGTATCAAATGAAAGGTATTGAAGAGTAGATTACAAAAATGTATAACACTTGTTGTTAACGTTTAATTTTGCTCGTCATTTTGTCAAAAAAAGCAAAACTTTTCTCCCCTCCCCCCTTACTAATTTTGTGTTCACAATACCAACGAAACCCTTTTTACGTGAGACTTCACGCCTTACCAATTTATTAGAGTATAAATGACTGACTAAATAATTATTAAGTCAAAGGGATGTTTAGCCCAACATACTTTGGGACAAAGGAATATCAGAATTCTGTTTTCATAAGGGGAGTAACATTCTAAAGAAGAACATTCTGTACACCTTCTTTAATTGTTACTCCCCTATGTTTTTTTTATAACGGGAGTTGCAATCTAAAGAAGTGCCAGTTTTAATTAATAGATACCAGGAAATAAAGCTTTCTATAGACATTTACTGTATACTGTACACTGGACCTAAAAGGAATGGCTTCTCTAAAACGCGCGATAAATTATATTGGGTTGTTACTCATGTAATCCACATGATCATTGAAGGGTGTCGACCAAAATTGGTCGACAGCCTTCAAAGCTCACCAGAAACCAAGCCACCGAGCCAGTTCTTGTATCCGCGTGCTCTCTGGTCGGTATATATTTAAGCTACTATGGGACCGATCAACGAGTCCTTTGGCCAGAGGGTCATAAGTAGTACCCTGCTAAGTTCAGTAATTTTTTGGGGAAACATTTTATTCTATTTGTCGTCCTTGTTCAGTCGAGCTGCCCATGTTGTAAGAGATCTTCTTGATTGTTTCTGCCTGTTGGTCTTCCATTGGGTAAGCTTCGGGCCACCTACTGGATCGGTCATACATGGACTGATGAGAAAAGATCATTTCCTTCGTATAATGGAAGAGGACTAACCATTTCTTGATATATGTGGTGAAACCAGTCAGTCGGTAGAATGACGACAGCAGAGTTTTTGGTGTTTTAAAACTTTAGATTTCTAAAAATCCACGCAAACGCATGCCCCTGCATTGTATTCGCTCTTTAAGTCTGGTAAAAAATTTGTTCACCCACTAATATAAATTTAGTAGTTTGTTAAATGCCTAGATCTGACATTTGATGGATGGAATGAAAATCAGATTTCCAGAATGAATTTGGAATATATGGCCAAATTATGCTCAAAAATGCTTTTATACATGTTCCTGTTGTAAACTATGTTTATGAATGTTGGGCAGTCACCGATAAACAATAATTTAAGCTTGCAAAACTCGAAAATAAGGTATCTATGTTAGGTAAAAAGGAACAATAAAAAGAGATGAAATTAGAAATCAGACCTTCTGAGATAAACTCCAAATCTGCTCCATTAAATACTAGTCCAAACTAAACGAATGATACGGTTTGAACTTATCACAAGAATGGATAAAGATAGATCACCAAAACTATGAAGCCAAGACCATGAAGGAAGAAGACCTCGGCGTTAAGGAGAACCACATGGGATGATAACTTCAAGATCATACCCCACAAGCGTGAGGTGCCCTGGACCCAATCAAAAGGTTAGCTGAACTGAAGAACGCATTCTTGGAAAACGATAACGACTCAAAGAGGAATAATTTGTTTAAAAACCTTAAAATGATATTGCATAAGTAAATACTATTATATAAAGTGGTAAAGTATATATTATATAAAGTGGTAAAGTATTTAAAGAGGTTTTAAGATGAGTCGGTACAAAGATAAGTGCGACACAATATGGCAAACAACTACAGCCTGTCTAAGTAGGAAAGCCACGGTCCCAGAAAAATATTCCTCCCCGGTAGGTTTCCAGCTTAGGGTGCTTTACATAAAAATTACTCTCCATTCCGAGAAAAAGTTTCCACCATAGCAGGTTTTCAGCTTACAAAAGTTCCAGATTAGACAGGGTTTACGTATTTACTTAACTAGTTGCAATTTTAACCACTGACATTAATTATTACATAACTAACTACGCATATGTATTAATTAACTTAGTTCGTTTGTATGTTATTATAATCAATTTTAGATTGAAAATGGTATTGCTAAATATTGTGGGAGCGATAATAACATTTCTATGCATAGACATAGTGGTAGATAATTTATATTCTTTATCTTACTGATTACTCCCAAGTAGTAGTAGTAGTAGTAGTAGTAGTCTAGTACTTCCTACTAGAACGGGTAGGACGAACCACTTGTTCGAACCTCGCAACTAGGCCATCAACTCCCAAGTAACTTTTTAACAGAAATAATCTTATAAATTAGGTACACTTTGATGTTTTATTACAGATTCCCCCGGGAATAGTTCTTAGTACTGCTTAGTTAATCTAACCGATGGTAGCCAAAACTTAGTATTTTACTAAAATAGTAGGGAAGTTTGAGCGTATGTTTTATCGAGTTAAACCACCTCGCTTTTTTCTCTAGTCTAGTCTGAGATATCAAGGACTTCGCTAGTGCTCATGGTAAAGCCTAAAGAGTTGAACACGGCCGGTCGGTTTTTAGCAGTGCCTGTTGAGATGTGGGGGTATGGTATGCCTAGGGGAGTGCTATTTGTCTGTCCGTTGCAGGAGGTGCCCCCTCCCCGTGCCGCTTCTTCTTAGCTGCCAGGGGGGTTGGAGGTCCCCTAGACCCCCTGTGAAACTTGCCCCCTTCCTCCACCCTCCTGTCAATTCCAGGACCTCTCTCAAATACATCTCACACCGACCCCTATTTATATTCAACACTCGGCAAGGAGTCGATCCAACGCGTCAAACGCCCAAAGCTCAAACCTCTCTCCGAAGGCCGGATTTAATCGCCTTATTCCGTTCCAGGCATCGTTCTTTGGCTGAGTTAAAAACCTCACCTCTACTCCTTATCCCCCCCCCCTCCCTCCCTTGCAATATCCTTCTAATTTACAATCCTCGTAATAACCCTTGACTTTTTTAAGCCCTTTTTATTTTTATAAATGCACGCACTAGTTTTTCTGCTGACTTAGATTCGATTTAACGTTATTTACTCACTCCTTTAAAAAATCAATATAATCCACATGTTGCGGTAATGGTAATAACATCTATGACATTGTTTAGCAGTGAATAATAATATTTAAGAAAACAGCAGTGTAACAAATGTGCTAACAAGTTATATTCAAATAAAAATAAACTGAAATCTAGTCACGGATTAACAGAAACTGCAGGCAAATTAACCAATACTAGGAAAGTTCTAAGATGGAATACAACTAAAGAACTACATAAATGAAATTTGTGTGGATTTTAGGTTTAATTAAACACTTAAAAAGTTGATTGTCCGAAAAAAAGTCATATTCAACAAATCATTCTAATAAATGTATGGGTATTTATGTATATATATATATATATATATATATATATATATATATATATATATATATATATATATATATATATATATATATATATATATATATATATATATATATATATATATATATATATGTTATTGTGTATATATATTACGTATATAAACTATTATAATATATATATATATATATATATATATATATATATATATATATATATATATATATATATATATATATATATATATATGTGTGTGTGTGTGTGTGTGTGTGTGTGTGTGTGTGTGTGTGTGTATTTATGTATGTGGTATGATAAAATTTCGACGAAAGTAATTTAAGTAAAGTTATTAAGAGTTAATTAATCTGTTGGGGTTTACCTTGTGATTTAAGGTTGTGAATAAAATGATCACTGGCTTAAACATAGGATGTGGTGGTTAGAGGTTAGAGGTGCTATACACACATTTAATGTTATTTATTTAATGCTTTTTCTTTTTTATACGTCCACAGAGGAAGTATTGAGTTTTAATGGTATCGAATTAAAAATGCTTTGAAATAAGATTTTATTGAATTTACACTTTTTCCCAATAAGTTCCTAAAACGATCTGAGTTTAGAAAAAGGATTTTATAAAGAATTGAAATACATTTCCTTTCCCCCATTATAGTCGGAGTAAATGAGCAACTAGGAATGTTTGCAAATTATTTTATCTAAGAGGAGGGGATGTAAAAATAAGAGAGGGGATTTTGGAAACTATATGGCATATAGATATTCCCACTTATCAAAATAACCATAAGGTTTATTGATGTTTGTTCATAAACCTATCACATTAAAAATATTAAATTAAAAACGGTCAGTATAGCGACTTAAAGTTATGAATAAATTTACTTTTTTTTCTCTTGAAAGTAAAGAAAATTAATATTTATTATTATAAAGTAACATACAAAAATGGTTGCCGATGCAGCCAGATGGTCAGTGGTCAGGGAATGTTAAGCCGTTGCTTGAGTTTAGTGAGTCTCTGGTATGCGTTCCTCATGTAGTCGAAGCGATAATGTGGAACCCATCTACCTTCAGATTCACCCTTGATCATGAGCTCCATGTAATGATCCTTGTTGTACTCCGTCTTGTAGTAGGTCATCGGCGACGGCTCCTATTATAAATATATAATATAATACCAAAAAGCCATTTGCAGGTCTTAAAAATAAGTAAAGCCGAAATCAAACTACAGAAATGAGGTACCTACTCAATTAAGAGGGCAAAAATAGAAGAAATGGTGTCTCATATTCTTTTCTATATATGTCATGGTATTTTAAATGTATATAAATTAATGAAATTTTCTAATAACCGTTTAACTATATTTATTTTAATGAGAAATATGCTAATTTTCTTTTTTTTATATCAACCTTCTACTTTAAATATTAAACAGCTTTTTATTTATTCAAATGTATCTGAACATAGCTTTAAGGTAAGATACGAAGGCAATCTTGATATTACATTGTTGTATTTAACCAATTTTGATAATAAATCCTGTTACTTAATGGGCAACTTAGAAAAAAATTGAAGAATATACCATAGACTAATAAAGGTATTCTAAGAGCACGATAGAAAAAGCCTGCTATCCCAAGGGCAATCGTGACATCATCTTGTTACTCTAACTAAAGGCTCTGAGACATTTACTCTAAGAGCTCTGAGAGTGCCCTTTGAGTACCTCTGTCACTCAAAGGGCACTGTGGCATAGATACTCTAAGGTCACCTGGACATAAAGTAGCCTGAGTAAGTTAACTGCTTACTGTTAAGGGCCGTTAGATTACACATTAATTAAAGGCATCAATTTTATAATATTGTCATGTTTTGTCTTATTATTTAAGTATATTAAAATAAGCAGTTTTTCTTTATTTGTTTAAAAAAAATTGTTGTTGGATTTTTGTAGAGAGTTGAGTGCTTCAGATAAAACTGAAATTGTGTTGGATTGTCTTAGACTAAGTTTGAAGTGGTATTTCTTTGTATAAGTTGTTGAGTATGACGGAGTAGTGAGGTATAAGTAGTGTGTGGGTGAGTGTAAACACGCAGAGGGCAGCCGGTGCCTCGCAGACTGTGACCCTATCTCCCTTGATTCTCTAATATGGACTAATATCATGCCGTACAGTACAATATGCCACATACCCCCGACCTACAGCCAATAGTGAATAGATTCTGCACCACTCCTAGCCACAACCTCTACTCTCCTTCCACGCCTTTCATACAACTTTCATTAAAAAATATATATACATATATTATATATATATATATATATATATATATATATATATATATATATATATATATATATATATATATATATATATATATATATATATATATATATATAAGAAATATATTCATTTATGAACGCTGAATAACATTCAAAGAACTTTCTTATTGGATTATCTAATAACAAAGACTACCAGCCGACATGATCATGTCATAGGTCAGCATGTCAACTCCTAACACTTGTATTGTTTGGTTGACGAGACTGACAGACGCATCTTCTCTTTTTCTATTCAGGTATTATATCCTGTTTTATTCGGAGTTTTTCTTCCCGTATCGAAAATGCCTCACTAGTTCACAGATCTAAGATAATGCTTGTATTTTCTCTACAAGTCTGAAAAGAAATTTAAAATTGAAGGCTTCTAGTTCATATTGGGGTGGTGAAATTAACCAATTGTTAGTTAATTATTAAGATGTACGCTGTATTTATTACTAAAATTTTATATTTAAATTTGAAAGAGTTACTAAAGTTATTTAAAGAGTAAGTTATTCAAAGAGAAAGTTAAGCACGAGTATCATATAAAGACTGAACATGCGTTACATCCATGTATTTAATTTAGACCTGCGACACATATATGTAAAGTTGGTTAAGATTGGTGTTTTACATCTTGTTAATCTTAAACTTATCACGAGTTTTTAGAAATTAAAGCAAGCTCTTACATTAGGAAAAGCATTAGGTTTCGGTAATGGTGGAAATTCCTCCATCAGAGTTTTATTCCTCAATCGGTCCATCGTATCCATTTTAGTCATCACTCTGAACCAGAATGCCGCAATCAATAAGAAAATCTAAAAACAAATTAATTTATTTGTTATTTATTTAAATCAGATTAGATAAAAAATAAATAAAATGGTACACTTCGTTGAATTAAAATAGTGGCTATATGAGTTGTTTTAACAATTTAATAAGGGTAATGATGCATTGCAAAAAATATAATCATGACACTTTATAAATGTCCCTCAAAGTCTAATACATTTAAATTGTTGAATTTGTATCGTGAAATACATTTTATAGAGCATTTTACACTTTCAGGTATTTATTTAGCCATCTCTGACTCAGACCAGCTCTGATTCCGTATAAAACCAATGGTCTTAACATGGTTTATGGTTTTGTACCTTCTATGTTCTCCAGGTCAAAATGTTTTTAGTTTAAAGCAGCACGTGTTTCGTGCATTAGTCCTAGCCGGATTTAATTATTTCCCGTGATCTATGATCACCAGATATTCAAAAGTAGCTACCTTCTATAAAATATCATAGAGTCGTCTATTTCTCATTTTTTTTTTTAATTTATTTATTTTTATTGTAAGTTAATCAGTCCAGCACGCTCAGCTGAGTGAAAACTCTCATGCTGCTCTCAGGGTAACAAAAGGATTAGATCATCAACATATGCAAGGAATTAATTCATTCTGTTGATCAGAGAACTCATTCACCTCAATATCACCAACTACTCTTTTCAGGATCCAAAACTGTTTACGATCAACTAAAAATTTTGAATAATGAATAAATATGTTTTGAAAAATGAAAATTAATAATTTTACCTTCCAAATGTTTATACGAGTGGCTCATAAACTTTCTTTAACTTCAAATAATTGATTTTGCCCACATATTCGTTGCAAAAGCTTCAATAAACGTGAAAATTTTAATTATTATCTGTTTTTGAATAAGCAACTAAATAAATGTTTTAAACAGCAATGTTAAAATATTTCAATTAATCTCCCTTTCCAAGGAACTATGCCATTGTATTATATTAAGTCCATTTCTCCTAATCAATGCAAATAATTCTTGATGTTGATATCACTGGTTCACGCATGTTATGAACAGTTCTCATTTAATGTTTCTCGCTAACCTCCCTCAATTCTGATATTCAAAACCAGATTCACAACATTTTGCTGAAGGCATTGCCTGAATCTCCAGACAATAAATATTGATTATTATGCTCTGACCCCTTAAAAGATGAGAACAGTTAAACTAATTAATTAAAGCTATTACAATTGATATTCTAAGGAAAAAAATATTTAAATTAAATTAAGGACTAAGAATAATGTGGTTCATAGCTATAAGGAAACATCTCCCAAGGAAATGTTAATGAGCATTGAATAATGAATAAATTATTGGTATAGAAAAGAGTTTGGTGTTATAAAAATTAAATATGATGAGTCCGTTAGTGTTTTAGGACTTTCAGTTTTAACATTAACATTAGAGTATCTTTAGTTACCTTGTAGTTTTACTACTTTCTCTTGCCTTTTATAAAATTTATCTACAAGTCAGAGCGTCTTTTCCTAGGAAGAATAAAAGTAATTGATCTCAAGGAAGGAAGGGATCACCGTTGGTATCTCTCACTCACACAAATTGTGCAGCTAATTGCAGTGTGCAAACACAGTATTGTTATTACTAATGTGTTTTGCCACCAGGCAAATATGGCGGTGTGAGGGCACGCTCGTCTCTGATAAGTCCTATATCTGATCTTCTTGGTCTGGTATAGGTCCAGAGTTGGGTGGGCATCGTCATGGGCCCCAGATGAGTCGGGCGCGACGAAACGATGCAAGACACAGCATAATGCCGAGCCAACATCTTGATGACGTAGTCTGATATTGGAACAGTTCCTATGTGCCATTTTTACGGGCACATCCCTTGGTGTCTCTCAATCACACAAATTGTTTAGCTAATTGCAGTGTGCAAACACAGTATTTTTATTGCTAATACACACACACACATATATATATATATATATATATATATATATATTAAAACACTGAAAAAAACCCAGGGTTCGGTCACAAAACAAAAACCAACTCACACCACTCACAACATACTTAAAAACCCGACGTTTCGGCTTTATTTAAAACCTTCTTCAGAGGATCTAAAACAGAAGAAATACAAAAGGTTTACAAAGAATGCAACTAAATATAAGAGAAAAGTTAACAGAAAAACTCTTATGGAAGCGCAAAGATTTTAACTTACATTAAGAAACGTTGAAGTGAGAATTAATATAATAACTAATGGAAAGAAAACATTAATTCTCACTTCAACGTTTCTTAATGTAAGTTAAAATCTTTGCGCTTCCATAAGAGTTTTTCTGTTAACTTTTCTCTTATATTTAGTTGCATTCTTTGTAAACCTTTTGTATTTCTTCTGTTTTAGATCCTCTGAAGAAGGTTTTAAATAAAGCCGAAACGTCGGGTTTTTAAGTATGTTGTGAGTGGTGTGAGTTGGTTTTTGTTTTGTGACCGAACCCTGGGTTTTTTTCAGTGTTTTAATAACTATTCGCGGTCGTGTGTTGTTTCGTTTATTATATATATATATATATATATATATATATATATATATATATATATATATATATATACCGTATATATATAAATATATATATATATATATATATATATATATATATATATATATATATATATATATATATATATATATATATATATATATATATATATATATATATATATATATATATATATATATATATATATATATATATATATACGGTGTGATCAAAAGTATTCGACCTTAATTTTTTTTGGCCAAACAAAGGAAGCTGTGGGGGCGGGGCTTGGTGTATGGTTGCAGGCATGCCTAGTGAGAATGCTCATTTTTTTGTACGTCTGCAAGACGAGTCAGTCGGCGCCGCGGTAGGCTATTAATTAGTGAGCCAGTGCGAGTGAGTGTCGTCGCATTTTTCTTTCTGACAAAATAACAGAAAAAGTCGAAAAGCGTTACGGCAACCATTTTTTTTAAGCTTGGCAATTCTCAAATGGAAACAATCCGCAAGATTTAACAAGTCAGAATCACCAACTTCATAATTTCAAATTGGAGTGTATATTATTAATAGCATATTTGGATTCTACGGTGAAAAATAATAAAATTTTAACTTTCTTTTCTATCTCCAATTTTTTGCCCTCTATAGAAAGATGGAAAAATAACCCTTTCGAAAATAGTAAAAAATAAGACATATTGTTGTAAAATCTAAACGTCTAAGAAAATCTAACGTTTGAGATGAACCCCCAGTTAGCATTGCCTCGTTTATACCTCAGTGGGCGTAGAAACGTACTTTACCTGTGTGCATTGGACCATAGACCCAATTCACACAGAAGAGGTGACTGGGGGAGGTGCGGCGCGGGTGAGGTGTAAGTCTAGGAGTGAAGCCTAATGTTTCTACGCCTGCCCTATGTAAATCTATGAGGCAATAGGCAATGCACACTGAGGTGGCGAGGCACAGGCGCGCTCTCCCTCCTCTCCTCCACGCCTGTTTATTCTCACCCTCTTGAATCTTTTTGAAGAAGCGAGTCTCTTACGTACCACGTACCACCCGTTCAATACAGTTTTTTACTATGGCGTATTATTATTGGCTTGTGGTGACTGCCCACTGCCCTTTCTGTAGAGTTTCTACTTTGCCAAGCCTCGCCTGCGCCACATTTCTACCTGTCACCTCTTCTGTGTGTATTGGGCCTCGCGTTCTCTGCCTCAAACGAACATTTGTTTTACAATAATGATAGTGTTAATAGACTTGAAAAGTGGCCAATTCTTCCTACAATAATCTTACAATATTATCCTTTCTGTTTTCCTTATGACTTTGACCTTTACATAAACCCATCCTTTTCCATCAATTTCTATGTCATAGGTATGTTAGAATTTCAAGTTAAGCCTATTATTAAATTCACTAAAAATGGGTAATTAGGCTAACATAGTTGAGAACCTAGTGACAGTCGATCACCAGAGGCTCTCTTAAAAATTAAGTTACCATTGAAGGCTAAACTAAAACTGAGGAAGCAACTTTTAAAAAATTTACTTACATGACAAAGTGCTAGTTTCCATAATGTGGATACGATGATTTTAGGATAAGGGGCAAGATATTCAGCTTCATTTTCAGCACATCCACTAATGCTGTACCAGACACCGTAATGTGGACACTTTACCAATACTAGTTTATCCGGATTTTCCCGAGGATCACAACAAGATTCGGGTATCGTCTTATTAGCATCAGTGTAGTCCTTAGGTCCGTTGGCACCACAACACTTCAACTAGGACAGGTACATCGGTACATCACACAAATAATATCTCCTCTCTTGTTAAGTACCAAGTTTTGATTTTCTTTTTGCTCTACTTACATGGATCTGAATATTATCAAGATTGCGGATGGACTCAGGACTCGAATCTAATACCATTTTCTGCATCGATTTCAAAAGTTCATTCTTTATAAATGGTTTTGAATAACTGGCGAAATAGGCAATGAAGAATAATTCACTGAATACCAAAACCACCACGAAATACCAAAGCTGCAAAAATGATAAATCTTAAAGTTCACTCTAAAACTAATTGATTGGTAATAAATTCCATTTTAAAAAAACAGAACCTTACCTCTATTTTATTTTGTCCTAATAGTCCTATTACATTTATAGACTGATTAGATAAGATGCATAGACCATAAAACCAAAACGATTTTAATGGTAATAATCGGTACACATTATATTCAAAGCGTCAATATTGATTTTGTAAGTGCATAACTAAACGCTTTATTCGTTCTGAATGAATGAAGAAATGAGTTAGTAAAATATCTAAACGGAAGGGATTGGAAGAAATTTAATTGGATTAGTGAGATTAGAAGTATAGATCTAAAATGCTAAACTATTTTAATTTTTAAAATGTCAACAAAAAATAATATTGGTATATTAAAGAGTAAGAAAAACAAATAATAATAGTCCAGGAGATAGCGTGCAAAAAAGTGACTGACCATCATCAACTAGAATTTTGTGTATAATTTAATCTTTTGGTGCTTTTTAAGAATATGTGGTCGGCTAAATTCGTCTGCGGGGCATTGCTTGGCAATAGGCATTTGAAAAAAAATAAAAAAATAAAAATAAAAAAAATGGTGGAGAGCGGTCAGCGGTCATGTCCCTCAAATTATGGTGGACAATATGATTTTCACGATCCTGCGTACAAAATTAGTAGACCAAATATCAATTTGATGTTATTTTGTCCCTTAGTAGGTTAGTTATTCAAATATAACTCCAAATCAAAGTGGCCACCTATCAAGTGACAAACTACCATCAACTTAAATTTTCGTCTACTAACTAATTTTGTACTCAGAAACGAACTTAGCCGACCATTTATTCTTAAAAGGCACCAAAAGATTAATTACACTCAAAATTCTAGCTTGATGTTAGTTACACACTTTTTAGTACGCTCTCTGGTCTCTCCAGAGAGCGAGATCTCCTGGATTATAACAATACTATTAATAAAAATTAGATATATAAATGTTTGTTGATTCTAATTTAAAATAAAGGTGTTCTGTGATAGTATTATAGAATACATATTTAGGGTTTCGTAGATCCTTCTCAAAACTTTTATGCTGAGGGTGATTTGTCTGTCGCTCATTGGTTCATATCTCCCGAACCGCTTAAGGTAAAAAGTTTTATGAGTTAAAATATACCCAAAAAATTAAATAATTTTTGGGGCCTTCCGCCTAAATTTTCATTTATTTTTTCATTTTCATACAGAGCAGGATGGGAAAATAAACAAATAATATAATATAATATAATAACGTTTATGCTTATAATAACTTACAAAACCTAAGTATTCCCAAGTACTTCCCTGTGATTTTTTTGTTATTAGTTTGACACTGAAGTGTTAAATATGACATTAAACTACCTCAATTCTTTTGTCTATTCAATTAATTGTTTAAAAGAAATGAAGCAAACTTAACTGATGGGCAACGTACAACCACATCATTCCAACAATTCCCGTAAGATTGTAAATAGATATTTCAGATTCATATTTTAAAAAACGCCAGGTTAAAAGTTCTTAAATTGTAAAAAGGAACAATTAAAAAAAATGCATTAGAAGACAACTAGAAATAGGTTGGAAAGATACTGCAAATGCACCCTCATCAACCTATCCAGCCTACAATGTAATAGAAATAAATGAATGTCAAAAGTAAGCTTACCATAAAAGATAATCTATTGTTACCAGCTGTGCAGGCTATTGTTATAAGAAAAGTTAATAAGATATTTAAAAATAGAAGAATTGCAAGAATATAAACAGATGAAACAACAATTGGAGTAAGTTGCTTTCCATCCATGTTACTTAGGTACCACACGATAGGCATCGATAAATTCTGCGACAATAACTATAACAAAAAATAATAATTTGTACAACACAACTTTCTCAACAAAGATGGACTCTTCCAAGCATTATTCCCAAATACATTATATAAATATATTCAAATATATATCAAAATCTCAAGTTAATACTACTATAGAAAATAGTATATAATGTATTCAACTTAGATTTAGAGAATTAGACCGAAGCAACCTTCGATAATTTTGGTTGATAATGATATTACCATTATTGTTTATACAGTTTAATAGGCATTCTTGGGGAAGGTTCTTTATCTTGCCACCTCAGCAGGGCCGGATATAACTACCGCCAGCCCCCGCCTGGGGGGCCCAGTCAGAGATGTTAAAAAAGGTTTTTTTTACAACATAAAAGGCAAAAAGGATATTGTGATCAGTGGCGTAGCTAGGGGGCCCACAAATAAAAAAAACAAACTATCTATGTACCGCAATGTCGATGGGGGCCCTTTAGAGTATAATTAAATCTAAATGAAATTATACTCCCTTTGTCAGGGGGCCCCATTTAGTGCTGAACGCAAATATTTCTTCTTTTTTTTTGGTTATCAATTTTTTTTGGCGAGGAGCCCCCACTGCCCTAGGTACGCCACTGATTGTGAGGAACTTAAAATTCTTCCAAACGTGTCATGAGTACGGAAGTTTGATTTTTTTTTGTTTCATTTAGCTGCTTATATTAGATTTTTGTGATATTTTCACCTTATTCAATATGGTCAATGCTAATTTGGAGGAGAGCAACTGACTGGACTGACAAATCATATTAACTGATATTAATACATTTTACATTTTTTACTTGTAATGCAATTTTTAAGCTTGCCAGCCTCAAAACAACTTAATTATTTGTGTTTTTTAGCCCACCTTAGTTAAACTTCAAAATTCGTCCCCGCGCCAAACATCTTTTCCTGTAAGGACAAACTTACCCTCAGAAATCCTTAAAACTTATCTCTTTGCACTTAAATTAAAAAATTCTCTGGGGGGAGGGACCCCGAATCCCCGCTGTTGTTCGTTTAAAGGGGTCCAGATGCTAACTTGCCCAGGGGCCCGGAAATCATCTCAGCGGCCCTGATAAATAATATATATCTGGTAATCTGGTCATTATACATAATAACTAAATCAGCTCAGTTTTTATTTTACCAAACCATAAAATAGGTATCTTCGAAAGGACTAACAAAAAAAATTTAGGACCCTATTTTCGGATAAGCTTGAAAAATATTTTATTACTACAAAAGTTAATATGGAAGGGGAGTAGTTATAGGACACCCGGTATAATATTGTTGTTGTGAGGAGGTAAATTGCATTTTTATTTATTTGAGAGATATTCGCAGTATTATTATTCTTATTTAGGTCTTTAGGGCATTAATATCTCCAAAGTCAATCCGTTTTTGGCTATATTTCACCTCCTTTGAGGCATCTTTAGGCCTAAAATATTTTTAAAATTTTATTTCTCATATCTACATTAACTTACATCTTTATATAACATGTGTACACAACTTTTAAACAAAACATAACACTTTTATTAAAAATACGTGTGGCGTCGCAGGACACCCGTTAAGAACGAATTTAAATATACGATCATTAAATATACAAATTATTATAAAATCACACTACTAAGTATACGATGCTAACTACTTATACATGGCGGAGTTAGAAAAGAGACAAAATTAAAAGTAACTTACTGTTTGTACCTAGCGGAGTTAAGGCAAAATCAAGAGAAAAACATTTTTTATATCATTGAAGCGAGTGCCTTGCAATAAATACTTTTGTATTGAATATTGAGAAAAAAGTTAATCATGATGAGTTGATATAGTAAAAGAGGATGGTGGTAGTAGGTGGGTAACAGAACTGTTTTCCCCTACCCGGCCTACTAATTTAAAATATATCTCTTCCCTACTCAAAAACGTCTGCTTGTATCAGGTTAAAATTTCCCGTGTAAAAATTTCAATTTTACATTTGAACGCTTACGCGAGCGTTGCTAAAATAAACATGTCTTCCACATCGGTCAACTTTGGCTCAGGTTATCGTCATGGGTCGATTTCAGTTTTGTAACGGTGTTTTTTCGGATTCTGTAACGTGCCATAAGGAACTTAGCTCCAATAAATATGAAAAATTAACATATAACAGTAGACTAACCTTTAACATAACTTAATTTATTTTCTTTCCTTGCAGGAGAATTGTCTGGAAAGAAAATATATCAAGTAATGTTTTAGGGGAAATTGTTAAAAGTTATGTCAACATGTTATATTAAGATAATGTAAGTTAATGTAGATATAAAAAAGTAAAATTTAAAAATCATCTTTTAGGTCTGAAGATGAGAAAAGGAGGTGAAATATAGCCAAAAACAGGTTGACTTTGGAATTATTAATACCCTGAAGACCTAATTAGGAATAAGCATTTTTTAAGACAATTACCACTTTCTTATTTCGGCGAGGTAGTTCAAAAGCGAATTTGAGAAGAAGAATGAATGCGGTGCGTGTAATTAGGTTGTGGTGTAAGGTTTTCTTACTTTCTTTGGCCATCACGAGGCTCACCGATAGTGTAGGACTCCCATTCTACGGTGCACTAACCAGTAAACTCCCCCCCCCCCCCCCTCCCGTCCTCCCCAGGCCAGGTCCCGAATAGGCCTGGGTAGGTTGGGGGCCCATTGGAGTTTTTCGCGGGGGGCCAGAAAATTGAATATCCGGCCCTGCACCTCATTGACTACTACCTAAGCTGGGGTTATAAAAAAATATATATAAAAAAAAAAATAATAATGACCCTACATTAAATCACCAACTTAATTTAGGTATTCTTACAGAAAAGGGGCCCCGTTTTTGTATAGGAAATATACAGAAGAGTTTGTATCCCTTCGTCTAACTACCTATTAAGATTAAGACAAAGGGATATTCAGTCCAATATGCTTCGAGACAAAGGAATATCACACTTTTATATGAAAAAAAGTGTATATTCGGTTGTCCGAAAGTATATTAGATTAAAAAAAAGAGGGGGCCCTTTTCTATAAAAGTGCCCTTAATTTATCCTAAGCATTGATAAAAGGAACAAGCATACGATTATTAAGTCAAACAAGTTTAAATTGTATTAAATATATCGCCGCATCGGTGGATTATTACAAACAGGCCCAACATAACAATATACATGGGATTGTGCGTCCAAGAGGTTTACGTTTATGCCGTCAGTTCTTTGAAGAAAACTCACATATCCCCAAAACAGTTTTATCCCCGCCTTCTAGACTATTCCACATAACTTTATAAGTATTTTGACCTTGTTTTTCTTCGCCATATTATTAAAGCCTTAAGTTATTTTTAGTCCGTAAGCAAATCCGAAGATTGAAGATACGAATCATTTCCTACGTTTATCTGTCTGATGATTATTAGCAATTTTGAACAAATTATGTAATATTTTCAGAACCCAAGGTTAATTTGAACCATAATGTATACACAAGAAATTGGATTCTTTAGGGACCGTAGGCAAAAACGGAGACACTTATACATTCCTGCGCCTGTCTATCTGTCTGTAACGCACCTGATCTCCTTAATTAACATATATAATAATTTAACTGTATTTAATCATCAATATTAGGGTCCGTAGGCAAAACCAAGGACCCTTATATTTTCCTGCGTGAGTCTGTCTGCGCCTGCTCTCATGGCTACACCTTTTGTCCGATCACTTTGAAATTAGGCTTATATGTGTATAGTACCTACCCACACATTTTAAAAATATGGTGACTTAAAAAAATTATTTTTCAAAAAATTAGGGTAAAAAAACTTTAAGGGTTAAACATTTTTTTTTTTTTTTTTTTTTTTTTTTTTGGACCGTATGGGGTATCATATAAAAGGGTACGTCGAGCTGATTACAAAATATATAATTTTTGGTTATAACCTTTGATAGGGTGAGCGTAGGCAAGTTTGAAGTGGGTGTGAAAAGTGTCCCTCCTCTCTATCTCGCTTATGTAAAGTGCAAAAAATCTGAAAAAATTTCTAAACATTCTTTGACCAAAAGTAAAGATAACACTTTTTGGAAATTTCGATTTTTTTTTTTTTATTATTGACAAAGTACGTTTTTTTTATAATTATGCTCTTTTCGAAGTCTTTATATATTTATAGTCCGGTTAATTTATTTATATTTATATTTATAGTCCGGTTCACTATCAAAAATACTTTATCAGAAGTTTTTTTATGTGTTTTGAGAATATCAGACCAGGCTTTTTAGCATTTTAAAAAGCACCATCAATAGGTACTATACTTAAACAATTCTGTGTTGCCTACGGACCCTCACCATGTGCTGACTAGCACACACTTGACCTGTTTATTCAATAATAATTTGTATCAACAAGCGTGTTTTATAATTTTCCAAAAATGATCACTTTTACTGCTATAGTAGAGTAGCCCACAGATAAAAATACATAAATACAAAAAGGATGATCTCTCCTTTTGTTCTCCGATCCATAGGGCCAGAGATATTGAGCATAAACCAAAAATTTCGACGTTATTCAATACATAACTCTGCTTGCACAGGGCTTTTTTTCGCAAACTTTGTTTTTACAAGTGGCGTTAGTCCCTGCAACATTTTCAAAAAATTCTAAATACTCGATTTTTGGAGGGAACCTTGAATCAGATTCAAACTTTTTTCAATGAAATCGTAAAAATTAATAAGATAAAACAATTTGTTTATATTATTACCTTAAATTTTAAGTAACGGCATTTATTATCGTTTATCGACCATTAATTAATACCCACATTAAGAAAGAGAATAAGTTGAATTTAATTTAATTATAGAGAGTGAGAAAGAGAACATTGATAAACTCACTGCCTGAGGAATAAGAGCAATAAAGAGAACTGTTCTAATCACATCTTCATGAGGTACTATCATGGCTATAGAGATATCAGTTAATGTTTTGACCGTCTGCATTTTGATTTCTTTACTTTTCCTTGTCTTATATAAATATTAATAAAGATTGAACTCAAAACTTTTTAAACAATTATTATACCACTTGATAACAATAATTACAGTAATCATTAACAGTTAATTATATGATTAAATAATATTTATTTTTACACCTTTCTTCAAAACAATATGAAGATGTCAGATTTTTTTTTTTTTTTTTTACAAAGTTAAAAACATAATTAAACCCTGATTGAGGAACCATAAAATGATAAATATCTTATTCTCATTAAATTTAAATAATAATTTGTTAATTGTATTTATCTAATAAAAGGTGATCTTATTAAAATCATTAGAAAAAGTTAACCTAGAATGCATACAAAAAAAGGATTGTTTAATGAAGTAAGGCTTTGAAGAATGCGTGTTGATTGTGAGATCCCCACTACTTTCTATCTTCTAGAATAAATTAGTTTAGTTATGGTATAAATTGCACAGAACTTGGGTATGAAAGATATTACATAAACCTGCCTGATGTATTCTGAATATACATATTATATTCAAAATTAATATCATCGACTGTGTTTTTCTCCAGTGTGTGATAGCGACTCATCATAGAAGAGGTGTAGTTCAATGACCAAAACAACATCTTCACATAAAATAATTGTATTTGTAACAATTGACCGGTTTCGACTGTTCTAATGCAGCCTTCTTCAGATAAACTGTGTAGGTTATAAGGAGACTTTAAAAATGCAAGTGCATTTTTTATCACTTGAATTTTTAAAGTCTCCTTATAACCTACACAGTATATCTACAACTACACCTCTTCTATGACAAAATGAATAAATTTATCTACAGTCACTCAACCGTTTTTGACGATATTTCTTCCAAATTTATTTCGATTCGTGAATTTCAATAAGTTCATACGTTTCAGACTCATTAATGGTTTTTGACTGTCAGTTCATTCACCCGTCCAACCCCTTGTTAGCACGAGAGTAGGAGTAGAGAGATAAACACTTTATTTACATTAATAATAATGATGCTGCCCAAATACAATGGGTTGCTAAGCACACAACGTACTGATTTATCGTTAGACATTACTTTAAATAATTATAATATATACAATTAATTAAATAACATTGTCCAAAAAATTATACCATTTAATATTTTAACATGAGCAAAAATCTAACCAGATGCTTTTTACAAAGAAGTAAAAGTGTAATTGAAATTACAAAAGTAAATGTATAAAAAAATAGATTATACTATTTATAGGTATTGGTATACGACATTTTTATTGTCATAATCTGTAGTTCACTTTATCAAGGTTATTAGAGGTATAGCTACTTTTTATCGTCACAGGGAATTCCAATTGGTAACAACATTGGCTTGAAAATACAATGTTGCCTTTTTAATCAAAGATGTATAAAATTTTAGTCTTTCAGCCTCTAGTTTAGTTATTATACGATATCTTATTAATATTTATTACCTGGCAAGGACTAAGTAATTTTAATCTTTGAACGAGAACAGAGTAAAAGCCAAACTATACCTACGTTAAAGAAAATATTTTATTGTTCTGTTACAATGAATATTAATAAAAGATAAAACTTTAAGGTTATAAAAAGCGATCAGTGATTAGTTTAGAAACGTATCTTTTGAAGATCATAATGTTTCCTCAATCTCTTACTGGAAGAATAAAAACATGTTTTTAACAGTTTGTTTCCCCCTCCCCCCACTTTTCTTTTCTTTTTATTCTAAAGCAGTACAAAAATTATTAATGTAATATTATGAGTTACAATATTTTAAGGTCTCCTGAGTTCCAAATATTATCTATATTCGTGGTCCGTGGTCAGTACTGACAGAAGCGAAGAGTCTACTACATTACTGATACTGATTAAATAAAAGTAGATTATTTTAGGATCATTCATCGCAACGGGACGAAATCATAAATCAATAAGGTTTAATTTTGGTGTCGTTTCTCCCTCCCCTCTCTCCTAATAAAAAAAATGCTTAAGAACGTTACATAAGAATAAAAGGAGCCAGGGGTGGCCGAGGTGCTAAAGGCGCCGCAGAGCTATCACTGAGTCGAGGCAACTCGAGGTCGTGGGTTCGATCCCGTGCCATGGTACTCTGAATTGCATCTATGAATCGCGGACGGAGCAGGGCGAGGGCACCCCGTGAGAGGTTCTCTTCCCCCACACTTTGATGTGGGTTCGATCCGTGTATGAGATGTGATTTGTATCTATGGTTCGAGGACGGAGCAGGGCGAGGGCACCCCCTTAAGGGGCTCTCTTCCCCCACACTTTGATGCATGCTTATATAGCTTACTAATGGCCACATCATACTCGCTTCGGCGGTACAATGTACAAATGTATGATATGTGAAGTAGCTGGAACTCTCCACCAGGGGGCAAGTAAAATGGGTCTACTGTAAGGCCTGATTGCGAGGTTCGAACAAGTGGTTCGTCCTACCCGTCTAGTAGGAAGTACTAGGTAACTACTACTGCTACTACGTAAGAATAAAATCGAAAGTAGTTTCGATAAAATAACGCACAATGCATGCAGGAGAATAGCAACAAAATGTCTGTGAGAAAGTTTTTCTACCGATTTTTATATATATATATATATATATATATATATATATATATATATATATATATATATATATATATATATATATATATATATATATAATAACTAATAACATAATCGGTGTAGTAATAAATAAGTCGTTTTTTTCGTACAAAATTTAGTTTCCGAGATAACAGCATACTTTAGTGGCAGGATTATGGAGGGCCAATCTCAATTGTATAAAATATATAACGAAGTTTTTCTCTGCAGTTATCGATTTATTTTTCTTTTTTCCTCTTAATTAAAGTTAATAATAGCTGCTTGCATAAATATTTATTACACACTAGAAGTAAAGAAAATACCACATAAGTGAGTAACAAACAGCCAACAAAATGATAAGAGGAAATTATAATTTACCGCTCATTTCATGAGCTGATGCCTGAGACATAAGATATTGTCGTGAACAAACGACAAATACTCAAGATTCTTAATAAACTTGAAACTACAACAATTGATTGTATTTCAATTTTATTATAAAAAAAAAAAAAAATACATTGTTTATTTATTGCTGTCTTTAAATGATAAATAATGAAAGTGTAATCGTTGAAAGATAACAGTTTATTAGAGTCATAATATTTTTTTTAAATATTTATAAAAGTTTCATAATAATAATACCCAGACAACTCAAATAACATTTATATAAACTGTAACAAAGAAAAAAAGTAGGTTACCTACTTAATAGGTTATGTCAACTACAAATAAGTAGGTATATACCTATGTATTACTTCAGTCTAATAAAGATAAAAATGTTATACCTTATCATTAGATTTCTTTCTTCTTAATTCAAAATGAAATAATATGTTCATTTGTTCATCTTTAGGTTGTTGCATCAAAAGGCTTCATAAAAATTCCTATTTGTTTGAAATTAGCAAGTACATCTACAGTTGTTGTTACCTGAAAAAGAGACAAGCTCGAAGTTAATTTACAATTTTTTTGAGTCATTAAAGAATTATGAATCTATGAGTTCACTTTTAATTGTAAAAATGCGTACTGAATTTAGATTTTATTCTCTTTATTGAAAAAGAAGATTTACTCTCGAACATTGAAAATTTAGAGACATTTATGCCCTAGGCGGCCTAGGCCAAAATTGATAATTATGCGCTGACGTACTAAGTGATGATAACGTCAATCAGGTTGTGAAAGGAATAAAAAAAAAAAAAAAAAAAAAATTAAATAAAATGTCATCCCTGGTACAAAAAAAGTATTAAGTCTTAAGTCTGATGTTTTATCTACTATTTAAAGCTAATAATACTAACCCATAAAAACAAAGTTTTTATTATATATCCTATACATTTATTCATTTTGGTTGTGCAAGTTATTTTTCATGAAAACCCGCTTTGAAAATGTTTATAATAATGGCCGTTAATGAGTTTTTAGAAGCAACGTCGTAAATCAGTGTAAATCGTGTTTGTGGGTGGGTGACCCTAAAGTTTAATAGAATGATTGTTTTATTGGTTGAGAGTCTATGTGCTAAGTTTAAGCTCAATTGGATGACTGGAAGAGGATTAATTAGCCCTCCAAAGATTTTGGCGACCGGTACACACAAATAAACAAAATCGAAACTAATATCAGAATTTAAAAATATATAATATTGATAAATAATTAACTTCAATAACAAAACCTCCTTTAATTATTAATCTACTAAAAGTAATGTTAAATAATGTACAATTTATTTAGACATATTATGTGTTCTTGATTTTATTTTTTAATTTAAAAGATCCAAAATTCTGTACGAACATGTGCGGGGTTCTGCTATGCTAATCTAATTACATATAATGAAACATGTTATGGATACAAGCATTATTTTAGAATTTCTGTTCCATAACGCAAGTACTTTACACTATACTGTAAATTATAAGCAGTATTAGGATCAATCAATCTATTTTACAATATAAAATCATCAAACAGTTTATATCACGAGTTCAGTACATGACACACGCTCCTGGCGCGTGGCTGACTCATTATTTTGTCTAATAATTCCGGTTTCCGTTGATGTAGCTGGAAGGGGCTGTATTCTCTAATTTTCAGGAACTCGTTCTAAAGTCGAGGACAGGCCGTGGTCACGTGGATTATGAATGACGTGAAATAATATTGGTAGTTTTTATTATTTCGCCCCACTCGATTCGTGCCGGTCTGTAGTTGTTTAGTCTGGTTCTGCTTCTCGTCGAACCATTTCAGTGAAATTTCGCGAGGAAACACTCGACAGTTCAACACTGCTGATAACTCACCGACTGATAACAATCTTGCGGCAACCTTCTTTTCGATTCGTTGGTTCGTTTATCCACTCCTCCTTGAACGGTATTTTAAAATAGACCATGAAAACTATTTTAATTTGAACTTGGAATTGTTTTTAAAATTGTTTGTTGACTGTTCGGGCACGTTTTTTTTGTTCATTCCGCAGTTAAACTCGTTGAGATTCAGTCAAATAGTTTTAGTGTTTCTGACAGTGTATCGTCCTCTTGAAGAATTTACCTCGCTTGGGAATGGGAGAAGGTGATTGGAGATTATTTATATACGGTGGTTTTGCTTCTTGCATCGCTGAATTTGGTAAGTATTTGAATCGTTGCGGCGCAATTGTTTAATTTTACAGTGGTTTTATGTTTCTTTGGGTGTGTGTTTATTTATGTTTATATTTACTTCGTTGTCTTTGAACTTTCTCTTGGATAATTATATTGAACTAATTTTCATTTTTGACGTACTGCATTTAAGAATTATTAATTTTACTATTTTTATTTTAATTTTTAGGAACGTTTCCTATCGACACAACTAAAACCAGGCTTCAAATTCAGGGACAGAAAATTGATAAAACTTATGCAGTGGTGAAGTATCGTGGCATGACAGATGCTTTAATTAAAATATCTCAACAGGAAGGGCTTAGTGCTTTGTACTCAGGGTATATTGACAATTTTTTTTTAAATATACTATTCAAAGTTATCCACATTGATGATTTTAATTTTAATTCGTAAGATATGCTAAAAATTGCTGTGCACCACACCCGATTATTAATAAGTAAATGATATTATGTGATTCTGCTTTGCAACTAAAGCACAGCTGTTCTTACTTGAGTACATTTGATATACTCAGTTATGGTTTCAAATCTTATTTCTACCTTACAAAAACAAAAATACTCTGTCAAAACCTCGTATTTCTCCAAATCTGTGAAATAAAAGAATATGTTAGATAGGTGAGAGTATTAGGAGGCATTTTACAAACTTAAAATAAAGTAACCAATTATCAACTAATTTAAACTAATCCACTACATTGCATTGTATACATCTGCTTTTTTAATGAAATTACTGTTGAATAATTTGGAGGAGCCATGTGTATACTTATCTCAAATTCATCATAATCATTACTTAACTTTATAAGTTATTTATGGTCTTATAGTTATTATTGAACTTCTTTTTACATTGCAGGATAGCACCAGCAGTTCTACGTCAAGCCACATATGGAACTATTAAGTTTGGGACATACTACTCATTGAAGAGGCTGTTTGAAGGAGTGGAGGATGACATATCTATTAACATAGGTTGTGCCTTGGTAGCTGGAGTTGTGTCATCTGCAATTGCAAACCCTACTGATGTACTCAAAGTTCGAATGCAAGTCCTTGGATACACGCATAAGAGTCTTCTTCATTGCTTTATGGATATCTATCGATTAGAAGGAATTCGAGGATTATGGAGGGTATGAAATAATATTCTTGTTATTAATAGTTCTCAGGGTAAGCTAATGGAAGATAAATTGAAATCAAGGGTAGTTAAGTGAACTTATAAATAAAGTTTGCCCTTTCAAAGTTATTATTCCTGCATATATAATGTTCTTCCTCCTTTCTATAATTCAATTTATAATATTAACTGCATGATCTGAGTGATATTCTAGCGAAATCTCTCCTTTGTCTAATTTGAGTCCTACACTAGGCAAAATGATTTTTTTTTTTTTTCAAGTCTAGTCTTGACTAGACTATCCTTTTGGACAGAGATGAATCAATATCATAGAATATTTTTTTATAGTAGAACATTGGACTGACAATTCAAAGGTGGCCCCCACCACCAAAGGGACCACAGCACCATAGCATATTTCTATATGTTCTGTCTCCCTTCTATAATTCTAATTTAATTTAAAAATGACTATCTAAGGATGCTAAATTCTCTAGTTTTACAGGTAGCATTTTTTTTAACACCTTTACAATTATGAGAAGTTATAAATTAGACCTTCAGTCTGTGTAGTATGATTTTTAATTTTTGACAGCGGGTGAAAATAAAAAAAAATGGGGTGGGGAGCCAATTAGAGCTTAAGATTTTAAAGTGTAGAAGGTTGTGGAACTAGACCCCTCAGGATAACCATTCAAGAAGACAGTAACCTCCGCCTCTTGAATAATTGCATTATCCTGTTGTTTCCTGTTCAGTTATCATTGTTTCTCTCTTGTTCCTTTCCTTTGTTGATTAAACACATTTAATTATCTAAACATATTCATAACATATTCATGAATCAGAAGTGAGAATCTAAGGTACCTATACTATAACAGTAAATCCATATCTTTATCAATTAAAAAAAACAAACAAAAAAACAGCTTTTTTTTAATCATATTTTAAAAATACTTATCTACTATTCTAAGGTGCTTATTACCTTAAGCTATTACCTTTATTTCTTCTCCTGCTAGAGAAAATAGATGTATATGCATTAACTTCCAAAATAAATTTAAAGTACAACTGTCTTATGGAAATGCCATTGTTTACGGATGTAAATAATTAAAAGTGTACTATCAAATTATTATCTTTGCATTATATACTTAGCAACATTGTTCATTTTTAACAGTTGTCTTAAGACAACCAACCGATTCATATGAAAT
The DNA here is from genome assembly GCA_951217055.1 of Gerris lacustris. NCBI lineage: Eukaryota > Metazoa > Arthropoda > Insecta > Hemiptera > Gerridae > Gerris > Gerris lacustris. Next base: position 49,174,504 of record OX578278.1, read on the forward strand.
ACACCATAAAGTTTGGGGAAAATTTAGCTTGGCATTCCAAGCTAAATTTTAACACCTTCCATTGAAGGTGTTAAAAAAGAATGAATACATTTAGACAATCTTAAATCTTGTACTATCCATTCATTTAAATGGAAATAAGAGCCATTGAGAGGCTTACTTTAAGTGTGATAGTAAGCCATAAAAACATTTAGTTTTATATAACAGTCTCTAAGAATGTAAATGAAGTTTTTTTGGTTTATAAAACCATTAATTTTTTGACGTGTAGATTTTATAGTCGTGAAATAATCTCTTAATAGCTCTTTACACTTAAGTGTAATTACAGTTTATAACTGCTCTTGTGTTTGTTTGTTTCAGGGAGTGGGGCCAACTGCTCAAAGAGCTGCCATAATTGCTGCTGTTGAATTGCCCACTTATGATTTCTGCAAGAAAAAATTTACTTTGCACCTTGGAGACAGTGTTTACAACCATTTTATGTATGTATTTTTTTATGGTTATTTATTTATAATTTGTCTGTAATATGACTCTGAGACACGCTTTCAAGATGAGATGTATTCATATTTTTACAAAATATCTGGAAAATATAATTAACCTTACCAAAATGTCAAAACAAATATAAAAATTCTATTAAAAAGGATATTCTAATGCTATGTGACATTTTATTATTATTGAATAAATCTTTCGGTTTTAACCCTGTTTGTTGTTAAGATGGTGTCCTTCCTGAAGCGTCTTAGAAATTATGTAGTAACATTCTCTGTATGTGTATGATGGATTTTTAGTGTGAAGATAGCAGTACCACTTACATTCTGTATTGTATCACTTTTTACTTTTTTGTAGAACACACTCTTTGTAAATAAAACTCTAAAAGATAGCTTTATTTCATATATATATTTCAACAGTCATTGATTAGGACTGGCAGAACCACTTAAGTTTAACTAAATTTTCAAACTGGTCTATATTAAATTTCAGCTTTTGAGGTTTTTTAACAACGAACTAATCAATTTTGCTCTTTGAGTGTTATTTGTGTGTTACTCTCTCTTCAGTGTTACTCTTGTGTTTATTTTGGTCTTTGTTTACTGTAAGTTAGATTCACTTATGTAGGTAGGATCCCCCTGTACCTAATTGCTACATCAGTTTCTGCTTCTGTCAGAGGTCTGCGTTGCATTTCTAGCCTTGCAATGCCTTGATACAAGTTGCTATATTAATAGCATTATAATAGGTATACTTCTTTAAATATTCCCTTTAACACACACTACCCATTGTGCATGATAGTTTTGTGATAGTATAGTGACCCCAATGTGCCTGATACTTTTAAATCGCAAGGAATAACATTGACTGGAGGATTTGCCCTTAGTGACTAGTCATAGATGAAGAAGTTAGATTAAGAACATAGATACCCAAGCTCAGTGTTCACCCAATATGTTATTTAGGGCTGGAGTGACACGGGTGCAGATTATATGACTAATGAAGTCGTCAGGCCAACCCTTTGTCATCTATTACTATATATAATTAGAAGCACCTTCAGGGGAGTTCATACTATTAGATTGAGTTAATAGCTTGAATTCTTCTTTCTATTAGCAGAAAATATCGGCATATTATGTGGGATATTAATAATACAAGGAAATATGTGGTACAATTCCTAGTAGAAGTGATTTTTTACCTGTCTATCTCCTTTCCTCTTTAATAATTATATAATATAATTTTTTTTTAATATTATATTTTAATTTTCAGATCAAGTTTTATTGCTAGCCTGGGAAGTGCAGTAGCATCAACTCCTATCGATGTTATAAGGGTCAGTATTTATCTTATAAAATTCATGCATTTCTAATTATTATTTATCGTTTTGTATCAGTTTGCTGGGAGTCTGCCGCTATAGGTTAAATTATTATTGATTAATCAATATAACTTCTATTATCTAGTTGATTATTATTTTATCAATATTGCTAAATTTATCAAATTGGAGTATGCATTTTATAAACAAAATTATAATTTTGTTTTAGATAAGAGTTCATTAAAGAAAAATATATATAAATAATGTTCACAAGCGGTATAATGGTGTTGTTTACAATTTTATCATTTTCAAAAAAAAATCTTATTTTATTATTAGCAGCAGAATGAATTAGAATCATATTAATTAGTCTTAATCACCTTCTTATCATACTTTTTGCTCAAACTTTAAAAGCTGAGTATCTTGAAATTTGATTATTTTATAAAGAAAGTCAATAAAATAAAACCTCTCACAAGGGGAGAGCTAAAACTTAGATATTTGAATATGTTTGTCTACATTGATAGAAATGTTGTAAACAAAAACATACTATAGAACATAAACAACAAAATAAAATGTATTTGCTTTCATGTACAAAATAATTGTGATATCTACAGGTGGAATTCCAAAAAAATTGAGTTTCCCCAAATTATTTTTGTTTAAAGTTGTCTAGCTATTATACTTTTAATCTAAATTTATTATACAATGTTAATTATTTTTATGTTTCAGACTCGGTTAATGAATCAACGAAGGCTGATATCTCCTCAACCTGGAGAGATGGTTTATGCTGGAAGTGTGGACTGTTTAGTTCAGGTATATATAACGTAATACTTAAAATATTGCATTACATGGATTTTTTGTTGAATATGTATCAAATTAAAGTTTTGTAGAGCTCTAAAGTTGCATCTCCTTGTAGAAGTTGTGTCATTATAAGGAATCACATCTTAACGCAAATATGGCGCTTGAGTGCAGCCTTAAGTAGTCCTTATCTTAAGGCTGATCTATGACTGGTTACATACACATTTTCTTTTGCTAAATCCCAATGATTGAGAATTTTATTCTTTTGATTGTTTTTGACATAGAGTAAATTTTTCATGATTACTGTAATTAATATTATATTTGTCTTTCAGACGGTAAGAAATGAAGGATTTAAAGCTTTATACAAAGGTTTTGTTCCTACTTGGATGCGTATGGGTCCCTGGAATATAATATTTTTCCTAACTTATGAACAGTTAAAGCTGCTCTACTGAAACTACAAGCTGTGATTTAAGTGCCTCAACTTTCCATACATCAGTCTGTGTCCTCATTTATACATTTTTGTTTTGCTCATATTTACATTAGCATCTTTTAAAAAGGTTTAAAATCTTATAAAATCCCTCCAGTTCGTAAGGTGTTTTAATCCAAAGTTATTTAAACCAAATATTCACTTTTAGAGCGATATTTATTACATTTATTGCACTTTTTATTATTTATGCATTGCTTTTATTTATATCCCCCCCCCCCTCTTTCTATTAACTATTATTGACATTTTCAAGAGCTTTTTGCACTCCTCATGCATTGTAACATTAATATTGATATAATTTTAATTGAATTAGTCATATTAAACTTGTTATCAAAATTTAACCACCCTTGTTTAAAAACCTCAATTATTTCTATAGGAACACCTCGTAATAATAAAATTACTAAACGATTAGGGTTGTATTTTAATGTAATATTGATTTTTTTTAAAAAAATCTGTTGAAATTAAGATCATTTTAAAAAATTATCCATTTCTTTATTGATTTTGGAAGCAGAGTATTGTCAGAGTTTCAAGTTTGATTAGGACGGGAGGGACAACAATTTGTATTATCAGTATTAACACAAACAAGGATTGTATTATTGACTGTTGAAAAAGTAAATACTCTAAATATTACTGTAGAAATAATCGAATGATCTTTTGAATTCCTTTTTTTATTAAATTGTAATTTAGAAAAAAAAAATTACCATGCTTAACCAATGTGATGTAACATTTTTTGTATAAATTTATGGAGTGTAAAAATCTCGTGATCATTTCCTGCCTGTCCCTATTCTTGTATACAAAATTATTTTTTATCATTACTATTTTTTATTTATTTTTTTTTTTTTCTCTCCCAACGTTGTTAGCTTATGGTGTGTATTTATTGAATAATATATTTTAAAGAATCATTGTTATAATTAAATCAACCACTGCACAGTAAATTCATGTAACAATTTCTTAGGTATAAGTATAATCTCTTAAGAAACTAGTCATAAATTTTCTTCGGCAAAAAATTATATTTAAAAAATAAATATAGTTAAATTAAATGTCAAGCAGTATTTAGAGTGATTTGTGTACTAGCTTGTCTCCTAGTTCAATTCTTGTGCATTATTCTTATGCAGTTCCATTGATAGCTTTTAATAGTTGAAAACTCCAATTTAATTGTAAATGAATAGATTATTTATTCAATTATTAATTAATGTCTTTTAAACCTCTATTCATGTAATTAGATGCTTTTGTTTATAAGATCAACAAAATAGAGATAATTTAGGTTTTTGTAAAAATTCTTATTATTCAGGAGTACATTTATCTATGAGTATTACTTTTTTAAAGTAAATTTTTGTATTTGATAACTGCTAGGTGTTCTCAAAATGCCAAATTCCATCAATATTGTTAAAAAATAAAATGTTTAATTGCTAGATATTTGTTTTAATATACTTATATATTTTTTTAAAGTCTATTTTGTGGAAACCAATAGACAATCATCACATTCTTGGCTTTTCTATGGTGAATGGTAGTCAAAGCTGAAATTCTATTCTATCAGTGGATGCATCTGTCTTTCACGTCTTCTCTGAAATATTTAGACATCAAATACATGATTGTAAAAGGAGAATAACGTTTGGCTTGTACTGTTCATTTAAATAAAATAAATATTGATGGAATTTGTGAAATCTTTGACACTCCTCTCTCTCTCATTTATATTAGCATTTAATATGCATACTTCCAAGACATTCTAAGTATTTAAATGATTATAAATGGAACTGATTCTATTATAACTAAAAAATCATATTCTAATCAAATTAAAAAATTCTTGGAAACTAGCCAATTTTTAAATTGCCATGGGACTCAAAACAAAAATTAGTTTAATTTTATTTCTTTAGTTTTTTCATTCAATTAAAATAATAAATATTATGAAACAATTTTCCAAAGTACAATGTATTTTTAAATGGAAAACACATCTCAACTATTTATTAATTAGACTGTAGGTTAATCAATGGCTGTGTGCTTTATGTGTAAGGAATATTTATGGAAGGAAAATTTATTTTATAAAAAAAGTAATTTACGGAAAATGTTAAACTTGATTGTATTTCATGTTTAGTTATTCTCTGTGTAGATTATTATGTAGATATTAAGAAAAGTTATGTAAACACAATGTCTAATGTCTACAAACAAATTATAAAATGTTAAATTTTAAATGTGTAGCATGTTATTTAGGTATAGATTTGTTTTTTTCTTCAAATAGCTAATCTAGTGATCATTGGAGCTATCCATTGTATTCTAATAGTCTAACTGTAGTGTAGTGTAAGGAAAGTAAAAATTAAATATTTCTTCTTTGTAAGAAAATTATTGTGTTGTGTTAAACATTATTACTATTGAGAATTGGTGAATATTAAATTTACGACTGTGAAATAATTAAATACATATTTAGGATAGCGAGGATCAGTCGAAAGTAAAAGAAGCAACATTATTTTAGTTTACCAAATTTCCGGAAAATGTATTCCCTTTTTCAAGGTAATATTGTGAATGATTTTATATTTCAAGGATACTACTCTATACCTGTATACTTATCCTGGAAAAATAATAAATAATATTATTATTTGAACAAATCCTTACTCTTGATACATTCTAGTTCTAAAGACTACAATGGCGAGCTTTTAAATTTTAACTTACCAATTTGCGGTAATCCTTGTATTAGCTACACTATCATTTATTTTCTTTCTTTTTATGCACAATTTATCTTATAACTTACTATTTATATAAAATATTTAATAAAAAAATTTAAAATAATTTATCTTAACATTTATATAATTATTTATTTCCAGCTTACTTCAGGGCCTTAAAATTCCTTAATTATCTTACTTGAATTTTATTGTAATCTTTTAATTGTATTATTTAGTTATTATTTTAATACTTTTCATTTAATTTAGTTCCTTGCTCTTTTGAGCTAGTTATTCACCTCTTCTGATAATTTTATTTATTATTTTCCTTTATTGAATTCAATAAGATGTTCCCTTTTATTAAGTATAAATATTAGTCAAACATTTTATCATCCTTTTTAGCTTTATTTATTCCCTTTATGGCTGTTCTTATCTATTGAATTTATGTTTAACAGTTTAACCTTATTTAGGTATTTATATTAAAGATAATTGGTGTATTAAACTACTTCCTCTTTTTTTTGTTGTGATTCTTTCGACTAATGATCATAAAAGATTAAGAAGGGGCCACTGTAGATTTTTTTCCATTTTCTGTGCATAATTGTTATATTTAATTGTCTATTTATTAATTGTTGCAACAAAGTTTTTATCTGGAGAAATCAATAATACAAAATTTATTGTTCCTTTTCTTAATATAAATTTTACTTGTTACAACTAAAATACATGTTTGTGTTTATCTTAATAAATAAAACAAGTGAACTTGATAAATTGATTTATCGAACCTCAGTGTAGCAAATAATACACTGAGTGGCCAATCTACTTATACTTTCGTAAAATTTCCCTACTTACTAAAATTAACTTGTTTTAAGCCTAGTTATAAAAAAAAAACACATTGTGTGGGCCTTAAAATTAATACTACACCAACTTAACTATAAGTCTACTTTTTGCCTTTCTCTAATTTGTCTTTATTTTAAAAATAATAGACCAGATCCTCATTTTAAAAATGGTATAGCAGTGGCTAATTGAAGTATATTAGTAAAGCCAGCAACTGCCATTATTATAAAAATTAACAAATAATAATAATGACAAATTAACTTATAAGTCTATTTGTTATCGCCTGAGCAATAGCTGGTATAATTTACTTTATCATTTATTAAATTAATATTTTCTTAATATAATTTATGAGCTTTTATTGTTATTTTAATTAAATATTTAATTATTTAAGTTTGTAGGTATTAAGTTATTACTCTAGGTTATGCATATTATTTATTGTTTTTATTACTATTTTAGTATTTCTTAAATTATTATGTTCTTGTTTGGAGTACCTATTTTATTTATTTCTTGTCTATTGTAAGTTAAAAATTTTTGGGTAAAAATGTCTCACCTACATGCATTCTTAATTATTTTGTTTTTAATTTATTACATATTCCTAATTTCCTTTTTATTCCTAGCTAATTATTTAATATAGGTTATATTAATTTAGAAACTTTCCCAAAGATGGTCTAATGGGCATCAATTAATATTAACTTATGAATAGTCAATTTATTTATAATCCTTCAAATTGCTTTGGAAACATTTATTATCATAAAATTATTATTTTGAACATCGAAACTAGAGTAGACACTTCTTAATTTGTTTTATTAACGCATTTTTCAGTTGCATTTGAGAACCTGAATATTTTAAATTAAAAATTTGTACTATATAATCCAATAAAGAATAACAAATACTAGAAAAAAAATCAAGATAATGTAACTACAATATTCAATGGGGCGTAACGGTTACAATAATAAATATTTTTTTCAGAATCCCATCTTTAATGTCTTAGCCAGAACCACAGATACAGAAGAGATTGAGAGTGCCTTCATAAGAGTCACTTCTCCATCCTAGTACAAGCTGCTAAAGGATTCATGAGTGATTAAGGCCACTGTTTCGTTAAAGTGTAGTAACCCAGAGGTTTGAATACAGTTATTTTTGTGTTTCTCCCTATTCCCTGGGGGTGGGGGTGTAGTTAAAGTTTTCAGGTTTTAAACTCTAGATGGATACCTTGAGCAAACCTTTGTTTCATCCTGTTTTTAACACAGAAAAGGAGGGTATTGGCACATTTTACCACTATTTGACATGATAATAAGTGTGGGACATTTATCACCTTCCTAGGATTTAAACTATTCCCACAAATGTTGGTTTAAGGTGAGAACGCTAACCACTGTTAACTAATCCTCCTCGTTACAGCTGGTTATTTATTCAAAACTAGATAGCCTGCTCTCACACTCACTAATACAGTTTGTTCAAAATGTTTGTTAGTGTGTTGGCAGCATGGAAAAGTAAAAAAATGTGGGTGGTAGCTAATTAGAGTTCAGAATTTTAAAATCCTAAGTTTTGTTTGGCTCCCACTTTTTTTTACTTTCCCACACTGTCAATCCACAAACAAACATTTGGCGCAAACTGTAGTAAAAACAAATTCCTTCAGCAACCACACTAAAAGGAACCTAATAGGTCCTGTAATTAGTTGAATTTGTTTCTAAATACTAACATTTGAGACTCTTACCAAGCATACAAAATAGATTTTCTTGCCTTAACTTTCAAAATACCAAATGGAAATTTCTCTATTTTAGGCATCTGAATTACTCATTGTTCTTAATAACCACATTTCTCTTCCTGTTTTATGGAATAAGCAGCTCTAAATTACATTATTATAGTGTATTGGTGTATTATTGTATGAAGGAGATGTTTCCAGCATTAATAAAACCATTTGATCAATGTAGATTTTTATAACCCTTAGTACTATTTACCTCATTTTAATCTCATTGACTATGAATCCTTAGTTATACTCTTCATTGATGATTTATCCTTTTTAATGACTATTCTGGGTATTCAGTAAGTGGGTTATAAGAGTTGTAGATAAACAAAAACCAAGTATGTTAAATAGAAGTGTAAAAAGGCTGCAGTTTTTAGCAGCACTGTGTTTCAGACTTTCAATATTGAAAATTAAAAAATATATAAATCAAATTCCATCCACTTTATCTTTCCCTAATGAAATTATTAGGTTAAGAAAGATGATTCTTTTAAACAGTTATTTTATTATTTTTTTTGTAGTTGTCCTTTTAATTCATATGATTTTCTCAAAAATTGCAGTCTTTGGTTATTTTTGGATAATTTTACAAGTTCCTTAGTAGATTTTATTTTGAATATTAATTGAAGTTATCACCAAGTTAAACTTTTGCACAAATATTTTGAATGAATGCATTTATTGGTTTATAGTTTATACAGTGGTCTGCGACAGAGTTAATTAAAGTTTTATCTAGAAATGTTAAACCAAATCAGCTTTTGCTGGGGCAAATATTTATACTACTACTCGGTAGTAATTTATCTTATTTTCATTATTATTATTATTATTATTATTTTATTTCATTTATTCATTTGTTTCTTCTTTTTTTCATAAGAACTATACACAAATATTTATACATGCACACATATTTATTTACAAGTACAAATATTTTATTGTTTCATAAAATCTAAAACTAAAAAAAAAAAAAAAAAAATACTAGTGCTAAGTAGTATCTTATTGTATTAATAGATTATCATATTGCTTAACAAAATCACAATAGCAGTATTTAGCATGTATTTATGATTATACTTAGTCAATAGATTTTGCTTTTACAATATTTCCTATTACTATTATTATTGACTGAAAAGAACTCAATACATATCTTGATGTACCATTTTACACTAGTGCCAACGTGTCTTTTTCATATTCTATTTTATACTTATTGTAGTACTTCCCATTATAACTTAAAAGTATTACTGTATAAATATTATAAACAATTAGCAAAAACCAATTGATGATTTATGAATGCTCTATTTAAAAAATAAAATTAATAAAACGCTTTCAAATTATTGTAAAGACTAAAAATATGTCAGACATATAAATTTATTTTAAAAATGTATAAAATTATGAAAATAAAATGTACAAAATATTTTGTAAAGAGAAAATGTATAAGAGAAATATTTTTTTTTTTTAAGTTAAAGGAATGTTTGTAAAATGAATGAAGTTAGTAATAATGCAAAAATACATGTTTACAACCAGTAAAATATAACATTGAAAGCATCTTATGGATCTAAAATTCTGCTTAGAATGCTAAATTTAAATTTTTTATTAGTATTTTTTAGTAGAGTCCCTGGTATTTTTTAGTCCCTAGTCATTCCTGCTTTTACCTAGTGCACTCTCTAGGAATAAATGTGGAAAGTTGTTAATGATTTAATATCAATTTGCAATGGGTGTTTATTTGTTTATATAATTTAATAAAACTTTAGATGTAGCAGGAAAGAAACAATTTAATAAGAAATTAGCATTCTCAATTATTAGGATGAAAAGATTTTAAGGTTTATTGAAGTTCATTGGTCCTATTGTGTTTATTAAATTAAATGCAGTCGACTCTTAATTACTATTAGTTAATTGCTATATTTATAATTAAATTGATAATTTAATTTGTTTGACAATTTGAAGTCTCAGGCTGTCCCTGGGTACATTGAGTGAATTACCCTTTTTTATAATTCAACATTTTGTTGTCATCCTTTGATTTTGAATTATTGATTGTTGGCTGTATTTAGTTTTCCTTTATTTGGTTTGTTAAAACATTACCCCCACAAATCTGAACAGTAATTATTCCTGCACAAGTAATAAATCATTTTTAAATAATTCCAATTGCAGGTATAACTTTACCAGAGTGTTTATTGTTATAATCATATTTAAAAATGAAATAAGATATGTACAAGTTACCATCACATAGGGGCGATTAGATGGTCCGTTCCTTGCCGTCTGGTCCTGGTCCTGGCCAGGGTTTCCCTGTGTGCGGTCTATGCACTACTTGACAGGGTGTGGCATTTACACAGCCCGATGCAGTTCCATTCCGTCAGCTTTTCCTTAAGGAGACAGGAAAATCAGAGAGGATTACACTATCGGTTTGCAGGGTGAAATTGTGGAGGTCTAGAATTCCCCTACCCTTCATACCCTACTTCGGATGGAATCTCTATCCGACTGCCCTGTCTAGTTTCACCCCAAAACGTGATCATGAACGCAAGTTACATAACCGGGTTTTCAGGCTGAGGGGGCCTGGCCCCAATCTAGGGAGACCAAATCTAATCGCCCCTTACGTTTTTCCTAGCAGGTGAAATAAGTTTTTTTTTTAATTTATTCATTTTTACATAGCTGATGTACAGTGAATTTGATATGGTTCTAATTCTAGTTTCTATTTGCAAATGTTATTTTTTTATAATCGTCCATATTTCCTGTTACACCTATAAAAAATGGATTGCAGAATGTTTAAATTTTCATTTATATTTTATTGCATTTATTCTCAATTTTTAAAGATTTATAAGTTCAACATTATGAACATTTTTAAAATTAAGCATATAATTTTTATTTTAAGGATTCAATTTTTGTCATTGAATTTTTTTATTTTTTTTATTCATGTTATTGAAATTCATATAATTGGAAAGCAGAAAAAATGCCCTTAATTGAGTGAATTTATGTCTTTATTCCTCTTAAATAATTATCTTATGGTTTGAATCTCATCATTGACTGCCAATCTCAGATTTATCTGTGTTTTATCTAAAGTGTTAGAATTTTGTTTTTCAAAACAAAATAAGTAACTCATATATAAGTAACTCATTAGGCAAGTTTTATGAGATTCTTTATATTTTGAATGTGTTATTTTTTTAAGTCGAAACTATAATTTGTTTATATTGGATCACACCTAAGTACTTAGCATTTGGAGCTGACCTAACAACTTGAGATCTCTTGTCAGTATAATATAAAGACTACAGTTTGTCTTTTTTTTTTCAAATAATAATTTATATATAGTTTTATTAAATATGTTTATTAATGTTATTCTCAATTTCTGTGATACGTATTTAAATATTATTGAAATGAAACTGTTGTCAAAGAAAGTGAAATAAACGTATAAAGCTATTCATTTATATTTGATATGATATCATTTTGCATTACAGACTACTGTCTATGAACCCTGATACTGAACTTATAAGAAAGTTTTTGTTGGTAAAGTTATAAAAACCGTCACTTCACAGTAGCTTTTTTAACAAGACACTGGAACTGCAAGTGGTCAACATCAGCACTGGAGATATAGAGTTAGATGTGAGTCAAGTTCACAACTCTGTCCAGCCATATAAAATAAAATATCAGTTACTAATTTAAGTACCTAAGGCCAGCAACTAGTTCCACCTGGCTCCATGTTTCCAGCGCTGATGATAAACGCTTACAGTTGAAACCCAGTTTCGCCTTTATAAAGCTATTGCAGGGAGATAGTTTTTACTCCGTTACCTCAGTGTAGAACAGTGTTTAGAATGGTTGGACACATTTTAGATATTTGGTAAAGAAAAATGCATGACGTGTTTTCAATCATTTGAAAACTACAATTTATAAATTTACTTTCAAACTACAAACGAAAAACACTGGATACTGAGTGCCCATGGCTCTCGAAAGGAACAGCAAAAACCTTAACAACCTCCTCAATCTTGAGCTCATTTGTATTCTCTCACCGTCCCCTGCACAGGGGCATATCGATGGCACAGTTTAGATTCGGTTTTGGTGAGATCCTTTGTACAGACATTGGACACAGCAGGGGTGAACAAATGCGGCTCTTTGTAGGGTGAAGTGCAGCTTTCTTTGAACATTTAAATACCTTTTTTTGAGAATCTTGTTACATTGACTAAGTGAGTTCGTGTCCTACTTAGGTTGAATCGGTTGTATTAGTCAATGAAGTGTACAAGTCATGCGTAATTGCTTTGAAGTAGGTCTCCTGATTTTAACCTATTTTATTTATTTTAGTAGAAAATTCTAAATTTGAATTACCAGCTTATTGAAATGATAAAGTTGAGAAGAATTCAAATTTTGTATCTTTTTATGTCCATAAATACTGTATAATAACGTAACTCTTTTACATCTGCTGGTTAGTTATTCAACCTATTATTTATTTACATTAAAAGAAAAGACCAATTCATACAAATGATTTATTATAAATAACACTTATTTATTAAATTTACAATTAGTATTTAAATTCATTATTTCAACATTTTTTGGGCGTTATAAATAAAAATAATAATAATTAATTATATAAAACCTTTTTTAAAAAACAATTTTAATCTACTTTTAGTTTTCTGCTGAAGTAGTGAAATAAGCAGAGAATGCTCATAGACATCGCAAGGGGTACTGTTGCTGCCATTAAGAAATAAAGGAAATCCCTGTCGCAATAATTAAAAAACAAATAAAAAAAATGTATTAAAGGTTAAGTAATAATAAAACAAAAGGGTAAAGTTGGAAGGAATAGGCTAAATGTTTTTATAAATTTTGTTCACTAATAAATTAAATTTTAAAAATAAATTCTAGAGATGGGCATAATCAATATTTTTCATTCAATCGATTATTTATAATCCATTATACAAATAAATGAATGATTTCACAATCATCAGAGAGGGTTGAAATAGAGGAAAAAGGGGAGACAAATAGTTGCTATACCTAAAATACGAGGAACTAAGCAACCGTGCGCCCGACGGCGGGTTTTTCCTTCGTCGGCAAACAACACGAAAACGAAAAGTCTTTAAACTACTACTCATAATCGCTGCTTCATATTCTTCTTAACCCTTATCACTTTCTTGATCTCTTTAATTACCTTTAAATTATTATTCTTAAATGTAGGAAAAACTATTTATTATACAACATTTCCCAACATCCCAAGTATCCGATTCAAGAATAAATGGTATTCAGTGAACAAGAGATGGATAGAATTTTGATCCACCAATCAAGAGAACGATTTTAAATAGTAATCGAATTGTGTTGAACTAACTTAGAGCGATAAAATAATCGGTCTCATATACCGATGACAAATAAACAATTACGATCATTTGATTATTGTTGCATAATCGATTAAACAATTATTTTAATCGATTATGCCCATAACTAATAAATTCGTTAAAAAAACTTCAAAATTCCACTGAAATTTATGTTATATTTAATCTCTTGTAGACTACTAAACATTGTCTCATTGCCTAAAGGTTAGATGTATTTTAAAGTAATGATAAAATCTCCCCTTGCTGTTTTTAAACTTCCACTTTTTATATTAATTGACAAAGAAGTAAACATCTGTAATTATTTAAGATTTTGAGCTTCTTTTTAATTGTTCTCTGTCTATCCAAATTTAGTATTCCATAACTTAAAAAAAAGTACTTAACTTAAAATAAATTAACAAGAGGAATTTATTATAATAACAGTTTTAGAAAAGAAAATGGATATTAATATACTTCTAATTATTTCAATTTAATTTAAATACAGCTGTATTTTATTCTATCTATCTATGAAGGAACAAATATTATAATTATTTATCAGCAATAATACTTGTATGTAATAATAATAATTCTATAATACTGCTTCTCTTACATTCTAACAATACTTCTATTTTTAATATATAAATAATAGCTACAGTTACCTTGTTCTACTTTTTCAGTGATTTTTTTTTAATGATAGTGTTAATCATTAGAGCTTACCAAAGATAACGGAAGCATTGTGATCATTCCTGTAGAGTAATATTTTTTTATGTCTCTGAATTCAAAAACAGAAATTGGTTTCAGACATCAGGGATTTTTTTTTTTCACAATGGGCTCTAGTTTGACACTTTTTGCAAACCCCTAAAATTTATGAAATTTGGATAGTAGGTCATAATAATTAACTCACATCTCACTGTTGGTCCCATATTAATTTTTAATTTCAGCCATCTGCACACATTTAATATTAAATAAAAATAAATCTGACCCTACTGGGAATCAAAACAGGTCCAACAACCAAACTTTTAATTGCTAGTGGAATCACATTATTTTTACTTATATGACCATTCATCCATAATAGTCTAGGAAGCTATATGCCCACTAATTGGCAGACTATTTACTTAGCAATAAAACAGTTTATCCTATCTCTATTGTTTTCTGAAATCAATATTGAAAAATAGTGTATTACCTGAGAGAAGCTTAATGTATGTCCTGGCACTTCCCGTACATTTATTTAAAATATTTCTTTAATTGTGATTTCACTTTTCTTCTTTTTTTTTTTTCATTTATAAAAATTAGCCCAGAGATTATCTCAGTAAACTGGTTTAGCATTTAAAAATAGTAATATTTATTTTATATTTATGTTCTGTGAATAAATAAAAAAATAATTGGTACTTACCAGCTATCTCCTAGAGAAAATGCAATATGAATGAGGTAATCCTTGAATCAAAATGCCTAGTTTACCATTATTTATCAATTTGTTCAACTAAATTATTATCTTATATTGATATAAGATTAGAAAATGAAGTTATAAATATTAGCTAATGTTGATAATTTAAAATGCTAATAATGTATTTTAAATGAAATCTCAAATCCTATTGTATATACGTTGTTTTAAAAAGTTTCTCATAGTTTTCTTAGTTCAATATTGTCAGTACATTGAAGTACAAATTGAAGCGATTGTTACAAAACATCCACGCTTTGAGTTGAGACCATTCGAGATAAATAATTAAAATATTTTTTTATCATTAGTCCAAGAAATTAGTTGCTGGGTTAATTCCCAAGTTATTATTCATCAGATGGAATTGATTTTCTTAAATTAGAAATGTTTTATTAGACATGGAAGTTTCTTTTAATTAGTACAAGTTATAGGTTGCAGGGTTCTGAAAATTTTTAAACACAGAGATAACTCATTTTTTGTTGCACACATTTCAATTCTACTGATAACTACAGGTTCAACCAAAATTAAGCTAAAATGTTGTGTAAATTACTTAATGAACTCTAACTTGACAACTCACACTCAACAAAGTAAAGATAAGGGTTCAAAAACAATACACATTTACAGAGGATTTATTTTTTTATACAATTCTCAGACTTTAATAATAAAAATAATTAAAGCTTCAAAAAGAGCTAAATATAATATATTTTTATGATATTCAGGATTTAAATAAAGTTCAGTGAGATTTATATTTTCAAGGTATTGTTTTATACACCTCTTGAGATCAACATTTTTTATTTTCATTTGTAAAATAGAATGGAGTACAACGTTGATTTTTTGTTTTATTCTATATAACCTCCGAGTTCAGAGGTCTTCTAATTAATCAAATTTATTATCATACAAAATATTATTATATGTTCATATATTTACTCTAGCTTAGTTATAACATTTAATTTCTTTGTGCATCTTATAAAATCTATATATATTTCTAAACAAAATTAGTTTAAATAAATATTAGATAGCTAAGAGTAATTCCACAGCAGTAGATCCTTAAAAATGTATTAGCTATGTTGATATATAAATTATTTTATCTAATTATTGTCAATTGAACTTTATTTATATCCTGTCTAATGGTTTTGTTGGTTTGTTAGCTTACTCAGCTTCTGTGACGTAGAGAGGTTTGGGCGTTGGAACTTCACCGCTCTCCTTAATTATTATGTCAGCTTCAGGTCTGTCAGATCCATCAGTCTTGGTTTGCTCAATTTTGTAAACAATATCTAATCCTTCCATTACCTGTTTAGAAATATAGTTTAAACAATTATTCAAAATAGCGATTATGAGTGTTAAGACCATTATAATATCAAAATGTAAAAATAATTGTATAACATGATACTTAGGCATCATTAACTCTCTTTTTATCATCATTAACAATACATTTTCTTTTCTTTCAGGTATCAAAGATAATTAAATCAGAATTTATGAAAGGAGATGGTGAAGAGAAAATTACACTACACTAGTGGGATTTGACCTCAATGCTCTGTCTGAAGCAATATACATATTATATCCCTTTTAATAGAATCATTATTTTCAAGTAAAATTTAGTTCATAACATTATATTACTTATAATTGAAACTATACATTTTTAGAAGTACTAGATGATATAAAATTCTTAAATTAAATTTACCTTTCCAAAGACTACATGATGTCCATCAAGCCAAGATGTTCCGACAGTGGTGATAAAAAATTGGCAGCCATTGGTGTTAGGTCCTGAGTGAAATAAAATATATTGATTTTAATTGTTATACTATTGCTACTAGTACTTATTGTTCTTAGCCAGGAGAGGAGCTCACTAATAAAGGTTGATTCACACCAACGGTCACGGTCAGGGCTGGTCCTAGTACACTCCAGTCAGATCAGGATCCATTTCTGTGTTTTTAAGCAAGAATTACCACTTGTCTACATACAATTGAAGCCTATAGTACAGTAGGTATCCATTTTTAACGTCTTTTATAAGGTTCAATAAATTAATGAAATCACAATGCAATAAAAGGGAGTACTGGTGAAATTTAGTTTCATACCAAATTAGGTAGATACCAGTTGTGGATACGATTTCGCATGCCCCTATTTTTTGTACTAAATAAATATATATTGTGTACCTAAATTCTTCTTTGGGACCGAGGCCTAAATTCTATCTCCTCCTCTAAAACTAGAGCTATTTTACAAAGGGTAATTTTCTAAGAAGCATTACAGCGGTACATATATAATCTAGTGTCGGTAAAAGGAGATTCAACTTATGACAGATTAGGTTGTGCCGGACATTAGAAATGGGTTGGACTGAGACAGGACCATGACTTGACCAGGACCAGCCCTGACCTTAACCATATATGTGAATCCACCTTACGAGTAGGTTACTAGATTAAGATATACAAAATAGAAAAAATACTTTTGACTACAATTTATGACCATATAATATGTCTTTCCATTAGTAATTTTAATTAAAAAGTTGAATCATATTTTTCAGTAATATTACGTCTCCATCAAAGCCTCCATGAAATGTTTAAAAAACCAAGGCAATAGTGTGTCCTGAAATAGTTTTTATCTCCTTGTGGCAGCAAAATGAGGCATTATTGAACTGATTTCGGGCAGGGAAATGTAATTTTACTGCCTAGACAGTGAAATAAGGAAACATTTTCTGTTAAAATATGAAAATGTTGGCAATAATATTATATATATTATCTTTATCCTCTAGCAATGGATTTTGTAAACTTTTATTACCAATAATTTTGTTTCACCCTTATAATATTATATATTATAGCTTAATAACTGAACTTCAAATAATAAACTTTTTATTGATAGCAAATATAATTAGATGGTATTTTAGCAGTTTCACTTTTTTGACGCCCGTTGATAAAATATTTTATATAACAAGGCAGCAAAGGAAACATTTCTGCGTTGTGTATTTATTGATGCCGAGGCAGAATATTGGGTAAATTACCCACCTCGGCAGTTAATTTAAAAAGCCTGTCTCCACCTCCAGTCCGATACTAACTTTATCATCATAAAAATTCTATTTTGCTGCCTAGTTACATAAATAACTATTCATATTTTACGATTTTGGTAGTAATCATACTACGGAAAGATTAAATTTTAATTTAAATCAAATTATAATAATTATTAACTACGGGAAACAGACAGAAAAATACACCCCAGCGCTATACGGGAAATATAGAGACCCGTGGTTCAAATCCCGGCGCTGGAGTATATTTTTCTCTGTCTGTTTCCTATAGTTAATAAATAACTATTTTCAGAGTACCAAACACAGATAATAATGGTAGAAACCTGAAAACCAGGAGTTCTGGTAACCCTACATTAAAGTAAGATAATTTGTAAGGTTTATATAAATTCAAGAAACTTAATCACGTCACATTTAATATACTATATAGTTTATCTTTGGTGATTACCTGCATTAGCCATGCTTAGGAAACCAGGTCCAGTGTGCTTAATGTTGAAGTTTTCATCATCAAAGCTTTTACCATATATGCTTGTAGATCCTGTACCATCTCCCTTAATAATGTCTCCACCTTGGATCATGAACTTCTTAATAACACGATGGAATTTAGAGCCAGTATATGACTTTCCGTTTACACCCTTAGTAGCTAAAGTGAAGAAGTTTTCAACAGTCCTGGGAACATCTTCACCAAACAGACCAATCACTATCCTGCCCAACGGCTTCCCACTCTGCTCCACATCGAAGTACACTCTCTTATTGACTTTAATATGTTCTGTTCCCTGTTAAAATTTAAAGAAATGTTTAGTTTATAATTTGTTGTCTGTTTAGTTTACTATCTAACATTAAATTAATGTTAGATAGTAAAAGAGCTAGGAGTTAAAAGTAAAAAGCTAATTATACTTTTTGAGAAGAAGAGTTTTTGTAGTTATAAAAAAAGGAAATGAAAAGAAACCATCATTATCATATAAAATGAATTACAGGTATGCATGACATAAATAAATTGCATTAAAAATATCTGTTAGGACTCAAGAACATCCTATTTATCTTAAAAATATATAAAATAGTTTGAGTATAAATATCACTAAAAAAATATTTTATCATCTTAAAGATTTAACGATCTTTATTTACAATTATCATTTTTCCTTTTAAATGGACAAGAATAGAGTAGTTGATACAACACTGTCCTTTATTTCAACAGTTAATTTATAGATTCCTTTGAGTTGTCATCATTTTTTAAGAGAGGGAAAATATTATTGATTTTATTTTGATGTTAAAAATAAAGATAAATATTGAATTGAGAATAATACTTTGAAATATTATTAGTTAGATAC
Organism: Gerris lacustris; assembly: GCA_951217055.1. Classification (NCBI taxonomy): domain Eukaryota; kingdom Metazoa; phylum Arthropoda; class Insecta; order Hemiptera; family Gerridae; genus Gerris; species Gerris lacustris. The sequence goes on from OX578278.1 coordinate 49,193,808, forward strand.
TTACACTAGGTTCTAATTCTTCTGAGGACTTTCGAATTATAAAAAACAAAATTAGTCCACAAATTATACTCAGGGATATCAATTTAATCTGCTTAAAGAAATTGCGCTTTATTTTTACCCACATTTTGTAACTTCCAGAACTATTTTTAGTCCTAATAATGTTATATTCAGTATTAGTTAATAACATGAAAAAGATATAATAAATAATGTCTGTCAAAAACGAGAAACTTTAAATTGAATGTGTAATCATTATAACTAATAATAAAACTATCATATAGTCGTTTTAGAAAAAACAGAAAGAAGTGAAGTGACATGCAGCACATGACTTAAAGGTAACTTGAAGTTTTAATAATAATAAATAATTAATCTAATAATTTTACTTAAGATCTAAAATAATTATTTTATTAATTCTCTTAATTATATTATCTCAATCTACCTTTCTCCCACGGGGATGGGGAAAGACCCAAAGGATAGAATTTTCTATAATTATTATTTTAGTATATCATAAATTTAAACGTCCCGATTTATATTAAAGGTGAAATCCTTTTTATCACACGAATATTGCGAAGTCAAGGATGTATGAAGACAACTTTTTTGAAAGTTTATTGACATTTGGGCCGCAGCACATATTATACAAACATGGTTTCGAATATTATTATTACACTTATGGCGGAAATTTAAAAAGAGGGATTTTACCCTTAGAAAGGCCTTGTCTTAAGGCTCTACCGCCCTTTGAGGTTAGGACAAACAGTAAAATTAAAATTATACTAGTTCTAAGCAAGATATCAAAAATCTAATCACAGGCTTCATTCCTAATTTTAATTCTGCACAATTTGAGCCCTATTTCAACTTCCTATGATAAATAGTACAGGCGCCATTTTAATACAACGAGTTTTATAGGACCGGAGCCGGAGCGACTGTTGCGATTATATAGGTATTATATATGCTTTAGGACTAGACGCCCGCGATCGACTCTTGCGATAATCGCCCTAAAGAAAACGGAATCATACAAAATAATACTAAGCGATTATCGCTCCGCTATAATCAATCTGCGACCATCGCAACAGTCACTCCAATCATAACCTACCTTTAGCTGAAATATATTCTACTTTCTGCGTATAAATGTGTGTTTTATTTTATGTCCGTCCCGTCAATAATTTGTGTAAAAGTTGAATTCAATAGATTTTTGGTCGACAGCGTCATTTAACTATACAAAGTAATGTTTATAGTTAGTAAAACAAAAATTTAGTACACATTTTTTTATTAGTTCACGAAACAAGCAACTATTTTTTTATTGCATGTCTTAGTACAAGTAAATAAATAAAATATATTTAAAATTATATTTTAATCTGGATCTTTGGTTCATATTAAAACGTGATATTAAGTGGATGGCCTTCTATTGAACTATGAGCTCCACGTATTAATTATGACGCAGAACATAAGGTATATAATTTCTATGCAATATTTTTAATAATAGCATAAATATTATGAGGAAATTTTAAAATATTGAGTTACCAATACAAGTAATTTTTACAAAAAGAAGTAAATTAAACGTATTTTTTTCTAATTTGATTTAAGATCTAATAAAAATTTTGGTTTAATATAATTATATCAAACATTTTCGCAAGATAAAACAAATTTCCTATCTTTAGGTAGGTTACATATACATGGTGGATTTTTTTCCGTGGCAGAGAATTTACCGTCGCCGCTCAAAGAAATGTAAACGTTACAAAGGGCGGGAAAATTTCCGACGCCGTCGTACGAGTAAGCATATGCAATGTAGTTTCATCTTCTAATCAATTCATATCAGTTTAATTGTGTAATTCAAATGATTTTATGCATAGTGTAGTTTGAAATGAAGAGAGAGTAATTTGTAGCGTTATTGTAATTCCGTCGCCGAATGAAAAGGAGAAGTAGAAATTGACTAATTTAGGTTCATTCGATTAAGAAGAGAAGAAAGGTGGTTGGAGTTTTCTAAACGTTGTTCCTAGAGTTGATACAGGATGACACGAAATTCTTTAATAACTTCAGAACTTCCATTCACCGACTGCATGGCCCGTTAAAAGACACCATATTTAGCGCAAAAAATACCAATATGAGGAATTGTATTTAGCCTATAGAAATGCTGGCATTAACACTGAAGTAAGTAAAAATCTTTTAAATTTATAAGTTGAAAATTGTTAAATATTAAATAACATTGTCAAATAACGAAAATTAAATACTATTATACTAGGTAAAACAAAGATTTTACAAGTACATTTAATTTATTTCACATGAAAATCCGTCGGCTCCAGTGATAATCGACGGATGCATAGCTACCGCCGACGGCAAATTTACCGATCGTTTTTTCCGACTAATGTATAAGCTTAATTTACTTAAGTGGGCCAGTGGGCTACTGTTGGAACGACGGCGACGGTAAATTCTCTGCCTTGGAAAAGTCCGCCGTGTGTGTAACCGGCCTACATATGATAACGTTTTATAAAATAAAAATATATAAATATTTATACATGTTAATTAGTTATGTAACACTATATCAAAAAGGTAATATGAATACACTAAGCTGTTAAACGATACTAAGCAAGTTCCAATTATTAAACTCTAAAAATACGACACGTTGCATTAGTATTGTCTGTGTCAGTCATCAGTTGTCGTAGAAGTGCCGACAAAACCTTTTTTTATATTCAAACAATACCAGATTTGTTTGTTCTGCGAATTGTAGGGTTCGGCGGATTTAGTATAACTTTAATTCTGTGCTTTCTTAATCTAAGTAATGAGAATGATTTTAGAAAAAATTGTTTGATATTAATTTTTAGTAATTATATTAATTTTTAGTGATACGTTTATTTGGATATTAGTTTTATAAAATAAATTCTCTTGCGATACTTTTTAATTATATATAATTGGTAATTGGCAAAACATAGTTCAAACTTTAATTGGGTAATAAAGTTTGATTAAACAAAAGGGTATAGTTGTACAAGTTATAAAAGCAAAAAATAAATAATCGGTGCGGCAAACTCTAACAAAACTTTCTCAGGCAAACTCTAACAAAACAATTCTCATGTAGATAGTATAGGTAATTATAAATGCAAGTCCCTTAAAATTCCCTTAATTTATTATTATACATATTTAAAACCTGTTCAACAGGTGATTGATTGTTTATAGTGCATTTTCGATTTGCAGCTAAATCAAATTTATAACATCAATATCTTGAAAACTATAGTTTGTTGTCGTGAGAACGACTTTTTTTTCTCCTGGAACTATGTCGTTCTTTAGAATAACACTAAAATTATTAGATTCAAATTTATATGAATTACATTTTTGACTTGTTAAGATAAAAATCGTCGGAACCATGTTCGATAAATATTTTTTTCAGATGGTTTTGGAGGTAGCACTCCCAAATTTAGAGCTGAAATTAAATTATTTAGATTCTATGTAAAATTAATCGAAATCGGCCCTGTATAGTTTAGGCTCCACGCGTCTGCATAGAATATAGACGACAGACATATTTTAAAATCCACTTTTTTGGTCTCGTGGAAATTAAACCGTGTAAATCCATTAGAATCGAATTTTCGCGCCAACACAATACATAGGTACTTGAAGAAATGCATTTGATTCCAAACGTGCCAGAAACTCTAAGAAAGTCGTTAACCTTCTTTTTCCCAGACGGATAGAGAAAAAAAAAAATTCCCCTCTCCGGTCTCAGTAAGCGACAAGTATGCGATAAGATTTAAAGAGCAATTGGGAAGCCACTCTGGTTTTGGAAAACCAACATGAGATAATAAAGCAAAATCGTTTAAAGTGGACTGATTATAAGAATTAGCCAAAAGAAAGGGGCGTTCCTGAAACTTTTCTTTACCCGACTCAGTTTTCTAATAAAAAATGTGGCTTGGAAACTAAGCATGAATAATAATAATCGCGGTCCGGGACTAATCCGAAAAGTTATCTCATACCTACAATTATTACATCGTGATAGTAAACCCATTATACATTTTTTTTTTTTTTTTTTTTTTTTTTTTTTACGCGGTGGGAAGGCAGCTGTTTTAAATTTAGAGCAACAATTAATTTCACGATTTCCCCTTGGAGTCAATAGCCAAATTTTAAAAACATTTATGAAAAATGTCCCGGATGGGATGAAATATCGCCTAGTGACTAAACCTCAGTTTCTTCTTTTAGTTTTCTACATCTCATCTTGGATACTTAACTTCTTATTGTAAAAAAGTTTTACTTTTGTCAAGCAAAAAAGGGCTTACTTTTTTCTGAAAGCAAATGATACTGAATATCAATTCAATATAAAAATCTAGAAACTATCTTCAAAAAATACCATACTTTAAAGGTTACAACTTCAATAGTCAATGCTGTTGCATCATGTACAGAATAATTAATAAGTATGCCAGCATGAGAAGTCCTATGTAGAAATAAGAGATTTTTACAGTGAACTAAGTTGTCTGGCTTCTCTTGTCGAGCACCTACTCTCAGATCAATATTCTGAACTGTATAGTTGTGAAACGATGGCTTTAAACTATAAAGGCATATTACGCCTAACTAAGTACGCAAGTATATACGTAGCAAAGCTGTATGTAGAGATACATTCACAGGCAATATATAATAACAGCATTTGAATAAATACGAATGGAGTTTCTCTAACGCCAATAAGTTATAGTGATAATTATATAACTCGTAATAGAGTAGTTCTTCGGAGTCCAATAAACAAGCACAGCTAACAAAATAGGAATTATTTTTACAGAGCGACCATGTGTGTTAGTATATCTATATATATAAAAGTCAACGTATGTGTGTGTGTGTGTGTGTGTGTTTGTTCTTTATACAAATCTACAGTTTTAGTCCGATCTCGATGAAAATTTGCACACTTGACCTTCAAAGCAAGGAAACAATCAAGGTCTACATGAATTTTCGAAATTTCAATTTTGGTACACAGGGGTACGGGGTACAAGTAATAAATACGGGGTCAAAGTAATGAATACCCTTCATGATGCATATCGTTGAAAAGCTCTTTAAGGGTACAGTAATTGTTGTTATGTACACTTTTGTCATATTTTCATTTAGGAGGGGGGTAAAATATAAAAATATAGCTATATCTTATTTGTTCTTTATACAAATCTACAGTTTTAGTCCGATCTCGATGAAAATTTGCACACTTGACCTTCAAAGCAAGGGGAAAATCAAGGTCTACATGAATTTTCGAAATTTAAATTTTGGTACACAGGGGTACGGGGTACAAGTAATGAATACGGGATCAAAATAATGAATACCCTTCGTGATGCATATCGTTGAAACGCTCTTTAAGGGTACAGTAATTGTTGTTATGTATAGTTTTGTCATATTTTCATTTAGAAGGGGGGTAAAATGGAAAATATAACTATATCTATACTATATAGAAAGAAGAGTATCTATATAAGAGAATGTCTTTTATACAAATCTACAGTTTTATCCCAATTTGATGAATATTTACACTCTTTTTCTTCCAAACAAGGTGAAGGTCACTGCCTACATCATTTTCCGAAATTAAAATTTTGGTACACAGAGGTACGGGGTACAAATGTCAAAGTAATGGATACCCTTCATGATGCATATCGTTGAAAAGCTTTTTAAGAGTACAGTAATTGTTGTTAAGTACGTTTTTGTCATATTTTTATTTAGGAGGGGGGGTAAAATGGAAATGTATATCTATATCTATAAAAGTCAACGTATGTGTGAGTGTGTTTATGTTCTTTATACAAATCAACAGTTTTAATTCGATCTCGATGAAAATTTGCTCACTTGACCTTCAAAGCAAGGGGAAGATCTCTGTCTACATGAATGTTCGAAATTAAATGTTTGGCACACAGGGGTACGGGGTACAAATGTCAAAGTTAAATCCCTCCATGATGCATACTGTTGAAAAGCTCTTTAAGAGTACAGTAATTGTTTTTACGTACATTTAGGGGGGTAAATGGAAAAATATATCTAAAAGTCAACGTTTGTGGGTATGTTCTTTTACAAATCCATAGTTTTAGTCCGATCTCGATCAAAAAATGCACACTTGACCTTCAAAGGAAGAAAAAATCAGTGTCCACATGAATTTTCGAAATTTAAATTTTGGTACACAGGGAACAGGGTACAATAATGAATACGGGGTCAAAGGACTGAATACCCTCATGTATGTTCATGGGGTGTATGTTCTTTACACAAATAAACAGTTTTAGTTCGATATCGATAAAAATTTGCCCACTTGAACTTGACAGCCACATATATTTTTTTCATATTTATTATGTATTGTTTTGTCATATTTTACTATAGGGGGGGGGGGGGATTTAGGATATTTTAAAAATTGCTTATCAGAGAGGAGGGGGTATAGAAATAGGGAAATAGGTGGGAGAGATAGAATCTAGATATTCTTGCATAGTAAATTAATTTATATGTTTCATTATGGTTGTTTATAAACTTATCTAATTATAATAACACTCCGTAGCGAAGCACGGGTACCCAGCTAGTTAAATATAAACAAAAGGACAATACTAAATTTGTGAACAATGTTTTCTCGTAACGGAGACTTGAAAAAAATTGCAGTGTTTTCTCCGTTATTGCATGATCCATCTTCTATGCAATGAATAAATTAGTAATTATGTATATATTTATCCGTAATTAAATGCGTCTTATTTAATTTCCAAGGTAGGAACGACTTTTACTAATGTTGGGTATTATTTAAGTAATAATTTTTCTTGCTTTATTTAAAATCATTAAGTAAGATGAAAAAAATAAAAATAAAAATAATAATTATACTTTTATTCATTTTATAATTTAAAGCCATATAAAACAATTATTCATATTTTCATATTTTTTAGATTAATATTAAATTGTTTTTTTCGTGAAGAAACTTTACTCTCTCTTTTAAAAATAGCTATACTACCTATAAATAAAATAATTTAGAAATTGTGCAGCAGATTTTGTTTATAAGTAAAAATTATGATGTGCAGATTATAAATAAAAAGATCGCGAATTTCCTTAACCTTCGATGTCAAATAAATGATATCAGAAAAAAAGTTTAACGATGAAGATGTCCCGGATGGGATGAAATATCGCCTAGTGACTAAACCTCAGTTTCTTTTTCTAGTTTTCTATGTCTCATCTTGGACTGGATACTTAACTTCTTATTGTAATAATGTTTTACTCTTGTCTAGCAAAAAAAGGCTAAATTTTATACTGAAAGCAAATCATACTGAATATCAATTCAATATCCTTTTGCTAATACGTAAGCAAATATAAACAGAACAGGATTATTGTTATAATAAATCACACGGTAAACTGAGATATTATTAGATTGCTATCCATTTAAACTACAATTTCCATATGTATTATTATCGAGGCCAGAGCTATAAATATGTCAGGAAAGAGTCAAGAGCTAGTTGAGATTGATTCGTTTTGTAAAGATGTGAAACGCAGGGGGGTCAGGATAAAGTGTTTAGTGGATCCTAGAAACAAGGACGATTTGAACGGAGATTGTGATTATTGACACGAGTGTACACTGCTCTAAGTGAATAATGGACAAGAGACAAATGTCAAGGAGCAAGAGTAACAACGATTTAACAAGGATTTCACATATGTGCTCTTCTGTTCTTCTTAATCAGGGATGACAGAGTTGGTTTTGAATGGACTCGCATAAACGTCGCATTTCTTCTAGGGAAATCCTGGTACCATGAGGGAAGAAGTTTTGTGGAAAAGCTCTTGTTATCATCTTTAAATTACCAAGAAAATTCCCAAATCATAGACATCACAATCCAAGAAGGTATTTACTGCATTATCAAAATACAGATAAGACAAAAAAATTTTGATTGTTGTAAATAAAAAACAAACGGTTGATTGCACATTGAACACCAGTTCACGGCAACTTAAAAGCTAAATCACTTTCAAGATAACTTCAAGTTAGTTTCCTTTTATGACATAAACAAATTTTGTAAAAGGTTTAACAAGGATTATAGATGGCGGTTATTTATATGCAAAGCAATAAATAATAACTCCTGAAATAGTTTGACAACAAGAACGTTGCAATTTTTTAGGTGGGTTCCTCTTTGCTTTTAGTTGTTTGTTAAAAATATTATTTTATCATAATATTTCACCATATATGTGCAAATTTAGACATGACTTTATCTCTGGAACTAATTACACTAGAATCTTGAAATTTGGAATTTAGCTTCCCTATAATATAGCTAAATAACTTAAGTAAAACAGCCATTTTATTTGAAGATGATATAAAATTGATGATATAAAAATTATAATATTATATTTTAAGAGTACATTTTGTGTACTCAAGTACAAGTAAAAATAATAAGACGATTAAATCATTGGAGGGACTTTTTGTTGAGCCTGTAACAACATACATATTATATACGACAATAGATAAGGGTATATTGTAGCATATTACACAACTCATTGATTTCTATATCTATCAATAACCTAATAATACCTAACTTTCTCATCTTATAAGTCAAACAATCACTGTAGATTATTATACGCGGCGATCAGATCTAGTCCGCGGCGGACAGATTTGCAGTTGTATTTTCCACAGAGTTCAAGGCGGACTAGAAGCTACATGACCTATGAATCTACTGATCAATAGATTGATCTTGTTCTAGGGTGCATTTTTCTGTATAATATGTGGAACCGGACTACCTTTTCCTTTCTTTTCTTGTTTCTTTGTCTTTGTTTCGATACTGTAGGTTCAAGAAGAGTATGTAACTTCTGAAATTGTTGCTTCAGACATCTCATATGTTTTAATATCTCATATCTCGGACATTAAAAAATATAAGAAAAACGAAAAACCAGTCATCAAATTAACTCAATTCACAGCAAAGACGGTAAAACTCGCAGAACTCCTCTCTTTTTAATTTATTTCCTGCACCCATTTTCTTTTTGGTGTTGCTTTCCTCAAAGCGAACAGCAAAAACAATTTTTCTTCGTCGGAGGAACTGCTAGACATGCTGATAATAAAAAAGAACACGAGTTAAAGATATCATAATGTACCTTGTCTACTGTCTACGTTCTGTTTGACCATCCCTGTCCACGAAAAACGCCGGAAAATCTGTCCGCGGCGGAGAATCCACTTTTTTGCTTGACCACCCAGTCCGCAACAGACGGTGGAAAGTCCGTTTCCTGTTTGACCGGGCTTTAAATCATTACATATTACATGCACCAACATTTTCTTGTTTCCTTTTTCCTTAATCTGTCATAATATTTGGCAGAAAATAACAAATTCATTGAATATATGATAAAATGTTTACTTAAAAATCATTTTAGGTTATCGGCATGTACACTGTACACGGACCGAAAGTTGAAGATCAGTTATTGGACATCATTTTTCAATTCAACAACACTTTAATGTATAACAATATAAATTAAAGTCTTCGAAAAAACCTTTCCGTTTTACGAAAAACCGAATGAGCAACAAGTGACCAGAGTTGTCTTAATGCCTTAATCTTTAAAGAACTACTACTTCTTTGCCAAAATCCATAATGCAATAGGACGGATATAGTCCTAAAGATGATGCTAATTCGAATTTCTTAAACTTTAAATGGAAATCAACAGTTATTTTTTATTTTCATTTTTCTCTTTACCAACACATTAGGATGATTCACAATTATCTTACCCACTTTCCTTTGGAATCCAATGTCACCGTATTTAATTTAAATAATTTATTCATATTTATAATTCTAAAACAGGAATACTAATTACACTATAATTGCATTTTATTATTTAATATATAAATAATATTATTATTTTAAATCAAATTATAATTATTATTAACTACGGGAAACAGACAGTGAAAAATACACTCCTGTGCCGGGATTTGAACCACGGGCCTCTATATTTCCAGTATAGAGGCCCGTGGTTCAAATCCCGGCACAGGAGTGTATTTTTCACTGTCTGTTTCCCGTAGTTAATAATAATTATAATTTGATTTAAAATAAAAATTAACTTTCCGTAGTATGAAAACTACCAAAAACTTAAAAAATTGAATAATATTATTGTATATTATATATTTTAAATAATATACACTATTATAGTGACAATAAATTATTTACACAATTATTATTATTTTATTATCATTTAGCACCATTGCCAAGAGTAAAGAGCGATGGCCGATAAGTTTTTAATGTAATCCTGGTTTTTTCTCCCTATGCCAATATTTCTAATTAAATCAATTCTCTTTGAAATATCTTACATTATGTGTAACCTAATGAACTTAAAATGATCAGTAAGATTAATTTTACATGTATGATGTAATATTTTTAAGAGCACTTTATTCAAAATAATATAATTAATTTAATAAATTTTGATTTGTATGAACCAATTTTATATTGCAATCTGCGAACAATAAATGTTGTACACAAAAAAATAATTTGATAGTTGTGTATACCAAAACTTAAAGAGGTTAATTTTTGAACTGTATTTTATAAAAGCAATATAAAATCTAATAATACAAGTATTATTTACTAATCAAATTATTTAATATTTAATACAGATTTGTTTCGAACACTTTAGCCGGCTATCGTACATTACATAATCAGTATTATTAGTGTTAGTTAACACACATAATATGATATATGACTAAAATTGTCGAAATCGATTGGTATTAAATATTAACTTCTTATTATGTATACAATACACTGATAAATTAAGTTGTTTGAGTTTTATTAATATTGAATCTTAAGGCCTAAGTAAATTTGAAAAAAATTTCACTTATTTTATTTCGCTCGAACTATTTTCTATGATAATTCAGTTGTGTAAATTGTAATATTATAAGAATAGTGTTCTGCATTATAGAAAAAGTGATAATGAACAGGATAGAGTTGAGTAAAAAGACAATATTCATAAATATTATCTCATTTCCTTTGAGATAAAAAAAAATTAAAGAGGCAAAAACTTTTTAGGAAGTTTAACACAAAAGGCGTCTTTTGAATATTATAATTATTAAAATGTGCGATATATGAACCCTTTAAAAAAGTTTGTTGTGGTTATTAGGTAACTTAAAATAAATAAATAATTATTTTGTAAAAAGATTAAAGTCGAAATTTACATTTTTATCCATGTTAACAGTAGACCTTGCGTGCAAAAAATAATAATAATAATAAATAGCATATAGATAGTTATTAATGACTTCTAAGAACATCCATGCCAATTACGAAGAGAATCGAACAATGAGTTTGGTCGTAACTGCGTAACAAACGAATTTACTGATAGACAAACATCCGAAATGCCAAACGGTCAAATTAAAACAGGACCTATCGCCTATCGCTCCGCTCGGTTAATAAAACCGAAAGCGCTCGAAGTATAAAAATGATATTTCATAATAGTTTAAAAAGTGCAGTGAAAGTAGATTTCCCCAATAAGATAGCTAACTCTCCCCTTTGTTATAGAGAGAAAATTAAGTGCAACCAATGCATCAATGTACAATGTACAACAACAAAAGTTGTTTATGTAACGAGCAATAAATATAATATCAACGGAATTATTTAAAATAGTTATTTGTTGCAACTAGTGCGCAAAGTGGCACTTTGCTGCACTCGAGTGATATATTTACGCAGCGAGCCGCAGGCAGGGCGGAAAGGTTTCTCGACACTTTAAGCTCGAGTTGCACATTACATTCTTCCTATAGTTAGTTAATCTGTAAATAAAATATAAAATTATAAAATAATAGTGTTAATCAACATTAAAAAGGCTTTACAATATCTTCTAAACCAGCTGTTCTGTTTATAGCCAGTGTTGCTTTTTTTGCCTGGGAAAAACTCTACTATAATAATGTTTTACTTTCTAAATTATATCTCTCCATGAAAATTAATCAAAATAAAAACAAAATAGTATTAGCGAATTTTTATTTTTTTATTTTTTGTGTGAATTAAAAAACTGACTGTACGTGACACAAAAACAACAACAGTATTAGCGCACAGCGCACTCCTCAGATTGAGATGGGTCGGGGTTTAAAAGTCTTCATTGGCACAACTTAGCTAATTAAAATGACGGAAACAGTATTAATTTGATATTTTTAAACTAAATTATTTATAAAACAAAATTATTACTAAAATTAACCCAATCAATTTTAAAGCACAGTTGTCATATAAATAATTTATGGTTTAAAAATGTCCAATTAAAACTAACTGTTTCCATCTTTTTAATTAAATTCTTCAGTTTTGTTAGTTTACGGAAGAAAAGCTAAATTATATTGGTGGATTCATCTAACACAAAATCATTGGTTTTGAAGTATATACACAAATCAGGTAAACGAAATTTTGCCGAATAGTATATTTGATATTAAAATAAATTAATAACTATTGATATCTAAAAAGTTTATTAAAAAAATATATATATATTTAAATGCGATAAGACGCTTAAATGCAGTATTTAATAACATTTCGCAATCTATTCATATACATTGCATTAACACATAACTTCTTTTCATATGCAAAATTTTTCGTGATTATGTGATTTGTATAATTTATTGATAAGCATCTATATTTCTAATACATAATAACTAATAACCGTTTAATGAATTTTTAATATTAGTGCGTACTACGTGGGATAAAGTATAATTATATACTGAATTTATTAAAAAAAAAAAAAAAAAAAAAAAAATCTTCATATATTCTCATAAACAGAAAATCGTTATAAATGAGTGTATACTTGAGGTTTAAAAGGGTTGAGAACGTGTTTAAGATTGGATAAGGTTATAGGAACCATAAATCACGTTGGAACGGGTTTTGTTGGTGAGGTCTTCGACCCTACAAGGACGTTGTCCTTTCTTCTACTGGTCCTCATCCTACGTCCTACGCAAAGAACAGACCGGTTCTACCACTCTCAGTTGAACCCTACTACCTTACTCTTAAACGTAAGTGCACTTAGCTCCCAAGTATAAAACTTTTAAACTATATGATTATTTACAAAAAAAAAAAAAAATTCTAATAACGATGCAATTTAAAAAAAAAAAAAAAATCGGGTACAGGGTACCTCGGAACTTTTCCTCACTTTAGAGGCCACTAAAGTGGCCTCTCCTGCTGCGAAGAAGCAGCACTTGGATGGGTGACCGTTTTGAACTGAGTCATTTTTTTTATTATCATATTTAAAAAAAAAAATATTATTTTTAATATATTTTATTAATATATTTGAATTTTGGCGGTATTTTGACAGATTTATACAAACTTTGACGTCATCAAAATTATCCCACTAATAAATAATTATATTCGCTTATAACTCTTAGACTAATTAATGGAATTTCATCGGGTTTTTTTATATTTATTCCTTAATTGTTTCCGGTTCCAACGATATGCTATATATCAAAAACGTATTTAAACTTTCGGTATTATTAACCGACAAAGTTTCAAAATTCAAAAATTGATAACTTCATAATGGCGGCCAATATCAAAATGAAATTTGGTGGGCTTGTTTGTCATACAGAGAAGTAAATTCGTGCCAAATTGCAACTCGATCAAGACCATTTTTCGATTTTTTACGATTTTTTAAAATTGTTGCTGACTCAGCAAACTGGATTCAAGATGGCGGAAAAAGTTGATCTTCCGGGTGGCACCACTACAGATGAGGACTGATTTTTACAAAAAAAAAACAATACTTTTCCTACCATAGGAAGTGAGGAAAAGTAAAAAAAAAAATTTTTAATAACGATGCAATTTAAAAAAAAAAAGTACATAATATTCCTTTTTGGAATACTCTCAACCCTTATTGAGTATTCAAACTCAAACTTTTCCTTTATTAGTAAAAGTAGATGTACAAAATAAATACTTTAACATTCTTTACGGTAAAGTCGTCGAAATAAATTCTAAAAACAAGGAACAGCCTGAAGCTGAGACCTAGAGTTAAAGCAACTGACTAATTGGGTTTAAATAATAATTAATAGTTTTTCACAAAGACACTCATAAATTTCCACTGAGCCATTAATTGAATATTCGCGAAAATATACTTTATGGTAAATGTTAGTTATTTGTATTTGCCATTTACCAGTATATTGTTTACGGTATATTTGTTTTGCTTTTCTTTAAGTTACAAAAATCTTTTCGTTCCAAAAAGTATTTATTTTACGAGTATACTTTTTGGATTTTAGAACTTTATTGTATCGTTTTAAGTTAAATTACCTAGTTTTCAATATTCTCACTTGTTTAGAAACTATGTATAAAGGTAAGATTTACAGACTCCAGAATTTCCCAGGAGTTTAAATTAAACTTTGATCTGGCTTGCACGGTTGGAGATATTACCTTTTAATCTTAGGGAAAATATACTACTTAGGGTCACAATAATATTATTTCACTTAATTAATATTCTTAGTAAAGAACGATCGAGAGAAATTATTACATTTTTGGTACTTCTTTAGATTGTTACTCCCCTGTGTTTTTTTTTAGAATATATATAAGTATAATTATTTAAACAATCCTTTGCCTAAAATTATTAAGACAAAGGGATGTTTAGTCCAATGTACTTAGGGACAAAGGAATATCACACTTCTGTTTTTAAAAGAGGAGGTAACAGTCTAAAGAAGTGCCAAATTCTATGTTTCATAGTTACTCCAACAAGATTTTTCATTTCATATAGATGATTATTTTACTGTATATTCATTAAAGACAGATTATTAGGAAATAACAAGATTTAAACACAACCAAACCTATAATAATAATATAAAGTCATAAATTAGATAAAGGTCATGTCCTCGAATTTGTAGAAGAATTAGAACAATCCCATTAATTCATTTCTAAGAAAATTCGCTAATTATTCGAGAATTATTTAAAGAAAATTAAGAAAACTTTAATGGAAGATTATCTAGCCCTCTTTAATATTATTTTATTTAAGGTCAGTTTTAATGGAGTAATAACTTAAACAAATAAGTAATTCTTATCTGTATTCTAATGTTTATTTACTATTATTATCTATTGAATTATTTCTCTGTGGGATTAATGGAAGTAGAAAACAAACAATAAACAACGTTTATTTTCACTTAGGTTACACTCCCATCATTGTTTGCGAAAGAATATAACGAAATACAAAGTGAAGAGTCCTGAAGTAATTATAAGCTAGTTGATAAGGTGTTAATGACCAAAACATCCTTTTGACGCCCTCGTAACCTGAATGAACTTGTATTTACCGCAGTTTTACTCACTTCTCTTAGATATCCTAATTTTGCAAATTAAATTTAATATTCTGTTGTAAGTAAACTTAAAACACACTCACTTTTTCAATTACTTTAGCATACTTAATTGCGTTAGTAAACCCTGTATTGACAAGCTCTTATATTATATGCTTATTGTTAAACGAAGAAAGAAATTATCATATCCTAGCTTTCCACGGCCAGAGTTTACTAAATCTTTTAGATTTACGGAGATCATTCTCACTGAAGAGTGCCATTTGCAAATTTGAAGTTTGGTCGTAATCGTTGCAAATGATTCTCATCATGAGCAAGTCCCTTGAGAATAATTCCTGTAAATTCGGGATTCACTCGACGTTTTGAGCACATTATTAATCTCTTACGCGATCCGCTCTAATCTAATAGATGTAAATTGAATTGTATTTGTTATATAAATAAGTTTTAATACTATTTATATAATTTTTCTTTAAGTATTATATTATTGCTTTTAAATTTGGGAGACAAATGCAAGTTTCACATTTACAAACGAGGACGAAAGAAGCATTTCCCATTTCAAAATAAAATACTAAAAGTGTGCGCTTTATCTGTTTTTTATATTTTCATTTTACATAATATATTAAATAATTGTATTGTAAGTGTAACTAAAAAACTAAACTACAGGGAAACCACACTTTTTACACATTACTGATAATAAATAAGTGTGCATGTTTTAAAATTAAATTAGTTTTCAAACCTTTTGGGTAAAAATGTTTAAAAAGTAAATAAAAATGCAGGAGTACTGTAAAAATAGTCTCATGAAATTTTTAAAACTATTGTTACTTTTAAAGTAATTAGTCACAACCCCTCTAGAGCAAATTAAATAAAATAAAATTTGCAAGGTGAATCACTTGACACAATGAGATCTAATCTATGACTCTATCATATAATAAAAAAATTGAGCATTATACATAATTAATAGCCTGTCACAGATCGGCACATCCATGTGTATATGAAAAGACATGAAAATCAAAGTTATTTAGACAGAGATTTAGAGATTTTATACACTTCATAAAGCAGAAAAAAATACGTTAGAGGGCAATATAAACATTTTATTACTGTGTTAATTGACACGAGTCAAAGACAAGCAACATTCATCATTCATAAAGATTATTTATTTTAATCCTATCTAGAGACTTACATTCTATAAAAAAGATTTACAAATTTATACAAAAGAATGGCCACAAATTTATTAATTATAGGAATACATAACTACCCTTGTTAAATAGATTGTCAATGCCAAAGAAGTAGAGACAATAATTATCATTTGAAATTTTCTCATTTCACAGATAATCCAAAACTCATTCATTAACACACAAGATTCAGCAGCCTGAGCAAAATATGTTGGTAGTAAAATAGAAGAGCAAATTTTATAGAGCATTATTATAGATAGATCAAGATGTGTTCTTACTTTATTATTTTGTGGGATACCAACACTAATAAAGTACAATTTGAACAACAAAATGTATCAATATCTAAATAAATGTACGTCTTTAGAAGGGTAGAGCAGTAATGTAGAAGTTTAAGGTATGAATAAGCCTTGGAGTGAGGTAATACATATTGTCTTATTAACTTTCTTTTCTACCCTAGTCTAAAAACTCACCCCAAAATAGCATCTGCAATATACACAAGTAAAAGTAAAATTGTAAAATATAGTAAAAATGGGACACCGCAAATCTAAACAATAGAAATTGTTAATGTTTCGAACATCGGGAAAATAACTAGGTTTAAAGGTAATAAAACTGTATTATGTAAATATCCTTTGTATAAACGTAGATTGAACTCGTTCGAGTCAGAATTATTGTTCATGGATTTTTTGTGTGATATTGAAGATAAAATTACGAATAAAATCTAATTTCCAAGATAATCATTTCCTTTTGTAATCTTAATAATGCTTGTGCCAGACTTTTAAAAGACTGACTGCTTTGTTCATTAGAATCAAAATTTGTTTGCAGACTTACATTACATACATACCTATACTATATACTAGTTACTAGTTATATGGTGAAACTTTTTAGTTTGGTGAAACAATACCAAAGACCTATTTCAGAGGAGATTATAAAAGTTATATCTGTAAAACTAGATTTATTTCAGCTATGCTTTCATGTGTATGTCTACAAAATCTGTGCTTTATAGTTAATACTAGTCCTAATATTTATTTATATAAATTTAAAGTATATTATCTACTCACATAGGCAAGTGAGAATAAGGCAGGCAAGACAAGAAGTAGGAGTTTCATGGTTGTTGGCAAGATAAGTGAAGGTGACGACTGTAAGAAGACGCGGCTAGAACCAGACGCCAAAACGTTGAGACCCTGATGGCGAGACCTCTGGGATCCAAGATCCAACTGCCTGGCCTGGGCGATCTGAGCACGAACCTAGAGGCAAGGGGCCGGTTAATCTGTTTACTGGAATACGGGGATATGTGGTGGGGGAGCCGTAATGGACAGACGTTGTGCCCTACCCCGTCTACCACACAGTAAATACACAGGAAACATCGGGTACCGTTAGCAAGTTAAAGGTAGGGATCGGTTCTTTGGTTCTGTACACGAATAATAAATGCCCTCGAATATAACCTTAGCTTATGTTTTCTTATGCAGATTCCTAATCAAAAGATAATGATGGACAAATCTTTTAAGCAACGCAAAATATTACATTGTTCTTAGAATGTAAAATAATTTGCATACTTGTCTAAAACTAAACTCATGTTTCATGTTGTGATTTCTTTTATCGATACCCAAGCTGGCAGTTCTTTCAAATAACATAACAACTGAAGTTATTTGCATAATTATTATGTGTTTAATGAGGCCGTAGAGAATCAAAAGATGTGTTCAAAGTTCAACCATTTATCGTGATTTGTCTCTTTAATTTTTCCTTGTACATGTAGGATTTACTTCCACTTCCACTTCCCACGTATTAGGTATTATTATTGTAACAGTACATTGTGGTCGAAGTAAATATGAAATCAATCAATACCCTAGCCATCGGCTGTTAAAACAAAAAATAAAGTCAGCAATATTTAGAGGATTCTCTTTTTGCAAAAGAACTCAATGAAATCAATTGAACAAGCATTTTATTGTCAAAAATCCATATCAGCTAATATTTTTAATAGTATCCATTACGAGCAATTTTTTTAGTTTGTTCTCAACACTACCGTTCACTGATAATAAAATTAACTAAACTATTTTTTGTTCTTCAAACTTTAACCATAAGTTTCAATAGAGATAACAAACTTTTGTTTTATTAGTTACTCCTCGGGATTATAAAGTATTATTATAATAATACTTACTTATTTAGTCATGCAGCTTAAGACCTTAATGACAATAATAATAAAGTTTGTACCATAAACCACAATAAACAGGTAGATAGATGAAAAAAAAACCCTTTATTTATAAATCCTAAGAGCTATATAAATAATAAAATGTCGGCGTACTATAAACTGTATTATGAAATGGTTATTCTCGAAAAGTGAATATATTGAATATTATTAATTGAGAACTACGAAAATTAATTTAATTAGTGTTGTATATATTTGACTTTATATTACCGAATCTATTTAGAACATGTTGAAAATATTAAAAATTGGTGCGAAAAACTAGAAAAATTATAAATCTTGTGCGATCAAACTCTCTCGCATATATACTTTTAACTCTTAACTTCGCATTCGCATATACAATTAAACTTATTTAATAGGTGATGAAATTACATCCCGTTTTTTAAAAATTTTTGGGGACTAGCCCCCAAAATGTAGAGCTAAAATTAAATTCTCGATTTGCCCTGTGTCATTATTCTGATCATGTAAGTATGCCAAATTTTTATCGAAATCTGTTCAGTAGTTTTGGCTGCAAGCGTCTGCACAGACATTAAACGTTACCATTATGATGTCCTTTTAGAAAACTAAATAAGGTGATAAGATTTATTTTTTTATAAGATAAAATATAAATGTCAAAAGCTGATTACTGCCTTGACATTCTATTTTACCCTTTGCGACGATCAAATCTAACAAGAAGATAAAACTATTCATTTTATGCTTATTTCTTGCTAGACTGAAGTAAAAGGTTCATTGCTCTCAAAAAATAGATTATAAAATTTTCCATCGCCAGAATCGTGTGTAAAAAAAATCGGTCAGAGACAACTCAAACAAACTTTCTCATATACGAGTTCATAATTACTTGGTCCTGTGTTTTCCATTTTTATTAGGTTTCGTTGGTGCATTTAATTATTATTGAACATTTTATCAAAATATATCATAAAAATAACTGCTCCTCAGCGGAGCATCGAACCCGGCCACTCTCCCTCCGCTTTAAAAATTATTTTCTCAGGAACTTGATTTTTCCCGGGATAACGGCTGATCTCGTTAGATTCGTATTTAATTTTTTTTAATCAAAATCGTCGGAACCGTTTTCGGTAAATAATTTTTTTCCTGAACATGTATACCAAATGTTGTCAAAATCGGCCAAGTAGTTTAGGCTCTAGGGCTAGGCGTCTGCACAGACGACAGACAGACATTTTTAAAAACCACTGTTTTGGACTCAGGGGACTTCAAAACGTGTAAATCCATCAAAATAGAATTTTCCATCACAATACTTTCTCTTTATATGAGAAAGTAAAAAATATTAATTCCACCTATAATGAGATTCTTTGCCTCCTTTTGAGGCATCTCAAACGCCTTTCTATATTGTAAAATAAATCACATGTGACATTTTATCCCTTTGAGAAAAAATAAATTATTATCGATTTTTTTTTTTAATAATATAAATATTTTCGATTTTTTTAAGTTAATAATATTTTTTTTAAGTTATGATAAGCCTCAAGAAGATAAAATTTAAAGGCCTCAAGAGGAGGCGAAGTATCGCATATGGTAGATTTAACATGTTTTATTTTAATTCCCTATTGAACATAGAAAGTTCTAAAATCATATGTTATATGATTTTTTTTTTTTGCTGACAGTCTCTACTAGGCGAGCTGTATCTCAAATGCTCTAGAAGTGAACTTTTTTTTAGCAATTAGAAAGACATATTTTAAGTTTACTTATTTATTGTACAAAACCTACTAATACGAAACTAGCTACAAGAAATGAAGATGGTGAATTAATAAATTGGTAATTTAACATAATAAATGGGTTAAAAATCTAAAAAACAGAATACAGGACAATTGCTATAATTATAAAACAATTTGTTTTTTTTTTTGTGTTACGAATGGCACCATTTCTGGAAATGTTATAGACAGAGTACGTGCTCACGAGGTACATAGTGAGCATTATCTTAATTTATTATTATCTTCGAAAGTGAAAAGAGTCAATATTTGGTTTGTAGTAGGTCCGTCTTGGTTTCGTATATTTTTATTTAATACATTCTCCGTACTACATATCGTGTAGTGATATCACTGTCTGTTAATATATTATATAATCATAAAGAAAAATTTATCAACAAAATCAATTTTGTTATTAAATAATTAGTCATATAATAAAGGCGTGTGCCCAATTAATAATTCAATAATAATTGTGAATTTCCCCCTAAACTATTTTATTTACAATAAAATTGCATTCCTACTATTCCGGTAGAATATTCTGATCGCAACTAGTACAGTAGGACCCCGTTAATCCTGACGAATTCAGGTACAGGGTCTTCCTGATTAATGAGGTGTTTAAAAAATTACGTACAAAAATTGTATGTATAGATAATATATTTGTATTCACATATGTATGGATAAATTAAATTCACAACATGAATATTATATTTTATAACAAATGTATGTGAATTAACATACATATTTACATTCCTATCAGTTTCCAACAATTAGCTATACTGAACACATCTTTTAAATTTAAATTGTTCTGTGCATTTTCCAAGATGTCATTGTGCACAACAGGGTCAGCGTGAATGTTCGTTAGAAGCGATTAGCGATATAACTCATTCTCCATGGAGGACCGTCCGGATTACCGAGGGTTCCGGACTAAAGTGTGTCCGGATTAAAGGCCTCCTACCACTTACATTTGATAGGGAAAGTTAAGTTAGGGCTAAACCGGAGATATGCTGCGGCGTAGCGGTTATAGTATAACTGTCATTTTTAAGATGACCCAAGCCTCGAGCATATTATACTATTATACATATTAGAGATAAAACCAAGAATTGTTATGCAATTTTCATTTTGAGTGACGTCACCAGTAAGCATTATGAAAGGCTACAATAACTGCATCAGGTAATTTCAATGTCTAAAATAAATGTATAAATTAATATTTATAAACTAAATATCTATTTAGTCTTTTATATTTTTGTCCCTTATTATTAAAGCCAATTTTATGCAATGACAAAAGTATAAACCTATTTTTGTTTTAAAACCATTCAACGCCCACACTAAACCTGTAATTTTATATTGCTATTTAATTATTTTATCCGTTTACTTATAATTTCTCCAAAACTATACGTTTATTTAAATTTTTAAACTAATAATAATTGGAATAAAACTCAAATAGAAGGTTATTTAGGATATTTTAGATGCAGGTGTAAACAAATCAATGATTATTGATAAGCATATAAGCTCAAATCACAAATGAGGGCAAAAAGCAGTGTTGCCTGATTTCAACAAATAAATTACATTAGACATTTCACTCTTTTTCTCCCTTGTTTTCGGGAGGAAACAAAAAAGGGAAGAAAATTCTTACTTTAATACCTCTAAATTAAACTGAAAACATAACTTTTTCTCCCTTCTGGAGAAAAAGATAATTTATAATGTAGAATTTATCAAAATCAAGTCACGTGAGTGACTAAAGTGGTAGCGCAAAGCGAAAGTGGGGCGTATAGCCTGGTACTGCTTGTAGCTAGGCAATGGTTAAGTCCCTATGTAGGATGAAACGCGGGGCTTTTCACTTTTCGTCTGACTTTTCATTTTTCGTCTGATAAAGGCCAATTTGCCCTACCGCACCTAAAGAAGTTTCACTTCAGAATTAAATGGTTGAAACTTGGCTGAATTAAATATTAGTATATTAGCCATTGTAGTTGGACAATGTCTGAACAATGTTTGATTTTGTATTCATTATGATTGAGTAAGTTGTGTCGCATGGTGAGAAAGGTAGATGAAGGCCAGGGTGAAGGCAGATAAAAATATGCGCGCAGTTTATTTTTCGTAAACAAAGATTAGTGTTTGGAGGAAGTAGAGTGGTTGTTTTGACACAAAAATTGTTCATTTTTCAATTAAATCGAGGTGTTACATCAATTAATAAAGATTTTTGTATTGTTATCACTTATCTAAAGTACTCCGATTAGAGTGAATTCTTTCATTTGTCCATATTATGTAAGAAGAATAAATCCTTTAGAGATAAACAATTTCCTTTATCCATGATATATATAACAATCAAAATTAAACAGCTGGCGAGAACAAAGAAAAGTAGGTAGTAGTTGTTTATAAACAAGAAAAAAGTTAAATACAACTAAAACTATTTAACAGTCTGAGCGCGCCGAATATAATCGGAATCATCAAAGAAATTCTGGAACATACATAAGCAACTTTTTTTTTTTTTTTTTTTTTTGTTTTTTTTGCAAAACAAAACTTCTTTTAATCTGTATCTGTCGTCTGAGAGCGTGTGTGGTGTGTGTACTAAACTCCAGGGCCGTATAACTAGTAACTAAACTACAGAACCGATTTCGATGAGATATAGTTCATACTCCGAAAAATCATACCTGGTTAACTATATCCACCCCGATAAATATAGAATATAACATTGAACAGAATAACCAATAAACAATACAAACTTACAGGAAGGGTTAAGTGTTTTTTCATAATAATAAAACATTATCTTCATTTTTGGACATTGCGAATTTTTGACCTGATTCTAAAATTGAACATCAGGCTAAAATTTGATCATGCAAGTGATGACAAATATCGAGTTAAGTATGTCTATCTAATATAGCACAAATAGTTTAACATAAGTTAATTTGAGCAATATTAATACTTGAAGTACATATACAGTGCAAGAAATCTGCTAGCCGAAATGGCAGCAATTTGTATTTAAGATTTTAAGACGAGGATTGTTTAAAGTTGCAATCATTTTTGTAAAAGTTTAAAAGGGATAAATTAAAACCTCTGAAATATTGGAAAGGATATGGAATTTTTCTATTTGTAGATGTTAAGAAATTTCTTTTAAAAATACTAGAGGAGTCTTCTCTGCCCCCTAACTCGCTTCACTCGTCATCCACGGAAAGGCGGCCAGTTGTTAGCAGCTTTACTGTTTAATTGTATTACTTGCCCTATGAAAGAAGAGTCCAATAAAAAAAAGTACCGAAATACGCAGATTTTTATTTATTATTATTTTTTTTTTTTTTCGGATAAAAATTTTAGCTCAGCCAATCATATTTGAAGTTATGATCTATC
Source organism: Gerris lacustris (assembly GCA_951217055.1). NCBI lineage: Eukaryota > Metazoa > Arthropoda > Insecta > Hemiptera > Gerridae > Gerris > Gerris lacustris. The sequence goes on from OX578278.1 coordinate 49,217,349, forward strand.
GCATGATAAGCGCGAATGCTACTACGTGGGTCCAAGACAACTATTTATTTAAGTTTATTCCTAAATAAAACTCTTTTTTAAGATAAACAAAGCAAAAAGTAGGAGGTGTTAACCCCCTTAAATACCCTCTTTTTTCTCATTCCTCTCTAGAGTTCTAGGACAAAGTTTATTTACTCTCATTTGTTCTTTAACCTTGTTTCCCCGCAGTTTAGTACATACTCTACTCCTTCTTTATCTGTGGGCTTAATTGTTCACAAAAGTTTTTATGAATATCTTTTAGAAATCCGTATTATGAAAACTTTGTAATTTGTAAAAATCAGCCAATATTAGGAAAGGCTTGTTGAGGAACCGACAACAAATGGTATAACAACTAGCTATCACTAAGAAATTAAATGTCAAAGGGAGACTCTAAAAGGTAGATCAAAGAAGCATGTTTTACATTTAGAATCGTTTCTGTGAAACGTTTGAGTACAAACATTGCGGACAGCACGAAGAAACAAAAATATGTTTTCTAAAATTTTCTTAGTCTTATTTATATCTTATTCTTAAATGTTTTTATGTATACTTATTAAATATTGAATTTTACATAATAAGCTTCAAAATAATTGTTTACACTGAAAATAACTATCGAACAGAAACAGCATTAGTCTGTTAATATTTATAAGTCCTGTTATAATATGGGTATGGATATTCCAAAATTAATCCCCTATAGAGTTCAGACGGTACTTTAGGATTTTGGGTGTTTAAAATAAGAGAATTTGTCAGGTTTCCATGTGGATATAACCCAAACTCCCCAGAGAACCAGCTCACTTACAGGGTGGGAAGGGGGGGGGGGGAATGATAACATATCCTTATAGAAACCCGACAAATACTTGTAATTAATACTAAAATAGTGACAGCAAATAAACATCAGATCAAACTGGACAACCAATCAGTTCTTTTTGCAGAGGTTAACATTTATTTTTGACTTGAACATGTTGATAAAATAGTCTGCCAATCATCGTGGCATATAGCTTCCTCGCTCACTTAAATGATGTTATGCTTTTCAACCCATTATTATCTATTTATTCAATTCCCCCTCCCTTTTTAAATATCTGTAACATTTTTTATATTTTTTACATTAATAAAAGTAAATTTTCGTAAATTTTTTGACTTTGAGCTTTAATGGCGTGATCAATTATTGACCGATTTAATTTTCGATTGGGGGTATTTAAGCCCTACACTAATGCTCTTTAAAACGAGTATTTATTATTCAAATTATTTGTATTTTTTGCCGAGAAAAATGAGTATTTATAAAGGAAAGACGAATTTAAAATTCCGTAAATAACGTCATGTTTACGTTTTTAAAAAATATAATTTTTATAAGCTCATGTTTATTATTATATGGTTATTTTATAGTTAAAAAGAAGTATAAAGAAAATATAAACAAATTTGAATAATAAAGATTGGTTAAAGATAAATAAATAGATTAGTTTCCGCATAAACACACCACGGAACAAGTAAGTGTAAACAAATGCTTCCTTCCCGTCTACTTTCTTGTCTTCAGTTTCGTGTCAACATCCGAGCGGTGGACATCGCGTAATATCTTCTTATATTACTGACATTTATTAAGGTACAATTTCATTATTTTGTTAACTATTTATTTAATTGTTTTTATTATCATATTATTATTACTAATATGTTTGTTAAATTCTATGTTGTTAATGTTTTAGTTAATTTAAATGAATGTTTTACTTTATTTAAATTGATGTTTTACTTTATTTAAACAAATGTTTTACTTTATTTAATGAATATTTTATTTTATTTAAATGAATGTTTTACATTATTTAAACGAATGATTTACCATATTTAAATTGTTATTAATATATTATTATTATTACTAGAATTTTTATTTATAGTTTGTTAAATTCTATAATAAGTAAATGTTTTAGTTTATTTAAATGAATGTTTTAGATTATTTAAATGAATATTTTAGTTAATTTAAATGAATGTTTTACTTTATTTAAATGAATGTTTTACTTTTTTTTAAATGAATGTTTTACTTTATATAAATAAAGGTTTTACTTTATTTAAATGAATATGTTAGTTTATTTAAATTAATGAATGAACTACTTATGTTTCAATTAATTTAGAGTAGGTACTAATACATAATAAAATAAATTTGCAGAGGTTCTATCTTTATTATTATTATTATTATTATTATTATTATTATTATTATTATTATTATTATTATTATTATTATTATTATTATTATTATTATTATTATTATTATTATTATTATTATTATTCTGTAATAAAACTAATCAAATATAATGTAATTTATTTCATGAAAGGGCCTACAATTTACTCTAATATGTTAACATTATGATACAGCCAGATTCCTAGAAATAGAGTAAATTTTTGTTACATTTTTGACTTTGAGCTCTCATGGCGATGGCGAGTGCAATTATTGGCCGATTTAATTTCTGATTCGGGTGCTTAAACCTCACACTAATGCTATATTATCAGGTATTTATTATTCTATTAATTTTTCCTTTTTGCTGAAAAAATTAGTATTAATATAGAACAAACAAATTTAAAATTTCATAAATAACTTCATATTTACTGAGTATTCTGAGATATATGAGTATTTATAAAAGAAAAACGAATTTAAAATTCCGTAAATAACGTCATGGTTACGTTCTTAAAAAAACAATCATTTTTATCTACGATTGATACGAAATATAAACATTATATCTTTGTTTGTTTAGATGCGTAGAAAGTGATTATTTACGTACTTGTATTTATTGCGCATGCGCGGTCTCATGGCTCTGAATAATTTCTCTTCTTTACCACGCTAGCGCGGTAAAGAAGAAGAATTCTTCTACTTTACGCACGATTAGCGAGTTTGTTTACATTTAACAAAACTAATTTAATGTTTGTTTAATAAATGTAACTGTTTATAACGAGTTTTTTTTGTGAAAATCAATGCATGACTTAAGTGATTATGACGAATATGAGGAGAATAATACGCCTCCTTCTTCAGCTCGAGTTCTTCAGCTTTACGCACGATTAGCGAGTTTGTTTACATTTAACAATAGTACATTACGCGTCGAGTGCGGAAAGTAGCATTTTGCATGCGAGTGTTGAGTTTGCACCCGAGCGACAGCGAGGGTAGTAAAACCACACGAGCAATGCAAAATCCGTTTTCGCACGAGTTGCGTACCGTACTTTATCTACGATTGTTAGATTTAAATAATAAAACATACAGAAAAAAATAAACTTGCTGTATGTAAGTTCGTATCTCTCTCTTGATAAATATGGCATTAATTTTTGAATTGTATTTTTTGGCGAATTAATTATTTCTGGAGGAGTATTATTCTCCACATTTTTGTCAAAGTCACTTGATTCACTCATTGTTTTTCACTAAAAACCCTATATAAACAGTTACTTTAATAAAAGAACAGCAAATTAGTTTTGTTAAATGTAAACAAACTCGCTAATCGTGCGTAAAGCTGAAGAATTCCTCTTCTTTACCGTCCTAGTGTGGTAAAGAAGAGGAATTCTTCAGAACTATGAGACGCGCTTGCGCAATGAATACAAGTAAGTAAAGAATCACTTTATACGCATCTAAACAGAGATACAATATTTATATTTCGTATCAATCGTAGATAAAACTAATTTGCTGTTCTTTTATTAAAGTAACTGTTTATATCGAGTTTTTAGTGAAAAACAATGAGTGAATCAAGTGACTTTGACGAAAATTTGGAGAATAATACTCCTCCAGAAATAATTAATTCGGCAAAAAATACAACTAATGAATTAATGCCATCTTTATCAAGAGAAGAGATACGAACTTACATACAGCAAGTTTATTTTTTTCTGTATTTATTATTTAAATCTAACAATCGTAGATAAAGTACGGTACGCAACTCGTGCGAAAACGGATTTTGCATTGGTCGTGTGGTTTTACCACCCTCGCTATCGCTCGGGTGCAAACTCCACACTCGCATGCAAAATGCTACTTTCCGCACTCGACGCGTAATGTACTATTATAAGCTCAAGTTTATTATTATATGGTTATGCGACAAATTACCGAATCAGTGGATTATTTCACTAAAAATTCCTTAGATTATTATTCTTTTTTTTTATTAATTTTTATTAACTTTGGTTCTATTCAATATTTTTCGATGAAACCAAGCCTATAACATGCGCAACATGTTTGTACCCACCTCTGCAAACGCAACTCAAAAAAGTTTGTAACACTCCGTCTGGAAAATCAAAAAGTTATCGGATCGGGTCGCGAGGGGTATCGATGTGTTTTTTTTTTTTTTTTTTTCGTTACATGTGCGCTTTTTACATCGCGTCTTCTTCTGACCGGCAAACGTGAAAAATGGAAAAGGCACACAAACCTTTAGTCTAACGCCTCGAGATTATCGGGATGATTTTGATTTTTGATAGGTCAAAGCCAACATGATCTGGTCATCCGTCATCATGAAGTTGAAACTTGGTCGGCACATAAAGGGTGACACTGAATGTAGGTGTATATAGGACTGTGAGATTTCACAGTTTTTTAGTCCCAGTGTCCCCCTAATGAAAAATCTTTTCTTTTTTTTGGTCAATGAATCCGCGTCGCGTAAAAGTTCAAAAACACGAAAACTTTGAACCGGCCTGGACGGGTATCAAATTGTCCTTAGGTTGAAAAGTCGAAAAAAATAGTTATTTACGCACCAAGGGAGGAAAGTAAGTGATTGCACCCTGAGCGATGAAGTTGGTTAGAGGTGGTTAGAGTAAAGTAACTGTTTATATCGAGTTTTTAGTGAAAAACAATGAATGAATCAAGTGGCTTTGACGAAAATGTAGAGAATAATACTCCTCCAGAAATAATTAATTCGGCAACAAATACACCTCAAAATTAATGCCATCTTTATCGAGAGAAGAGATACGAACTTACATGCAGCAAGTTTATTTTTATCTGTATTTATTATTTAAATCTAACAATCGTAGATAAAGTACGGTACGCAACTCGTGCGAAAACGGCATTTTGCATTGCCCGTGTGGTTTTACAACCCTCGCTGTCGCTCGGGTGCAAACTCCACACTCGCATGCAAAATGCTACTTTCCGCACTCGACGCGTAATGTACTATTATATATTTGCATCCCACATAAAAATGTAAGTGGGAATCCCAGTTAGCAATTTTAATATCAACTTGAGTATTGCTCCATAGCTAAGGCAACCATATTTATTCCAATAATAATATAGGTTTGTTTTGATTTGTTGGTCTTCAAATAGATGTAATAACTTATTTAAACTAGTTAATGTTGTAAAATGTTTACGTTTTATTATTGTATTACATATCATGTAATATATTAATTTGTTAATATTGGCAATAAATTACTGTTTATTTATTGATATTTTTTGTTCCAACCTCACCAAAGGTATAACTGAAGCTATGTGATCGTTCTGAAGAACGACAAATTTTTAGGTCTCCGATTTCAAAAATTCCAAGACAGATTCAGACATCAGGGAACACTTTTGGGTCCGTGTCTGTCTGTCACTTTTTTTTTGCGAACCAACATATCTTAAAAACTACTCGTCAGATTTTAATGAAGTTTGGATGGAAGGTCATGATTAGCCTATTGTTGGTCCCATATAAGTTTCAACCTTTTGCGCCTACTTGTTTCTCTTCCACATGCACACAAACATACATTAATTTAAACCTACAGCTTTATAAGTACTTTTCCGATTTGTTGAAACATATTCATTGAAACATATTCATATTTTTGTATGAAACTTAACTCGATAGTTTATCGAAAGTAACCCGCAGATAGACCAAGGTTAATATGAATCGTTTGCGTTCTTTAATTTTTGCTAAATTGGTCATTTAATTTGGGTAAAAATTCCAAACCATTTTGACAGATTAAAAAATCGGTCCGAGACAACTCAGACAAACTTTCTCATATATGAGTTTATAATTACTTAGCCCAGTGTTTCCATTTATTAGTTTTCAAATGTACATTTAAATATTATTGAACATTTCATCAAAATTTATCATAAAAATAACTTCTCCTGGTCGGGGAATCGAACCCGGGCTCTCTCCGTCCGCGTTTTAAGCTAATATCTCAGGAACTAGATTTTTCCCGGGAAAACGGCTTATATCGTTGGATTCGTATTCAAATGGACTACATTATAGAATTTTTTAATCAAAATCGTCGGAACCGTTTTCGAGAAATAATTTTTTTTCATGTTTTTTCAGAGTTTTTGGGGGGTAGCGCCCCCAAATTTGGAGCTAAAATTCATTTCTCGATTTCGCCTCGGGGTATGATTTTTCTGAACATGTATGCCAAATTTCGTCAAAATCGGCCCAGTAGTTTGGGCTCCAGGCGTCTGCACAGACGACAGACAGACGACAGACGACAGACGACAGACAGACATTTTTTAAAAACCACTTTTTTGGACTCAGGGGACCTCAAAACGTGTAAATCCATCAAAATCTCAAAATCGAATTTTCGCGCCATCACAATACTTTCTCTTTATATGAGAAAGTAAAAAACGGGGAGACAATGAAACAAAATAGGCAATAATGGCTTTAAATGCATAAAATCAATAAAGTACGTAATAGGATGCGAGAAAGGGATGTGCCATATCAATTCAACGTATTTTTACGAATATCTCGCTTCCTATGGCTGGGAGACAAATTAAAAAAATTATCAAAATGCAAAACTATTAAATTTCCTACAAAAAAGGTCTCATTCATTTTTTACGTACAATGAACGGTTTAGAAAAAACCTAGTTCTACTATAACTTGCATTGTGATTGTTTTTTCACGACTTTTTACGTGATTTTGTGAATATCTCGCTTCTTCTGACTCAGAAACCAATTGAGGATCAGATAAAAATTTAAGAATATAAAAATTTCACACAAGAAACAATATGTTCATTTTTTACGTACAACGAACCGTTTGGATAATAATGCGCTCCGAAGTTTCCCTTATTGTCTCCGAGCCATAGGAAGCGAGATAATTCGTATATAAAAGACCAGTCAGCACCATGACTAAATGAGCGAATTTTCAAAGAAATCTGCGTATTATTGGATTATGATAATACAGAAAAAATTTGATTTAGAATTTGGATGGGTTAAAAAAAAAAAATGGTACACAAAATTTGACCCTTAAATGGACTCCAAAAAGTATTATATTTTGTATTAATAGTATTATTATTTGCGTTAACAGTTTGAGTCTTTCTTGACACATCGAACTTCTTAAATAGTTTTTGATAAACTTCAATATGCTTAAGTTTCTTTCACATCAACTGTAAAGAAAAAAATCGGTCCGAGACAACTCAGACAAACTTTCTCATATACGAGGTCATAATTATTTGGCCCAGTGTTTTCCATTTATTATGTTTTCGTATGTTAAAATAACTTCTCCTGGGCGGGGAATCGAACCCGGGCTCTCTCCGTCCGCGTTTTAAGCTTATTTCTCAGGAACTAGATTTTTCCCGGGAAAACGGCTTATATCGTTGGATCCGTATTTAAATGGACTACATTTTAGAATTTTTTAATCAAAATCGTCGGAACCGTTTTTGAGAAATATTTTTTTTCACGTTTTTTTAGGGTTTTTGGGGGGTAGCGCCCCTAAATGTGGAGCTAAAATTCATTTCTCGATTTCGCCTCGGGGTATGATTTTTCTGAACATGTATGCCAAATTTCGTCAAAATCGGCCCAGTAGTTTAGGCTCCAGGCGTCTGCACAGACAGACGACAGACGACAGACGACAGACGACAGACGACAGACGACAGACGACGGACAGACATTTTTTAAAAACCACTTTTTTGGACTCAGGGGACCTCAAAACGTGTAAATCCATCAAAATCTCAAAATCGAATTTTCGCGCCATCACAATACTTTCTCTTTATATGAGAAAGTAAAAATCGGTCCGAGACAACTCAGACAAACTTTCTCATATACGAGTTTATAATTACTTAGCCCAGTGTTTCCATTTATTAGTTTTAAAATGTGCATTTAAATATTATTGAACATTTCATCAAAATTTATCATAAAAATAACTTCTCCTGGGCGGGGAATCGAACCCGGGCTCTCTCCGTCCGCGTTTTAAGCTAATTTCTCATGAACTAGATTTTTCCCGGGAAAACGGCTTATATCGTTAGATCCGTATTCAAATGGACTACATTTTAGAATTTTTTAATCAAAATCGTCGGAACCGTTTTCGAGAAAACATTTTTTTTCATGTTTTTTCAGAGTTTTTGGGGGGTAGCGCCCCCAAATTTAGAGCTAAAATTCATTTCTCGATTTCGCCTCGGGGTATGATTTTTCTGAACATGTATGCCAAATTTCGTCAAAATCGGCCCAGTAGTTTAGGCTCCAGGCGTCTGCACAGACAGACGACAGACGACAGACGACAGACGACAGACGACAGACGACAGACGACAGACGACGGACAGACATTTTTTAAAAACCACTTTTTTGGACTCAGGGGACCTCAAAACGTGTAAATCCATCAAAATCTCAAAATCGAATTTTCGCGCCATCACAATACTTTCTCTTTATATGAGAAAGTAAAAAGGGTAAACGAAGTTAAGGGTGGGCTATATCAGATTTGACAAGATAACTGTAATTATATTACATATAATTAAAAATTACATTTCACCTATATATATTTTTTTTTTTTTAAATTTATCATTTTATTTTTCCACCTCGTTTCGTCGCCCCCCGGGCGTGCCGCCTGGGGCGCTTGCCCCCCGCAGCCCCCCCCCCCCCCCCCCTAGATCCGGCACTGCTTTGTAGTAATATATTTAATGAAATGGCCTACTTAATTAACCAATATGATAGAAATATGTATAAAATAGTAATAATACATCCACTGATTGCAAATGTTATGTACGCCGTTACAAGTATAATATACATTTTATTTATTAGGGTCCCCGTTAGGTCATTGACTGCGCAAGGGACGCCTTGCTCGGTGTTCCCTCAGCATCTCCTTATAAATGCTGCTTCTTTCCGGCGTATTTCCGTTAACGTATGTCTATTATAAGGTGTATACAGCTGATGGAGCGACAACTCCGTGTCATACATTAACGATGTAATAGATGTATAAACCGTTTAGCAGGCCTGAGCCCTCCACGGGCTGTTGCGTCGTGGATTATAATTATATTATCAAATATGATGTAATACAAATGTTTTAAGACATATTTATTAATATATATTTATATTGTCCTTCATAAACTAAAAGAGGTAATACATAAGAGAATCAACAGCTATTAACTCTTGACCTACATAGAGAAAGATGTATGAAATGATAAATTTTGATAAAAGAAAGAATTTATAGGAATTTTCCTGTTGAGAAACTGTGTATCTTTCCAGATAAGACTCTTTTGGACTTCGGATATCCTTCCTATAATTTATATTTATGAGATCACGATTACGAAGCCCTATGACGACATCCGTGACGTCACAGAATGGAATCACGTCAACAATACAATATTGAGGAAGGGGTGGGGTGAAAAATAAAATATATAAAAAAAAATGTCACATGAATTGTAGTAAGGATTTTTCTTTAATACAATTATTTATTTGTAAAAGCAAGAATTAATAATAATTAACTGATAAGTCCAAAGTTCAAAAGAGAGGTATTTTTCTCTGAATTTGATTCATTTCGCTGTAAAATTCTTGATCAATGACGGAGGGGGGATAACTAGTTGCTTGGTTCGCCGCCCAGAGAGCGCCCTGGTCGATTTTCATTCTTTTTCATGGCTGACAGCTCGTGTTGAAACAGGTCCAACCAAGATCTGTACGAATAATGTGCTTATTTTAGTAGTTAACTTGAATTTGAAATTATCAGTGATATAGTTATGAAGATTTGGACATCTGAACATATTTTCAAGTGAGTTAATCTCATCTAATTATTATAGTTACAATACCCGGTGTTAGTAATATGATCTATGTAAGCTTGATTTTATTGATTTTCACTGGTTATTTTGTCTTATATATTTGCTTTTCTACCTTGAAATTACTGTTTATAATTGAAAACAATTTATTTATTTGTCATTTGTGCCTTTTAAACCACATTTCAATGGTTTATTTTCTCAAGGTGTGTCAATCAACTGGTATGTTGAGCTAAAATTTTGTTTAACATCTTTTCTCAGCCTTCCGTGTGTTTCCAAGGCCAAGGCTGTACTCTTTTTTCCTTTTAATTAAATTTCTGTTTGTATTATTCAATAAAATAATACAATTATCGAAGTTTTGGTAGGTATACCTTATTACTTTATCAGTACCTGACAACAGGCAATGAGAGATGTATGGGTAAGGTTTCTGTATTTCTGCATTTTTTAGTTCCTGTGTTAAAGTTTGTTCAGTATATTAATTATTCACTGTATCTTATGCTTCCTTTTTCGAATAATAGGAAGTAGAAAGTTTCAGTACACAGTGCATGTAAAAACATATCGTCCCTTCCAAGGCAGAATGTCGTAAGCGACACTTTTGGTCAAAATACGTTTTTGTAGTCGTTTTGTTCGTCTTTTCAACGCGGATCTAATGGTAATAATATCGTAAAATACAAAAAATTGTATTTATGTGAAATATTAAAATAAAGATGTTCTATCGTAACCACCAGTCTTTATTTAAAATAACTTATACGACAGTAAAAATGTCTTACGCCCCTCTGATCTAAAAATAAAAATAGCGTATCTCCATTTCTGGAGACTAGACATTCGAAAACGTAAGCGCCTTTCTTAAGTTAGTTTAATGAAAATATATCGTAAGCGACGGCGCTTACGATATATAGTGCCTAAATAAATTATTGCATCAGACAAACTTGTAGCGTAACCTACCTCTATTAATCCTATCTTTGTTTATTATAATTAAGAAGTTGTTGATTTAGTTTTTCAATGTAGTGTTAATTGATTTTTAGTAAACGCTATAATTTAAGTGATAGTGCAATGATGTCGAGATCATTAAGAATGTTAGAACTGTGTGGAATTAAAACTAACAAATTTAGTGTACAAACTTCAGAAGCTACTAAGAAAGACAGTCATAAGGCTCAGGCTTAAAGTCATGCCAATGGAATAACTTCTAATAAAAACACTTTAAAAACACAAGTACTCCTTACGATCATAATAATGGTAATGAATTAACAAAAGAAAATAGTATAAATCTTCTGGATTCCTTAAATAATAATTCAACATACAACATACATTCTAGAAGCTACTACCATGGACATGGACAGTCATAGTCACATAATTCATATTCAAAGTGATGTCGATAAAATACATTCTACTGAAAATACTGGAAGTATTGTGTCATATTATAATAATATTAATGAATTAATAGAAGGGAATAATATAAACCTGTTAGATTCCTTGAATATTAATGAAATAGAGTTCGTTAGTATCGATGACCAAATAGGGCTTTCTGAAAATAATAATGTTGAAATCGTATTGAACCCGGAATTAGCTAAACCCAATTTAAATAATGATAATGGGCAAGGACTACAGGAAATTACTACTTTGCGATAGGCTACCCCTAATGTAAATGCTTATACTCTTTTAAATGGATAATCAAATAATATTGACTTATTTGAATCTCTCAATCATATGGAAAATGAAAACCAAAATACGAAAGACACTAGTGATTAAGGCAATATAGATGCAGATAAAGAAACCCAAGAGACTGGCTGTGGGTTATCGAATGTGATTTTCGTGATCCTGAGTACGAACTTAGTTAGTTAGTAGACCAAAAATCAAGTCGATGGTAGTTTGCCACTAATAGGTGACCTCTTTGATTTGGAGTAATATTTGACTAACTATCCGTTAGGATCATGAAAATCACATTGTCCATTAAAAAGGAAGGGACATGGCCGCTCTCCACCGGTTTGTTTTCTTCAAATGCCTATTGCCACGCTATGTCCCGCAGACGAACTTAGCCGACCACATATTCTTAAAAGGTACCAATAGATTTACTTATACACAAAAGTCTAGTTTGATGTTAGTCAGACACTTTTTTGCACGATATCTTCTGGCCTATTTTAATTACATTGTTGTTCGTAAAGCACTTTTTTTTTTTTCAAAACGTTTTATTTTTATCTTTTCAAAACGTATCTTTTTATAAACGTTTTATGACTTTTATACACTGAAATTACATTTTATATTTTTTTAAAAACATTTTAGTAAAATTTAGTAGAGAGAATAACAAACGTGTTATTTATATTATGTAAGTGTTATTATTTTGTTTTAATTACATTATTTTTTGTAAAGCACTTCTCTTTTTCAAAACGTTTTATTAAACTTGTGAAACTATTTTATGGTTTTTTCTTTTATGCATACACTTATTGATTTCTCTCAATAAGTGGAAAATAAAATAAAAGTGGAAATTCACTCTTAGGATGGAGAATAAGATCTCCCAATAATAATAGTTTCTTCACAAATATTTCACTATCATGTTAGTTACAACAAAGGATTATCATCATAGTTAAGGCACTTAAGCTATATTATCAGTAATGTTACTGCTCTGGCCATTCATGTATAAATATCTTAAGTGACACTGAAGAATATTTTAAGCCCCATATAGCTCCAAATAAGGGTTTAAAAAAATCGTAAGCGTCATTTAAATCAGAAAATAATAATGATAACCTTGTAACTGTTGTATAGAAATATTAATAAGAAGTATTTATTCAGTAGGGATTTTTTTTTTCAAAATCCAGTCAGTATTTTGGATCTTATACAGTTTTTTGTGCCTCCTGTAAAATTTGATAAATGGCGCTTACGACATTCTGCCTTGGAAGGGACGATATGTTAAGTGAATCTAGAAATAATGATTCGCCCCATATTGTTTATACATATTTCCTAAATTATAATGTGTTACACATCCATACTCAATTTAACATTGGTATATTAGAAAAATCCCTTTTCATGGAATTATCTTTTAGACAGTCTAGATACTTAGACATTATATTTAAGATAGTAGTTAAGTTAAGTAACATAATTAGTATTCATATTTAACAGTATCAATCTAAACAATCAGCTGATTATGAGCTGCTTATTGTTATTTATATTATTTGTCATTATCTAGATTGTGTTTTGTTAAGAATATTATAAAACTTTTATAAAATATAAAACAAATTAGTCTAGGTCAATACCTGTTGTTTGAATTGTCTATGTAATATTTGATTTTATTGATTTTTAACTTGTTACATATTTCACACAGATATATTGATTAATCCAGTTAAGGGATCTTATGCATTCAACATTTAGAATGAAATCTCTTAGCCTTATGTAATAGTTAGTAATAACATAAATACATATTTCTCAATAGTATTTTGTTATTTTAGATTACCTAACACATTAATATATAACCTTTCCGAAAGAGTCAAGATTGTTTTTGTGAATATTATCTGAAATTCCTAATTTGGTGTGATGAATTCTATTGGTAGAGTGAGAAATATTTACGTTGCAATTTAGGTTGCAGGTACGAAGAATAAAAGACTTTCTTGAAACAGAATTTGGGGTGTATATATATATATTGGCAATGGGTAACGATTTTCCGTTACCCATTGCCATAAGTTGAGCTCCTCAGCGATAATCATAGTGCAAACTGTTAATTTAGTTTGCCTTTTTGGTAGAACTACAGTGTACGGTGCCCCTACTAGTTATCGCTAGTCAGTACTATCGATTTTTATAATGATGTCACACATCGATATATCCAAACAATGCATGATTTGCAAAATTTTACACATTTTAACAAATATGTGTTAGTTTTGTGTTAGAATTCAATTGTTAACCTTAATTTTGTTTGACCTAGAATTTTCAATGGCCGCTCCCCACCCATTTCTGGCCACTCACCACGCTCATTTTCTGAAGAAAACCAACCCTCCTGCATATAGACCAGGTAGAGGTCCAAATTTAAGTACAAAAGAGTCTAACAGACAAGATATATTGATATATAAAGTCTCGAAAAAGGTCGACAGTGAGATAATGTGTTATCAGAAGGAGCACCGTATACTGTAGTTGAGCCGCCTTTTTTATCATTTCTTTCCACTTATCAATAGAAACAAAGTTTTATTTGTTTTCATGTTTGTAATTTTGTTTTAAATCTATGTTATCAAACACCTCAAATGTTAAAGAAGAATTCTTGTTTTGGAATAAAGAATGACATCATCTTCACCAAAAGTAACATAATTTTACACTGCTGGCTTTCAACCACTTGTTGTCATATTTTGTCTCTAAGCTAAAATGAAATTGTATCATTTACAAAATTTATTTTAATTTAGGGTTTACACATCGTTACATACATAACGATAAAAGGAAAAAAAATGACCTGCCTTGGGATCCCCCCCCTCTCCCCTCTAAACAATAATGTTATATTATATAGAGTAGAACCTCAAAAAACGGATAAAATAAATTGTAATAGACAAAATAAAAAAAAGGTAATTTTTGTCTGTATTTCCAAGCAAGACTAGTCCTTGTCTGAATTCAACGAAGTACCGTTTAACACTACCATCTGAGAGTCATCTATGAAATTCCACGATTTGCCGCCTGATCCAGTTCTGTTTTGTTCAGTATTCGTCATATACCGCATATTAAACCTGTTTTAGGCCATCTTTTATCATTTTATGTGTAACCACTTTTAATAGCTAACTACTGTACTTTCACTGACTTACGTTTTTGCTTTTTTAGTATTATTTATTTATTTTTGCTTTATTTGCGAAATAGTATATATATATAATTGATTATTTGTTATACAACAGGCTTTCATAATAACAGACAACCCGTAGCCCCTACAAGTCTGTTATTGTGAGGTTCTACTGTATATATTTACTTTATTGTGTTAAAATTGTATTTGTTTATGGACACCACTTGTAAATTATCTTTTTCTCTTTTAGTATAAAGATATTGTGTGGAATTTATAAGGAAATAATAAGTGCAGTGTCATAAGAACATATTTCTTTTTGTTTTGGCAAATTTTGTTACCCTTAACAGGTTAATTATTGTAAGTCACATTTTACCAATTATAAGAGAGCAATTGTCTACTTGCTAAAAACAAAAAATTAGGTGTATTTTTTTCAAAATATACGGTTGTATACTATTTATCTCTTTATTAATTTGCAAAGTAATAGTTAATAATAATAATGATATGAGTGGCAGTATTTTTACGACAATTATTTGAAAGTGTAATGCAGTAGATACCACAAAAAGTGAATTAAAAAAAAACAATTCGACTTAAAAAATATAACTCTGGGGTACAGATTTATATAAATTCATCATTGTTAGGAAATCACTGATTTGATATTTGTGTATTTTCAGTCATCCGTGGGAGACTGTCGCCCAAGCAGCATGGAGAAAATATCCAAACCCCATGAACCCTGCTGTACTGGGTACTGATGTCGTAGAAAGACAAGTGGTTGATGGTGTTCTTCACACACACAGACTAGTCAGCTCCCAATGGGGTCTACCTACCTGGGTTCAAAAGGTAAGCTTTTTTTTATTGAAATTGATTATGAAATAGATTATCTTATTTTCATGCACTTTCTATACATTTATGAATTCTCCGTGGTGTCTGAAGTCATATATGCTAATATAATAAAGGTTGATTTATCAGAAGGTAAATGAATGTATGTTAGTGACTTATCATCTATCTATACATTTTCATAACAATAGAATTACATTATAAACATTAAGTATTATAGAGATCAATCCACTTTAATAATTTTATTTATATATAAAAGATCCTACAGTGAAACATTTTTTAATAAAAATGGCTAATCAGCAATTATCAATACATTCAAGATTTGCTTGATTTATATACTTAAGAGAATATATCCCTTTGTCAACCCAGTTCATTTTTAAGATTTATACATTTGAAAGATTATATCCATATAATTAATACATTTTAGAGGTGATATCCCTTTTTCTAAACAGTACATTCAGTGAGCCCCCCCCCCCCAAATTTTCTAACCTCTTCTCCTAGGGTGCTTGATAATTGCAGTTTTACCAAAATATTTTAATAGTGAAAAAAGTGGGATGCTCTAGAGATAAAGACTGTTTAAATCTTCTTTTCTCAAGATCTATTTAATCTGGTTATTTTAAAAAAAAAAAACTGGTTTCACTGTCTAGTGAAGGGTCTTACACAATAACTAATATCCCATTTCTCAATTGATTATCATCACTATGTTCAATAGTTTTTTAGGGTCCGTAGGCAAAACCAAGGACCCTTATATTTTCCTGCATGTGTCTGTTTGTCCGTCCTGTCGCCTGCTCTGACGGCTACACCTTTCGTCCAATCACTTTGAAATTTGGCATGCATGTGTCTTGTACCTACCCACATATTTTAAAAATATAGCGACTTAAAAAAAATAGGGTAAAAAAACTTAAGGGTTATCATTTTTTTTATTTTTTTTTCGACACCGTGAGGGGTATCATATGAAAGGGTACATCAAGCTGATGATGATGAAGGGTAGGCAAGTTTGAAGTGGGTGTGAAACGTGTCCCCCCCCCCTCCCTCTATCTCGCTTATGTGAAGTTAAAAAAATCTGAAAAAATTCCTGAACATTCTTCGACTAAAAGTAAAGAACCCACTTTTTGGAAATTTCGAAAAAAATAATATTTTATTTTTTATTGACAAAATACGTTTTTTTTTATAACTATGGTCTTTTTGATGTATTTATATGGTTGTAGTCCGGTTCAGTGGCAAAAAAATACTTTATTGGAAGTTTGTTTATCTGTTTTGAGAATACCAACCTGTGGTCCGCAGTACTGTTCCAGGTAGTCCGCGGAAAGATTGAGAAAACAACCAAGAAACAAATTAATTAAGTGTATCGAGTCAAATATCTACAGCTAATAGAGTTAAATTTCTATTAAGTCAGGGATAGTCAAGTTGTGCAATGAAATGCAGGATCAAGGTAGCCATTGATAATATTATTTTTCATTTTTATAAATGACAATAGTCATATCTTTTAAGAACTTGTAACACAACTCAAATGCATTTATATAAATAACAAAAATATAATTTGTACTCAATAAAATTTGTCCTAGGTATTTGTGACATCTGAGGCCAGATCCATACAAAATGTTTACAAATATTACTATTCACCTGTTCCGTTTGATTCTAATATTAATTATTGCGCTTATCATTGATCATATTAGTAATCTTTTATTGTAGAACTAACCCATGGAAAACATTTTATGAATAGATTACAAGTTTAATTATTGCTATAAAAAAAAATAATGTGTGACATTCAACAATATGATAAAATATCACAAACTATTAATAAATGAAATAATATTTGAGGCGGGTAAGGGGTGGGCCGAGGGTGGGGGGGGGGACCCCTTGTCGGTACATGAGAAATCTATCTTGTAGGTCCACCGGTACAAAAAGGTTGGTAAACACTGCTCTAGGCTTCAGTACTCTCTTAATTGGAATAATGCTCTCTTAAAACTATAAATGAAATCTTTAGCTAATTTCAAAATAAGTTAACTTTTAATCATTCTTGGTAAAATATTTGAGATTGGCTTAAAATAAACTCATTTTAAGTATGCAAACTTGATACTATTTAGAGTAACCCTTTCAATTTTTAAGTAATGATTTCCCTACTTAAATTCCAAATCCTACTTTAATCATTGAATTTTATGTCGTTAATTTAATCATATAGTGCGTATTGAAATTCATCTTATGACCTTTGATTATTTTTTTCTTCTATTAAGCTCTATTCTTATTTTGAAGTTGGTCTTTTGTACCATTAATGCCCATTAATAGTAGAGTAATATCCACGGTATTATAAGTCAAGTGCTCTAATTACAGCTGCCTGATTTACAAAATTCAAGTGTTACGCATAACAATTTCTCACATCGTAATAATATCCCTAAAATATTATTAAAAATCTGTTCATTGTAAATTTATGTTGTACATTTTCAAGATAAGATAAGAAATGATTTGTCTAAGAAATATCAATTCTTTTTTGTAGTCCATAGTTTTTTTTCTGTTATCTTTTTATTATTTAATCTTTAGGTTCAGTTGTTCCTGATATTTTTATATCTCTTTACTTTCCTTTGAAGATTAAAATGTTAACAATTCTTTCATAAATTTTTCCATTTGTCATTGTTAAATAAATAATACCATTATTATTTATACTTTGTAAACAATGTGTTTACTACGTAATTTGTCAAATCAATTGAAACTGCGACATCATTTTTATTTTTTTAGTAATTGAAGATACTGGACTAATTGTCCAAAGTTTAAATGTCCCAATCTACATTTTGGTCCAATTGACCTTGTTAATTTGTGTTAATACAATTTTAAAAACCCATTCACAATATCTCCCTTCCATTAAGACATTTTTAATTAAATTCATTTTAATATTTACTAATAGTCCTGGAGATAGTATGCAAAAAATGTTTGACTAGCTTCAAGCTAAAACTAAAAGTGGCTTTTGTGTATAAGTTGATCTTTTGGTGCCTTTTTAGAATATGTGGTCGGCTAAGTTCAGGGGCATAGCTTGGCAATAGGCATTTGAATAAAACAAACTGGTGGAAAGTATTCTTGTCCAGCCTGTTTTGGTGGAGAATGTGATTTTCATGATCCTGAGTTCAAAATTAGTTAGATCAAAAACCAAGTTGATGTCAAGTGACCACTTTGATTTGGAGTAATATTTGAATAACTAACCTATCAAGTGACAAACTAATATCAACTTGATTTTTAGTCTACTAACTAATTTTGTTCTTAAGGTCATGAAAAACTTTTCTTAAAAGGCACTAAAAGATTAACTTATGCATACATAAAATTCTAGCTAGATGTTAGTCAGACACTTTTTTGCACGCTATCTCCTACACTATATTTATTTAATTAATCTTAAAGTTGATCTTCTCGTACTTTAAGATCAACATAATTAATAAAAATAAATTTGCAAGTATTTTTTTTTTTTTTTTTTATTTTATGTCCAGTAACTCACAAATGTTTATTAAAAACTAAATTCAATAAAGAAATATTTAACAATAGTAAAAGTAAACCTTTTTTAGAATCTAACGATTAATAAAATAATCAAGACTTTTAACACTTAGTTTAATATATTGTTATATTTTGTTTATTCTGGAATTTAATACTCTTAACTTGGTTAATGGAAGGTAGTTTGAGTGGTTAGAAAATTTGTTACCTTGGTAAAATCTGGTGCGTTTGAATCTAAAAAAATACTTGTTAACTTTGAATACCACCAACGATAGTGTGCCACTGTTTTGTTATTTTTGGTAATAATCTTCTTTTTTTTGTTTGTTTCAGATAATTGGTTCAGCTAATGTATGTTATGCTAGCGAACACTCCATAGTTAACCCCCAAAAAAAGCGTATGATTCTCAAAACTAGAAATGTAAGTTGTATAATTAATTATTAATAACTTAAAGTATAGCAAGTAACATTAAAAACACACATTTTCTATTATTAAATATTACTAAAAAATTGTTATTACCAATTTAATTTGTTTTGTTTTAGTTAACTTTTGGCAAATTTGTGGCAGTTGACGAGATGGTGAAATATGAAAGCCATCCTACTGAAAATGATAAGACAGTTTTACGTCAAGAAGCAATAGTTACAGTTCATGGTGTTCCACTAAACAGCTATATGGAAGACCTTCTAACTAATACTATTATGTCCAATGCAAATAAGGTACATTCATTTACTTTCTGCATGCCACTTTTTTTTATTCCCTTAGGAGTTGGGTTTATTCCCCATTTCAGGTTCTAAACCTATAGTAGGTGACATAGTAGGTGGGTCCATTGAGCTAACGGAGTAACATCCTGCTAGGTGAGAGAGAATGTGCCACTTGATATGATTATCAGTGTGGGACAGTCTTATTTTCCTGGTACTGGAACCAGATATATTGATAAAGGGTTTCAGGCAAGAATTTACGATTACACTAACCTCTCAGCTACACCATTGCATGCCTCTACATATCTTAAACTCATTTAAAATTTGTATCTCCAAAAAAAAAAAAAAACACACATCAAAAAACAAACAAGTAATAATTCAATTGGTCAATTGGCATTGACTCCAATTATTTTGGAGATAGTACTATTTTTAACAGCAATTTAATGTTCTTCGCAATTAGGAGTTGAAGGCTACTGACTGAAGCCAATTTTTATTTTCTTTTTAGAGTTATTCATTTTAACAGTTTCTGATGGAAGACATTTCATGTGAAGGGGAAGGAAATATCTAATAAATTCTAAGTTCATTTTTGAATGGTGAGCATCTGTTCATTTTATAGAGATGCCAGGAGAGAAATTAATAATTACAGCTTATTTGTGATGGTAGCCTAAAACTTTAATAGTACATTACGCGTCGAGTGCAGAAAGTAGCATTTTGCATGCGAGTGTGGAGTTTGCACTCGAGCGACAGCGAGGGTAGTAAACCACACAAGCAATGCAAAATGCTGTTTTCGCACGAGTTGCGTACCGTACTTTATCTACGATTGTTAGATTTTAATAATGAAACAGAAAAAAATAATATACTTCCTGTATGTAAGTTCGTATTTCTCTTTTGATAAAGATGACATTAATTCATTAGTTTTATTTTGTGCGGAATTAATTATTTCAGGAGGCGTATTATTCTCCTCATATTCGTCATAATCACTTAAGTCATGCATTGATTTTCACAAAAAAAACTCGTTATAAACAGTTACATTTATTAAACAAACATTAAATTAGTTTTGTTAAATGTAAACAAACTCGCTAATCGTGCGTAAAGTAGAAGAATTCTTCTTCTTTACCGCCCTAGGGTGGTAAAGAAGAGGAATTCTTCAGAATTATGAGATGCGCATGCGCAATGAATACAAGTACGTAAAGAATCACTTTCTATGCATCTAAACAGAGATACAATGTTTATATTTCGTAACAATCGTAGATAAAATAAATAAACTGTCCAATTGGACAAATGTACTGTATAATATTATTTCTATTAATTATCCTGCTGAGTAAAATTATTATGGGGGGAACTTTTTTTTGTTTATTTTTACGTGTGAATACAAATGTTGTATTCACACTTTTAAAATGCTCAGAATATTCAAAAGTTCTAATCTTTTGGACCACAAGGTCACAGTGCCAGAACATCTTTTTTTACAAATCAAGCATTGCAAATGACTGTAGGTGAACTATATTTTTAGATCTCTAAGATCTACCTAGTGGTAAAATAATCTAACTTTAAATTATTTTATAGTCTTTAATATATATATATATATTTTTTTTTTAATTGATATTAATTATTGATTTATACCGAGAAATGTATTAAATAATTATTTTAAGTTTTTATTATAAAAAAAGATGGATATGGATTAAACGAGAAATAAACAATTTATAGAAGAAAAAAAATGTTTGTGGCCTTTTTATTTATTTATGTTTTTGATACAAAGAAAAATTCTTTATGACTTTATATAAATGAGTAAAATTTCTTTAAAATTAATATATATCTATAAAACAATGAATTTATTGTTGGTTTTAAGAAAATAATTTCAAATTGTTAATTTAGTTTTGGTTTTGAACACCATGAGCAATGTGATAACCAGCTTGTTAAAATTTAGTCATAAATAAGAGGGAAGGCAGCTAGGCGAAGGTGAATGGCTGGCATCACAGTACACGTCATTCTGCCTCCCTGAACTTGAACTTATTTATAGATTTAGAAGTATTTTAATTAAACCATTGCTTTGTTCTTCCACCTTACACGTGTTTAATCTTCCCCTTCTCTACCTCAACATACTGATAAATCTGCCAATTTGTGACGACTTGCATTTCGACTGACTATATAGACTTGATTTCAAAAATTTTGATTGACAAACATTTTTTTATCAACTATTTAGTTTTCGAAATTATTAAATTAGTGCCCCATTTTTGCAATTCTTGCCTGCACCTGTCTATTTATTTAAAGATTATTTTTAAAATGATAAGTTATTCCATCTTCGTCATAATAGATGACCAACTACTTAATAGTTTTATAATGAAGGGTTAATTTTGATATGTTTATAAATAGTTTGAAGTCACAACATGAAGTAGAAATGGCCACTGCTATTTGGTCTCTTTGGCTTATAGTATGATCACTTACACAATTATTACTGAGTTTAATTTTTTTTTTGTCCTAGAGAATATAATGCTTTGTTTCATACCTTTTTAGTTTGGATTTGTGTTATTTATTATTATTATTTTTTTTTTTTTAATGAAATTATTTTATTTAAAAGTAGAAGCAGGTGTCCAAGATTACTCAGTATAGGGGGGAATGAACTCAAAACAGTACCTCATGGTAGGAAGTTACACCATTTGATTTTTCATTCTTTGAAAAAATAAATACAGCCATTCCTTATTTTATTATTTAATGTTAGATTATTTATTATTTAAATAGTATATTATATTTATATTAGATTATATATTTGTTTTAGTAACAAAATTATATATGTAGGGTTACCATAATTTATGAAGGCCAGATCCGGACAGAGGGATTCGGGGGGGGGGGGGGGTCTGGAGGGAAAATTGCATCAAAAAAATACATATATATGTATTTATATACCTAATTTTTTTGTGAAATAGAGAAAATAAATAAGTTAAAAATTTATAATTACGATATATATTTATTTATTCTTATAATATTTATTTAATAATGCCATAAAATCATAATCAACTTTTGCTAGTCTCTACTGAGTCCAGGAATGGGTTCTTCATTAGTTCTTTTGCTTCATACTTTTCAGATGAACTAATATTCCTAAGAAAAGGCTTGTCATTTTTGATTTTGTCATGGAATTCCGAGCATGTCATAATAGAATTTGATTTAATATTAATTAGCTCTTTTACAACTGACAGAGATAATCCTCCTCTTTCAGGAGTCCAAATAGACCCCATTATCGCTTTTGCTGTGTTTTCCATTTATCTTAGTAAAATCCGGACATTTCTCAAATCCAGATGCTAAACCGGACAGTTGTTTCAAATACGGACGTATGGTTACCCTATATATATGGTGTGTATATTATTTCTTTATATTTTTATGTGTGATTCAACAAACTGAAAGTAGGGCATCCATTACTGAGTTATGCAGTAAGTTTAAACTATATTTTGTGCCAATTTTAATTTAAAAAATTACAAATAAGTTTTTTTTCTATGTTGACAGGGTCGACAAGCAATAGAATGGGTTATAGATAAAATCAATACTGAAGTAGTTGATTTTAGAAACACTGCTGTTAAAAGTACAGATGAAATTATAACTCATACTAAACGATCTATAGACGATATTGCCTCTTCTGCGAAAAAATCGATGGATGAATTCTCTACTGCCGCAAAAAAATCCTTTGATGATCTGCACAGTTTACACAGCAACACTAAGAGTAAAGATATGCCAAAGTTATAGCATTGGCCATTAGTTCTACATCACCGTTTCCCTACCTCCACCGAAATATCTAGCTGGCTGGATAGATATTATATACGCTTGATTAAATTCAAACCTTAGCAACATTTTTTGATTCTCGACCATGTGTTCAAGAGAAATAGTCTAATTATAACCGATAAATAAAGAAACCATCATCATACATGTTTTTTTTTATGTAACGTACGAAAAATGTATAATACAAAACAGTTGACACTATTTTTTTCTTTTTTCTAAAAAAAAAATCAAAAAAAAATTTCATTAATGGATTATCCCTCTTAAATATTATCAACCAATTCCTATCTTGTAATTAAGTTACCTTTATACTCTCTAACTAATCTAGTAAGATTTTATAAAGTTTATAACTCGACGTATAGTGAATAAAACTTTATGATCTCGAAATCTGAACCAATTTAATTATAAACACTGCAGTAGAAGTCTGTTATAAATAACTTTATTATTATTTTGGAAGGGTGGGGGGGCCTTTTATTATTAATAATTGTTGTTATTTAAAAACTAATAGTAATTCCATATTTAGGAACCAGATATATGTAGTTTATAATTGAGCGTAAACAAATTGTTTCTCTGTGGATATTGATTAATGATGTGTTAATAAGGCCATTAAAACTTTGAAAAGTTGGTATTTTACAAAACAGGTAGTTAAATGACAACAATCAATATAATAATGCCAATTGAATTAATTTAAAAATGATGGCATATTTAAAAAAAAATCACTAACAACTAGGACTTGTTTTATTTTTTGAATGCACGTAATTGATTTAAATTTCTAGCTTAGATTTTTTTTTCACATTTAATTAAGACACAGATATAAAATAAATATACACTTTTTTTGTTAACTTCAATATTACGTATTTTTGATAAAATTTCAAGAAAAGAACATATTTTTAATTGGCTGAATTATAAATTGAGAGAAATGTGATTGTTAATAAATATGACATGAATATATAAACAATTTCGAAGGTGTCAATTAATTCTTTAAACTCTGTGACAACTTAAAGAGATATTTTTTATTAATAATAAAATATATATATATAGTATTATGCAACTTAATACAATCCAATTTAAATGATGTTATTATTTGTTTAATAATTATGAACTCACTTGTGTTGATCACATCTCACTTTTTTGTACCTTCATTGCCTTTTTTTTTTTATTAATCTTTTGTTTATTTTGATATTTTTAATTAAAGAAAAGAATGTTGTATGCGATTTTTAAACATTCCTTTGAATTTCGCATAATAAAAATTATCTTATTCCATTGTTATATTTTTTTAATTAAATTATTTATTTATCGATTTAGTTAAATTTATTTCTGTTCTTTTAATTCCTTTTTTTAATTCTAGGTCTAGGGGTTATTGAGTTGAGAATTTCAAATACAATTATTTAAGTTGGGATTTATTTGTATTGGAAACTAATTGTTTCTTGGAAAAATAAATCGTTTGAAGGGAAACTTACAGTGTTTGTATTAAAATTAAGTTCATTTAATAAGGTGACTTAAGAACCTGTGAATTTACTGATTCTTTACTTTATAAAAGCCTCATTACAGGGGTAGGTTTATGGTTTACTCTGATATGGGATCTGAGATGGATGTAGCTCCTTAGAAGGGGCTACCACAATACTACTCTTATATCTCGACTAATAATGGATCTTTTTATGAAATAAATACAGGGGTGGGAGTTTAAGAATTAAAAATTCAACATTTAAAAAAGTAAAACATTAGAAGCAGGCTGTATGTGATGTTTGAACAGCACAATCAAATGTCAGGACAATCAGTTAGTCGCAAATGAAAGCTTATTTGCTTGAAAGCTATTTGCTACAAGCAAATAAATAATAATCAATCAATAAGTTAAAAAAAATATTAATAATGGAATTTTGTTGTAGCTTACTTATCACAATAGTGGCTTTAGAATAGTGTTTTTGGTTTTATTTTTTCAGAATTTCACCTTGTTCTATCTATTAAATTAAATCTAGCATTTATAGACACATAAACTTCCGTTTTGGTTGAACTATCCTGAATTTTGCTGCTTAAGATAATCAAATGAATATAACTAAAGGTCGACCTAGAAGTTATGAACACGGGAGAAACTGAAAGCTTAGCTTCATTTAAAGTCGGAACTTCCAAGTATTGCCGAAGTCAGTACAGTCGGGTGCTAAGACAATACCCATTTCTAGTTTGTATGGCATGTGCAGTTATGTCAAATCTCACGAATAACAACAGGAAGGTTTCCAATCTGTTAGTTTTCCTGTTTTGTTTGTTTATATATAGTACGAATTATAGTCACAACTGTCCTAAATCCAAATCAAACTCTGAAATAAAGAGGAAGAAAAAAATAGATTAAGAAAGAAGAAAATCGATTTAGATTTAAAGCATATTATTGAAGTGAAACTTCTTTGGCGGCGGTAGAGTGAATTTTTTCATAATAGTGAAATCGTGTAACGAAGTTTGCGATTCGAGACTCGTCCAAGTGTAACATGTTTACAGATTAATTGTATTATGTCTATTTAAAGACCAGCAAATCAAAACAAACATTCATTTTTATTGGAATAAATGTGGTTGCCTTAGCGTAGCAATATTTTATTTTTTTTCAATTAAATTTCCCATAACCATTTCTTAATCCTGAAATAATAAATTCGTCAAAAAATGCAAGAGAGAAATGCATTCTAGAACTTAAGTTTCACTTCTAATGCGTGAGAGCCTCACACATATTTTTTTTATGAATAATCAATAAATAATAATATAAAGATATTATCGTATATTATTAGTGATTTATTATCAGGTACAGTGTTGCTTGTTGCAAAAAAAATATAGAAGTTATGAAAAATAAAAATTATTAATAACAAAAGAACAACACTGTTTTTTTTTTTTGTTTTTTTTGACAGTGGTCTATTTTATTAAGAACTGACTATATAAGACACCAAATCAACGACACTAGCGCACTCCTCAGATTTCCATGACTTCTTGGTCGACTTTACCAGGTATTGCACCAATCTTTCACTAAGTAAGCAAAATAATTAATTAACTAGTGTAGAACCTATTTCATTTGAGGTATAAATATAACTAAGTTTGAATGTCAATATTTTAAATAAAATGTTTTGGGACAGGAGTGGGAAACTTAAAGTAAGATGGCAGAGAAAGTGATAGTACTTGCATATCATATCCTCCACAACAATAATTTATATATGGCTCCTCTTCTGAGTTTGCATGTTACCGTTTTCCTAGCTGAGCAACTCCTTGACATGCAAACTTAGCTGTCCCATCTAGGAAAATGTACCTTTGTACTACTAGATATGTAATGGGTAGGGATGGGCAAAACTATTAAATCTAAGTAATAGGTGATATCGTTCCAGCTCCAATCTGGTAATAGGTGCCAATAATTACTATTTGATTAATAGATGACAAAGTCACTTGTCACTGAAAGAATGTGCTGCTAGCTCCTACATTCCTCTAAGGATCCGTGACCAGACCAGTGACAGTGACAAGATTTGATAGTTTTTAACACTTGAACATGAACATTTAATCTATACCTCGAAATATCGGGCTCTCATCTGCCCACCATTTTTTAAATATTTTTCCTTGCTGATTTAACTCTTCTCTCTACTCAACTTTTCCGTTATACATATCTCTATTACTTTATTTTATCATTTAAACTGAAAAGTAGTGGCATCCATTGAAGACTATTTATATTCTAACTTATTGTTATTGGAAAAATAAATTACATAAAAAATATGAGTACAGTACATATGTGAAATATTTTTTTATAAAACTAGGGGGCTCTGCCCCCTACTCGCTTCGCTCGTCAACCCCCGAAAAGCGGCCGCTGCCATGTCAAGGCACTCTAAAGTGAAGCATTAAAATTGATCTCATGTTTCTTTTCAATGTTGACAAAATAGTTATTTACGCACCAAGGGAGTAAAGTAAGTGATTGCACCCTAAGCGATGAAGTTGGTTCCTGAGGCGAAGCCTCAGGAACCATAAGGTTCACTCCCGAGGCGGAGCCGAGGGAGTTAATTATCGCGAGGGTGCAAGTGATTTTTACGCCCGAGGTTCGTACACGATTTTACCTCCAGAAGGGAGAAAAAAATATGGAAAGATTTTAATTTAAAATTATTTTATTCAACAAAAAATACATCTTTATACATTTTTTTCAAACAAAACAAAAAAAAAATAGTTAGATATAATATTAACAATTCTCTAAATATGTTTAATCACGTTAAAATTAATTTATAGATAATAATTATTTGAATTTCAATGCTAAAATTAAATGGGAGAATTAGCTGGAAGCTGAGTCGTGTATTGAACGGTGTTGACAACAGATGTTTTTACTTATGGATTAGTTAATCTACATTTAGAAATTATGAATTAACTTTTAACTTGTTTGTTTCTTTTACTGATGAATCACTATGGCAACCGTAGTGGAGTTTACATGATATGTGTGAAGTGTGAAGATGACATTACAGATTTAGACATGAAACAAAAGTTAGTGAATGAAATGTGTATTAGCACCTAATGTGTATTAAACTAATAAATATATTAATTAATATTGATATATTTGAAGTTCAGGGTATCTTAATTATAAATATAATTAGACATTAAATTGAGAAGGTTAAAGTATGTAGTTAAATGAGTCACAAGACCAGATTTACGCACTATAACATATTTAATATATTTTAATATACATACTTATAACACACAACAGAACACAATTTTTATAAATTAATATTTTCAACACTTGACTTAATGTGTCAGTGGTTCTGACATCTAATAATAAACAAAACAGGTTTGTACTGAGTGATTAACAATACTCCCCCTCACGAAGTACCAGCAGCAGGTGCTTTAAGTCCAAGTCTATTCAGCAACAAATTATGTGTAGGTGCACTTAGACCTTTCGTTAGTATATCTGCATCCATTTCTTCAGTTCTGAGATACAAAACTTTTACTTCACTTCTTTGAATAGCATCTCTGATGAAGTGTTCTTTTATTGCTATATGCTTAGATTTGGAACTAACTATAGGGTTCTTGGATAGACTTTGAGCGGCTTGATTATCATTGAAAATTTCTATTACTTCGTGTGGTATTCCCATATCATTTATGAGCTGTTTTAAGTGTATTGCTTCTTTCGCTGCTTCAGTTAACGCAACATATTCCGCCTCTGCAGTTGAAAGTGCAACAGCCTTTTGTTTTTTAGACTCCCAGCTGACGAGTGCTCCGGCATACTTGAAACACACTCCTGAGTAAGATTTTCTGTTAACGTTGCATTGCCCCCAATCAGCATCAGCAAAACCTACTAGTGGTTTTGCAGTTTTTTGGTATACTAGTTGAAATTTTTTAGTTCCTTGAAGGTAGCGTAGTATCCTCTTAGCGGCTAACCAGTGTTCTTTATCATGACTGTTATTAAATTGGCTCAAATAACTCACAGCGTGTGCTATGTCTGGCCTGGTGGCTACAGAAATATACATGAGAGCGCCTATAAGGTTTTGATAAGGATATTCATTTGATGGATTTTCAGCTTTTGTTAACTCTTTACCAACTTCCACTGGGGTGCTAACGGATTTGCAATGCGACATGTTAAATTTTTTAAGGACTTCATCTATATACTTCTTTTGTGAGACAAAGATTTTTCCATCTTCTTGTTTGAATTCTATGCCTAAACAGTATTGCAATTTTCCTAAATCTTTCATTTCAAAACTTTCTTCCAATTTTTTCTTTAATTTATTTAAATATTCTTTTTTCTTTGAAGCCACTATAATGTCGTCAACAAATACTGCTACGAGGACGATGTCTCCCCCCTCCTTAGCGGTATATAGACATGGATCAGCTGATGATGGCTTGAATCCTAATTCCTTTTCAATTTTTTAAGTTTTTGGTAGTTTTCATACTACGGAAAGTTAAATTTTAATTTAAATCAAATTATAATTATTATTAACTACGGGAAACAGACAGTGAAAAATACACTCCTGTGCCGGGATTTGAACCACGGGCCTCTATATGTTGTCATAAATATTGACTGTCTAAATGTATATGAATATTGAAAGCTTGGATTCGGGACTAGTTATCGATTACGGTAGTGAAAAATCATTCTCCTGCGTAGCTTAGATGGAAGAGCGCTATACTGGAAATATAGAGGCCCGTGGTTCAAATCCCGGCACAGGAGTGTATTTTTCACTGTCTGTTTCCCGTAGTTAATAATAATTATAATTTGATCTAATTCCTTTAATTTTACATCTAATTTTAAAAACCATTGTCTGCCTGCTTGTTTTAGACCATATAATGCCTTTTGAAGTTTGCGGACTTTTTTAATTGAAACGTCTCTAAGTTGTTCCAGCATCTTCATGGCTCCTTCTAGTGTATCTGAATTTTCTTTTTCCGTTTCATCTATGACAATTTCATATAACATTTGTTCTAAGTATTCTGGTATTTCCATATGTATTGTCTCTTCTAAATCTCCGTTTAGGAACGCCGTTGTAACGTCGAGTTGACCTATACTTAATCCTAGTTCAGCGGCAACACCAAGTAATAATCTGACTGAACTCAGTTTAGTAACGGGTGCAAACGTTTCTATGAAATCAATTCCTGGACACTGCGAGTAACCCCTAGCAACTAGTCGGGCTTTCTTTCTCTCCAGTTCTCCGTTTGATTTGTACTTATTTTTTAGTATCATTCTACAACCAACTAAATTTTTTGAGTTATCTTTTGGACAAATTATCCAAGTTTGGTTCTTTATATGGGATTTGATTTCACTTTTAATTGCTTCATTCCATTCTCTTGAATCAGGTCCTTCTAGAGCTTCTTTTACTTCACATAGAAAATTCATTTCATAATCTTTGGTCCATGCTGGTGGCTTTTTCTCTCTTTCAGGTCTTGGCTCTAATGTAGGTCTTGGATCCGGTTCAGGTTCTGAATCAGGTTCCAGTTCAGTATTTTGTAGTTTTTTAGTATTCGACCTGGTTATTCTTATACAGACACCATCATTGTTTCCATTTTTGTTCTTGTTATTTTTCTTCTTTTGATTATTTGCTGAGTTATTTTCTTTCTTATTTTCCCTTTTATTTTCTATGTTATTTTTAGTTAAGTTTTCATTTGATTTGTTGTCGAAAGTAAATTCATAATTACTTTGATTTTTAGGTTCTTCATAAAATGGTTTTTCCAAAATTTTTGTATCCCTAGTAATTTTGACTCTGTTTTCAGAAGGTATGAAAATTCTGTAGGCTTTTGATACGGTTGAATAACCGACAAATACGCCTTCTTGAGATTTTGGTTCAAACTTTCCACGATTTGGTCCTTTTTGCATTATAAAAGATTTAGACCCAAAAACATTAAAATGTCTTACTGACGGTAATTTTCCTGTCCACATGAAATATACGGTGTTTGATTTTTAATTGTTCTGCTAGGACAACGATTTCTTATATAGTTGGCAGTATTGATAGCTTCAGCCCAAAGGGATAATGGTGCGTTAGCTTGTATCAACAAACATCTTGCCATGTCTTCAAGAGTTCTATTTTTTCTCTCTGCCAGCCCATTTTGTTGTGGTGTATAACTTACAGATAACCTTCTTTGAATTCCTGCTTCTTTTAAATATTGGTCAAAATCTTTATTCACATACTCTGTTCCATTATCTGACTGTAAGAATTTAATCCTTTTTCCAATGTAGTTTTCAACTTCTGTTCTGTATTCTTTAAATGCTTGTAATGCTTCACCTTTTTGTTTTAAAAATGTTACATAACAGTATCGGGTAGCTTCATAAATAAAAGTTATAAAATATTTGGCACCACCCGGGGAAGGTATACGTATAGGTCCACAAATATCTGTATGTACAATTTCAAGTTTATCTAATTTCTTTGGTTCGTCTCTAGTCCGAAATGGTAAACGTGAGAATTTGCCTTTGATGCAAGTATCGCAATCTTCTAGTTTTTCATTTGAACTAAATTCTAAACCTTTTAACAATTTATTTTTCCTAGCTAATTTTAATTCTGTTTCATTTAGATGTCCAATCTTTTTATGCCAAGTTTTAATACTCGATTCATTACTTGTATTTGACTTGTAAACTTTATCATTTTTGGTTCTATACTTTTTGTTTTGATTTTCAATATAATATAATCCAGCTTGTCTGTTAGCTTTCATTACTACTTTTCCCTTTTCATTTTTTATAAGAGCATAATTCTTTTTAAACACAACTGTGTGACCATTATCTGTTGCTTTCCCTACCGATATCAGATTTGTGGAAAGACTTGGAACTAGTAAGGTATCAGTTAGTGTAACAGTGCTATTTGTACAAGTTTCTAATTTTACAGACCCTATTCCTATGATGCTGGTGGATTGGTTTTCAGCAGCTAACTTCAAAGTTCCATGTTCAGGATTTTCAATTTTTCCTTTAAATAATGTCTTGTCTGAACACATATGGGGTGTACAGCCGCTGTCTAAACACCAAGAGTCTTTTCTTGAAGTTTGGTTAGCATTTGAAGACATGCATTCAGCAGAAATCTTGAATGTTGACTCATTTTGTTTCTTACCGCTTTTTCGATCTTTGTTAAACCAACAGTTTTCAGTATTGTGATTTGTTTTTGAACAAATTTGGCACTTAGCCTTAAACGGTTTACTTGGTCTTGATGTGGTTGGATGTCTGTGATATTGCTTTTTATAGTTTTTACCCATAAATGCTCCTTCGGTTGGTCTGCTTTCAGATTCATCTTTGTTTCTTGCTTCAGCTTCTTCTAATATTTTGATCTTCAGATCCTCAGGTTTTGGTAGACTATCTCTGGATTCTATTGCAACTCTGAAATTTTCAAATGATGGACTTAAACTGTACAACATCATTATGCTTAATAGATCTGAATTTATTTGTATATCCATCTCTTCTAATTTGTCAACAGCATCCATAAAATCATTTAGGTGTTCACGCACACTGCATCCTTCCTTCATTTTATGTAGGATTAGTTTCTTTAAAAGAGACGCTTTTCGTGCAGGACCTTTGCTTTGAAATATATTTTTAAGGGTGTCCCATACATCTTTTGATGTTTTGCAATTTTTTATTTGTTTGAGTTCTGAAGGGGATATTATTAACATTAGATCAGCTCTTGCGTGCAAATCATTTTTATTCCATTGAGCGATTTCTTTATCATCTGTACTTGGTTTAGCTATTTCACCAGATGCGTACTCCCATAATCCGTTTTTAATTAGTATAGCTTGTGCTTGAATTTGCCACGTATCGTAATTGTCTTTTCTCAAAGGTTCAATTTTGCAATTTATGGAATTTGACATTTTTTGTTAATTTATTTATTTATTTTTTTAATTTGACTTTTGACAGCTATATTTGTTTTCATGAAAAAAACAAAAACTAATTTCTTTTATATCATTGATTTGTATTTAAGTTGAATTTTGTTTTTTATAAATACTTACATACTTCTGTCTGGGCACCATAACCTGTAGTTAAATGAGTCACAAGACCAGATTTACGCAATATAACATATTTAATATATTTTAATATACATACTTATAACACACAACAGAACACAATTTTTATAAATTAATATTTTCAACACTTGACTTAATGTGTCAGTGGTTCTGACATCTAATAATAAACAAAACAGGTTTGTACTGAGTGATTAACAATAAAGTATAAAATAAAGTAATAGAAAAGGGTATAAGTAAAGGACAAGTTGAGTTGAGAGAAGAGTTAAAACAGCACGGGAAAATGAAAATACAGTAGAACCTCGCTTACATGACCCTCAATAACATGACAACCTCAATTACAAGTGCAATTTTCAAATCCCCTTGAGATTGCCACAACACATAATGTTAAATTAACCTCTATAACTTGACTATTATTATCCAAACAACCTCAATAACACAGATTTTTTCCAATTCACAACGTAACTCAGAACCTCTATAAGTCTTTTGAGAAGTCAACCTCTACAGCGCGTCTCTATACAGGAATGGGTCGATCTTGAACAAGTCTAGACTTAAAAACCCCACCCATTAACCTCGATAACACAACTGATAGCCAAAATAACCTTGATAACACAACCCTCAACAAAAAGGGCACCTCGATAACAAGACTGTCTCCCTAATCCCCTTAAGACAATTCTTATCGAGGTTATACTGTATAAAAAAATGGTGGGCCGATGAGAGCCCGATATTTCAAAGTATATTCCAGGTTCAGGTTTAAAACTATTAAATCTTGTCACTGTCACGGGTCTGGTCACGGATCCTTAGAGGATCATATCAGGTAGCAGCACTTTCTTTCAGTAACAAGTGACATTGTCACCTATTAATAAAATAATAGGTATTTGGAACCTCCGGTATTCAAAACTATTTGTTGTATCTTTTCCTTGTCACTGTCTCTGTCTTTCTCCCACCACCACAGAAAAGAGAAGAGTAGAAGAGGGTGCGAGCTTACACATTATAGGAAATAAAACTCCCCACTACTACCACACTACAACTACAACCCTACCATAAACATTTCTAGTGGCCGTTCCGTAACCAGTGACAAAATCAATAGCTTTGACCAAGTCACTGTCACGTCAGTAATCAGAATCAGTGACACAGTTGGAACCCTATTATGTTAAATCACGCACATCTCTAGTAATGGGTGACATAGAGTTAGCATGTTGCTCCATCAGCTATATTAACTATATGAGACCTATAAATTGTAACTGGATGTACCTCACTTTAATAGCTATCCATTTATATCCTGATGCTGAGAGCTCACCAAGTGTACGCCCCTAGGAATCTTAACTCAGAACCTTGTGGGTGATCAGTGCAGATAATAATTTTGAGCTACCAGAGACCCCCTGTAGAAAACTATCACTAAAAACTACTTGTATAAAGCCAAAAAAAAATGTCAGTTTATTTCTTGATGACAACTGTTAGTAGTTTTTGTTGCGTACCGTACTTTATCTACGATTGTGGATTTTAATAATAAATACAGAAAAGAAAAAAAATAAAATAAACTTCCTGTATGTAAGTACGTATTTCTATTTTGATTAAGATGACATTAATTCATTAGCTGTATTTTTTGCTGAATTAATTATTTCGGAAGGGGTATAATTCTCCTCATTTTCTTCATAATCACTTAAATCACTCATTGTTTCTCTAAAAACTGGATATAAACAGTTACTTTAATTAAACAAACAGCAAATTAAAATGTAAACAAACTCGCTAATCGTGCGTTATTCATTGCGCATGCGGATTCCTCTTTTTTCCGCCCTAGGTCAGAAAAAAATAGGAATTCTTCACCTCATTACGAACGCCGCATGCGCAATGAATACAGCTACGAAAAGAATCACTTTCTAATACAGGGCCGTCCCTAGGGGTTTAGGCGCCCGGGTCAAAGGCACCTATGGCGCCCCCCCCCCACCTTGTTGCAAAATTTACCTAGTAGTTTAAGACGGGGGCCAGGCGGCGCCCCCTAGACGCAGCGCCCTGGTCAGCTTGACCCGGTTGACCCCCCCTAGGGACGGCCCTGATTTCTATCCATCTAAACAGAGATATAATGCTTATATTTTGTATCAATCGTAGATAAACAATATTGTTTGCTGCTTTCAGTTTTAATTACAAGAAAACAACAAGTTTTAAGTTGTAACAAGTTTTAGTTACAAGAAACGGAGTAGTTAATTTTTGTAATAGACTTTTCTTGGTGTTAAAAAGGCAGCAATATTTAAGGTGATAAACAAATAAAACACAGTTTTTTATATAAATAATTATAACATATATATTTAATTAAAATACCAATGAAGAAATAAAATAAAATATAATGATTGCACGGAATTTGGTTTACAGCAATTGGATCCAATTTAACAAACACTTAAAGGTTCCATGGATTATAAGACACGCAGATTAACTGCTATTACATAAATATATATAATATAAATTCTATGATATTTCGCTACATATAATGGTATGTTTACATTTAACTTCTAGTTACATTATTATATTGTTTTATCAAATAAATAACAATAAATAATGCAAAGAAAAATTATGTTTAATTAATATTAACAAAATATATCATTTAAGATATAATTTTTTATATACCACACATTTGTTTTTTCTTAATCATTAAGGAATTCTGTAATTTAACTTTATACCTGGGGAACCTGGTCTTACAAGATAAATAATAAAACACAAAATGTTTTTAATGGTAAGGTAGGTCTTAACAGCAGAGAGTAGATTTTAGAATGTAGGACTCTGAGAAGAGAGTATAGAAGGAAAGGATATTCCAACCAAACAGGCAGAGGGCTTTTAAGGTATTCATGCAAGCAACCACCAACTTCATTAGAGTAAATTTTAGGTCTTAATTTTGTATATACATTGAGAAAGGGGGCAATATATGTCCATTTATACAATCTTTTTTCCCCTGAAAAAGTTTTAGTAATCGTGGGCTAAGTATTTACTTAGCTTAGCATGCACAACCTTCCAACTAATAGGTTTTGGTAATTATTATTGACACATCAAATATCAAAAGACATACAACATCTTAGTTCCTTAACATTCAATAAAAAAAAGAAAGTATTCCTTTATTGAGATAGGTACTCTTTGTAGTATTATTCCTTTCAAATTTAGGAGGAGGCAATAAATGCAATAAACTAAAATGTTTATAACAAGCTTGGTGGCTTGACTGATTTCTCTGCACACCCAATCTTCTTATTTAGCATAATGCTTAAGAGCAATTTTTCAGAATAAAATTATAGTTTATTTTTTACTATTAAAAATAGAATGTTCCAGAATAAGTTTCTAGGATGAAACCCAACTTTTCACCAAGGCCTGTCTATACTGGTCAGCACATCACCAATTGGCTAAACAACCAAGAAGGCACTGGCTAATAAGTAAGAAAATTTATAATCTGATCTATTGATCAGTATTGCAGAAAACACAAATGTTAAATGTTGACTCAAGATTAAATGCAGTATAGTTTGAGATCTACTCATTAGATTGTGGCAAACTATGACATAATTGTACAACTGAACAAGTCATAGGCTGATTAAATTTCCAGGTACAGCATTGTCTTAAAATATTATCAATGAAAATTAGATGTTTCTTTTTTTCCAAAAAAATAAAAAAGTTTTGATGTATGACAAATAATTAAAATAAATTAAATGAGATAAATATAAAACAACTGACTTCAGTTAGACAAATATACTAAATATAAACATACCTATAATCATTTGAATTATTCTATTATTATTACATTTTAGATATTTATTTATTTTTGCTTAATAATTTTAATCTTCTCAACACTTTTATACGTGCTACTGATATTTATCTGTCTAGTACAGGAATAACTTATTTATATTTACTTTTATTTAGTACAAAATATAATGAAAACAAAAAGTAAATACTGTAAATCATAATATAATATTATTTTCTTGTTAAAGCACTATATAATAATATGCACTTACTGCATAGAAACATATACACAATAATTATAAAGCATACCAATATTTTTTTTTTATTATTTTTTTTTAATTTTATTATACATATTTCACAAAGTCACTATTATATATATATTTTATAAATATATATAATATAATATATAAGTGTAAAAATAAACTAATCCATAATAATAACATGTTACATGGAATGGCTCAAAAACGGTTAACAGTTAATTAAAAAAAAAAAGATGAAACACTTCTATTAAATCAGACACCAAATTTTTCCCATACATATTTTATTTTAAAGACAGATAATAATAATTATAAATAAATTACAGGGGGAAAAGGTGGGACAGTAAAATATTCTTTTTTTCAATAGTTTTGTCATATGAATTGTTTACATTTATAACTAAACTACCATGTTTATTATTTTTTTTCCTCTAATATGTGTCCTTAATTTAACAACACATACATTTTTTTCCATAGTTTATTAGTTAATATGAATACCTTAATATATATATATATATATATATATATATATATATATATATATATATATATATATATATATATATATATATATATATATATATATAAAAATGGGAGGGGGGGGGGGGGGAGTGCTGTAAGCTGAGCACCACTAATTAGGCAATTATATACAGTAAAACTGTGAGACAAAAAAGAAGAGGAGAATGCAGTAATTAAAAATAATTTTAAGGGTGTTAAATTTTTTAAGTGTGTACGGAATTAATAAAGAGTGCGACACTGAAAATATTATAGATAAAAAAGTATGATTTTTTTTATAACACCAAAATTTGATTCTTGGAGGCCTTTTAATACATATTTCATTAAACATTTTATATATAATATTTTATAAATAAATATTTATATATAATATTTTATATATAAAAATTTAAATAGGTATACTTAATTTACTAACAAAAGACCTCCTAAAAGATCAAGAGATATTTTTTTTCCACTTTTGTTTGATTTTAATCAAATAAAAATTATAAATATCAAATTTATTATTTCTTTATCAATTTCCATAACTTAAAGCGTTAAGAAACCCTGCTGATCGAAGCTTCGTGACTTCTGATTTTAAAAAAATGGTTTTTTGAACAGTTACAAATAAGAAAATGTTTTGAGCAAACTATACTCTACATGGTTAGGTACAGTATATGTATGATTATTTTTTTCTCTCTTTATATTGAAAAGGTACACTCGGTTAAATAATAATTAAAATTTACTATGATCGCTTTATCTAAATAACTTATTTATAAATGTATGTTTATGTTTTGAAGGATTGAACAAATTATTTTGCAAATAATCTCTTCCTTCATAAATCTCATACTATATTTAATCATCTTACAACTTTCATTAAGTGTACACAATTATTATTTGAAAAGCAATCTGGTAATAGTTTTTTCTCTTATTAATTAATAAAAAATTGTCTATCAAAGAATTGAATACACTTAAGAAAATGTTGTAGTGGCAGTGGAAATCGCAAGGAGAGGATGAAATATAGTGTCGCAAAGGAGTTTACACTAGACATCAACTTACTCAGATATTCCATTAACCATGGAGAGAAAAAAAAAATACTTAAAAACAAACAGATACAGACAGGTCTTGCTATATAAATGATAATTCAAATTCTGGTCCATTTTCAAATAACCGATTAAACTGAAAATAATAAATTAAAAAGATTTATAATATAATCTTTTATAATTTATAATAAAATTTATTTATAATCATCACAAACAAAAGTGAAGGTTTACAGTGATACAAAATATAATTCATCATAACGTTCATAATGCCATGGAGAAAAGTTAGTAAAAGCTTGTATTAATATCAATAGTAGACATTCTCAGACTACTTATGATATATTTATAATAGATTGAATGAAAAAAACTAATAATGTTATTTTTATTATTTCATTTAAATCAATCATTGAGTTTTTAAATGATATATTAACACATTCATTAGACGTTTGTTTTTGAGTATTAATAGGACATAAATAATCTCCCAACAAGGCATGTGAGAGCAATATGTTTCCAGTTGAGACTAAGTTGATCTGATTGATATTTTGTCAGTAAATATTTTAAAAGTATTTTTTTAAATCGACTTCCTCTAATAAATTTGTTCTTATAAGAAATGAAAGGTGGTAGAAATAGTTTAGGGCTCTCTAAATCACAAAAGTATACAAAATAATGTAATTAGATGTTTTCTACCCATTGACTAACTACATCCCAGAATTGGTTTGATTTAAAATATGTAAATATATATATATATATATATATTTTTCTTGGAATGTAAATTTAATTTTCTTTTATTACTTATTTTACACTTTATTTCAAACAGATATATATATATATATATATATATATATATATTTTTTTTTTTTTAAATTATTTTCATAATATAAAAAGATAGTGTGAAGACTCTATGACATTTGATTATTTCAATCTTGTACCCCTTGAACCAAGTAAGCATTCAAAATATAGAGAAAAAAAATACAAACGATTTCAAATATTTTTATTTTTTAAGTAGTTACGAAAAGATAAAATAGGGTAATAATTTGAATTAATTTATTTAATTTACAAAGACCAGCTGGGCTCTCCACATTATTTTTGAGGAAAAAGATGACTATTATTTTCCTAAAATTTAAAGAGTACGTATATCATTTGTAAGGCAAATTTTTATGCACAGATTTTTTTTTTTGTATTGATTCCTTCTTTCCAGCTTATTTTTAGTGCATGGTTACATTTTTTAATATTAATAAATTAAATAAGAAATTTATTGGTTGAGATCAGCACCCCTAAATGAGGCGAAACAATGAAAAACATAAAGAGTAAAAACAAGTTAATGAAATATAATAACATAAAAAGCATTTCTTGTTAGTGTTACAATTAATCATTTCTTTTAAAAAAATAGTTTATCAGTGATTAAGGGAAAAGACGTGGAAATAAGCTGTTTTTAATGATTATAAGTTACTTCGCTAACCATAAATGACAAAAAAAATAACATTAAAAATAATAGAAGTAAAAGGAGAATGAAGAAGTTAGAAAATAATGTTAGAGATATTTCCAAATTGAACCAATAAAAGTAAATAAACCACTATTTTATTCTGCGTTAAATAAAATTATGAAACCACACTAGGAGATTATTAACTAGTGACATTTTGCCCATCCAAACGGCAAAATGTCATCTGTCAATAATTTAATAAGACAAAACTAGTTTTACCAAACAAACTATACTTAGAACGAATCTTAAGTAATAACTTTATACTTATTTTTCCCCTACACTTTCTGTCGAGCTTTTTATTTATCAATTGGTGCTTATGTAACTCATACCATATAAGTGTAACAAATAACTTGACGAAAGAATCTATATTAAAAAGGCAACCACAGACAGTTAACTATTCTTAAAGAAGCAAAACCTCTTTATTAACTCTTTTAATGAGATTGAGGTATAGAATTGTGTTAACAGGCATTTTACTTATTTTCTTAACTTATAAGTGATATTATGCAGGAGCATTGTTTGCTCGTACTTAAATGCCTGATCTTGTAGATTAGATACAAGCTGCCAAAATATAATTTTCACTAAACTATTATGTTTGGGTACGCACTTAACTGTTATGTTTGTATGATTAAAATTGATATATATTTTGACATGAAAACTTACTTATGAAAAAGTGAAACTTTATACTATGAGTAAAAAAAGGTATACAGTTAAATTTACATTAAGTAGCCCTAATAAATTGATTCAAATAACAACAATATACTTTATGCTAACCCCACTTTATACTTAAATGTCACATGACAGAAAGAAAAGATAGAAACTTTAGACATAATGATAAAATAATCTCATTAAAGCAATTACTTTTGGTCCATTCTCCCAACTTCTAAATAAACTAATTTTTTTTTGTTTAAAAAAAAAAAAAAAAATAATAATAATAATAATAGAGGAATCACTTAAACAAAAATGGAAAATAAAGGTAAAGAAATACACCACCAAGTTAAAGTGAGGATTGGGTTTGTGTTGCTGGCGTGCGCGTGTATGTGCATCCCAAAGAAGTGGATTAGGAAATAGAGGAATAGGGTAGTGAGGGGAGAGGTGAGGAGAAGGAGGGGTGAAGCGTTTCTTTCATGGATAAATGATGTACATGTACTCTTTTTTTTATTTTGTTTTAACTTTTAGTTTTAGAGATTCAGATGCAATCTCGTACCAATAAAATTCCATAATAAATATCCCTTTGTTTAAATCACCTGAAAAAAAAAAAAATAATAATAGTAAGAAAAACTAAGAATATTATTAATTGTATATATTATTTTGAATCAACCTAACAATATGAGTATTTCATATAGAAACTTAAAATATAGGGGAATAAAGGAAAGAAATGTTTAATTTAATAAATTAAAAATCAATTTAACCCCAATATTGACTTAATCTTATTTCACACTGCATTAAGAGTGTAATAAGAACTTGAAATATTTAAAGGTCTACATAACCAAACAATATAGTTAAATTATGATCCAAAAATATCCTTCAAAACATCAGAAAATATAGATAGAATCTAGATAATTTAAAAAACGTTTTATCACTTTTTTTATAGAAAGTTACCTAGCAGGATGGGCAGGAGTCCTTGTTTGGTTGCTGATCATTTGAGAGAGTGGTCTTTGTGGCTCCCTGATTTGGCTTATGCTGAACACCAGACTCCGATGCATTTAAATCCAGCCTTGAAGAAAAAAATAAATAAATGAACATACTTTAGCAATTGTACACTGATGTTTCAATATAAATAACCACTAAAGAAATAGTAGTTAAATGTTTGTTTTCCAGGTCAATCAGAAATATTTTAAGTCCCTTAGCTACTATATGTTTTGAAGGAGTAACAAATGTATTTGTTCATTTTATTTTAGTTGAAAATAGAAATTTAATTTTAAACTTATAACACATAATTCATAAAGAAACATATTTTGACAGTAGTGTAGTGATGTTCATCAGTAGTGATGTGATCTAATAGTGTGGAATGAGGTGATAACAGTGAAGCTGTTAACACCTCACAATGTTGACCATTCTTTAAATAAACACAATAAATAAGCAGTCTCTGACGTGGTATAGGCAGGGGTACTCCAAGTACTAGATGGTACAAAACTAACAAGCACAAACCTCATACGATTAGCCATAGATATTTATTTGTAATTAACTTTACAGTATCTGCTTCAGCATTTGAATAGTTTAAATATACATCGAGCCATAATATAATATAAAGGTCAAATTCTATGTAGTTCAAAGGTGGAATTATTGATCCGATGCCCTAAAAATCAGAAGTAATAGAAGAATACCTGCACTAGTGAACTCCATAACCAAAGAAATACTGAAGTCTCTCCACAAATGTTTGATGACTGTATTTCTTTGATCAAAAGTAATATTTTGTATTACAGAAATTTATTTAAAACTAAATTTACTTTTATATATTCTCTTTCATTAAAATGTTTCTAAGTCCACATCGTTTATTATTATGATATAAATCAGCATATCAGCAACAAGACTGGTGCTGATAGATACCCAGCTAATTATCTATCCAATACTACTAAGCTAGATAAGGTAACTTAACTAAGCTAACAGTTTGTAAAGGCCATGGACTAGATATAATATAACCACGCTCAGAACCCCCCCCCCCCCCCCCCCCCTATCATTCACGGTAACATCCCTGGAAATAAACCAGTAATGTTAATTCTAAGCATAATACAATGGGGGCAATCCATTACTA
This sequence comes from Gerris lacustris, assembly GCA_951217055.1. Lineage (NCBI taxonomy): Eukaryota > Metazoa > Arthropoda > Insecta > Hemiptera > Gerridae > Gerris > Gerris lacustris. Next base: position 49,259,877 of record OX578278.1, read on the forward strand.
CTTACTTTTCAGGGTTGAATTTAAATTAAATAAATTATACAAAGAGGTTCATACCTTCCATCCTTTATACTTTGATAGATTTTCCTAGCTGTTTCCAAGAAAGCCTCTTCAACATTATCACCCCTAAAATAATTAAAATACATATTAATTTTATATATAAAATTATAACAACAGGAATATAAAAAAGCACATCAGTAAAAGATACGTCTTAAATGTTTTGGCATGTTGTGATTTAAATAATAAAGGCACAGCAGCCAAGCATGAAGATTCTAATATTTAAATTCTCATAAGTATCATCAAACTCATAAGTAACTATGAGCAAAATGTAGTAACAACAAAATATAAATAAAAGACACATACAGTAACAAGAAAAAGTAAACAATGAAAATCAATTAGATAACAAACAAGTAAAACTCAATACAAAATAAACAAATATTACGTTTTTGCACTAGCTTCGACAAACATTAGACCATTTTCTTCAGCAAACTGCTTCGCCTCTTCATAAGTTACATCCCTCTGTGCTTCTAGATCACATTTGTTTCCAATCAAGAATATTACCTGAGGGGAACAAAATAAAAATAAAAATATGAGCAACATTCTAGATGCATTAATTTTATAAAAAAAAAAAAAAATAATAAAATGAAAAAATAACAAAATTAAGAATTATTCAAGAACAATTTTATACAACAATCTTAAATAATAATAATGTTTACATATTACATATGTGGCATTTTAAGATTATGCCTCTTTTACAAGATACTACAAAGATAATAAATTTACAAATAGGGTGATGCCACATTCCACAATAAAGAGCTGACTTAAAGGAATAAACATTTACCGCCGGGTATTAAAATGCTCCATGTTCTAAATACTAGGTGGTCTTCCAGGGAGACCACCCTCCTAATTAATTTTAATTAATTTAATATGATTATTTAATTATAATTAATTTAATACGATAATTTAATTCAATTTTTTAAGTTTTTGGTAGTTTTCATACTACGGAAAGTTAAATTTTAATTTAAATCAAATTATAATTATTATTAACTACGGGAAACAGACAGTGAAAAATACACTCCTGTGCCGGGATTTGAACCACGGGCCTCTATATTTCCAGTATAGAGTATATAGAGATCCAGTATATAGAGGCCCGTGGTTCAAATCCCGGCACATGAGTGTATTTTTCACTGTCTGTTTCCCGTAGTTAATAATAATTATAATTTGATTTAAATTAAAAGATAATTTAATTTTAATTATTTAATTTTTAAAAATTTTACTGCGGGTGTCTATGAGAATTTTTGGCTAGTCACTATATGGACCAACAAGCATTAAAGCGTTAAGGATAAAACCTACCACTAAAGTAGAAAAAATTTGTCAAATACCTTTCTTAGATTGTTATTCCAGCCAAAATAGATTGTCTTTCAAATTTATTTTTTGATAATGAATAATTTAATATTATTGCACCATATAATATAATACATGAAAATTCCTTTAAAATACTATATTATTTTAGGAAAAATGTTTAATCCGGTTTCTTTCCTATATATAAGATTAATTTCTGGTTTATAAATAAATGTTGGTAGTAATTTCCTTAGCTAAACTATAACTTTATAATAAGAAATAATTGATTAATTTAATAAATGATTGCACAATAAGAGTAATTATTTCAAGAAAGTTGGACTTAATTATTGAAAAGGAAGAGGAGTCCTCCATCTTTCTTTTTAAATGATAATATTGAAGTTTAAGAACGATTTCACCTTAGTTGAAATACTTATTTACTACCCTTGATCGACCCACATAAAAAACGAAGATAATATTGAAGTTTATTATTTTAAATAAAAATTGGATACTAAATAATGTGTTATATAAATTTTAACAAATTAATGTTAAAAAGTATATTAATTTTTTTAAGTCCCGATCAACATTAATAACATACACGCATGATTCTACCTATATCCATATTTGATCAAAAAGATGGGATTTATATGTGAGAGTTTACATTTGAAATAAAAAAAAAAATATATATATATATTCAGTTTTAACTAGTGTCGGATAAATCATATTTAAAAATTTGGGATTTAAGCCAGTTATAAATTTAAAGTCTACATAAGCCATAGTAAAAAAATAATTAGTACTCTAGTCAGATACAACTAAAGCATATTGTATATATTATTTTTATTATCAAAATTCATATGTTAACATATGAATGATACTACATATTATAAGCTCCTCATTTATTCAAATTAAAATACAGCAACAAAAATTAATTTTGTTGTGAAAATTTATTATTTCCTTATTTATATTTTTATTATATCGGATATCTCATTTAATTCTCGATGAACGCAACATAACATTATTACATTATGAAGGGGGTGTGAAAGCGAGTGGAAGTCATCAGATATGTTGGGGTTAAGTTTTAGGGAAAGTTGCTAGTATGATAACCACTAGGCTTCAACAATTCCCTTACTTACATTATTAAATTTAAATCTATGTAATATAATATAACTATAACAGTGGTAGTAAAAAGCCAACTGTTATATGTCCTCTCACATCGAGGGTACCTCATAGTATAATTATTTTTCTTATTCAAATTAAAGAAAAAGGAATACCATGTCTCTCTGAGTGATAATATGCCTTTGTCAAATAAACTATTTATGAATAGGAATAATAATATAAAAATATACAACTTTCATTATATTAGTGGAGACATTCCAATTTTAGCAATTAGTATTTTATCAACAGATAGTAAATGTTTATAATTATAGATCATCATCTAGTAAAGTTTAATTCATTGATCAAGAAATGAACATGCAATTATTTAAAAAAAACCATTCCACACAAAAAGGAGAAATGTTCCCACAATGACAATAGCTTAATAACTTTGGGTCATAAAGTATTGACCTTGGATGAACTGGAAGCAATGACCTTGGGCAAGATGAACTGACTCTTGAGGTACCTAACAAAACCATCAACATTACTATACTGGAGAAATTTAACTATGGTGACACCAAGTTAAGTATGTGAAGAAAAGAAATTAAGTAATGTTCCTAGATAATAGAATAGAACCGTAAATGCAATACAAATGCTTACAGTGCTTGGATTTGTAAGATTCCTAGTATCGGTAAGCCAACTGCTCAAATGATTATAAGTTGACCGTCGAGTAGTGTCATAGACCATTAGAGCACCAGCGGCACCACGATAATACGACCTATAACAAAATCAACAATCAATGTATAGATGATACTATTTTTAAGTGTAAATGCTACTTAAATATCATAAAAGGCCTAAACAAAAACCAGTTTCGTTAAAATTAAAAAAAGGTTTGTTGTGAATACCTAGTTACTGCGCGGAATCTTTCTTGACCAGCTGTATCCCAAATTTGCAATTTTATTTTCTGTCCAGATACTTCTATTATCCTTGTGCCGAATTCAACGCCGATAGTATGAGGACAGTCAGCCATAACTGTGAAATAATTTCATATTTATTAGAAAAATCGTTTAGGAAGGACATCCAAACATCAAACTGATGTTAAAAGGAGATTAAAAAAATATATTAAAACTTACACTTTTTTTCCGTGAATTGGTGCAAGAGGCAGGATTTCCCGACGCCCATATCACCGATAATTATGTATTTAAAGATATACGAATAGCTGTACGGTCCTGTCGACATCTTGAACTAAAAATACAATAGACTTTTAATAAGCTAAACTCGATAGGAAATAAGTACCCAACGACAATAAAAACGTTAAACACAAATGAGATAATAAAACGGAATTATGACCACAAACAAGGTCTGGTACCGAGTATCGAATACAGTCCGAATTGATCACCGAACTTACCTTCTATTAATTTAACTAAAATCGAATGGAGAATTAAATACAAAATAACTTAATATATATCAAATTTTAAACATTTAAACGAAAAAAATTAACATAAAATAACTTTTCTGACAACACACAAAGAAATGGCCGTCGGATCCTCTTGTGGCAACACTGGGATTGAGAAATACCCTAAATGAAAACTACTTGACAACGCAACACCCTTTTTTTCCTAGAAAAAGAATGACCAATCGTTCAAATTCTACTCACTTTAATCCGCCTTGATACCTTAGCTCAATGTTTAATTTAATCTATTAGCTTTTTGTTTATTTCGCCTTTATTCTTAATTTGAAACAACTAACAGATATATCTGAGAAAGAGCTTCAAGAAACATTTTCAGAATACATATTTAAGGAGGCCAAAGGGGCTCACGTCACACCTAAACTTTCTTTACAAATATGACTTCTGTACGAAAGGTATAAAAAAATAAATAGAGTAAAGTAAATTTTACATTTTACGATGTTTTAATTTAATATATTTTATTTTTACTACTTATATTTTTTTTTAAAAAAAAGGCCTGGGATACGTTTTACGCTTGTTAAAACCTAATAATACGTTAAATGTTTTAAAAATCTAGTAAGTAAATAGTAAATGCTTATATCATAAAAAGTTAACCTCATAAATATAAGGTGACCAGACGTACGTAATTATTACGGACAGTCCGTAATTTCAACAATTTGTCCGGAATTTTTTTTTGTCCGTATACGGACGCTGATTTGTCCGGAATTTTAGAAAAAGTCCCGAATTTGTCCGTAATTCTGAGGTTTTATAAAATTAATGTATAAAAAGCACTTTTTGAAATAAAATATGACTTAAAATCTGTACCAATTCAGAGTTAGTGCGTTGATAGCGCGGAATTTTTAAAATCCTAAGAGGATTTTCAAATCCTGAGCTCTCATTGGCTCTCCACTCCATTTTTTTACTTTCCCGCTCTGTCAACGCACTAAGTCTGCATTGGTACAAAGTGTTTTGTATTGTAGAAATATTTGATTTGTTGCGTAGTTTTTCATCTTCTCTCGACATTTTGATAAGAAGGACGCTAAAGATGAATAGGAAGATGTTATCATATCTTTGTTTGAATTGTTTCAATATCTCCATAACTAGATTTTTCCCGGGAAAGCGGCTTATATCGTTAGATTCGTATTTAAATGGACTACATTTTAGAATTTTTTAATCAAAATCGTCGGAACTGTTTTCGAGAAATAATTTTTTTTCACGATTTTTCAGAGTTTTGGGGGGTAGCGCCCCTAAATTTGGGGCTAAAATTCATTTCTCGATTTCGCCTCGGGGTATGATTTTTCTGAAGCTGTGTGCCAAATTTCATCAAAATCGGCCCAGTAGTTTAGACCTCAAAACGTGTAAATCCATCAAAATCGAATTATCGTGCCATCACAATACTTTCTCTTTATATGAGAAAGTAAAAAGTAATAATAATTTTTAATTTTTTTATAATAAGTTGTATTTAAATTTTAAATGATATTTTTTTCCATATAAATGTATATATTTATTTTATTTATTATTTAAAAAAAATATTGTTACTTTTTTTTTTTTTGGGGGGGGGGGGGGGAGGGGGGGTCTATCCCCCCCCCCCCCCCCCCAATTAAATCTGTCCGTAATTTAGTTTAGAGAAATCTGGTCACCTTACATAAATATCTATTTTAATTATTGTGTCTGCAATCTGGAATGTGTTGTATTGCACTATTGGTATTGGTATTAATTGAATATTGATATTAAGGCCAGGTAATCTTCATTACCTGTTTCATAATTGACTTGTTTTTACTCTATTAAAGTATTGACATCAAAATCACTCCTTCGAAATGTATTGGACATTTCTTCTTGACAGTTAACATTATCTCATAGATTATACTTATCACCAAAACCTTTACAAACATGTAGAGTTCTGGTTAAATATTGTATGTTTTTTATTTGTTATACAACATATCATATAAATAAAAAGCGAAACTGGCATGGCATGAGTCATTATGCATTGCAAAGACGTAGCGTAGCCATATTGTTTTCGTTTGCTATTATGATAATAAGGATGATATTATATGGATAACATTCCTTAACTGAATCGATGTGCAAAGGTATATATATCGAGGTTTAATCAGTAATTTTATCTTCTATCAATGAACCACCATTATCGGCCCCTAACTGGATTTATGGGGTTTCCTTTGTTATTAATTGTTTTATTTCATTCATTCGTTTATTTAGATAGCTATACGATGAAACATCTCTGAAACATCGTCTTTTTTATTTCACTATTTTCATTTTATTTTTTAAATATATGTAGTATTATAGAGAGAGAATTTATTGTGATTGGACAAAAAATTGATTTTGTGATTTTTATAGATATTAAGTCCTGAACCCAACCTCTGATAATGTTTTTAAAAAATGTCTGTCAGTCGTCATTAGTTGTGTTGATACACATGGATTCAAAATAAATTACTGAGCTGATTTTGATAGAATTGGGCTTATATGTTTAGTAAAATCTACCCCGAGGCGAAATCGATAAATTAATTTTAGCTCTAAATTTGGGAGAACTACCCTTAAAAACCACAGAACAAAACGTAATATAACAAATTATTTTTCGAAAACGGTTCCGACGATTTGGATTTTTGAAGTGAAACTTCTTTGGCGGCGGTAGAGTGCATTTTTTCATATAGTGAAATCGTGTAAAGAAGTTTGCGATTCGAGACTCGTCCAAGTGTAACAATTTTACAGATTAATTGTATTATATCTATTTAAAGACCAGCAAATCAAAACAAACATTTATTTTTATTGGACTAAATGTGGTTGACATAGCGTAGCAATTTTTTTTCAATTAAATTTCCCATAGCCCATAACCATTTCTTAATCCTGAAATAATAAATTATTCAAAAAAAATATGTGTGAGGCTCTCACGCATTAGAAGTGAAACTTAAGTTCTAGAATGCATTGCTCTCTTTCATTTTTTGACGAATTTATTATTTCAGGATTAAGAAATGGTTATTGAAATATTATACTATTTCCACTAGTGTTATATTGTAAACTTGTGGAAATAATACAATTTTCCACTCCATTTAGTCAGAAAACATCAAAATGTTTCGTGTCCTTCCCTCCCCCTAAAACCACATTTCTGCTGTTACCTACTTAAAATTTAAATAAATTTGTAAAATGTGCGGTCTGCTGGACCATAGTAAAAATAAGAATTGCAATTTGATCTGATTAACTGGCCCTAAGATAATTTATTTTTTTCATTTCTCACGTTCATGGTGCATTTTTTTATCGGCAGTTTCTCTGCCAGTTTCCAATTAATAATTTCATGTTCACAAATGTTTACAATACCAACGAAACCTTTTTACGTTAGACTTTACGTAAAACCATTTATTAGTATTTTTTTTTTTTTTTAATATACATATATAATTTGACTTTTACAAGTCCGAAGCACAACGAGTTAGTTCTTACTAAGTTGTTGTCTCTATTTAGTACTCACTAAGGTGTCATTATATTTTATTTTTCCAAAAATCCAAAAATAAGTATTAAGTATGCCTAATGCCACCGCTTCTTGAAATATTAAAAATCATCTATAATAATAATTTTTAATCAAATATGTGTATAGTTATATATAAAATAGTGTTATCATATATATAAAAAAAATTATTCCCATTACTATAGGTGATTTTATAATAGTTACTAGCTATACCCGTGTTATTTAAATTTGATAAGTTTATAGACTACAATCAAGGAACATTTAAATTATTTTACTATGCGAAAATATCTAGATTCTATCCCTCCCACTTATTTCAATACCCCCTCCTCTTTGATATGATAATTTGCAAATATCCCAAATTTACCCCCCTTCTAAATGAAAATATGACAAAACTAAGTAATTGTTGTACATAACAATTACTGGGTACTTCTTTAGATTGTTACTCCCCCATGTATCTTTAGAATATAAATGATTTTGACTAAATAACTATTAAGGCAAAGGGATGTTTAGTCCAATATACTTTGGGACAAAGAAATATCACACTTCTGTTTTTATATAAGGGGAGTCTAAAGAAGAACATCCGTACACCTTCTTTAGATTGTTACTCTAGAGCAGGGGTTCCGAACTGGGTCCAGGTGGACCCCTTGGGGGTCTATGGAAATTTCAAAGGGGTCTATAGTATTCCAAGGATCTACTGGGGGTCGTTGATAAATATAAAAGTTTAAATATTGATTATTTCGAGAATCTAAAAGAAAAATTTGCGTATCCTTCTAAAAGCCGAAATTAAATCACTTCTTAACCCGTCAACTTTTGTAAATAAATAATGCTAGAAGTGGATTAGAAAGAAGCCTCTTACAATATTTCTTTGTTAATTGCAAAAGCCGGATATCCACATACCACTAGTGAAAAAATAATTTCGCCCGCCAGAAATAAAAGAGGTAATAAAAACTGTTATAAAAATAAACCCTAAACCAGTTTTAAAAAGTATTCCGCACGGTAATTACTCTACACAACGTCATATGGATGGAATGTCAGAAGATACTAAAAAATTCTTATTTGTGAATTGCAAAACAGTAAATTTTCTGAGCAGTTGCAGATGAATCCACTTTTTGTAGAAACAATATTTTGATGTTATATGTTCGATATTATAGCTCCATATTAAGAGAAATTACCGAAGAATTTCTTTCAGTGAAAAGTTAGAAATGTACACTACAGATGAACAGATATTTGTTTTGAAAATTTACTCTGAACACTTAAAACAAGTAAAAGAAGATATGTTAACTGTAGTGACTGTAGGATGGTAGGTAATTTCAGGCCAAATAAATGAGAAAAAAATATCAATATACATCACCCAATGACACATATAAATATTGAAATATATATCTGCTTGATTTCAGATATATCGATATTGTCCAACTACAATATCGATATATCTGAAATCAAGTTTATATCTGTTATCCAAAATCTTATATAAACCACTTTTTCTAATTTTTTGTCTAAGTTCTTAGCACAAATTGTTATCTTTGAGATTTTTAAGTGCAATTATTAGAATTCTGCTAACGTTGTGTGCTGCATATTAATGTAAAAATGCAAGGGGGTCGATGAAGGAAAAAGGTTGGGAACCCCTGCTCTAGAGATTAATCTATAGAAGTGCCAATTACTGTACTCTTATAGAGCTTTTCAACGATAGGCATCATGAAGGGTATTCATTACTTTGACCCCGTATTCATTACTTGTACACCTTACCCCTGTGTACCAAAATTTAAATTTCAAAAATTCATTTAGACAGTGATTTTCCCCTTGATTTTCCCCTTGAGTGTGCAAATTTTCATCGAGATCAGACTAAAACTGTAGACTTGTATAAAGAACATCACACATACACACACACGCACACATACGTTGACTTTTATATATATAGATATGTATTTTGTAAAATAGTTGTTATAATTAAAAAGAGGTTTCTGCAATAGAAGTATCACTGACATAAATATTGCAATACGATAATAGTACATTACGCGTCTTGTCAGTGGCGTAGCTAGGGCATTGGAGGCCCCTCGCAAACAAAATTTATGAGCAAAAAAAACCACTTGCGTTTAGAACTGGGGGCCCACCTGCAATGCGGGCCCGTGCGGGCCTATAGTTACGCCACTGCGTCTAGTGCGGAATGCAGCATTTTGCATGCGTGTGTGGAGTTTGCACCCGAGCTCCCGCTCGGGCAAACTGCAATTATCGACTATTTGCGTACCGTACTTTATCTACGATTGTTGGATTTTAATAATAAATAAAGAAAATAATATTTAAAAACTTCCTGTATGTAAGTTCGTATTTCTCTTTTGATAAAGATGACATTAATTTATTAGTTGTATTTTGTGCCGAATTAATTATTTCGGGAGGCGTATTATTCTCCTCATTTTCGTCATAATGACATAAATCAATAATTGTTTTTCACTAAAAACTCGATATAACTAGGTACTTTAATTAAACAAACAGCAAATTAGTTTTGTTAAATGTAAATAAACTCGCTAATCGTGCGTTAAGGTGAAGAATTCTTCTTTTTTATCGCACTAGGGCGGAAGAAAAGAGGAATTATAAAACGCGCATGCGCAATGAATGCAAGTACGTAAAGAATCACTTTCTATGCTTCTAAAAAGAGATACAATGTTTATATTTCGTATCAATCGTAGATAAAAAATGTTCTCTTCTTAAATTAAACACGAAATATGCCTATGAGAATAATTTTTCAGCTGGAGTTTTCTTCATTCATAGGATTATAATTAATCCTTTCTGTTCTTACTTCTAAATTAAACTCAAGCCTAAAACCATGTCACATCTACACACATTATTATTACGAATAATTATAGTGAAATATAAATTGAGGATAGCGAGGATCCTATAGCGAGGAGTCTAAAGTAAGAATTTAAGTTTCGGGTTTACCGACATTTAAAAACTTTTTCCTTCTTATAAGGTATCTTACAAGAATGGTGGTATTAACAAAAATCAATGGTATGTATACGACTATTTTCTAGTATATTATGTATAGGAATATTGAGTATATAGGTATTTCATCTTTTCTAGAGGTCTAAGTTTTTTGATACTACCAACCATTCTTGTGTCATACCTTGAAGAAGGAAATACATTTTTCCGAAACGTCGGTAAATCCAAAACTTTCATTTTTGCTTATGACTGTTCCTTGCTATTCTCAATTTCTATTGAATTCTATTAATAATAATTAATAGTTACAATATAGATTTAAAAATAAAATAATAAAAATATTAATTGGCCAAGTAAGTGCTTTCAGCACGCACAAAGTGCCCCTAATCAACATTTTTTGGGTAAAATTATAATATTGAAAAAGTAAAAAATCGAAGATATGATAAATAGATGTTTATCGGCAGCAGCTAATTTGAAAGGTGATACCTCATCAGCAAAAGCTATATTGATCAGATTAGTTTTATTTTAAAGTTGCTTTTTTAACTTTTATATTTTTTGAAGAAACAGCCCCCAATAAATTATTTGATTAAACTGATGAAATACAGAACGGTTTCGTAAGCCCTCTTGTAAACAATGGTCTTGTATACTCAAAACGCAAAACAGACGTGTATTGAGAGTTTTATCTACATTAACGTCGCAGTAAGTGTCATTTATATTTATTATCTTAATATTAAACAATAATTAAAAGCTACGGTTCGCACTACCAAAGCTACAAATAAAAATCAGAAACCACGTAACATAAAAGTAATAAATAACTTAAATCCATATTATATTGCAAAAGATTGCCCATTTAAAATATTTAGTCTGTTTCAATTTTCGCTAATATAAGTTTGACATTTTGATAGATTTACTCGTTTAAGGACCCTAGGAATCCAAAAAATAAGGTTTTTAATTGTATGTAGTAATAAATAGTGCAGCGGTAGAACCTAAACTAGTTACCGAACTAAAATGAAATTTTGTATAAAAATTCAATATTGGCCTATTATGAGGCGAATCAATTTTAGCCAAAATTGAACCGATGTATGTTCCCCAATATTATTTTATATTTATGACTTTTATTCTTCTCATAAAGGTTTTGAAATATCGGTTTATATATATCATTTTGACCATAGTCTAGGCAGGGTAAACGGTAAATGAAACCATATAAGCAGGGTTTCCTAGAAAAACTATAGTTCCTGAGTTAATTCTAAGAGAAGGTTGTAACCTCCAAGGGATTTTTAGGGTTTATTTTTTTTTAAACCTACTAATAACTGAGAATGTATCTTCATTTCATATATAAGTTCCAAAATCGGTCTTAAATATGAAGTATATCTTTTTTTCCGGGGGTCTTACAGGGGGGAGGGGGGGGGAATTAAGCCCGACGCAGTAAGACCTCACCGCAGAGACGTAACTAGACCTGCTGAGGACCGTGTGCTAGATTTTTTTTTGAGGCCCCCTCCAAGGTGATTAAATATTTTTGTCCCCTCATTTTTCAGGACACACATAAGGTTTGTAAGCAATTGCAACAAAACATTATTTTATGGGCACTTCTTTAGATTGTTACTCCTCTTATAAAAAAAAAAAAGAAAAAAAAAAAGAAGAGGTATATGGAATGTTCTTCTTTAGACTGTTCCTCCCCTTATCAAAACAGAAGTGTGATATTCCTACTGCTGACAGAAAGACGTGGTTTGCGTGGTTCTATATGGTAACTTAAAAGGCGCCTACAGAAAAAATGCTAAACACTTTGAGCACTAAAGTGCTCAAGTACTTAAAATAAGAAAAAATTGCACAGGAAGACATTTTAAAGACTCGATTTAGATTATATGGCTTAAAATAAGAACCTTTTATTCTTTGCGTTATTTTGCTCCGAGTATCATTTTGCCCTCTAGAAAGCATTGAAGTTTAAGAATTTGAGTTTTCAACTCAATTTTACAACTAAAATAACTATTCACTTGAACTTACTATTCACTAAGTAGGCTAACAAACCCGCAGAAAGTGCGAGTATCTTGTACTGCACTAAAGATTTCGCACCTCAGGTAAGTTAATGGAGGCCAGCTGCTAATAAGGAGAGAAGGGGTTTCATCCTCATCCTCACCTTGTTTTCGGAAAACTCTTGTTTCCGAGATAATGCTGCACAAAGATCTAGGAGAATCTAGGGAACAATTTCAATGTCAATGTTATATTGTTTCTATGAGAATGAGAAAGTTTGTCTAAACTGTCTCGGAAAAACTTTTTATTACTAGTATCTGAAAACAGAAAATATCTTTCGTCGTTCATGCCTAGGTCCCGAGTGCAGAGTCGCAGTTATTGTCTATTGGATTGTTAACCACTCTAGAACAGCAATCTGCATATCCCTTGATCCGAAAGAGAACGCATAATATTTACTTAGGCGTACATAATAATAACTAAAAAAAGATGTTTCCAATTATTTTTATCTCTATTATTAAAATTCTTTTTTGAATAATATCTTATGTCTTTATGTTTTAATCCACCTAAGTTTCTGGTGTATTATCTTCACGCCATTCCATTGTCCGGGTCGAAAACAATGAAGTTAAAAAAAACCAACCTTATATCCCTCACTAATGTTTGCATTTGTAATACCTAAGATTTGATTTCAGGTAGCACCACTGTAAAAACCTTGTTATCTGATCCGAGTAGAATGTATCTTAAATGATATTGTATATCTGAGGCTGTCTGGAGAGTCTAGCTCCCCACTTGTTAGAACGATAGCGTTTAGAGGGGGAAAAGGCATCCTGCCTTGTGACTCTTTCAGTCCTTGCACAGTAACAGTCTGGGCGCATCATTCTCTTCATCACTCTCTAACTGCAACTTACATCTTCAACATGAGGCTCGGCGCTGTAATCCCTGATTTCAAGGCTGATTCAACTCAGGGCCCTATCCAGTTCTATGACTGGCTTGGAGACTCGTAAGTTGTTCTTAATGGTCTCGTCATAGTTCAATAAATTTCATTTTTATTTTTACTTCTGTTTTTAAAATAGGAAATACTAAAAAAAATGGAAATAAAAATGAAAAATTAATTTTAATTTATTAGCCACGCCCTTGACTTCTAATAATCTGTTTGGCCATTTCTATTCACATGTACCAAAATTTATCTGTTGTACCGATTGTGGCTTCAAATAGAAAAAAAATATGGGATATATATAATTTTTACCCATTGTAAATTTGCGCAGTTTCCGGAATGAAGGGACTGGCCACTGCGTTGTGCAGTGGGCCAGAAATTATAAATATGTATACTAAACATTGTTTATGGATAATTACAAAATACATAGGAACCACATGCACAAGTTCAACTATACTATATTGCAATCCACAATTGCGATTTGCTATACTATCCATTCATTTTTTTTATTTTTTACTTCAGTTTTTACAACTTTATATAAATCATTTAGCCAGGTTTACATTGGTGCATATTACTGCATGTACTTATGCAAACCAGGGTCATGATATTTTATCTGTCGGTTAAGCGATATCTCAAGATATTCTTCCCATTGTTTCATTATATGAAATTAAATTAATTTAATTTGCAACACTGCGTACACTATTTATTAATGTTCAATTGTTTAAAGTATTTTTTTTTTTTCTTATAAGAAAATGTAATTATTGCTTAAAAACAAGAGAGGCAATTGAAATTATATTATTTTCACACATTTTTAGGAGTGTTACCACTGGATGAATATTTCTGTATTTTAGATATTTCAAGTTCTATATTATATCCCTATTCACAGTTATGTGTTACACTAGGGAAGAAAAAAAAAATGTTTTAATTATAATTAATTCTATTATTCATTTTAACAATAATTTATATTAAAGAATAGTTATATTTAAGTTATAAAAAAAACAAAAGAAATGTTTAAAGAGATAAAGATTTGAAATTTTGCATGTAAAAATTCTAAACGTAAATAAAATATAATAACGTAAATAAAAAACGTAAAATTCAAATATAAAAGTGGTCATTTCAGACAAATTATGAATAATTCATAATTCTTTTAATGGATTATTATTTATTTACATTATGTATTAGGGCCTGTAATACATTATCATAGCTCTTTCGAGATAAATAAATAGGATTTCATTTTTTTACACACAAAAATTACTTTATATTAAAGTAGCTAATAAAAATTGCTAGTTATATTAAAAAGTAAATATAAAATGTTTTAAGAATTTATGTTATTATTATTAATATACTCGTAGATATTTTTGAAGGTCTGGTTAATTTTTTCCTTCTGTGGTAAAACGTTATTACTTTGATGTAAAATTATTTTTACCTAGTTATAATCTAATGCAATTTTGCATATATTTTTATTAATTTAAATTAGATGAAAAGTTAATTATACCCACAATTTTTTTATTTTTATATCAAATAATTATGAGTTTTATGCTTCGCTATCAGTGACTATTGCTACTAAAACTATATTAATAGCAATACCGGGAAATCATGATCTAACGTAAAAAAAATAGCAGATGTTAAAACCCCTACCTGTTATGAAAGCCAATAGAAGTTCTTAAAATAACTATTATTTTGATTAAATGTACATTATAATATGCTTTAATGGTCAATCGACTCCTCTCATCAATTCGTGGTGATATATTTTTGTGCCATTATGGTTATTTTTAACTCAAATAGTCATTAATTGAGCTGAATTAAAACGACAGAATGACTTAATGTATAGCTGGGTACACAAGCTAGAGCGAAATTAGTATGCTTAGTATGTTGCAAAGTGCGTCCTTTTCAGTTTTATTATTGTTAATTTCATGAATAATTGCGACATTGTCATATTATTTATTACGCTTTATTATAATATATATATATATATATATATATATATATATATATATATATATATATATATATATATATATATTAAGTATCAACTTATGTATGCATTATAATATTTTCCAGCCTAAAAACATTTAAGTAATGCTTAATTTTGCTGCCGTGAGTAGATAAAATACATTTCTTATAATTTTTTGTTGTTGTACTTTGATGATATAAATTAAAATAGACTGCCAATTAGTGTGGCACATAGCTTCCTCGCATCATATCATGTACTTTATTGTAATATTAACATTAAAATTATTGTTATATTACTTTATTGTTTATTGTGTAAAAACTATTAATAGTTTTAGCGAGCTATAACACTTCATAGCGGTGTCGCTGTTGGTTTTACTAAAAAATTGTATTTGAAAAAAATGTTTGTCTCATTGAATAAATGAAGTTAGATTTTTTCCCCGACCTAAAATTCCAATTTTAAATTTAAAGTTCACGTTTACGCGAGCGTTGCACGTGAACGCTTGGACGGATAACGTTGTCCAACGAACTCGTCCTGTGTATTGGTAAAATGAACATGTCTACCAAATTTCATCAAAATCGGTCGACATTTACTCAAGTTATCGTCGCACGTTTCATAATTCGCGGACACACAGACCGACAGACAGACAGACAGACAGACAGACAGACAGACAGACAGACAGACAGACAGACAGACACGAGACCAAAAATGTTCCCTGATGTCTGAAACGGATTTCTGTCTTGGAATTTTTGAAATCGGAGGCATAAAAGTTTTTCGTTCTCTAAAGTGAACACAATGCTTCCGTTACCTTCGGTAAGCTCGGAAGCAAAAAATCATATATATATTTGTAACCTACTCATCAGCTTTCATTTTACACACTGCTCTAAAATTAAAATAATATATATGAGTTTACCATACATTTTTGCGAATTGCACATGTGCATACTAAATTTTTATTTCCTCTATATTTTTACTATGTATGGCTCAAAATGCTACGCCAGTACTTAAATTTTCAACTTTTTAGCTTAAACGGTTCTGGAGATATAAACTAAAGAGCGACGGACGGGCATACACATCACCCTCGGCATAAGGGTTTCGAGAAGGATCTACGAAACCCTATAAATAGAGATACAATTTGATAAGACGGGTCACAATTTTGAGGATTTTAAATTAAACCAATTAGCATAAAGAAAAGCTATTTAATTGAAAGTTATGCCAATGGTGTTATTTGCCAAGAATCCCGGTTAATGTGCAGGCTGCAGGCTTTCCTATAACGGGTAGGGTGGTCTACCGTTGTCCATAGACTGAACTAATAGACCGTAAACCATTAATACGGATAACATGGCTCGTCTTGTTTGCAAATTAAATAGATTCCTGATTTTACATTGTCTAAAATAATAAGAGTTCTTCTGAAGGAATAAAAATAAAAGATAGGATATAATGTTCGATATACTCTTTCTTAATCGCCCGTACAAGGGCGGATAACCTTGACTCCTACTCAATCCTAGAACTAGACGTCTTAATACCAGCACGTAGTTAGGCTCATCATTATTTTGTATTATGGAAAACTACATATATCTTTTACCTGAGCTTTCATAATAATTACCGCCTACAATCTCCAAGAATTTCTCCTTTTTATTATTAATTGAGGCTGAACCCTAAAGAATTTATTTCATTTTTCAAAAATGATATATAATTCATTAAATGGTTATAAATTAGTAATTTAAACTGCATGTATACATTATCAAATCACCTTTATGTAACCAGTCTTATAGATAACTGAGCCGCGCTTAAGCTTTTTGCTTTTGCAACCAGGAAGCAATCTAGTAATCTATTGTAATTACAATTGTATAATGTTAACCCGATTGTTATGTTTAATTTATTTTATCATTTTAACTAAAGTAATCTGATATGAACAAGGATTTTCTTTTGGCTATATTTCTCATTGTAGCTAATAATTATACATTTTTAATATTTATCTTTGTTACATTTATACAAAATTTTGAATTAGCTCATAAATAACAGCTGCTAAAAATACTCGCGGAGTCAAATTTGTAAAATTATTGATATTAATAACAAAAAAATTGAAAAATCGCTGTTATTAAACAGTATTAGGAGATCAATAATTACGAGATGCCCTCCTTAAAGTTGTTTACCCTTTTTACTTTTTCACATACATAGCATATAGGAGAAAAAGTATTGTGATAGCATGTAAATTCGATTTTTAGATTTTGGGACTAAACTACTGGGACCAATCCTAAATATTATTTTCATCTATTTATTTACAAAATTTAATGAAAATTAATCTTTAGAATAAATAAATCAAAGTACATATTTTATATCCGATTAATCCTTTCATTATATTCTGTGATTTATGAAAACGATATTTTAAATCTACTTAACGTGCAGAATAGCTATTAAATATTCCAATACCTACATGCATTATAAAAGCTTTGAATCAGAAATTAAACTTGATAGCATGTAGGATGAATTGTTATGCTACGTACTAGCCCAACCCAGGAATTCAACTGGTGGAATGTTTATAGCCAATAAATCTGTTTTGACTTATATCATTGTCGTTTGCAAGACAAAGAGATGCAAGGTGGGAATATTAATATTTCATTTAGAATAGGGTGTTATCCTTATATTAGTAACGAGGGTATATACACAGATTAAACTTAAAAAATCTAACATTTAGACATTATAAAGATTATCAAGAATTAGCTTATAAATAACGGCTGCTAAAATACTCACGGCGTCAAATTTGGCCCAATAGCCCGTAGAATCACGTCAAATAGAATATCTACAAATAATTTACTCTACCAACTCGATAAGTTAGGAATTCGGGCTAGTTTCAGTCTAGTTGTAAGATAGTTGAAAAAATATATATGTAATAAAAATGTTCCTACTTGTTGAGCTCTAAAATTACTTTGTACAAACATAAAATATGCAGATTTTTAAAGCAAATTTGAATGCTTTATTGAAATGCAATATCAAAATCAATACAGGCTGGAAAGAAACCACTTAATAAATATACGGATGAAATTAGATTATCCGTTTCCCAATTAACTGTCTTTCTCGCTTAACCGTCAGGCACACCTGCCGAACACACCCCCCTATCTTCGACTTTACCCGTTCCCCTTCTACCCTTAACCCACCCGACGTGGGTATATAGGTATAGGAAGGCATTATCTGCCAATTATTCCGCTTAAAAAAGTGCCTGGATGAGCCAAGATATTTTTATCTCTTGGTTTGACTACGTTTTTGTGCCTCTATAGTCAAAAATATGAATAATGTGTTACTTTTAGCCCTATAATTTTTCCCTTCCTCGCTTAGCCGTCTTTTCAATTATCCGTCAAAGCTTCGGTCCCGTACTTGACGGCCAATCGAGGCTCTACTGTATATATATTTTTTTTTATTATAATTTTTCTTCGCCTTTCTAATTGTATGAGCTGCAGTTTGCACTGCATGCAAATGCAGTGGCAGAATTAGTTCGTTCTCATAAACATTGGCATAAACTAGTATCGCTAATAGGTTTTAGATATAAATATTGCAAAAATGTATTTATATAAATTTTATTAAAATTATCTAACAACAAATAATCTTTAAGAAAACTAATATTAGCATAGTATAAAAAAAGACATTAAATAACGAGTAATTAAATTACTTGAATATAAAATGAATATTTATCGTATACTGCAATAGTCGGCGCACTGATAATCTATTTTATCGGCTTACCCTTAACTACAATATCGGATATTTTATTATTGTAATATTTTAATTAGTGTTAAAGCTAAAATTTATTTGGTGTGAACATTAATAATAAACATTATAATAAATTGGCCTTTAACACACAGGACGAGTTCGTTAACCAGCATAATCTGCCCAGCCGCATCAAGATGGCAGATATTTAAAAGTATGTCCTTTTGAAACATTAATTATAATGAACAAACGCAATGAAACTAAGCTCCAAGCGTCTGCACATACGAGTATATCAAACAACTGCCGACACATGACTGTAAGACATTTTTTAAAAACCACTTTTTTGGAATCGGGGACCTCAAAACGAGGTAATCCATCAAATCAAATTTTTGATGCCATGATAATACTTTCCTTCAATATACTACGTACACTATTTTCATATACTGCGTATATGAGAAAGTAAAGACTAAAAGAAAATAATAAATTTCTAATTATTATTCAATTAATCAAATATTTATTAGTAATGTTGTAGATGTAGTAGCCTGATAATCTTTTCTATCGGCCTGCCCCAGTCTTAGCTAAAGCCCTCATGTAGACTCAGATAAAATATGCGGGACCTAATGATTGTCAATTATTATATTTTTAAAGCTAATATTTGTCTGGGGGTGAGCATTAAAAAATAAACTGATTTATTTCATTAAAAAATAGTCTGCCAATTATAGAGTGGCACACAGCTTCCTCCGGTCCTACGCCGATTTGCTTTTACAACCCAATATTGTAAATGTATTTACCCCCCCCCCCCCTTACAGGTTATCTAGCCCATCTAGCACACTAGGAAGTAGCCCACAGGTTATCTGTGGGCTACTTCCGACGAACCATCCTAATTTCTTGAATATTAGATGAATACTTTTGAATATATAAGTGTAAATAAATGTATGTTTGAGTGCATGCGGAAGAGAAACGAATGGGCGCAAAAGGTTGAAATTTAAATGGGACCAACAATGGCCTAATTATGATCTACCATTCAAATTTCATTAAAATTGGGCGAGTAGTTTTTACGATATGTTGGTTCGTAAACATTGAACGATGACCTGATGTCTAAAACGGATTTCTGTCTTGGAATTATTAATTCGGAGACAAACATTTTTCGTCCTTCAGAACGATCACAAAGCTTCCGTTACCTTTGGTAAGTTTGGAATGAATATTGATTTTATATTTTAATAAAATAGTTCTTAAATGAATAATTTAGGCAATTACTCTAAACTCTTTTAATTATTTATTTAACAGAATTAGAGAAATTCGTTGCCTTGAACTTGTGTGTTCAAGGATTGTAGCTAAATATACATCCTTATCTCTTTCTTGTAACCGTTCGTATGTTTAATTTGTCTAGTGATAAAAGATTTTAAAGATTATAACAATTTAAAACATTATAGGTTTAATGTACCAGACAAGGCATGAAATTAAAATTAAATCTTCGACCTTATTATCTTATTTGAAATGAACTCCCTATATATTTGTTATCGACGTTAACCGTATATTTTTCATTAATTATTTGTGATGATTCTTCTCATGAACCCTGAACAAAAGCTTCAATATAATAAAATATTTAATCTATAAAATATAGTCTATTTTTAATCTATATTATCTATAGTAGATCAACCAATATATTAAACAACCCTCGCACTCGCACTCTTAATTCAACGAACATCCTGTGTTTCCTGTCTTATTTTAAATTGATTTATTAAGTTTAAAAGAGTCAATATTGATTTAAGGATGCGGGTATAGACTCCTGTAGGGGTTTGAGTTAATTTAGATCATGAATCTATCTATGGTTCACACTTTCATCTGCGTTGAGCTACTCTATTAGACATAAATTAAATTGTAACGACCTCTCACTAACGTTGGTTTTTTTTTAAATGTAACCTGAAATTTAGCCATCTTGTTGTTCATCGATCAAATAATAAAGATTTTTCTGTAAACATTTATAATTATCAATTACGATCTAGATTCTATACTGTAGAAATTATTTTAGAGCCGAATTTTAAATTATTTTACACTCTTATTATATACTTCACCCAACCATTAATTTTTAAAAAATAATTTGACCTAAATATAACCGGAAATAGGTTTTTGGTCAAGAGCACTAAAACAAACAAACATAAGTTTAACAAGTTGCAATAGGTTAAGTAAATGTTACAAGTAAAAAGAATGCGTTTTACAAGTTAAAAGAGAAAGTATTAAGTATATGTGGTGGCATGAAAAAAAAGATAATTAATAATTAAAAGATTTCGATGGATTTACACGTTTTGAAATCCCGTGAATCAGTCCAAAAAAGTGGCTTTTAAAAAATGCCTGTCCGTCTGTCTGTGCAGACGCCTAGAGCCTAATCTACTGGGCCTAAAATTTGGCATTCCATACATGTTCAAAATAAAATCATACCCCGATGCGAAATCGAGAAATGAATTATGGCTCCAAATTTGGGGGCGCTGCCCCCAAAAACTCTGAAAAAAAACGTGGAAAAAATTATTTCTCAAAAACGGTTCCGACGACTTTGATTAAAAAATTCTAAAATGTAGTCTATTTAAATACGAATCGAACGATATAAGCCGTGGATGGAGAGGGGCCGGGTTTGATTCCCCGCCGAGGAGAAGTTATTTTTATGATACATTTCAATGAAATGTTCAATAATAATTAAATGTACCTACGATAACTAATAAATGGAAAAAACTGGGCTAAGTAATTATGAACTCGTATAAGAGAAAGTTTGTCTGAGTTGTCTCGGACCTATTTTTTTTTTTTTTTTTTTCTGTTCGTCGACATTTTTGCAAATATGTATTTGTTTTGCGATTGGGTATTTCTGAAGATAGTTTGAATCCAAGAGGGATTCTAATATGTTTTCCAATAATAACCACAACAAGCAAATCCCCCCTCCCCCATCCTATAATTGACATTTGTTGCATGTGTTGAGTAGAATCTATATTGATGCTTATATAAAACATATAACTAATTTTCCATAATTTGCATTACCACCACAAAACCAATGAAACCCCTTATATTATGATCTGTAAAATATACTGAAACAATCCTTGATTTTTTAATTATTTTTTTTACGATGTCAAGCTGCTTCTCTTTATTAATTTAGAACTAATTAATTTATGTATTATTTATTACGTTTAAGTGTTTGAAAGTTATCTCGTAGGTCCTCAACATTTAATTACCTTTGATGGCGACGTTTCTTTTGCGCGCTCTTTCTCATTATTATTATTATTTTTTTTAATGCACAATTGATTCTTTCGTTATTTGATTAGTGGTTTATTATAACGAGTTTTTAAATAAAGAAATATTATATTAGTATGAATGGATTTTTCTCTATCTAATCTAAATTAGGCAGAGTATAATGACTGAACTAATACGTTTATTCTCAAAATCACACCGGTTCACACTGGTTTTAGATAGCGATTTTTTTGGACATTAAATTTTTTATTATCACTCATTTTTATAAATAGACTTGAATCTTTGAAACGCTAAAAAGTTGAAACAATACTCCGAGTGATTAAAATATCTAGACTATAAATGATTTTTAATTGTTATTTATTCCTCAATAGTCTAATAGTTGGTATTGGGTGATAATTAATTTATCATCTTTCCAAACGAAAATATAAAAACTGTTTACCCGCACAATCATCTTTCGCTCTTTCCTTATATTAAAAAATACGTTATACGTTTTTCGGGCCAACATCTCAGCCAATTAATAGATAACAATTCTGGGGGAAAAAATTGGCAAGAAACATTTACACGAGTTTAAATAACACATGCATTATGGGGCTCTTTTGCTCTCAAAATATATTATGAATCCAATTAATAATTTTATGTTAGATTAAAACATTGTCCAATAAAACATTTCTTATACGAGTGCGCATCATATTTTGGTCGTTTTTCCATTATTGTTTTGGGTTTTCGTGGTTACATTTAATTTTTACTGAACATTTACAAATAATTCATCCAGGGAATTATTGCTTTCACCCTTCACCCTTAGCAATTGTAGCTATATTCTCATAAGAACTAGATTTTTCCCGGGAAAACGAAATATATGGTTGGATTCGTATTTAAGTGGACTACATTTTAGACTTTAACAACAATTTTAGTAAAAAAACACAGGGGAACGTGCCCCCCCCCCCGTCCCCATATAATAAAGAAAAATGCCCGCTTTTTTTCATGTAGGTAACTATATTTTTTAAATACATTTTGCTTCCGAACTTACTGAAGGTAATGGAAGCTATGCAATTGTTCTGAAGAACGGAATATTTTTATTTTTCCGATTACAAAAATTCCAAAGAATACTTTTCAGACATTTTTGGTTCAGTGCGCGTCTGTTGTAGTGTCGCTCAATTTTTGCGAACTAATATACCTATCTTAAAAACTACTCGTCCGATTTTAATGAAATTTAGATGGTAGGTCATAATTAGCCCATTATTGGTCCCATATAAGTTTTAATATGGTCATTTGTTTTTCTTCCACATGGGCACAAACATACATTTATTTACACCTGTATATCTTTAAAAGTACCAATCCGATTTTTATCAAATTTGGAGGGGTTGTCAATTAGCCCGCAAGTAGCCCCAATTTCGCTCTTTGAATTTTGCAAAATGTTTACTTTAATTCATGTAAAAAAAAAAAAAAAAAAATCCGAACTTGCCAGGAAGCAACTAAAAGGGTTACTACGGTAATAAAAATGCATATATATCGTACATTATTTTTTTATAATATTTATTATTATTATTTTTTAACTAAAATATGTATAAAAAGTTGCACTTTGGAGAAGCAAGGTGTGCTTATATTATCTTTTAGCATCTTAGGTATGCACTTATTTGGTTCTTTTATAGGGGTACTGATCGCCATTTAAACGCGATATATATTTAAGATATACATTTCAATACTTTTAAAATAATACCCCACTTGTAAAAAAAAAACCTTAAAAAATTACAAAAACACAAATTATTATAGTTACGTCCTTCTAAATTTTCTAAAATTTGACTTTTTAATACTAACTCCCGGAAATATCATTGGACCACAGAGATGTATATTTATGTATTTTTTCCTTATTTTTAGGACCTGTCCTTATGGAGTTCGGGGGGGGGGGGGGGGGGGTAATTTCGGGGGTAAAATGGCCGGCATTTTGGAAACGGGATGTACATCTGTGATCTACATTTCAATACCTTTGAAAGTACACACCACTCAAAAATTAAAAAAAATATAAAATATTGATATTTGTTCATAATTGCTTGCTGAATTTTGAGTGTTTAAGTTCCTCTCTAGGATGACTTCGAAAGTTCCTTCTAGGATGACCTCGAAAGCCTAACAATTAAAACAATTTTGACAGATTTAAAAAATGGGGGGTGAGGGAATTAACTAAATTTAAAATCATACGAAATAGGATGCGAGGAAGCTATGTGCCACATTAATTGGCTGACTGTTTCTCCAGTAGTTTATTTTTTTATAACAATAAAAATGCAACAAAGGCCAAAAGCAATAATGCAGCTGTCATGAAATTTAGGTGAGCTGTTTTGAAGATTGATGTGATTATATCAACATTAATTTTATATTCTGAGGTATAATATGTAGTGTATTTTATAAGTAATAAGTAGTATTTTAATTAAATAAATATAATAAATTATTAGTCCTTTCCGACTGAAGCTTATTGAGTTAAATTAAAACATCAAAATATTTTGGTCAAACTAAGAACAGTATCTTTATTATTCTTATTATTAGTCTTAAGGTGCGTTTACATCTGACAGTTATTGC